>OZ025302.1:135819868-137019868 GCA_964019185.1 Maratus speculifer | reverse complement strand
GTTGAAAGCATAGTAACAACAGTCAGTGCTGAAAGATAATTTTCGGCAAAGAAAATAATTAAATCTTTGACTCGAAGCGTTATGGCCGATGACAGACTGGGTAGTTTTGCCATGATTTTCATTCTTTGGGAAATTAAAGAAAATCTTGCTAAATCAATCAGCATCATGGCTAAGAAGAAATTATGATGATTGCTTCTGTTGCACTAGTAAACACTGTTGAATTCAGGTTGCCCGGGAGGAGGACATTCCCCCTCCACCGGAGCAATGAGATATCTCATCCCAGGAAATTTGTGATTTTGTGTTTTCAATGGTCAAAAAGTACAATCCCCCCCCTCCCGGAGAAAAGTGCCTGAATTCAATTCTGCTAGTAAATTTATTTTACCACGAGTATCATTTATTATTATTATAATGAGAGAATGTGAAATACAAACATAATTTTTAAGATTACATATGACAGTAGCAATTAATTAAAAAAAAATAACAATGCGTGTAATTTATTTCATTTACGGATCAATACTTTCAAGGCCTCGCACTCGTAATGTCAGACTCTCGCACGTTAACATTAATCCTGTGTTATAAATCAATGCATATTATTTGTTTGCATTTCAATACTTTAAAACGTTTTTCTTCATAGGATAGGGGAGAGGGGGGGGCACGTTTGAACATTTTTTTTTACATCAGTACATTTCTTATTTGAATTATATGTTTTGTGTTTTAAGTATTACATAATAAAAACAGTGCATTTCTTCATCACATGAACCGGAAATACAAAGTTTTCCATATAAATTAAAAAAAAAATTGTGAGGATTTAAAAAGCTGAAATATTTCTGTTCAAACTTGTCGCATGTAGGGGTATTTTTGAACAAGTAAGGGGCACCTTTGAACACATGAATAAAATATGAAAATATTGAGAGTTTTCATAAAACGCTGCATATGTTTCAGGAATATAAAGTAATATGAATAAAATTTAATAACTATATTTTATTGAAACTAATAATTTTTCTATTATTTAACGAACTTAAATCCATTAAATTTGATGTCAAAAATCATTGTTGAAACAACACAGAGTGTCTCTCCAGTTATGTTTGGTTGAGAAAACTTTTTTAAAATATCCTTGTAATACACCAATATGATATCTGATGCTTCTGGAAAGTTGAAATTTTTCTCTCTCTCATTCACACTTTTTATGAAAAAACCCGACTTAAATTCCATTTTATCTAGACGAAAGTACTAGTAATTCCGTAGTTTGGGAAAAAGTAAATGAAAGAGTATAAGCTTTGTTAGACAAAGCTACTAAACCATGCATCATTATTGTGTATCCGGATTTTGCAATTATCAAATAGATGAATGAATCATCAATTTAGGTTTGAAACTTCCAATCGCTGATACATCCAGAGATTGTAATATATGTGTGCAGTAAGGAAAGATTGTTAAGAGTATAAGTTCATGTTCTTTGATATTCTTAATTAACCTCTTTTCACATAGAAAAAATTCCAAAAATAGCAACATTTAGGTACATCAATAACTCTTTATTTCATAGTTTTAGATTTTCAATGGTACCTCAGCTTTTTTGTTCAAGGTGCCCCAACACATGGAGTTCAACATTACAACTGTTTACTCATACTCAATTCGGCTGAAGAATTTGTATAAGACAAAACTTATAAACTAAAGATTACAGCTTTATTTAAGTGTCGAACAATAAATCAATATTTTAAGGATGCAAAATTTTGAGCAAAAATCTTACAAAGTTATTTTCTTAAGTTTAGATTCAAGAGGGAGAATAACATATTTCTTGCTTAGGCAGTATTATGCATACAAATTGGATGAGCTTTGTATACTTATTGCACTGAAGCAGTAGTAATGTATTGCCATAGACATTTTTAGAAAATAATTTATTTGAAACAAAATATTTACACTGTCCTCAGTTCAAACGTGCCCCCCTCTCCTCGACTTGAGGAACATCTCAAACATTGTTAGTTTGTGCTTTTTAAGTTTCGCAGAAAATTTTTCCTAAAAACTCTCCGGTCTCCGAATCGGTTTGGAAACTGGAAATGCTCGTAAAAGTTAAAAATTGCGACAGAAATTGAAAAACTTAGATATGAAATAACGATATTTGACATAGTTAACAAGTATCCTATGTAGAAACACACATTAGAATAAGCCTAGATTATTTTAAAAATTTTTAATGAATGTTATTCAAATTATTTTTGTAAGAGAAAAAATTCCAAAACTGAGCCCCTCCCGAAAGAAAATCCTGGCTACGGGCCTGGAGAATGTGCTTTAAATACAATTTGGTGCTATTTTCATCAAAAGAAAAAGAAAAAAAAACTCCAAAAATAATTAAATAATAAAAATTTCGAGAAATAACAACAAAACTTAAACAAAACTAGAAAATTTCAGAACTTCAAATTTATGCACCAAAAGGTATTCAAGTCCAGTTTGTATCAAAATCTAACTGAATCTAAAATTATGTGAAATTCCGTGCATTGGTTCTTGAGATAGAGCACCCACAAAATTTATGTCATATACAAACAGACATTTTGTAAAAACATGTTTTCTGGAATCTCTGACGCCTAAACGTGTAAATCTGTCGAAAACCGGAATTCGAAAACTTTCTACTTGTAAAGATGGAAAAAAAAAAAAAATAAAAAAAAAAAATAGACGAATCATTTAATTTTTAGTTATTTCTAAAACATATAAAAAAGAAGAAAATTGTAAGTTATTTATTTTTTTAATGTGACGTTAATTGAAAATATTTAAAATCATTTGATGTTAAGAAAATTTTATTCCCATTTATTATATGCGATTTAATCTCAAAATAAAATAACTGAAGATAATAAATAAATGTCACAGATTCAGTTGAAGTAGAGAAAGAAACAGAAGAATCCAACTGAAAGTACTACTCGATTTATATTGAAAGACAATAAACCAGAAAAATTCGAATAAGTTTCTTCTAACTCAATTTTCGTTGAAGTTAAACTGTCAAAAAGAATCGATTTTGATAACTGGTTTAGACTTTTGAGATAAACTTGTGCTAAGAGATAATGGAAATGGTGACACGCACTTATCAGTATTTAATCAAATATTTAATGAAACTTTCGTATGAGATAATGTGTTTTAACCTTTTAAGCGTTCTGCAGATTTTTTCATTCATCTTTAATGATTCATAAAATATTAACTGTGAAAAGTATTGAATGAAGATTTGTATTTGATAGCTTTACATATCTTTTTATCTTATACAATGAAAAAATTAACATTAAATGTGTGTTAAATCAGCCTGTGAATTAAAATATTATGTGACTGAAAAATACGATTGGGCCACTTAAAGGATTAAATACGACTTGGAACTATTTTCATTAGAAAAAAATCTTCAGAAAAAAATTGAATAATAACAATTTCTAAAAATAACTTAAACAAAACTAGAGAATTTCAGAACTTCAAACTTATGTACCAAAAGCTATTCAACTCCAGTTTGTATCAAAATGTAACTGAATTTAAAATTTTGTGAAATTCCGTGCATTAGATCTTGAGATAGAGCACCCACAAAATTTACGTCATATACAAACAGACAGAATTACAGACAGACATTTTTATAAACATCTTTTCTGGAATTTCTGACTCCTAAACGTGTAAATCTGTCGGAAACTGGAATTCGAAAGCTTTCATGAATCTAATACTTTTTACTTGTAAAGATAGAAAAAAAATTAAATAGAAGAATCATTTAATTTTTAGTTATTTCTAAAACAGAAAAAAAAAAAGAAAATTGTAAGACATATTTTTTTTTAATATGACGTTAATTGAAAATATTCAAAATCATTTGATGTTAATAAAAAAAAAATTTCCGATTTACTATATCCGATTTTATCTCGAAATAAAATAACTGGAGGATAATAAATAAATGTCACAGATTCAGTTGATATAGAGAAAGAAATCGAAAAAATCCAATTGAAAGTACTAATCGATTTATTTTGAAAAACAATAAACCAGAAAATTTCGAATAAGATTTTTCTTACTCCATTTTTGCTGAAGTTAAACTGTCAAAAAGAATCGACTTTGATAACTGGTTTAGACTTTTGAGATAAACTTGTGCTAAGAGATAATGGAAATGGTGACACGCACTTATCAGTATTTAATCAAATACTAGCGAGCTATGCCCGCTAGCTGGGCCACTTTTTCCGAACGAACCTCGATATTAAGCAGTATATAATAAGCAAAAAAATTCATTTAATAAGCAAGTCTTGGTATTCGAATCCTCAAGCACAAAAAAAGTAAATTAAAGAGCTATGGTTGTTATGCGCCCATTATCCCGTTAAAAATATGTGATTTCGCACAGTGGGCACTATGCGCCCACCGGCGCTACGCGCCATGGTCGCCATCGTCCCGTTAAAAATATTTGGTTTTGCACGGTTGGCGCTGCGCGCCCATGACATTTTCTCGTATTTTTTGGTTCATCAGAAGCAGACTTTTACGCAGATTCTGAATATGTAATCAGATTTTTTCTACTTTAAAAACTGTCTGCATGATGGTTTAAGAAAAAACGCGCAAAAAAAAGTTTCCATAGTCCTGTTTTATTTCTAAGTTCAATATTTTAACGAAAACTACGGTAAATATTCTACGGCAAGTCAAAAAAATTGATGCGGGAAAAAACGCAATTAGCGCCGGTAGAAAAAGAGGTTTTCGGCTGTTTCTTCTTTTAACTAAAGGGGAAAAATTCATGTCCTTACCGCAAGGTGGCGCAGTGTTTTGCTTCGGAGCTCCGTTTGGGAATTGAGACATTTTTCGTTCCGATTCTCAAGGGTTTTTAATTCATAACTTTTTTAATTTTGGTCCCACGGTCTCGAAAATGCCCGAAATGACTTCCCCGGAATTTTTCCAATCGAAAGACACCTTTCGCGACCTCCAACTCGCCCGCGTTGCGAACTGTAATCGGCTTCAAGCAGACAGACAGACAGAGGCGCACGGATTTTATTAGTATAGATTTAATGAAACTTTCGTATGAGAGAATGTGCTTTAAATATGCTTTGGAACTATTTTCATAAAGAAACCCTCCAGAAAATAATTAAATAATAACAATTTAATCGAAAAATAGACCAGATTAAGGGATCGTTGAGGTTAATTAGGTGAAATAGTCCTCCAGTGTTCGCGTCCGAGATGGCTCAGATGGAAGAGCATTGGCAGCTTCAGCCAATACATCCCTGGTTCGAATCCTAACCTGGACTTTTTTTACTCACCTGGAAAATTTACATCTGTTATAATCAATTGGCCGATTGAATAATCGTGTTTAAAATTAATCTAATGTAATTTCGTATGCAGCGATTTTCTGCAGTTCCATATATTGACCTTCGATTTATTCTGTTGAACTGATACAGGGTTTAGTTAAAAATAATTTAACTAAACCGAGAAAATTTCTAATGATTTTTTGTAACTTAATTTTCGTTGAAGTAAAAGTGTCAAAAATGAATCAATTTTGATAACACGTTTAAACTTTCCAAATAGAATTATACTAAAAAGTAATGGAACTGGTGACAAAGAATTATCAGTATTTAATATATTTTTACATAAGAGATGGCGTTTTAGGCCTTCGAAAATAAGGCCTAAATACCATTTTTTCCGTACTGAAATATTTGCCTTATATAATCGAAAAATTTTCAGGCAATTAATAAAAAAATACGATCACAAATTAGTGATATCTGAAAGCCTCATTAATGAAGCAAGCAAAGCCTTCATCTGTTTGTAGTTAAATGGTTAAGCAGTTAAATGGTAAAACGATTAAATGGTTAAGTATGATTGGAAAATTTTATCACCAAAATAGTTTTTAATAATCATAGAAAATAAGTAAAAAATGGATTTAGTAATAATAATAATAATTTATTAGAAAAATAATTTAATAAAACCACAAAATTTCAAATAGAATTTTTGCAGCTTAAATTTCGATTACCAGTATTTAATAAAACTTTCATATAAGAGAACGCATTTCAAATATCATTGGAGATTGTTTTCATCAAATGAAGTTATAAAAAAAACTTAGAAAATAGTAGAACAAAACATTCATGTGAGAGAGCGCGCTTTAAATACGATTTAGAATTGTTTTCACCAAAATAATTAAAAAAGTAAGAAAAATAATTAAAATAGCATTTAATACAAATAACAATAGTTTCATTGAAAAATAATTTATCAAAACCAGAAAATGTTTCGAAGTGTTTTCTAACTTGCAATTTTGCTAAAGTAAATATAGTAAAAAACTTCCACTTTGATAACTGGTTTAGATTTTACAGGTGAAGTTGTCCTAAAGGAGAATGGAACTGGTCACAATTATCAGTATTTAACAAAATATTCATTTAAAAAAACGTGCTTTAAGTACATCGGGAATAGTTTTCACCATGGTAATTTAGTAACTTATTATTGATATTTAATCAAAATAGTATTAGAAAGTTCAAAATAAATTACAATTTTATTTTTAAAGAACAAAAATTGCCTAGAAACATTAAGGCTGTTAGACAGTCCCAGATCTCAAATTCTCCTCTCCATTGTTAACCATATGGACATAGAATATACAGTCCCTGGCCAAATTATTAGACGCATTCTCTTTTTCTTGTGTAGAATCATATTACTAGCTTCATAGAAATATTACTGTGTGAATAACTGCAATTAATTATATACAATATTTGTAGGGTTATAATAAATAAAAAACATGTCTGTGACTTAAAAATTATTTATTTTTGCAAATTACATTAAAAATGGTTGAAATTGCAAAATTTATACCTCGAAACTCAAAAAAGGTCAATATTTTTGGAGCCTCCTTTGGCAGCAATCAGTGCCTCTATTCTTCGTGGCTTGCTGTTAAATACAAAATTGAAGTGTTTCTTATTTGTATGGGTGACGATCCCAGACATTGGTAAGATTTTCTATGAGCTGGGTTTTGTTTGTTATGACTTCTTAGCGAATTCTCAAGACCAATATAAAGAGGTTTGCAAAATCGGTTTGTTCTACAGCTAAAATGATGGTTTTAAAAATGAAGAACTTTTTGTATTTTTGCAAGGTAAAGTTCCTTGTTACACAGCACAATACGTCAAGGCCTACTTTCAATAATAAAAAAAAAATATCCCTGTGCTGAACTGTTCTCAGTAATTTATCAGACATGAATACCATTGATAATGTTTGGGAGCTTATGAAGAAAAAACTGGCCAAAGAGCTCATAACGAACAAAACACAGCTCATAGAAAAAAGAAATATTTCAATTTTGTATTAACAGCATGCCACGAAGAATAGAGGCACTGATTGCCGCCAAAAGAGGCTCCAAAAAATATTGACATTTTTTTTAGTTTCATGTTTTAAGTTTTACAATTTCAGCTATCATTAGCTTAATTTACAAAAATAAATAATTTAAAAGTCATTGGCATGCTTTTAATTTATTATAATCCTACAGATAATGTATATAATCAATTGTAACTGCTGACACAGTAATATCTCTTTGAAGTTAGTAATATGATTCGACACAAGAAAATATGAGTGCGTCTAATAATTTGGCCAGGGACTGTATTTACGTTTTCAAAATTTCTCATTAGAAAATTGAAATTTTTAACTTCTGATTTTGCGCATAGTTTTTTTTTTTTTTTTTTCAAAATATTTCTAAAATAAATGTGCATAATTATATGTTTTGTGCTTTAAAATCTTAGCGAAATTGTCCAATTGTGAACAAGTTTTAGCACTTCAAATAAAATTAAGTACATATTTTAGGAGTATTTTATAAATTAAAAAAGAAAGACATCCTCCAATAAGTGTATTAGAAAAAACGATAAAAAAGAAGTAAAAGTTTTTCTGAAGGGACTTTCAAAAAATACCCTCTGAAGAAGGAAATATGACGTCAATGTAAACCAACTGATGTAAATTGATAATTTCAACAAGTCAATAATTTTATATTTAACATTGTAGAATGCAGACTTTAAAGAAAAGACAAGTTGTAACTTTATAATTCTAACAAGGAAGGTCTCCATACTGGGCATACTAGAATTTTTTTGAAAAAAAAAAAATACTAATTAAAATACTTGTGTGTGTAATAAAAGATCTGTCAAATTTACCGCTGGAATTACAGTAGAAACTCTGTAAAAAAAATAAAATACTTTCGAATATTTAGCGTGAAAAGACAAAAACGCCACTCGATTTGGCAGACAGCACATTTCCTCGCCAAAAGCAAACGATTTTAATGTAACTGAAAATTCTTTATCAATAGATTTTAAAATTCGTGTAAATGGTATTTATGAATTTAAATTTAAACAATTTAGGAATTTAATATATTTCCTTTTTGTAGTACATATTTCTGTTGCTTGTTGCTGCTGTTATTTAATTTTATCACTGTAAAAATAATTTCATATATAAAAAATGTTTTCATATATTTAAGAGTATTCCAAAATAAAAACAAGATGAAGAATGCTGCAATTGTACATTCTAATATCGGAGAAGTTTTTGTTTCCATAGCAACAAAGCTCAATCGACAGTGATCATTTAGACTTCATTTTGAGATTGAAACGATTTTTTTTTTTATTCATAATATTTTATAGTTAACTTTCAGTATATATATAAAATAGGCGATTTTTTTCCGATTCCTTGAACATTGCCATAAGGCTAATACAAAAAATATCCTGTTTAATATCCGAACGGTTATTAAGTAATTCCGCTTAATGCATGATAAATTTTTGGTCCTTTGCGGAAAAAAAATTCACGCTTTAGACACGAATTTATTTCCATCTGAATTCCTTCTCTCTTATCGAGTGTTATTATTTTTGCGGATCTTGTTTAATTCATATATTAAAAATTGTTCCCCAATAGTATTATTTACTTAATTTAATTAGATTAAGTCGAAAATTACTGATCGGAGATAATGGTAGACGTTTGAATAAAACGAAAACCTGCTACATTAATAAAACTGAAATTCAACATGCTGCAAAATTACTTCTTATGCAAAGATTAATAAGGATTGTTTTTTCTTATATTAAAAAGAAACAGGGTACAATGATATTCATTATTATAACTACCTAAATATGATTTTAATGTTGGGTTTGATAATTTAATGAATCTGCTTGAATTACATACTGTTTTTTTCTTTCTGTTAAAAATTTCTCCAGTAAGAATATCATTTTTTTTTTGTTTTATTTTTGGTTGCAACGTTTTAATCCAGAATAAAAGCATGTTGGAATCTATATTTATTTTGAGTTATGTCAGTCGGTCCTACAAAAAAAATACACTTCAGATAATTGGAGCCTACGACGAAGTCTAAATAATTCTGTTTCATAACAATAAATTATCCTTCCGTTTATTTATGAACATGTTAACGGAAATAATGTTTCAAAAATAAGTAAACATTATATTTCATTTCTTCAAGGGGAATACAAATACATGCTAACATATATATCACAAACTTAAGATCTTTTAACGAAAGAAACGCTCGTGTAATATTTTCTCGATTCTCTTGTTTTTTCATCCAATTAGGGTTCCATGCTATAAATTTTTCTTCTAGTATTTTCTTATCGCTATATCATAAGTTAACGTATAGAAGCTAATCAAAATTTATTATTCAAAATGATTGCGTATAAATAGGATTTATAGCTGTTATTAACTTGTTTTTAGGATTTTTTCTAGAGAGAGTGACGTCACAATTTCATTGTTTGACATAGGTTTATTTGGAAATAATTGAAAATTGTTTTAGTCTAAATCGGTGTTGCAGTATGGTTTGGATTTATGCTATATGAAGGAAATATATTCCCTTGAATATATGCTATAACTTTACATATCTATCTATCTATATATATATATATTACGAAATAGCTACATAAAGAGTGATTGTTGCTTAAAAATTTCCGTCGCAGTTATTTCAGTGTAAGTCAGTGCTGCAGTTATAAAAAAAAATCCAGAGGGCATATATTATATTTAGGAGATATATGTACTGAATAAATGTTACAGATTTCTGGGAGAACTACACTTTTACGAAATAACAGGATAAACAAAGTGATTTTATAACATTATTCTGAATGAGTTGAGAAGTGTTTCATAATCTATGCTTGACCCATGATTTGTTCTTTATTGTTTCACTTATTCTCCAGTTAATTGAAGTCTACGATGAAATCCAAATAAATCTGTTTTATCATAATAAATTATTTTTCCGTTATGTATGAACATGTTAACAGAAATAATACAAAAAAACTAAACATTATATTTCATTTCTTCAAGCGGAAAATAAGTACATGCTAACATATATATCACAAACTCTTAAGATTTTTTAACGGAGGAAATGTTCTTGTAATATTTTCTCGATCCTCTTGTTTCATCATCCAATTAGGGTTCCATGCTATTAATTTTCCTTCTAGCATTTTCTTATCACTACATCATAAGTTAACGTAAAGAAACTGATCAAAATTTATTATTCAAAACGACTGCATTTAAATAGGATTTATCGCTGTTATTAACTAGTTTTTTTATGATTTTTTCTAGAGAGAATGACGTTACAATTTCATTGTTTGATATCGGTTTGATAATTTGGAAATGATTGAAAATTATTTTAGTATCAGTCGATATGTAATTCCCCCCCCCCCCCAAAAAAAAAGAGGGTTTATGCTATATGAAAGAGATATATGCCTTTGAGTATATGCTTTAGCTTTACCTGAGAATTGTATTTTTTATGAAATAACAAAATAAAAAGGGTCTTTAAAAAATTTGTTAAAACTTCATCGTTTGGTATCGGTATATTCGGAAATAATTAAGGATTATTTTTTTAGTGTAAGTCAGTGCTGCACTCATAAAAAAAACAGATACATTACATTTAGGAAATATGTGCCAGTGAATATATACTACAGCTTTATGTGAGAACTGTATTTTTATGAAATATCGTATAAACAAGATAAAATGTGCAGTTTTGTTACGTTATTCTGACTGTGTTCGAAATTGGTTCATAATTTAGGCTTGATGCATGATTTGTTCTTTCTTGTTTTACTTATTCTACAGTTAATTGGTGTCTACGATGAAGTCTAAATAAATATCTTTTATCATAACAAATTAAGTTTCTGCTCATTTATGAACATGTTAACGGAAATAATGTTTAAAAAAGAACTAAAAATTATATTTCATTTCTTCAACCGGAAAACAAGTACTGCCAACATATATATCACAAACTCTTGAGGGTCCTGTCCCTGCCCGCGAAGACACTCGCGAGCAAATCGTATGGGGAAGCATTTTTCTAATAACTCTTTCTCATTTTGACTTTTTTTTTTTTTTTTTTTGAATTAAATAATTGAGGTCTCTCTCAAGATCGATCCTTGATCACTTTTTTGATTTTGGTCGAAGATATTTTTTATAAAGTTCTTTCACTTTCTGAACCGATTCTGAAAGGCCAATGGCACGGATTATTATGTATTACTGAATTTAATAAAGAATCGTAATAAATTTTGTATTCATACATTTTTGCAACATTTATAAAACCAAATAATGTATGCCTCATTTGCCACGTTTAACATAGAATTTCCGACTTGTTTAATAACAAGTTTGGTAGTCGCATAAATTAAAATCTAGCATCGAATATTCAATAGGGTGGACCGAAAAAATGCAAAAAATGATTTTCAATTCGCAATATCGCGGAAAAGTATATGAAGTTATGCATCGAATTTAACCAAATTTTTTGTGTAAGTGTATGACTATGGCTAATTGGTCCTCCCTGAATTTGAAAAAAATCCGTCGGAAGGGGGCGCTGACATCGCGATTTTTGTGCCATTTTCAACATTGTACCGACCAAAAGTACATGAAGTTCTGCATCGAATTGAACAAAATTTTTTGTGTAAGTGTATGGCTATGGCTAGTTGGATAGCCCTGAAACTGAAAAAAATCCGCCAGAAGGGGGCGCTGCAATAGCGAATTTTATGCCATTTTCAATATTGCACCGCATAAAAGTGTATGAAGTTAGTTCTAGAACTGAACTAAATTTTTTGTATATGATTATTTTTTGGTAATTCAAGTAGGTCCTCCCTGAATTTGAAAAAAAAAATCTGCCTATCATTCTATTGTCCATCGGCTAGTACAGAGATGGAAATTCGTTTTTACTCGAGTTAATTGACTGAAGCAGAAATTTAAGATGAAAATCAAAGTTGGTATAGTATTGAATTAAAATTATTAAAGCAATAAAATGAGTAACTATTTTTTTAAATATTAAAACGTACGAATGAGATAGAAGAAAGTTTTGGGATTGGCACATCCAACTAGTTTTTTTTTTTTAAATCTAATTTTTAGTCTCTCGAATTCGCAACTTCATTGCGGTATTGCAAATTGAAAATCATTTTTTTCATTTTTCGTCCCACTCTAATGTGAGGTGGAATAAAAAAGCTTAGAGAAACCCTGTTCTACAATTCTAATGTGCTAAAAAGAAATGTCTGCAGTAATATTTTATTTCGAAGTTTGTTTTGAATTCTGATTTATAATTTTTCAGAAAGAACTCACAAAACAATTCGTTAAAAATATTGTCGTGTTACAAAATTAAATCCCTTTCAAAAGTGACAGAATTAAAACGTCGTCTCTTATATCCAAATTGGAACGGAATTTTCCTGTTTATCCCGTTTTAATTAAGTATATTGTTTCTCTGTCCTTGTTTTGTAAGTCTGTTTCTCCTTTATTAGTTTAGCAGATCCCGAGATTAACTTTATGGCTGCAGTACTCCGCAGTACACGTAAAAATAGGCGCCAGATTGAATTATGGAAATTGTTATGCACGGGTAGGAGGGGGAGAAATTAGATTTCCTAAGACAAAAGAAGCATCCTCCCCGAAAAAAAATGGATTTTGCTCAATTTAATTTAATCTCGTCTTGTTTAGCTCTTTTTTTATTTTCTTCTGACTGTAATAGAAGAAAGTATTGTAATCGAATTTTTTTACGACTTCTGTTTTCCGACGGATTTACACGTTTTAGGGGTTAGAAATCCCGAAATAAGAATGTTTTACAAAATGTCTGCGTACCTTTGTGTTTCTATGTCCTCTTTTTTTCAGTGGATAGTACACGAAGTTATACGTAGAACTGAATCAAACATCATACACATGTTTTGATATTGGCCTTCAGAACCCAGTTGAAGTTTTTGCGTTATTTTTCATATTGTATCCACAGAAAGTATATAAAATTGCGCATAGAATTAAACAAAACTTTTTCTATATGCATGACTATGGCACTGAAGTCCCAGTTGAAATTGGGGATATTTCCCCGGAAAAGGGTACTTATGAAAACGGTTTTTGTATCAATGAATCATTGAAAAGTGTATATAAAGTTACGCATAGAATTTGACCAAATTTTCTATGTACATATAGTATTTGACAATAGGCCTCAGATCTTAGTCAAATTTAGGGATATTTCTCGAGAAGACAACTTTGAAAACGATTTTTATGCTATTTTCTTTAATGTATCATTAGAAAGTGTATAAAGTTGTTCGTAGAATTGAATGAAACATCAAATGTATGTTTTTGACTATGATCTTCAGGTACCAATTAAATTTAGAGATATTTCTCGGAAAGCGAGTGTTGTAAAAGCGATTTTTAAGCTACTCTCCTTATTGTATCATAAAATACGTAACGTTATGCATGGAATAGAACGAAACTTAACACACATGTATGTTTTTGACTATGGTCCACAGGCCACAGCTGAATTTAGGAATGTCTCTCGATAAGGGGGTATTGTAAGAGCAGTTTTTATGGTCTTCTCCTTTTTGTATCTTCAGAGAGTGTATGAAGTTGTGCATAGAAATTAACCTAACCTCATATGTACGTTATATTATTATTATTTCCTCCGCAATATCTCCTTTTTTATTACGCTAAATTACCAGCATCTTTACTAAATTCATATTCTTTAATAATATCTGTCATTAACTCCATTAAATTCTCCTTAAATTAATTATTATCTTACTCATTTTACTTAAATATAAAGCTTTTAGTTTATTCCTAAATTGCCCTATCATTTTTGAATAAATTCCATTATTTATCGTGAATTCGAATGTTTTTAAAAGAGCCATTTCTTTTTATTCTTTTTATTCTTTTGTGACATTTTGCTTACTGTATTATCAGAAAGTGTATACATAGAACCAAACTTTATATGTATGTTATGACTATGAACGTCACGTACTAGTTCGAAATGAGCATACTCTCCTTATACTATTTTCTCGACTTTCGTCTTTTTAAGGGAGTAAATTATAAATATTTTTAGATGAAATTTTGTATTTAGATGTAATATCACAGGCCAAAATTTGGAGAGAAAATTTAATTTTACGTTAAGACAATTCGCCTGATAGGGATCTGTGGTGTATCTGTGGTGCAACCTGTAAAGTGTTTTACAGGTTGTGCCTGTAAGCTTTTATCACTATTTCTACTTACGTTAAATGACACCTTTTTAAAGATTTCAATTTATTGTATTTCATTTGTAAAAAATAGACTGAAATAATTACTCACCCTTTTTACCCTTACTCAGGGGCTCGGACAGAATCTGTCCAAGAATTTATGCTAAGCCTGGTAGATGCTGTCCGAGCCTCTGTATAAAAGTTAATACAGTGAAACCTCCAAATAAGGGACACTCCGAATAAGGGACATCTCTATTTAAGGGACAAAAGTTCCGGTCCCAGTCCCGTGGTATAGGAAGTGTAATGTATTTACCTCTGAATAAGGGACACTCGATTTAAGGGACACTTGAAAATGAGATTAACTCTTTCGATTCGGGCGTTTTTTACAAAAATATTATTCAGTTGACACCACTTTAAAAAAAAATTCCCTCAAATACATAATATAAAAAAAGAAACTTTAATTAAATGACAAATTTTATTTTCCTTTATTATTGTATGACAAAAGCAAATTTTGCAAAGAAAAATGCTGATCACTCACACTGGATATACGAGTGCAAAATGCTAAAGGGGTTGATTTTTGCATTTGAGATAATGAGGCAGTTATGTTGGAACAGAGATATGCAACTCAACTGATGAGCATTTATTTATCCACAATTCAGATGAAATTATTGAAGTGTGTTTATCACTATCAGAGCAAGAGGTGACAGTGCAGACAATAATTATATTGAGTTCACAGCTGAAATTCCAGAATTGGTCAATTCACAAATTAAAATTCAATTGATCTGTCAAGTCATATCTAGGTGGAAAATAGATATAAACCCAATTTTAGTGGTTGATTCGTAGGTTCATCATTGGGGTATCCTGCACCCAGTTTTCCATATTTTCATAGATTTGAGTGCAAGAAAACATAATAGTAAATCTACGAGTCAACCCCTAAATTTTGATTTTTAGGTGTTTTTCACCAAAATATGACTTAGTAGACCAGTTGCATTTTAATATGCATATTAAGTTTTAATTAATTCTAGAATTTCTGACGTGAACTCGATGAGGTGACTGTCTGTGTTGCCACTTCCCAGTCTATATTGAAAAGAATGCTGAAAATTGTGAGGGATGACTCTGGAAATGAAAGAGAAAGGACAATTGTGAAATAAAGAATGTTAGATGCTTTAAAATATGCAAAGCAATTGAATATTTTTTTCGTAAATACTGCTTATAATGAAGGACTAAGTATGGTAAATGAATGTCTGAAAAGTTTAGTAGTAGAAGAATTGAAATCTGCATAACAGTCACTTTTTTATTGATTACATCACAAGTAAGACTCTTTAAAATATTATTGCACTTTTTGCATTTATAGAAACATTTACGTAAAAAATACAAATAAACAACTCTACAAATCATTTACTAATTAAGTAATCAATAAAAAATTAAATCAATTTTCTATTACTTTTGTGCCTAATTAATGTAATTTATAACCCTCGGGTACATTTGTACTTCAACTTTAATATTTTCTTATTTTTTATGTCCTTATGAATGATTAATTTTTAAAAAATGTAAAAACTCCGAATAAGGGACACCTCTATTTAAGGGACAAAAGATCTGGTCCCATGGGTGTCCCTTATTTGGAGGTTTCACTGTATACTGAAGGCTTTCTCATTCTTTAACATTCAGTAACATATCATGCAGTGCGAGCATTTTCTTTGTTCTGGATTCATTTACCGGAATATTGCAGCTATAAAGCTAATCTCGAGATTTGCTGAATTAATAAATGACTCTACAAAACAAAGGAAGAGTAATCCGCACTTACATTAAGAGGAATAAACTGCAATATTGCTTTGTAATTTCGACGAAAGTGAATTCAGAGAGAATCAGGACTTCAAGTTGACTTAACGAAAAATTAAATTTCCTTGAGAAACAAAAGGTTTAAAACGTCATTTTCATCGAAATTAAAAGTAATATTTCAGTTCACCCTTTTTAAATTAAGTACTGATTACTCTTTTTTTTTTTTTTTTCTAGGGTTATTTCTTATTTATTAGTTTAGCAGATTCCGAAATTAGCTTTATAGCTGCAATACTCCGGTAATTGAATCTGGAACAAAGAAAATGTACTGGCATGAAATAAAAACAGGCGTCGGAATGAATTATGGAAATTGCTAGGCGTCGGGCGAAAAGAAGAAATTAGATTTCTCAAGACAAAAGAAGCATCGTTCCCAAAAAAAAAGACATTGCTCGATTTATTTTATCTGGCCTTGTTTAATTCATTTTCCTTTGTAATAACGCTGTATCAAGAGGTAATCAATTTATTTTAATTATCATTAATGAACATTGATCTTCGATTTCTGTTTTCACGTTTCAATAGTTTCACTGCTTTGATACATCCATATATTGCAGTGCCATATTTCATCAATATACATTACATATACACAACGATTACAAAACGAATCGAAGTCGGTCAATTAAAATTATAATCAGAGTGAAACGCTATAATCAGGGCTTCATTCCTAGGCGGCTAAAGTAAATGTTGCAATTCGGCTTAGTTACCAGCATTCGCAAAATCTGGAATATAATCGAGGTCTAATGCATTTACAGCAACTTTCTAGCAAATAATACTTGTCTTAACACATTGACTGATATTGAAATTTTCGTTTAGGCTGTGTCCGTTACCGATGTCTGATAGTGTAAAATATTATATAAAACTGAAAAAAATATGTATTGTTTTAAATAATTATTAAAAATTTATTTAAGATTTACTCACTTTTTATTTATTAGAGGATTATATCCTTAAAAAAGAAACGGGGTCATTCTATGGTAACTTACGTTACATTTTGAACTATTTCCAGTAATTTTAGTAATATATATAACACACGCAAAAAAGTTATTCAAAATGTAAATTTGACATGGTTTGCTAATTATACGTATTAAAAGCTAAATTTAGATGACAATTACCTAATTTTAATGTTATTTCTTAAATTTTGGTAGTTTTATCTACTATGGTAACTGCTTTTACTGAAAAAGAAATGTAGTTATGATATAAAGTGTAATTTCTATTATCTTTTTTAGGCAATTTTCGGTACTACTAGGTTATCCGATCGACCTAAAATCTATCGCCAAACTAGAAGATTAAATGCCAATAATGGATGATTGTGAATGTCGCATTCAGTGAAGTTAAATAAGATACACGTTTTTAAAATGCCATTAAGTGATTTTTATTTAAAAATTTTATTTGTATTTTTATTAATATTCCAGTAATTATTTGTTTCTTTTATTATTTAAAATAAAAATTATGTCAGTATGTATAGTTTGGCAATGATTTTGGCGATTTGTATAATTTGGCGAAATTGGTCGACAGGATAACCTTGTAGTACCTAATTTTCATCCAAATTGATCCTTAAATAGGTTTCATTGACACATCATGTTAATTTTACATTTGAATATTTTTTAGTGTTATATCACTAAAATTACTGCAGTAAATTGTTCTAAACCTAACTTGGGTTACCATGGAAGGACCCAGCGGCTAAAATGGAAAGTTCAATGTAAATCACCAATGACTACGGTACAATAATCTACCTTTCATAATCTATGCTTGACACATGATTTTTGTTCTTTGCATTTTTAGATTATGTTTTAATATTATTTCTACTGGTGCCAAATGGCACTTTTTTAAAGTTCTGATTTATGTTTAGTCTGCTCATATTTTTTAAGCATAAAAAGATCTTCAATGTATTAAAATTGATCTGTATTTGTTTCAATCTAAAGATTACAAATAAAAAACCATAAATTGAAATGTTTTAAAAGGTGTCATTTCACATCGGTAGAAATAGTGTGAAAAACCTACAGAAGCAACCTCGTAAACGCTTTCCATCACAAATTCCTGTCAGGCAAGTTGACTTAAGTAAGATTCAATTCCCCCGAGAAAGAAAACATTTAAAACGTCACTTTTGTCAAAATTACAAAGTTATATTTCTGTTTATCCTTTTTAGGTGCGTTCGTAATTATGTAAATACGTAGCACCTATTGATGTCGCTCAGTCCGTCCGTCTGTCTGTGCGTCCGTCTGTCTGTCCGCATATAACAAAGCAAAAACTACCCAACCGAATCGTTTGAAATTTAAAATACATAATCATAACATAATTTTGTCGAATCATTTCAAATTTTATGAAAATCGGATGCATAGATCAATTACAGGGACAATCAAAAGGATTCCGTTACATTACGGTCAATGGGGGGAAAAAGTTTCAAATGCATTTTAATCGTTTGAAATTTAAAACATATAATTATTGCGTAATTTTATCGAGTCATTTCAAATGTTATGAAAGTCGGATCAATAGATCATTTACAGGGACAATCAAAAGTATTCCATTACATTACGGTCAATGGGAAAATTTTTCAAATGCATTTTAATCGTTTGAAATTTAAAACATATAATTATTGCGTAATTTTATCGAGTCATTTCAAATGTTATGACAATCAGATGTATAGATCAATTACAGGAACAATCAAAAGGATTCCGTTACATTACGGTCAATGGGGAAAAAAGTTTCAAATGCATTTTAATCGTTTGAAATTTAAAACATATTACGTAATTTTGTCGAGTCATTTCAAATGTTATGAAAGTCGGATGCATAGATCATTTACAGGGACAATCAAAAGTATTCCATTACATTACGGTCAATAGGAAAAATTTTCAAATGCATTATAATGATGTTACACTCATTCGAACATAATAGAATAGGCATGAATCTATGAAGTATGTACTAAAATATGCATTCTGTACAATCTGTGATGCAAAGAATTTTTATTATTAAATTACAGGGCCACACAAAAGTATTCCACTACATAATGCTATACGGGGAAACATTGTTTGGGGCATGTTTTAATTATATTCAAATATTTCACATTTTATGACTAAGATATACGTTGCTGAGGTGCAATAAAAATTACTTCCTGCATATTTACAGGAACACAAAGATTTCGACCACTATACTGTATCCAAAGTACGCTCTACTATATCAGCAAGATCTGAATATTTTAAAACTTCGTTATCAACGAACGCACCTCATTTGCTACGCTTTACGTGCAATTTCCAATTTGTTTAAATTAAGTGCGGCTTACTCTTCCTTTGTTTTGTAGGGTTATTTCTCCTTTATTAGTTTAGCAGATCCCGAGATTAGCTTTACAACTGCAGTACTCTGGTATTTGGATCTGGAACAAAAAAAAATGCTCGGGCATGAAGTAAAAACAGGCGTCGGAATGAATTATGGAAATTGCTTAGGCGTCGGTGAAAAGGAGAAATTGGATTTTCCAAGACAAAAGAAGCATCGTTCCCAAAAAAGGAAAAAAAAATTGCTCAATTTATTTTCATACAGTCTTGTTTAATTCTATTTTATATATAAAAAACGCTGTATTAAGAGATAATCAATTTTTTGTATTTATCATTAATGAACATTGATGTTCAAATATGCTTGGTGTTTTCACATTTCGGTAATCTCAATATTATGATACATCTGCATGTTGCTGTGTTAAATTTCATCACTAAAGAACATATTATAATATAAATATTTTGATCAGTTATATTTTATAGTAATGCTGTATTGTTATGTAAAAAGTGTTTTCCGATTTCTCAAAAAGAACGCGTATGTCTGAATGAAATATCAATTTTTAATTTTTTGATAATTCTGATGTTTTGATACATCCGCATATTGCAGTGATAGTTTTCAGAAAATAGCGTACTGTGATCTAACTTTCTTGTTCGGTTAAGTTGTATAGTAATGCTGCATCGAGAAGTGATAAGTTTTTCTAATTTCTCAAAAGGAATAAGTAATGAAATATCAATTCTTTTTATTTGATGCATCGACATGTTACAATGACAATTTTCACTAAATCATAACCAGTAATTTGTATCGTGTTCAATTATGTTTCACAGTAATGGTGGAACAAGATATAGTCTTCTTTTCAATTTGTTAAAAAGAACACGATGACTGACGTGGAAATCAACGTGTTAAACAAATATTTATGCTTCTTCAGTCTAATGCTATGAGTAGTCATCTATGGTTCGTAATCTATGCTTTACACGTGATTTTTGTGTTTTGCATTTTTAGAATCTGTTTTAATATTATTTCTATTGATGTTAAATGACATCTTTTTAAAGTTCTGATTTGTGTTTATTTTGCTCATATTTTTCAAGCTTATTTATTTATTTACTTATTTTTGATGCATTAAAAATTACGTTTGATTGTTGAATCTAAAGATTACAAATGAAACAACATAAATTTAAATGTTTTAAAAGAGGTCGTTTGACTACGGTTGAAACAGTGGGAAAAATTTACAGAAGTAACCTGCAAAAAACTTTTCACACCAAATTCCTGTCAGGCGAGTTGACTTAACGTAAGATTAAAATCCCTCAAGAAACAAAAGTTTTAAAACGTCACATTCGTCGAAATTGCAAAGTAATATTTCAGTTTACCCCTTTTAAATTAAGTGCGGCTTGCACATCCTTTATTTTATAGGGTTATTTTTCCTTTATTTGTTTAGCAGATACCGAGATTAGCTTTATAACTGCAATACTCCAGTAATTGAATCTGGAACAAAGAAAATGCTCTGACTACAAATAAAATCAGGCATCGGAATGAATTATGGAAATTGCTAACCGTCGGGAGAAAGGAGAAATTAGATTTCCCAAGACAAAAGAAGCATCGTTCCATAGAAAAAGACATTGCTAAATTTATTTTTATACCGTCTAGTTTAATTTTCATACATAAAAACGTTGTACCAAACGTTGTATTTATCATTAATGAACATTGATGTTCGGATATAGTTTCTTTTATCACATTTCGATAATCTCCATATTTGGATACATCTACAGGGGTCAGCGTCATATTTCGTCACTAAGGAACATGTTATAGCATAAAAATCTTGATCAATTATATTTTATAGCGATGCTGCATCATGATGCAATACGTTTTTTCTGATTGTCAAAAAGAACATGTATATTTGAATTAAATGTCAGTTCTTCATTTTTTGATAATTCTGATGTTTTGATACATCCGCATATTGTAATGATGGTTTTCAATAAATCGCGTATTGTGATCTAACTTTCTTGTTCGGTTAAGTTTTACAATAATGCTGCATCGAGATACAATCGTTTTTTTTTTCTAATTTATCAAAAAGAACATGTATGTTTAAATGAAATATCAGCTCTTCATTTTTTTATAATTGTAATGTTGTGATACATCCGTATATTGCAATGACAGTTTCCATTAAACAGCGTACTGTGATGTAACTTTCTTGTTCAATTCAGTTTTACAGTAATGGTGCATCGAGATGTACTAAGTTTTTACTGATTTCTCAACAAGAACATGGGATGAAATATCATTCTACTTTTGTGATACATCGACAGTTTTCACTTAACCACATTCAATAATCTAATTATTATCTTGTTCATTTATATTTTACACTAATGCTGCATCAAAACACAATCGTTTTTTTTTCTCTAATATATCTAAAAGAACACATATATTTAAATGAAACATAAGTTCTTCAATTTTTGATAATTTTTATGTTATCCGAATATTACAATGACAGTTTTCACTAAACCCAGGGGCGTCGCCATGGGGGGGTATGGGGGGGGAGCCTCCCCCCCCAATATATGTGAAGTTGGGAAATTTGAGCTTAGAGTTGGGAAAATTTAGATTTTTGAAAGACTTTCTTTTTTTTTAATAATTACAAGAAATATATGAACTTTTTATTCTTTCGGTGACAATGGTTTAGCAAACAAGTTAAATTATCAAAAGAAATCAACCAGACTCAATTTGTCATTGTATTTCTCTGTTCTATGAAAACATCATACACTTATTAGACCTAAATGTCTCTGCTCCTGTGTATCAATATCTGACTCTAAACAGCTTTCTCCACTCCTTTGTTTCCTCCAAAACTTTCATTTCTGAAAAATTTCAAATTATAGTCCGTGACTTTTATGTTACTTTCGTATGAAAATCCATAATTGCTCATATACTAGAAGTCTGTCCGGGCCTGGGCTTGGTCCAAGGTACTGGCATGGCCCGTGGACCGAGCAGGCAAACTTTCAAACAGAGTGCTTCCACCATTCTGATATAAAAATTTAAAAGAAGCTCATAAAATTTGAATTATTTTCAATAAATATGAGTTTCACAAGAATGCGTATAAATGTGCTGCATGAGCCGATTTTATTTTAACAACACTATTGCAAAAATATATTTTGTCCAAAATGTAGAGAACGTCATCGGATAGTTAATCATGTTTGAGCCTGAGCTTAGCTTTTTTTGCAGACTCGGGCAGGAGCACCGTCAGTTTATTACCCCTCCCCCTTTTTAATCCTCAAACCAGAAAAATTATCAAATCATAGATGCAAAAAAAAGTAAAAATGTCGAATATGAAGTCGCAAAGGACTGATGAAAACTTTCACTTTAGACAGATTTTTATCTTTGGCGGGAAATTTTCAAGCAATTTTTACGTCAGGAGTATGAAAGGAGGACACTGTGCAACATCAAACACCCTACAGTTGGCGGGGGGATTCCCCTCACATCGCCAGGTCCCCCAAAATGGCTTTCCAGATTGTTTATTACCTTGTTCATAGTCATATAATAACAAACATCTTCATTAATCTCTCACATTTTCTTCCGGAAGTTTTTTTTTTTTTTTTTTTTTTTTTGTAATAGAGGCTGCGATCAAAAATGTCTGTTTTCTTGTGGGGAGGGGATGTCTCCCCTGTCCTTCCCAAATGGCTCTCCTGGACTCGGGTTAGGCCGAGGTAAGGATTATTTTTTTCTGCATAGTTGAGTCGGGACGGAACTGGACTTGGTTGCTCTTGGCATGTGTCGGGCGGACAGTTTTGCTTTGCAAAATAAGTAATAATGATAACGAACTTTTGGTAAGGGGAATCATCGGAAATGTATCTTGAGGTGGTTCTCAAATTCCCTGTTGAATAACACAAAACTTTCTGAAACATTTTCTGACTCATTTTTAAAAGAAAATGCATAACATTGACAGGCCTGAAGTGATTGGATTGAAACGATTTCGAATTGAATAGCGTTTTCCATTTTTCGATAAATAAATTACTTATCCAATTACAGGCGATTATTGTTACACAACGACAGTTTTCTCTTCTTTACTTGCTATGACGTTTTGAAAATCGAATCAAAAACTAATATTTGACAGCCTTTTCTGAAATATATGTTGCTTTCATTCCAAGAAAAAAGAAAGCGCCATTCGATAACATTTTTTCTAAATAAGAACATCTGCCAATTTTATGCGTTTCCGAACAAAAGTGAATTGAGAAATGCGCAAGAAAACAATTATTTTAGATTCTTTTTATCAGCATTCTTTAGAAGAATCTTAATTGTACGTTAAGAAAAATCCGAATTTTTTGTAGCTATCAAATTGGCCCGCGGATCGGGCCTGGTTTAATTGTTTTTTACGCAAGCTGTTCCTGTTTTCAAAGATTTTTGTTCAGGCCGGCCCCTGAACTGTGAAAATATAGATCCGGCTCGAGCCAAAGTTTTAATTTTCAAATCGGGCCGTGCTGGGCCAAAATAGCTTATATGTAGTCGGGACCGTGCTCTGATCTGGAAATTCCAGCCGGAAAAGACATGTATAGCAAAGACAGTAAACAAAAAAGGGAATTTTTAAACAAACTAATGATGGTTGACGAAAGAAAAGAAATCGCAATAGATCTTTAAAAATAAAATTAATAATTCCAATTATAACATATTCTACTGTCAAAATGAAAATAAAACAAGAAAATATTCACATCTTTTCATATTTAACCCGTCGTCGTCGCGTCGCCGGAGAATTTATACAACGGCTTTAGTCGTCGAGTCAATCTAAGCTTAAAAATCTGTAAATTTTATTTCAAAATAGCAATCTATTCTAATATTGTAAAACAAAAATGCAATTTGTATTTCCGTTTTATGCTAATCTCAAATAGTATTAAAAGAACTTGGAATAAGTAACTTTGAAAAAAAAAAAAATATTAAAAATATTTATTCAGGCGCCAAAAGAAAAAAAAAAAAAAAGAAAAGCTGGAGTCCTAATTTCTATAATAGTAGCTACACCTGCTATATTACGTAACTGGGCAACAATATCCAATGAGTTTTCGCCAGAAAAAATACTGGTAACCCTTTGTCGTCAAGAAAAAATAATCATAAAAGCAAATGTGATTTCAAAAAATTATTGATTCTGATAAATGTGTTCCTTTTTACTTTGTTTGTGTGCGGATAAAAAAACTGCTATATTTTTATCGGTTTATAAAATATGAAACCAAAGCGATATAAAGTTCAATGTTGTAATTGTAAAGCAGTATTTAATAATGACTATAAATCTCAGCATGAAAAAAACAATCATAATGGGAATAGAGTTTCTGTGCAGGAAATTGGAGCCCCTAAAAATCCATTCGATGCTTCAGTACGTAAAAGGAAAAAAGTGGACGATGTGAAATCGGAACAAATATATAAATATGATAGCAGTCCGTCAAATGAAGAAATAATCAGCATAAGTTGCAATACTGATGTGTTGAACTTAAATAAAAAGTCTGAAGAAATAAAAGATTTTTCTTTTCCTATAAACAACACCGAGAGCGAAGATCAACTTCTTCAACAGTGTAATTTGGATTTTTCAAAAGAAAGTGAATTTCTACATGAGGCTACGAATTCCAAAACTCAAAACCAATCTGAAATGGATAATGAATTTCAAAACGAGACTGCAAGCTTCACAAATGAAAACCAAACTATAGAAGAAAATGAAAATAAGTCGGACTGGGTGTCTTTTATGGGAAAATTTTCTTTTATTCTCGAAAAATTAACTGAGAGCAAAACTATTTTTTCTCAATATAATGAATCTGACATAGTTAACGAGAAATTGGCAATAACTGAGATTGTTAACTTTATCTCTTCAATTAAAGAAACCTGTGATATAGTTCTTGAAGAGGGGTGCAGAGTATTGAATAAACTGAATAATGAGTTAGAATTTTCAATTGAAGACAGTGGAAGTGCCTCTGAAATAGTAAATCATGATCCTGGTCTACGTCCAGATACTTTAAATGAAAATCAGAAAAATTATTTAATTCAGTTAGGTCCACATCAACCTAAATTAGCATGTTTTCCTTCTGATGGAAAAAACCGGTTTAATCCCCACTGGTATACAGAATTTGAATATTTAGAGTACAGTACAGCAAAGCATGCTGCTTTTTGCTTTGTATGTTGTCTTTTTCCTGTTGGTATAGGTCGTGAAAAAAGAGAAGATGCTTGGACTTCAACCGGAGTAAAAGTATGGGGTAAAATGAAAAGTTGCGGAAAAGATAAATTAGGGAAGCTCCAACAACATTTCTCATCTCAAGCTCATAAGTCTGCTCTATATGATTTTTGTAATTTTCTTGTAAAGAAAAAACATATTGATGTCTTAATTGACAAATCAAAAAGGCAAGTTTTAATTCAGGAAGAAAAAGTTCGAATGCACAACAGAGAAGTTATCAAAATTTTAATGGATACTTGTAAAACATTCGGAAAGCAAGGATTAGCATTTCGAGAGTCAAACACCGATGATATTAATAAAGGAAATTTTTGCGAAGTGATACAGCTTATCTCAAGGCACAATACTACAATGAAATGTTGGTTTGAAGATAAAAAATTGAGACCATATCATGTTACATATATGAGTCCAGAATCTCAAAATGAAATGATAAATTTAATAGCATCTGAAATTCGTCAGGTAATCACTTCTGAAATAAAAAATAGTTTATGTTTTGCAGTTTTGGCCGACACAACTCCAGATCTGTCACACAAAGATATAATGTCTATTGTTATCCGAAGTGTAAGTAATGAAGGTGAAATTAGGGAAAGATTGGTCAAAACAATTGAATGTAGTGACAAAACTGGAAAGGGAATGGCAGATTTAATTTTACAGTGCTTAAATGAAATAGAAATTGATTATTCGAAGCTTGCATTCCAGTCTTATGATTTTGCTCAAAATATGTCCGGGAGGTTCAATGGTGTACAAAAACATATATCTGAGATTGTCGGTCACAGTGTTCCTTACATACCTTGTCAAGATCACCGCACTAATACTGCTCTAGAACATGCTTGCAACGTTAGCATATTAATTCAAGATTTGTTTAACATCCTTGAAGAGCTCTATGTCTTTTTCACATCAAGTACAAAAAGATTTAAGCATTATCAGTCAAGTGTAGAGAACATTGATAAAGTAATTCAACTTAAAAATCTATCAAAAACCAGATGGACCGCAAGAGCTGAATCGGTCAAAGCCTTAACTCAATCGTTTGAAATGGTAATAGAACTATTAGAAAATATTTTCAATGAAAAGACTTTTGATTCCTCTACTAGAACAAAAGCATTTGGAATTTATAAAAAAATGAAAACTTTTGATTTTATTGCATCATTTTTTTTCATGAAAAACATCTTAAGCAAAATAAAAATTTTAACTGAAATTCTGGAGACACCTGATTTTAACGTCATTGACTGCATTGCGATAATAAAAAGTACTGTCCAAAGCTTACAAGCAATTAGTGATGATTCCACTGGAATGAATAATCTTATAAAAAGTTCAATTGTATTCGCTGAAAAAATGGGGATAGATGTTGAATCAGACTTCCGAAAACACCATAGAAAAAGGGTTCCACCTAAAAAAATTGATGAAAACAATAGAACAGCAATGGACATAGATTTAAATACTTTTTACAGGAAAGAATTCAAAGAAGTTTTGGACACATTAATAATGGGTTTCAATGACAATGTTTTATATATCAAAGATACTATTGAACCGATACATTCGATTTTTAAGCTACCATTCACCAAAGCAAATTTGAGCATAAGTAATCTAGAAAAAGTTATTAACATGTTTCCTCCTGGATCTGATAAACCTGACATACACGACTTGCAGAGTCAAATGGAAATACTTTTTGACTTGTGTTCAAACAATAATGTTGACTCTCTTAACGGACTTTTCGTTCATGCCAAAAAATTCAAAAATTATTTAGGTCAAGCCTTCAAACTGTGCATTTTAACATTCACAGCAGCTTATGGTGTTGCGTCAAATGAAAGGACATTTAGTCAGCTAAAAATTATAAAAAATGAATTACGAACTACCATGAGCGATGACAGACTGGATAGCTTAATGCTTTTGAAATGTGAAAATAAAATAGCGGACTTACTTAAACTGGACGATGTGATCATTAGGTGGGCTTCTTTGAAGAACAGAAGGATCAGTGTTAAATGAAAAAAATTACAATGTAAGTGTTCATTAGCAATCGTTACAATTTTTCTTTATGTAACATTTTTTGTTTCATATTTCATATATTTATATAATTTTTTTTGAATGTATGCAATGTCTCTAACTTTGAATCTTACATTTATTGCATTATTTGAAATTGTTTCTTTAACCTTTGTGGTAAAAGTATAATCTTTATCTCTTTTTCTTCTGATCTTTATTTTCATGCTGAAAAAATAGCAATAAATCTAGTTTTTTTTTTTTTTTTTTTTTTTTTTTTGGAAAAGAAATTATTTTTAATGCATAAGTATTGTTATCATTATAAGCACATTGCATTGTATAATTTTAATTGGAAATTAGAACAATATTTTTCAAGTTGGGAAATTTTTAAATTCTCCCCCCCCAAAAAATATCTGTAGCTACGCCTCTGACTAAACCGTATACTGTGATCTAACTTTCTTGTTCAGTTAACCTTTATAGAGATGCAGCATCGGGATGTAATAAGTTTTTTCTGATTTCTCAAAACGGATACGTAATGAAATATCAATTCTTCTTTTTTTATATATCGACATATTATAATAATAGTTTTTACTAAACCACATTAAATAAGCTAACTAGTATCTTGTTCATTTATGTTTTACAACAATGTCTCATCAAGATACAATCGGTTTTTTTCTAATTTATTAAAATTAACACATATGTTTGAATGTAATATCTGTAATGACTGATGATGTGTTTTTTTGTTTTATTTATCGGCGCCGCTGTTGGGTCACGTGACCAGCGGACGAGAGTGTGGGGAGAGGAAGGGGTTACGAACGCAGAGAGAGAGAGGTGTGTGTGCGGAGGTAAGAGGTGGACCTGCGAATGTCTGATGCAGGTAAACAGAATTAAAACATTATCCGGGAAATTGGAATATGTATGTGCTACGGGCACGACGTGGATCTGTTGTTAAAGAAGAGTAGTTAGAAGTTCTTGAAAGAAATATGAAATCCGGATATTTATATATATATTTAATTGTGTGTGTTCAAGTCTTGCTGTATTCATCCCTGTCATTTGTGTTCCGTGTGTTTAATTAAACTTTTGTTTCATCAAAGCTTGATTCCTTGGATTCTTTTGGATTACTTTAAAGCACACAGGTGTTTCGCAAAAATTCATGAAGGAATAGGAAGAGCGTATATCACACGCTCTCTTCGCAAGAACCAGTGGTAAGTGAAACCACTTTTTATAGTTCTGGAAATAAAATTGAAAGATATAACTTTTGTGCATTATTTGAAGAAACATAAATATTAGATTAATGAATGTCACAATGATTCTAAAGAGATAATCGTATTAGAATTGAAAACAAGTATTGTTCTGAGTATATTCTAGTGTATGATTATAATGACTGATTATATTATTTAGTGATTATAATTATTGATAAAGATAGTAATAGTTAAAAAAAAAGAATATGTTCAGCATTAAAGCGTTAAAAAAAGAGGACCTGGTCATTGTAGCCACAGAATTAGGCTTAAAAGTAGAGCCAGATCATAGAATAGTGGATTTAAAGGCATTAATCGAAGGGAGCGAACAATATGATAAGGATTTCGATTTTGTAAAAGAATTCCTTGTTACAACGGTATCAGACCGCATTTCAAAAGAGAAACAAGAGACAGAGGCCCTTAAAAATGAAAAAGAATATATTAATTCTGAGCAGAAAACAGCGTTAGAATTAGAAAAAACGAAATTAGAAGTTATCAAACACCAATTAGAAATGGCTAAACTGCAGTCTGAGAACAGAAATTCTGATGGTGGGGGGGATGGACAAAATCCCAAAACTAATTCGTTAGAAGCTCTAATAAAAAGCGTTAAAACTTTAACTATTGCGATTCCTACCAAACCTGAATCGTGGAATTTATTTTTTTCTTCGCTCGAAAGGGCGTTTGAATTAAAGAATGTCGCGGAAGATTTGAAAGTTGAAATACTGTTTAATTTAGTAGGGGAAAAAGCTGCGCATTTATTAGTATATGCAAATTCAGATGAAATGAAGGATTATCAAAAGATTAAAGCTTTAATTTTAAAAGAATTTCAACCCACTCCTGAAGCTGGTCTTCAAAATTTTCTTTCGGCAAAGAGGGCGAAAAATGAAAAGCATATGCAATTCGCATCTAGGTTAAGGGCGAATTGGGATTTTTATTGCGAACTTAGAAAGGTAAATGATTTTGATGCACTTAATGAATTAATAGTTAGTGATAGATTAATGGATGCGTTAGACTCAGAGGCGCGAAGCTATGTCAAAATAAAACAATTAGATAATTGGTTAAAAGCGCGGGAAATTGCGGAATTATGCGATAATTGGTTTACATCAAAAGGTAGAACCTTTTCTGAGGTATATGATAAATCGACAAATTGTCGCGGTTCTGATGATTTCGGATCTGGCAAATATATTCCACCGCATCTAAGAAATAATTTTAATTCGCGTAATGATAGGAAAAAATCTGTGTGTAAATTGTGCCGGCAAATCGTTCATTTACGTTTTTGTCCTAATAATAATAATAAAGAAAAAGAGAGGTCGGGAAATTCTCATTATCAAATGAAAAAAGATTCTACCGGAAAAAATAAAGACGAAAGGTTGATAGCGAAAGTGACAGCTTTATGCTTTGAAAATGACGCAATAAGTACTCAACCATTGCAATACGATGAAATTTGGGTGGGGAAACAAAAAATAAAAACATTAATTGACAGCGCTGCTGAGATTCCCGTTATAAATTCGAATGAAGTACCAGAATCATTTAAAAATAATGAAAATTCATCAATTCAGTTGATTTCAGCTTTTGGCGAGCAAATTACTGCTGATCTTTTAACATTACCGGTTTCTCTAAACATGAGTGAATCAAATTGTTTATTTAACAGTGTGGATGTATTATTTGCAGTGACAGATAAATTATGTAGTTCATGTATTATTACTCCGAAGATTTATGAATTATTACAATCGGTGCAAATTGGAGAAGGGAAAAGAATAGCCGACAGTCTGGCACCAACAAATGAGACGAAATCGAAAAGGGGGGATGAAAATTTATCATTGGAAAAGAAAAAAGAACAAAATACGAGTGATAAAGTTTTATGTTTGCAGGTTGAAAATGAATTTTTTGAAGAGAATTTGATTATTAATTGTATTGGAACGAAAAATGATTGAGAGGATTTAAATTCGAATCAGCGTTCGGAAACGACCATTTACAGGGAGCAACAAAAGAATTGCGAATCTTTACAGAGGGCATTTAAAGATGCAAAACAAGGGAAAAATGGGTTTGTTATGGTGGATAATTTACTTTATCATAGGGAAAAGGTTTCGGGAGATCAAGTCATGCAATTAGTAGTGCCTAAAATTAGGAGGGAGGAAATTTTAAGGATTGCACATGAATCAATTTTTGCGAACCATCTCGGTATAAGGAAAACGAAAGAAAGAATTCGGTATTCATTTTTTTGGCCAGGCGTGTCGCGGGATGTAGAGGAGTATTGTAAATCGTGCAAGGACTGCCAGTTGCGAAGCCGGGAGAGAGCCAGTGATCAGATACCGATTCTTCCGATTGAAAGACCGGAGCTCCCATTTGACGTTGTAAATATTGATATAATTGGGAAAATTGAACCACCTTCGGCGCGTAGACATCAATATGTACTTACTTTGGTTGACCAACACAGTAGGTGGCCCGAAGCGGTTCCGTTAAGAACAATTTCGGCTAAGGCTACTTGTGATGCGCTGTTAGAAATATTTATGCGGACAGGGATACCCCGCGTAATAGCAAGTGATCAGGGGGGAAATTTTGTATCAGGTTTAATGCAGGAATTTCATGCTAGGCTAGGGGCGGCTCCTAGATTTGCAACACCGGGACATCCACAAAGTTCGGGATTGGTTGAACGGTATAATCAGGTATTGAAACGCATGTTGCACCATATCATTCGGAGCGATCCTAAAAATTGGGATAAACACATCCCTTATTTATTATTTGCGTATAGAGAGATTCCTAATTGTACAACGGGGGTGTCGCCATTTAAGTTGATGTATGGAAGGGAGGCCAGGGGGCCATTGGCGGTATTAAAATCTACATGGTCGGGCGAAATTCCACTACCTATAAATCTCGGGAAAAGTGCAACCGAATACCTTCAGGATTTAAAAATTAACTTACAAGGAAGGTCTCCATACGGGCATACTCAGAAAAATCTGAAAAAATTACAGAATGTTCTTCTCATATAGTTATATATGTTTATAAAAAAAATTTCGGCGGAACCTCCTTATAACGTCCGTAATAAAATAATAAAAATTTCGTTTATTTGGCGGTTTATCTCCGGTTGGCGAAAAAACGAAATTTTGAAAAATACGCTTTTACGCTTCGAATACTTTTTAAAGAAAAAACTTTCTATGTTCAATTTATTTAAATAAGTTTAGCTTAAGTAATTTTAGTTTTGCATTTTTACTTTACTTTAAGTATAATTTTGTCATATACGTTTATATGTCCTTATAACAAAATGAAATTAATATATTTTATCATTTAAAACACAATTTAAATTGATTAAAATTGTTCCAAATTGAAAAATACATTGTTACAATCTGCTGCATTTTGTTGCAACGCACTCCCTTGCTTGTATCGAAAACGGTTACTTGGCCGTGAAATGGAGCTTTCTCATTGGTTGAAATAGAGATATTATATACAAGCGGTGGAGTGCGTTGCAACAAAATGCAGCAGATTTTTAACAGTGTATGACACGGTCAATTCGCCGTGCTATGGAGCATTCTTATTGGTCAGAAGAGAGATATTCTATAAAAGTAGTGGAGTGACGTTGCAGTAAATGCTGCAGAATTTTTACAGTGAAGTCAATTAAAATCAATTTTCAGATTCATTAAAATCGTCTGCTTTTGGCGAGGAAATGCACTGCTTGCCAAATCCCGCGTCGCTTTCAGCTTTTCACGCCAATTATTCCAAACTATTTTATTTTTTTACATATCTAATAATGTAATTCCGCCGCTAATTTTCACTGATCCTTTATTACCTACATGAGTAGTTTAATTCGTATTTTTTTCAAAAAATTCTGAGTATGCCCCCAATGGAGACCTTCCTTGTTAGAAAAGGCGGCGGAACAAGCTTCACTAGTAGCGGAGGTTAAACAGGGCGCGTATGCGAAGTATGCGAATCGAAGGGCAATTTATAAGGAATTTAGACCGGGGAGCAGGTAATCCCAGACTCTAGCAATAAACTTTACGCTAGATGGACAGGGCCAGCCGAAATAGTGGCGAGGTGTAATCCCGATTCTTACAAAGTCAGGTTAACGAACGGAAACATTAAAAATGTTCACGTGAATAAGATAAGGAAATTTACTCCTAGGGTACAAGCAGTGGGGGTAATTTTTGAGAATGAAGAAGAATTAGGGGAAGTCCATCCTACCCCTAGTACAAAGGATAACTCGAACTATTTTAAAATCGAAGAAGTAAATTTAAATCATTTGGAAAACATAGAAAGAGAAAAGATGTTAGATTTATTGCTTAGATATAAAGAATTATTTTCAAAGAAAATACAAATAGCAAAAGTTGGTGCACACAAAATAAGATTAAATGATAATGAGAAGAAGAAACCTTATGTTTATCGAATTCCAGAGGCCCTAAAACCTCAAGTAGACAAACAAATTCAAGAATTACTAGAATTAGGTTTGATTGAAGAAAGTGATGAAGAAGCACCGCATCCGGTAGTGTGCGTGATGAAAAAAGATGGAACGCTGCGATTTTGCGTAGATTTTCGGGCACTGAACGCAATCACCAAGATTGATGATTTTTCTATGGAAAACTCTACTGATCTATTATTTAATATTTGCAGGGCCAACGTCATTTCCACTTTGGACTTACTCAAAGGCTACTGGGCCATACCATTAGAAGAAGAGAGTCAAAAATTAGCGTGTTTTAAGACGCATAGAGCTCAATATCGCTTCAAGGTCATGGCTTTTGGGCTGAGGAATGCTGCTGCGACGTTTCAACGAGAAATCAACAGAGCGCTTTCTGAATACCAGGACTTTGCTAGAGCATATATAGACGATATAGCAGTTTTTTCCGAAACGTTCGCGGAACACCTGGTGCATTTAGAGAAGATATTTTCCAAACTATCACAGTTACAATTCTCCGTCAATTTGAAAAAATGTGAATTTGCAAAACCCCGAATAAAGTACTTAGGCCATATCATTGGGTCCGGCAGCCATCGGACCGATCCGGAAAAGGTGGAGGCCATCCGTAAGTTAGCTGTGCCTCAAACCAAAAAGCAACTAAAAAGTGTCTTAGGATTGTGCAATTACTATAGAGATTATATACCAAAATATGCTGAAACAGCATATCCCCTCACTGAACTGATAAAAAAGGACAGTCCAGAGAATTTGTGCTGGTCAGTAGAGCATGACCAGGCGTTCAACGCGTTAAAAAGAGGTCTCATCGAAGCGCCCAGTCTGCATACTCCTATTATCGGGTTACCTTTCATCATAGAGTGTGATGCATCTGCAATCGGCATCGGAGCCTGTTTATCGCAGAGAAGAGATGGAGTAGTGTATCCGGTAAGTTACGCCAGTCAAAAACTCACCAAAACTCAACAGGCATGGCCAACAATTGAAAGGGAGGCCTGCGCAGTGATCTGGAGTTTGAAAAAATTTGAATCGTGGATTTTCGGTTCACCTGTGGAACTTATTACGGACCATGATCCATTAACTTTTATCACCAAAACTGCAGCGATGGGCATTAGCCTTACAGAAGTATGATATTACAATCTCGCACCGCCCGGGTGCCAAACTAATTAATGTTGATGCCTTATCACGCTTGGACACGATTTAGGACATTCAACAACTTTTGAAGCACCCAGTGGTTGAACATTCCTTGAACAGTATTGAACAATGTATTTTTTTTTCAGCAACTCTTAATGTCCTGTTTAATGTTACTAAGTTTTGTGTATTGCCTTTTGTTAATTGTATGTTATATTGTGTATATGAAGTATTAATTTAATTCTATTTTATATTAGCAGATAGGAAGAACCCCGGAAGACGTGCCTTCTCCGAATACGGTTGTATTTGTGGTGGTATTTTTTTATATATACATATTATAATGTGGGAAATCATTGTTAAATAGTGTAACATCATCAGTCGAATTTCAGATTTAAAATAAGTGTGTACCATATTTTCAATCTTGCGTGGGGGGTGTAATGACTGATGATGTGTTTTTTGTTTTATTTATCGGCGCCGCTGTTGGGTCACGTGACCAGCGGACGAGAGTGTGGGGAGAGGAAGGGGTTACGAACGCAGAGAGAGAGAGGTGTGTGTGCGGAGGTAAGAGGTGGACCTGCGAATGTCTGATGCAGGTAAACAGAATTAAAACATTTTCCGGGAAATTGGAATATGTATGTGCTACGGGCACGACGTGGATCTGTTGTTAAAGAAGAGTAGTTAGAAGTTCTTGAAAGAAATATGAAATCCGGATATTTATATATATATATTTAATTGTGTGTGTTCAAGTCTTGCTGTATTCATCCCTGTCATTTGTGTTCCGTGTGTTTAATTAAACTTTTGTTTCATCAAAGCTTGATTCCTTGGATTCTTTTGGATTACTTTAAAGCACACAGGTGTTTCGCAAAAATTCATGAAGGAATAGGAAGAGCGTATATCACAATATCAGTTCTTCATTTTTTCATAATTCTGAAGTTTTGATGCTTCTGCATATTGCAATGACAGTTTCCATTAAACCATATACTGTGATCTAACTTTTTTCTTCAGTTAAGTTTTATAGTAATGTTGCATCGAGGCGTAATAAGTTTTTTCTGATTTCTCAAAAAGAACACGTAATGAAATATCAGTTGTTCTTTTTTGATACATTGACAAGTTACAATGGCAGTTTTCACTAAACCAGATACAGTAATAACTATCTTGTTTTGTTATGTTTTAGAGTATTTCTGCATCAAGATACAAATTTTTTTATTTATGATAAAAAAATACCCATTTTTGAATTTTAGGTTACATATTTCCCTAAAGTACCCATTTCAATCTATCTTATTCTGTTATGTCTTGCAGTAATGTTGCATAGAAATGCAATATATATTTTTTTCCTAATTTCTCAAAAAGAATACCGAATTTGAATGAAATATCAGTTTTCATTTTTTTATCATTCTGATGCTTTGACGAATTTACATGATTTTTAATGTTTACGGATGTTTTCTTTGTGAATGCTAGATGGTAATTGATGTTTTACACTTTTTTTAAATCCTAGATTTTGACCATTAAATAAGACGAAATTTATCGAAATTTATAATTATTAAAATTTAGAGGTGAGAAAAAATCGCAAATGTTGGTAGCTATGTATCTACATACTGCAATAACACATTTCACTAAGAAGTATGTTGCAATATTCAGTTATGTTTTATGATAATAATATATCCAAGTGTAATCGTTGTTTTTGTAACTTCTCAATCAGAACATGGATATTTGGATGAAATATCAGTTTATCCATTTTGATAATTCTGATGTTTTCACGTATCTACATTTTGTGATGATACACTCAACATTGATAATTATTTCATTATAAAGAACATATCGAACTTTTACTTCTAATTTATTTCTACTCAGCTCAAAAACTGAATTTTTTTTAGGAAAACGAAAAAAGTTCTGAAATTTAAAAATCATTTTTTTTAATGAATCAGGAAATAATTGAAAATTTTTGTATCTACACTGAGAAAAATATATGGTTCTGGTATATAGAATCTAAGTAATGGCTCTAGAAAAAATAGTTCCATGTCATCCTTATAAATTTTAGTTCCATTTCTTAGAGAGTTCCAGAGTCTCTTGCTAGAATTCAAGCGCGTTTTCCTATATTTTTGTTGTCAAATTTATCTAAAAATCTCTTCAAATAGATGCGAACACAATAGATTTGATTTAGTAACTAGAATTATAGCTTAAGAAGCCATTCCTAAAATCAAGCGATACTTTCTCGCTACTGAAACGGTTCAATGTCGTTTCGTCTCCTAGAAAACAAGAGACTAGAAATGTCAAGTCATGTCGCCTATTCAGCTTAGTTGTTTACCCTACTCGCATAGTTTGGACATCTATATTTCTAGTTTAGAGATTCAGAAACTGACTAACTATTCATTCTAGTTGAAGGCGGCATATTTTTTTTCTCAGTGTAGAATCTAAAATAATGTACACTTTCTATCAAAAAATTCAAAAACAGCTTTCTAAGAAGCAATCTTATCTTTCTCGTAATGGAAGATTTTTTTCGTATGAGCTATTATTACATAAATTCAGTTTTCAGGATAGATGAAAGCGTTAACATATCCCTTAGTTATCACATTAAAAAATAACTGGTTACCCGAACCTGTTACCAATGCTGTCAAACAATTTAATATTGTTAATCAAAAGTAACAGTATTTCCCATCGCTACAATTTCTTTTTCATATTTTTATCCGAAAATAATATAAATAAATTAAAAAATATATATCACATTGCTTTCAAAATTAAACTCTCCTCCTCCATTAGATATTTCTTTCATATGAGATGTAACATGGGTAAATTCAGTATTTATTTATTTTTATTTTATTTTTTTTTTTTTGGGGGGGGGGGGAGAGGTAACTGAAAGCGTTATTAGGATATTTCTTATTAAGTTTTTCCTCTTTTTCATCCAATGATAATATAATCCCAAATTGCAATATAAATAAAATTCTTCTCCTTCCAACGTATCTCTTTTAAATGAGCTGTCACATACATAAATTCATTTTCTATGTTAAATAAAAGTGTTAATATATTTCTTATTAAGTTTCTCACATTTTGAATAAACAGATAGTAGAATTATAATTAAAACAGATCTTGAGAAAGATTTCTGAGTACTTTTTCTCACGATGAAAGGTCTTGAAGTCGTACAAACTGTTGCAGGAGAAAATTGAATTAACATGATTAATGAAATCATTAAATTATCCCTTATACTCCACATTAATACAGAGTGTTTGAGTTTACTCTGTGTTAAATAAGAGTGGACTTTTCTTCCTTTATTCTCTCCGTTGAATTCACATATATCAGTTTAACAGATTCCTAGATTAGTTTTATAGTTGAGGTATTTGAAATTGGAACAAAAGGTCTGCTCTTTTTCCGTTTATCATTTTTTTTATCTGAAAATTATATACTTACATGAAAATATTCCAACTGCTTTGCAAATTAAACTCTTCTTCTTCTTCCCCATTGGAGTTTTATTTCTTATAAGCTGTTAAAGGTGTTTTTGATTAATCTACAACTTTAAAAGGAAATAACACAAGAATCGTTGCAGAAAGCACAGCAATTTTTTTTATTGAAAAGAACGCCGAAAAGTTAATTAATGCACAAGCTTCTCAAAGTGAGAACCTTCAGAGGTGATATTGTAGCGCAACCTGCACAAAAAGTTATCAGTTACTTGTTCAAGTGTTTCTCTTTTAATTATTGCAAATGAGTAAGCAATGGATTTCTTGAGACTATTGAGGTCTATCGGCTTCTTCTTGTACACCAAGTCTTTCATGTGACCCCAAAAATAGAAATAGACCCAAAAATAAACCGGATTCCAAAGACACTGTTAATGGTGTCAAACACCCTGCCTGTTCGATGAGGAGGGGCACCAATCACCATCCTGCATGAACCAATATACACCGGTGTTCATACTGAAAGCACGAATCTGGAAGGAGAAAAGACTGTTTCTGCACTTCCTCATATGCATCAACCTTAATAATTGATGCAAAGAAAATTGGTCGAATAATTTTCGATCCAGAGCAGCCCAACACTGAGAAAAAAAATATACCGCCTTCACCTAGAATGAATAGTTAGTCACTTTCTAAATACCAGAACTAGAATTATAGATGATCAAATTGTGCGAATAGTTTAGTCAACTAAGCTGAGTAGACGAAACGACCTACCTGTTAGGAAATTGCTTCTTTTGTACTAAAATCTACCGCCAGATAGCAGCACCAGACATTATTCTGTTTTCACTGGAAGAGAACTTTAGAACAGTTAGTTGATGTAGTGACTCAGTTGGCTTAGGCAGCAAAATGCTGTCAAGGATTAACAATCCATTATCATACATTATGATTCCAAAGGAATAATTACTGTTCATCAAGAACTGCTTCAAACTGAAGCTAATATATGTTTCAAAGTTATTTTTTTAGTTGTTGTGTTCTGTAAATATTGTGAAGACTGTGCATCTGTTCTTTTGTGTTGTGAAGTGTTTCCAAGTATTTGTTCATCATTATTCTACTTTATTTCTTCAAATAAATGTGTGTCAACTAAAAGGTAAAGTTTTTAACTCTTTTTTATTATTGAGGAACTCACTTATTCACGCCTTATGGAATAACATTCGAACATTGTTGATTATGAGACTGAGAAATGAGTCTCAAAATTTAAATATAATAATATCAAAACAGAAAATATAATATTTAAATTCAAAAGAAATACTTTGAAATGATTATTTTCTGAATATTGTATTTTTTTGAAGTGAATGATAGAAAAGAAAATTAAAAGAATTGTTCTTGTTTTGAAACCAAAACTATTATTTGTTGATATGAAAAGAAATTATTTTGCTTGTTTCTTATTGAAATTTTATTATTTATTAGTTGAAAATACAAATACATGTTTTAAACAAAGAATTTTGAATATTTAAGAAAAAAATTTCTGAAACCAGAAGTAACTTTTAAAATTGTTCTCAAGAATTCTATTATGTTCTTATTTCATCATTAGCATTATATATGAGTTTATAATATTTTATTGTTGTAAATTAATAAGATAAACACTCTTTTATTTTCTGTGAAATAAGCAAAGTCTAGTCTTAAAGAATCTCATTATATTGATAAGTTAACTGATGATAATTATTCAGTATGGAAGTTTAAAATTGAACAATTGTTAATCAAAGAAGGTTTATATGATGTTGTGTTTGAACCTAAAAAAGAAAATGATGACAATTGGGTGAAAAATGATAGAAATGCTAGAGCATTAATTTGTTTAAATATCTCAGATTCTCAAATTGTGCATGTTAGACATGCTAAAAGTGCTAAAGAAACATATGATCAATTGAAATCTGTTCATTTAGCTAATTCTTTAGAATTGTTCTCAGAATTAAAGAATTCAAGTAAAGATACAATTACAATTGCTAATGGAACTAAATTAACTGCAAAAGGAAAGGGTAAATGTACTTTTAATATTGAAACAGTTAATGGTCAAACAAATAAAGTTACACTAGATCATGTGCTTTATGTTCCCGAGTTAGACAGTAATTTGTTGTCTTACAGTCTTGCACTGAGAAAGGTTTTGTTGTAACATTTAAAGATGATATGTGTTTAATTAAAAAGGGTAACATATTAGTTGCAGATGCAAAAGCTGATGAGGGGTTATACAGATTAAAAATAAAACCCACAAATGAAAAAGTATACAGCGCTTCAGAAATATTACCTGTATGTTCTAATGTCAATTGCATTCCAAAATGGCACCAAAGACTGGGTCATAGAAATTTGGAATCCATCAAGAAAATTCAAAAGAATGATTTAGCTTTAGGTATTACTCTGAATAATTGTTCTCATAATACTGAATGTTCAAGTTGTATAAAAGCTAAGCTAACAGAAAAATCATTTCCAAAAGAAACGCAATACAGAAGTAGAAAACCACTTGATCTGATATATAGCGACGTTTGCGGTCCTGCTGAAACAAATAGTATGGGATCAAAAAGATATTTCGTTACATTTATCGATGATTATTCTCGTTATACACAGGTATATTTTATTTCCTCAAAAGATGAAGTATTTGATAAATTAAAGGAGTATGTTGCATCAACAACAAACAAATTTAGATTGAAGATTAAATCCTTGCGTACTGACAATGGAGCAGAATATTGCAACGAATATGTTAGTAACTACTTAAAGAACTTAGGAATACATCATGAAACAACAACGCCATATTCGCCGTCTCAAAATGGAGTCGCAGAAAGAAAGAATCGCTCGCTAATTGAAATGTGTAAAGTCATGCTTATAAATGCCAAATTACCAAAAACATTCTGGGCAGAAGCCGTAGCTACAGCAGCTTATTTGCAAAATCGATTACCCACAAAATCAACTGAAAAGACACCATGTGAACTGTGGAATGGGCATAAGCCAAATTTGAGTCACCTTAAAGTATTTGGATGCAAAGCATATGTGTATGTTCATAAACAGAAGAGGCAAAAATTTGATGAAAAAGCCACTGAAGGAATCTTTGTTGGTTATGATTTAAGAAGCAAGGGATATCGAATTTATACAGGCGGAAGAAAAATTGTGATAAGTAGGACAGTAAAGTTTTTTGAAAATATGAACGGTGAAAACTTTTTCCCAAAAAATCCTGAAGAGCAAACTTCTGATTTAATTCATTTCAATTTTTCAGAAGAAAATCTTGAAAATGATTGTGAATCTATTCCAATAGAAAATGCTGCAGAAGAAATAGAAACTGATGAAAAATCAGTAGATAGCCCAACAACAGAAGAAAGTGAAGCTAATTCACAGAGAAGAATTTCTAGCAGAGAGACAAAAGGAATTCCACCCGAAAGGTTTTCTTACAAAACTGAAGACTGTTGTTCCAAAAATCAAGATCCCGAAACTTTTAAAGATGTTCTAAAATTACCTGTAAAAGATCAACAGAAATGGTTTCAAGTTATGAAAGAAGAATTTAACTCTTTAAAAGAAAATGAAGTATTTGAGCTTGTTACTTTACCAAAAGGTAAGCGCGCAATTGGCTGTAAATGGGTTTATAAAACAAAATGCGATGAAAATGGAGAAGAAATAAAATGCAAAGCACGATTAGTTGCCAAGGGTTTCACTCAACAACTAGGCACTGATTATGATGAAACCTTCTCTCCTGTCGTCAAACATACAACTATTAGAGCTTTTCTGACCTGTGCAGCTTATCGGAAAGCCAAAGTTTTCCAAGTAGATGTTAAAACAGCCTTTCTACATGGTAAATTAGACAATGAAGAATTATACATGCTTCAACCAGAAGGCTTTCAAGATAAAGAAAATAAAGACAAAGTCTATAAATTAAAAAAGGCCATATATGGTCTCAAGCAAGCCGCCAAGTGCTGGAATGAAGAAATAGAAAATACTCTAAAGGCATATGGATTTAAACAAAGTGAAGCAGATCCATGTTTGTTTACGAAAGAAAAATCAAAGAAGACAATTCATCTCATACTATATGTAGATGATATGTTGATAAGCTCAGAAGATGAAGATGAAGTCAATGAAGTAATAAACTATTTAAAGAAGTCTTATCCTATAACATCATTAGGAGAAGCAAAATACTTCTTAGGTATAGAGATTCATAGAAAAGAAGATGGAAGTTATCTGCTGTCACAAACAAATAAAATAAATCAATTAGTTAAAGATTTTCAGCTTGAAGAAGCCAATCCAACTTATACCCCAATGGAAACAAACTATTATAGTTTAGAAAAAGAAGAAAATCTTTTATCATCAAATGATAACTATAGACAAGCTATCGGAAGTCTATTATATATTTCTTCATGCACAAGACCTGACATTACAGCTCCTACGCATATACTAAGTCGAAGATGCAATAATCCAAGACAAAAGGACTGGAATGCTGTAAAGAGGGTAATAAGGTACCTAAAAACCACAAAAGATCTTGCACTTCATATTTCCTCAGAAGATTATCCTAATATAGTTGCATACTCAGATGCTGACTGGGGTCAAGATACTACAGATAGAAAATCTACCTCAGGAAATGTAATCTTCTTGGGCAATAGTTGCATTTCTTGGTTCTCAAGAAAACAAACATGTGTTACATTATCGTCAGCCGAGTCGGAATATGTGGCACTGTCACAAGGAACTCAAGAAGTGTTGTGGATTTTAAAACTGTGTAAAGATCTCAAATTACATCAACATTATCCAATTAAAATTTTTGAAGATAATCAGTCAACTATTAAATTGGTTGAAAGTGAAAAGTTCAAGTCGCGAACTAAACACATTGATACAAAGTATCACTACATACGAGATTTGAAAATGAAAAATATAATAGATGTCAAATACCTGTCAAAAAATGAAATGATAGCAGATATAATGACAAAGCCATTGCCAAAGACCAAATTTGAACATTGCAGAAACCTTATCCATCTGGTGTCAGATTCTATCACAAAACGGGAGAGATGTTAGGAAATTGCTTCTTTTGTACTAAAATCTACCGCCAGATGGCAGCACCAGACATTATTCTGTTTTCACTGGAAGAGAACTTTAGACCAGTTAGTTGATGTAGTGACTCAGTTGGCTTAGGCAGCAAAATGCTGTCAAGGATTAACAATCCATTATCATACATTATGATTCCAAAGGAATAATTACTGTTCATCAAGAACTGCTTCAAACTGAAGCTAATATATGTTTCAAAGTTATTTTTTTAGTTGTTGTGTTCTGTAAATATTGTGAAGACTGTGCATCTGTTCTTTTGTGTTGTGAAGTGTTTCCAAGTATTTGTTCATCATTATTCTACTTTATTTCTTCAAATAAATGTGTGTCAACTAAAAGGTAAAGTTTTTAACACTTTTTTATTATTGAGGAACTCACTTATTCACGCCTTATGGAATAACATTCCAACACTACCATTTCTAGTTTCGTGTTTTCTAGGTGACGAAATGATATTGAATCGTTTCAGTAACGAGAAATTATCGCTTGATTTCGGGAATGGTTTCGTAAACAAGAGTTACAGTTACCATATCAAACCTCTCGTGTTCGCCTCTATTTGCAGAGATTTTAAAATGATTTTGAGCACGAGAATATAGGAATACACTCTTGAATTCCAGTAGGAGACTAAAGAACTCTCAAACATACTGAACTAGAATTTATAAGGATGACATGGAGCTATTTTTTCTAAAGCCACAATTTAGATTCTAGGTGTCAGAACTACATTTTTTTCTCAGTGAAGAGCAGCCCAAGCTGTTACCTTTTGTGGATGCACAAAATGTGAATTTACGTTGACAAATTCAGGGTTTGAGGATTCCTAGAAACGATAATTCTGTCGGTTCACTTGACTTGACAATTAGAAATAGACTTCATCCGAGAGCGATATCTTCTTGTGACCCAATATCCCGGTGTCAATGAGGTCTGATATCTCATTGGAGAGGTAATCATCACTTTGAGATAACAGCATCCGTGATGAACTGTAAAATTTGAATCTTGTAAGGAAAGAGCCCGATATCCATCTTTAATATATTGGCTGCAGAGCTCCGACTGATATCCAGTTGACTCGGCAATCTACAAGTGGATCAGGAGTGTAGGCGTAAAGATAACAGAGGACATACGCTCTAAGCGAATGGTATACGCTTAAGGTAAAAAGTATACCCTAGAGTGTGTAACCAATGGCTTTCTTGAGAAATAAGAAAATACGGTGTTTCTTTAAAAAGTCCATAAGGTATACGGCGTATACAACCGTATGCCCTCCACTACATCCCAGAAGTGGATGTGCTTGGGTCATCTGCTATGATGTCCTTTGCTGCATCGCCACATCTTTCGTTCTAATAATCGCCTTTGCATCAGCTTCATCATTTCACTTCAGATCATCCCTCACGTAATCAAACATCACAGATTTTCTTACAAGATCACTTATTATTCTAGAAAGCTTAGGGCGGTTTTTGTAAGTTGTAGCCCACTTCCGCAGCAATAGTGTTGCATTTTTCCCACATAAATACCAATTTGTATACGGTCTTCGGTTGGATATCTCACTTTGGGAGACATTTTCGTAAAGATGTGAAAGCAACGTGAAACAGTTTCCTTCTATACCCTTCGCCATTGCATTAATAAATAGTGCCGTCTCATGAGTCTCTGCGAATTATTTCATGTTAAAGGTGTAGGTTCATTAAAAGACACCTTGTACATAACTTGTAGACAGTTTCTACAAAAAATGAAAGCATTAATATATTTCTCATTAAGTTTTTTATCCGGAAATAATATAATCTCAAATTGCTAAGTAAAATTCTTCTCCTTCCACCATGTTTCTTTCGTATCAGCTGTCACATATATAAATTCCTTTTCCATGGTAAGTGAAAATATTAATATACACTGTTAAAAATCTGCTGCATTTTGCTGCAACGCACTCCCCTGCTTGTATAGAAAACGGTTACTTGGCCGTGAAATGGCGCTTTCTCATTGGTTGGAATAGAGATATTATATACAAGTGGTGGAGGGCGTTGCAGCATAATGCAGCAGATTTTTAACAGTGTAGTTCTCGTTAAGTTTTTCGCAGTTTTTCGCGATAAAAGAATTAAAATTAAAACAAATCTTGACACAAACTGCCATATGCGAAAATTAAATTTACATGATAAATGAAGTCCTTAAAATACCACTTACAATCTAAATTCATATAAGATGCTTGAAATTATTACTTTTTAATTAAGAGGGTATTCTCTTACTTTATTCTCGCTTATGGATTCCCATTTATCAGTTTATATGATTCATGCAATAGTTTTATGGCTGTCGTAATTGAATCTGGAACAAAGGATCTGCTCTTTTTAAAAGTGCAAAAACGAGTGCAGAATTGAATAATGGGAATTGATATAAATCGGAAAGAAGTGGAACTAGATTTTCTAAGAGAAAGATTCCATCGTCCTGGCAAAAGAACATCACAAAATTTATTCCCATTATACCCTGCTTAGCTTCTTATATGTTTTTTATAAAAAATGCATCTAATTTTTTTTGGTACTACTTGGTTATCCCGTCGACCAAAAAACTATCGCCAAATTATAAGATTAAATACCAATAATGGATGATCGCGATTATAACCTTCAATGACATTAAATCAGATACACGTGTTTAAACGTCATTAAGTGATTTTTATTTCGGCTTTTTATCTGTATTTTTATTAATATTCTGCTAATTATTTGTTTTCTCGTTATTTGAAATAAAAATTATGTCAAAATATATAATTTGGCTAATAGTTTTGTGATTTGTATAATTTGGCGAAATTGGTCGACGGAATAACCAAATAGTACCATGTTTTTACATTCTTTTTTTTTCCCCATGTCTGTACATACATATGCGATTCTCTTATCTCTTTAGTTATTCATTCCATGAATTTTCCCAGGTTTCCGAATAAAGGCATCTACTGAATAGACAAGCGATAATAAAAATAATATTTTCAAACACAAACACTTTTTATTCATAATATGAAAAAAATATATTTTTCACTTACCTACTTAATCTTACTTGAATCAATTAATACAACTAAAAATATTAATGCTGTTATTTATTAAACTTCACTAATTTTTAACTCACAGGCTATCAAAGCCTGAGAGCTTATGTGCCCGCCCGTTCTGTATGTATGTAGTGCGTACGTAACACGATAACTCGTGATAAAAAATATTAGATTTACTTGAAATTTTGGATATAGGCTTATTATGATAAGGCGCTTCCCTGATTAGTTTTGAGAGTTCATTCGATAATTATAAGAAGGGGTACGGGGGCTAATGCCCCTCCCCATAAATTATATAAATGGGATTTTCATGCAGAATTATCAGTTTTCGCTCAAATCTTAGGTATAGGAACATCCTGATGAGGCACCTCCATGATTAACATTGGGTGTTCATTAGATAAGTATTAAGAAGGGGAACGGGGGATAATGCCCCTCCCCATAATTTATATAAATGGATTTTCATACAGAATTATCAGTTTTCGTTCAAATCTTAGGAGTAGGATCATTCTGATGAGGCACCTCCATGATTAATATTGGGTGTTCATTAGATAAGTATTAACAAAAGGAATGGGGGCTAATGCCCCTTCCCTTAATTTATGTAAATGGGTTTTTCATGCTGAATTATCAAATTTCGTTCAAGTATAGCCTGTGAGCTCTATGCCATCAGTTTAACTGGACAATATTTCTTTTTATTAAAATTCTTTTCTTATGGTCTTTCTCGGTGCGTTCGTAATTATGTAAACACGTAGCACCTATAGTCGTCGTTCAGTTCGTAAGCCTGTCTGTCCGTCCAAATATAACAACGCAAAAACTAACCAACCGAATCGTTTCAAATTTAAATTATATTGCATTATTATTAAAATTATTAAAATTTAATAATAATAATAACTTTAATAATTATTAAATTATTCAAATTTAATATTAATAATATTTTAATATTTATTATCATTATTGGGATTGTTGCATAATTTTTCATAGCTATTTCAAATTTTATGAAAATCGGATACATAGCTTAATTACAGGGAAAATTAAAAATGTTCCGTTACATTACGAGCAAAGGGAAAAAATAGTTTCAAGAGCATTTTAATGATGTTACACTTTTTCGAACATAATAAAATTTATTTACATCTATAAAGTTTATGCAAGAATATACATTCTGTACAATTTTCGGTAAATATTTGTTATTAATTTACAGGGCCAGACAAAAATATTCCATTACATAATGGAATATTAGAGATCATCGTTTGTTGCGCGTTTTAATTATATTAAACTATTACACATTTTGTGAAATTGATGTACTTTGCTGAGATTTACTAAGGGTTATTTCCTGTAAAATAGAAAGTATATAATATTTACAGGGACACATAGAAAAATTCGGCTACTATACTGTATCCGATAGCACTGTATACTATTACAGTAGCAACTGAATTTTTTTTAAACTTTGCTATTGTACAAATGGACCTCATTTTCTACGCCTGTAGTGACGAAATTGTCACGACATTGCTTAAGTAAATATGTATAAAATGAAAATGAACAGCACAATAAAAAAAAAATATATATATATATATATAAATAGATATATAAAAATTGAAATAAAATTTTGAATTTATTTTAGCATTAACCAAGGAATAATAATTATAATATTTTTTTAATTATTAGGTAAAGTTGAAAGCTAATTGCAGTAAAAACTGCAAGATTTTATTTATAATAATAATAATAATAATAATGCACGTGTGTAGTCTTGGAGGGATTATCAGCACGAATTCCCAGACAGACAAAATGGGGGCAATAAAACTATAAACTATAGTTTATCGCCAGCCTTTGACATAAAAAATCGAAGGAACAAGCGCAGAATTTATGGGGCTTTCAACAATTATTTACAACCAGGGGAAAAGCATTGCGTGTGGTCGATAATCATACACAAATGCGGCAGCATCACGAGGGGTTGAACGGGAGGAAGAAGCCAAATAAACAAAAAAAAAGAGAAAGGGGTGGAAAAAATAAAAAGACATACCTCCCCAATGGTCAAGGTACCAATGACCTGCTTGGGATTACAAGGGACGATTAAATTTTTTTTTTTTGAGTAACCAATGAAAGAAGAGTCATCCGGACAGAGAGATGGAGAGGAAAGAAAAAAACTTTCTTTTCTCTCAGATGTTGTTTTCCGTCATCTGGAGATCAGTGGAAGAAAAAAAATGTGTTTAATTTTTCTTTAAAAAGGGACTTTGGAACGAGGTGCAAATTATAAAAGAAATATGAATAGACATTCTCCAAGATTATTTTTTATGCCTCTCCGCAGCCTACCAGTGCCGAATGGACTCGGTGTGATGATTTTCAATTGATATGCGATAGTCCATTTGTAAACTGACTCTGCATGATTCTCATCAGGCCCGATATGATTCCTCATTTAGACATTCTCCAAGATTATTATTTATGCCTCTCTGCAACTTTCCATTATTAAAAGGACTTGGTGTGATTACCTCCAACTTGGGATTTGTGAAAAGTGCAGGATAGCAATCCTATTCGATGCTCGCTGGGATTTTCAACAAGATACAACTCTATGAACACTAATGAATAATATTTACATGGATGAGTGGTGTGCTTATGGCAAGAGACATTTCAATAATCATACAGGACTATCTAAGACGATTATCAAGTCTGCCGGATGCCATGGTTATGGTGAGAAATTTTTTTATAATCCTTCCAAGTGATAAGGCCATTAAAAAATAAAAAAAATATTTTGTTTTATGTGAATAAAATTTTTTTTTTCACTATTTAAGTTTTACTTGATAAAATTAATTAAAATAATAATAAAATAAAACTAATGAATATTTTTTTGGGTGAATAGCCCTGAAGATTGTGCTGTGAGCATTTAACAATATCCAGTATTTAAGTTGAATTTAAAACAAAATAATTAAGTGTAGTAAGTAAATAGATCTTTATTGGTGAATCTTACTATTTGTTATTTGTATTTACCATTTATATACTTTGAGAATAAATGTTTGAGTGTATATATATATTTGTGTTTTTTTCATGATTTCTTTTACTCTATTTATTTTCAGTGAATTAATAGATTAATAACCTTTAATATTAACGATCAGAATTCTTTTATTTTGTTAATTTTATATAACCCAATAGAATCCTGATTTGCAAATTTAAACGTTAAATAAGTTTGAGTCTGAGCTATTGCGATTTTCCTTTATTTAAATTAATGATAGATTTAAAAGAAAACATTTTTTTTTGGTAATATCCGGTACAATCTTTCACAACGCGGATTGGGATATTATCTTAATATTATTTTATTAACACTAACCACTATCTTTCGCATACCTTGTAATGCGGTGTAATTTTCCTCACCACATTACTAAAAGTTTAATGGTGCCGTGACCAGGATTCGAACCTATTGCGATTTTCCTTTATTTAAATTATTGATAGATTTAAAAGAAAACATTTTTTTTGTAATATCCGGTACAATATTTCACAACGCGGATTGGGATATTATCTTAATATTATTTTATTAACACTAACCACTATCTTTCGCGTACCTTGTAATGCCGTGTAATTTTCCTCACCACAACGCCTGAAGTACAATTTCCGAATTCTTTTTCCTTATTTTAAAATCCAACATTTTTATATTCGGTGTTTAATGCGCAGCTGTAAGTTTTTATCTTAATTTTTATATTAAATGTGTGCGGTATACTTCGGATTTTGAGGTAATTTCTATCAAATAATAATTATTTAACTTTTAACAGATGTATATTCACAAGAAAATATCTGAATGGCAATACCCAATTTTCACATATAATCTATTTTGAAAGTCACACCCAAATACCAAATTTCAAGTTATTTGAACCAAAATTTTGGAAAATAAAAGTAATACATAGCTTTGATCATCTACTGTTAAATTACTTTTACATATTTATTTTCTGATATATTTTGAAGTTATTTATATTCATGTCACGCTAATGTGTGAGTGAATATATAGCCAAATAGAAATATCTCGCTTTTGTAGCTGTCATGATGTTGTTATGTAAAACAGGAATTATTAAGCCGCGAATTCGTACCGAACAAAATTTCTAACTTCAGAATGAAATTTTTGATATAAATAAATATCACAGTTCAATTCATGATTAAATTTCGTATAGGAATCGTGCTTAGTTTTAGTACAATAACATTGGCAACAAAGTTACAGTTGAAGTTACTGAATCCCGAATTGCATTAGTAAGCAATGCAAGGAAGCTGAATCGAAATGTGGGGCTTTATATATAATCCACGGAAAATACACGAAGTTTCGTACAAAATATACATACGAAAACATTAACAAAAATTTATAACGTGAATAACCGCACTAACCATGCAGTATAATAATAAACATAATCTTTTTTACTATATTTTAAGTATAGAAAAATAATTACAAATATTAAATATAATATAATAAAAATGAATAAATTTTTAAAATTAGTGCTATTTATAACATTGTTTTGTATAAACGAAGTTGGTTATTAAAACGTTGTATTCTGCTGATTTTTGTATCAAGTCGATCTCAACGCAAAAACTGTTAAAAAAAATCATAGCTGCCTATTTATATTTCTTCACGATTTATTATCCGATTACAAAAAAAAGGAGGAGTTTCTCAATTCGATGCGTATGTTTTAATAGGCGCATATTCGCCGATTTCTTAGATATCAGTGCCGATTCATATGATTTTTAGCTTTTTAGAACTTTAGCAAGAATTAAAATAAGTAAAGAAATAAACACCTTTAAAATATTTCGTTATCAATGATTTCCCATCAGCTTCTAAATACTAGACCTAAGAGCTGGCAAAAAAAAAAAGTTGCTAATCTAGGTGAATTTTTTTAAACGTAGAGGAAGGTGGCGTATCTCGGACCTATTTTGACTTTTTAATTTTTAATTTAAAAAAAATTGCCAAAACTAAAAAAAGAAAAGATTTTATAAAACTTTATGATGTTATACAATACACATGTTAGTCTTAAATTTTATATAAATGATTTCCATGAAAAATTTTGAATTAAAAATAAAATGAGTGGTGTACTTTGGTCCCATTACTAAGAATGAAAAAAAAACTTGTTTTTAGCGAATAAAATCAACATTTATTAATGAAGAAGCTACATATATAAATTTGTGATAAATTTCATTGTTTATTAGGTTTTTAAAATAAGAAAGTCTAAATAGAACATCTTCTGAACATTTACACTTACTATAATCACAAAAAACATTAAAACTTATTTATATTACTAATTATATTTATTTTTAGCCAAGAATGTGATTTGTGATAAGCCATTCCCAAATGTTAACTTCTTGGGCTGCCTTTCAGATCCATTAGACAATATCTAGGATACCTTGGACACAATCCAAGGTATACTTTTATTGGGTTCAAGATACACCACTTGACACTTAAAAACAAAACTACCAATCATGATATTAAGGTTAGACCTAACTTTATTTAAAGCACATGGTGTAGTAGCTAGAGCATTGCTTTATTATGCATAATCCTTATTTAAAAAAAATTAAATATGTTTTACTATAAAAATAACATAGAATTATCTAAGAGAAATTTACTTTTGAAAGGTGAATTTCCTTTTTAAAAAATGTACAAATTTATAAGCTTCTAAACAATTGCCAAGAACTTAAATGAGACCTCTGGTGGCAGATATTTCATATACAAATGTTCTTGTTTAATGATCTAAACAAGTAAAGCTAGAATTGGCATAGATCCGAGGTACACATATGTCCAAGGTACACCACTCTCCCCTATTTATTATCCCTTAAGTTTTGACAACAATATTTTATATATATATGAAAAATTACCCTGATTTGTTTTATCTCAAAAAAATAAATCGAGAAAAAAACTTAAAAAAGTTATTAGTACCAACATAAACACATTGAAAAGAAATCCGCCTTTTGCAGCTGCCATTTTTGTGTCAGCGCTCAGGCGTTGCCATCGAAATGCTCAAGGCCAGAGGACACGACTTGTGACGTCATCACTAATCTACCGATTTCACAATAATGTTGGAATTCCAAATCGAATAGTGCGTGAAATATTATATAAGCTACATTGAGTCTAATGAATGGATATATGGATACAGTCCCTCATCTTTCTGCTACATTTTGGGAATAACAAATTTTGAGCTGATTCTTACAATAATTTTCAGAACTTTCAAGCTATGTTTTTGAGACTTTTACAAAAGTTGCTCTATACATTTAATTAACACATAAAGCAAATTATATTTCGATTGCGTTCAAGCATGAGCAGTGAAACATATTTACTGTACCTGCTTACTTTTCATACAATTATTAATATTATATAATTTATATTACAGGGAATTATGTACAATGTTGTTTGTCATATTTTCTGAAAAGAACATTTTTTTTCATTAAGAACTCTGCAAATTAAAAGCAAAAAACTTAGCAAAATTTGTGACTGTTTTCATAAAAACCTTAATTTTCCTACGAATGTACATTAGGGTGGAGTGAAAAATCGAAAGTTGGAATTTTGTTTTTGGATAGCAGCCAAAAGTTGCCTTTTGGTACCTCTAATACACGTGCAAAATTTCATGAATTTTGAAAAACTTCTTGAGTCCCCTACCAGGCCATTTACATTTTCATTGATTTATACGATATATTTTTACCAAAAAATGTACATCAACAGGTTTTTTTGGAAATATCGTTTAATATTTTTATATTTAAAATGTATAGTGTAATTCCTTTCATCATTTTCAAACTTTAAATCTTTATTTTTAAATATTTGAAACGGTTTATTGAGTTTTAAAAATTGTATATTGTCATTTTTATAGTCAAAATGAGTACGTGTGTAAGCAAATCGAAGTTTACCATTACTAGAAGTTGGTGATTCTTCAAAACTAAATAAGGCTGTTTTGCCAACTATAGCAGAATGCTATAAAATATTATTATTATATAAAACAATAAATAAAACCCATCAGAACTGTAAAGTTTCGTCAAAACCAGAGGTAAAAAAAATTCCGAGAGAAATCATCGAAGGCATCAATTATTGTTGTTTCCCAATGACGTATTGATCAAATGATACACAACAATTTTTCTGAATATCAGAAGCTTATGCAATTCCCCAAAATCAAAGGAAATTATGGAAAATTGGGGATATATGGAAGAACTATAAGTTACAAACATAATATCTGATTTTAACAGTCAAATGAATTGTATTTGGGACACATTACACCATCTTTTGGTCAGGAAGGTCATTGCAGGAAGTATTAAAATATTGCGCTAAAAACATTTAAACCTTGATAAATTTATGGCAATAGGTTGTGACGGAACAACTGTAAAAAGTAAGATAAAAAATCATGCTAATAGATATTTGGAACTAAGATTTAGTCGTCCATTTTAGTGGTTAATGTGACAGCTCTCTACAAACGAATTGCCGCTACCGATTGTTTATCAAGTCACTGAACTTGTTAACAAAATAAAGGCTCACAAGCTTTTTCTGTTCTAATTGGAAAGTCGTTGTATCAATGTGAACAATAGACAGTTATGGAAATTAAAAAATGACTGCTCCTATCACACAGAAATGAACTCTGGAGAGTTAAGTGTAGATCAAAATTATCTTTATGACATGTGTCAAACATTTGCATCTGGTTAATGTTCCTCAAATCTTTTAGATCGTAATCCAGCAAGGATGTCGCACTCTAAATGATTGACAACTGCCAATTGATTAGTTGGTTTGCAAATTGGAAGTCAGAATTCATCCCAAAATCTGAAGATTATGGCTGAATTTGTAATGAAAGTACATTTGTCTATGTTGTTTCACTTCAAGAAAGATTCTTCTTGCAACAATAGAGCTCAAAATGTTTTTTGTAAACAATTAAGTTATTTTGTTATTTGAAGGAATATTTAAAGAATATTCTCAATCCCGCTATTCAAAAAACGTATACTTCTGTCATTGAGATGAAAATTTACAGGAATGATAACTGATAAAAAAAAAATCATGTTGGAGAATTTGGATTACGAAGAATATTGAAGATGAAGGATATTATATGTTCTACAATAAGACAGTTTCATATTCCAATATTGAAATTCAGTGTTACAAACTATATAAACATTATTAACTGGCAAGAATGTGAAATCACCCCACATTCTTAAAAGAGTACCAAGAGAGAAACTGGAAATTCGCAGAAAAAATCGAAAGTGCCATCTTTTCAATTGAAAAATTTCCCTGTTAGATTCAAGTATTCGAAAGATGCGTAAACTTAGTTGTTGAAGTGCCATTAGCGGCTGTAGTAGTAGAAGCAAGAGCCGAATATATGTGAGCAAAATAAAATCACGAAAGGTAATACCTAATTTTTATAACAAAGACCAATATAAATTAGAATGAAATGAAAGATCGTTTTACAATACATGCTATATATTCTTTTCATTCAATTATTATATATTCAGAAAACTGCATTTCCTTTATATTTAGAGAACTATCTTTCATCTGCATTCGAAAAATAACAGTGAAAGCATGTCTAATTATTGTTTTTTTTTTTTTTTTTTTTTTTTTTTCTCTGCGACAATACGATTCACATTTTAGGGTTTTATTCGCTATTCAAAGAGTGAAAACGCAACTATTCTTAGTAAGTAATACTTTAATATAATACTGTAAGTTATTCGTTCACAAGTAATACTTTAAGAAGTCATTTTTGTGGGTTATTTTACTGAAATCAGAAATTTAGTTTTAAAAAAAAGTTGATTAATTTACATTACATTGTGAAATCTTGATTTTCACATAAAAAGGGCATAATCTTTAAAAGCTGTTAGGGAATTAAAATGAATTCCAAATGAAACGAAATTTTTAACAATATATTCAGTGTGCCAAAAAGCAACATTTTAGACCTATACAAAGATAAAATTCCAAAAAAAAAAATTTTTTTTGGTCATTTACACTACATAGTGAAATCTTGATTTTCACATATAAAGAGCATAATCTTTAAGAGTTGGTAGGGGACTAAAGATAAATTCCAAACGAAATGAAATTTTAACCTTATATTCAGTGTGTCAAAAGGCAACTTTTTAGACCTATCCAAAGAAAAAATTCCGAAAAAAAATTTTTTTGGTCTTTTTCACTCCACCCTAATGTACATGCTATCCTCATAAAAATGAACACAGTTTATTAAAATAAGCCACTTAATCATAATCTACTTCAAAATAGTTTCCCATGTAATCAAAACGTCTAAAATCGCAAGTGGCCAGTTACCTTAGGCCATATAATATATATATATCTAGAGAGAGAATGCTTCTGACTCGGAACATTTTTGAAATTCAACAAAAAAAGTTATGTGTTTATTTTTTTTTAGAATTTTGCATTTATCACTTCCATTTTTAGTCAGAAATACCACTTTTGAAAAAAAAAATCTTATTATCATCGATGAGTTTAAAATTTGAAAATTGCCCCGTTTGGAACGTAATTTTATTCGCATTCGACCCCCTTTTTTTATTTATAGAAAACGTTTAAATAAATGTAATTTCAATTTATTCTGACCATAATATGAGCAATAATATGATCAGAATAGTCTTAAATTACGGTTGTATAACTTTTTTCTACAAAAATTCTTTCAAAAATTCCGAAGCCTTTACTTGAGAGAGTTTCGTTATAAGGTAAATTTGCATCACACACATTTCCATTACAAAGGGACGTTCAATAATTATTCATTCATTTTCTTAATTTGCAAATCTGCGAAATAAATTTCATTGTTGTAATCTTCTTTAGAAAAATTAAACGAAAGAAGGGGTATTGTTCTGCAACCATGAAAAAGAGAGAGAGAATGAATCAATCAGATTTAATTACGTGATTTCTGTTAAAAAGAAGGAAATAAAATTTAATTAAAGAGCTCAAGAGCCATTCTTGCCAGAAACAGAGGATGCCAAATTTATTTCAATTAAGATACATAATGCGAAAAAAGAACAGAATTTTTCATCATTAAAAAATCGATAATATTGTGCGGTTAGCTTCCTTAGCTATGTAAAAAGAGTAAACTGGGGCGACTCCACACTGATTTTCGAAAACTTGTTAGAACCCGTAAGACATGGTGACGTCACTGCAACGTCGTTGTGAAGTCACATTGTGACTTTGTGACCATCGATTGTCGATGTGACGTCACGTGACGTCGATGTGAAGTCACAGTGACTAAAATGTAAAGTCGTAATGGCCGTTTTAGAGCTTTTTTGTGACGTCACATTGTGAGTACTTTGCGACGTCACAATGTGACCAATTTGTGAAAAGTGTGTCATTTGTGACTACTTTGACATTAACATTGTGACGAACTGTGAAATTTTTTTTAGAAAGTCACATCTTAGTCACATTGTGACGTCACTGAGTGGTGGCATTTTCGTCACAGATGTGATGTGACCAAACTGACTCACAGTGACGTCATTGTGACGTCACTGTGAACATGCATGCTATGAGGGAATATTATGCGTTAAAATAAGTATTAAGGTAAAAATTAATAACAAAATAAATCCTAATTTTACAAAGGTTAAATATTACTTTTGGTAAATGTGACTTCATTTTTTAAAACAAGTAAGAAAAATCATGCGTTAAGCATAGATTATGAAGCACTTTCCAACACTTAATGAAATATTTAACAAAACTATATTATTATGTTATTTAGGGATATAATAGTGTATAGCCAAATATACCCAAATATGTATTCCAGTACATTAGAACAGCCCTGTATTTCATATGTCAGTTCATATAATGGGAAAATTTAGCTTAAAAAGAAAATACTCAGTAGCTTGAAATTTGTTTTTCGACAATTCATACTAGTAGATGGAAACATACTTGAATACTTTTGTTCAGCCCTGTAGTTTACATTGTACCTTTTTTACACGTCAGCATTAGGCTAAAATTTATTGTAAACTAAAACACTTTTAAAACAACTGGAATCACATTCTCATAAATCATCATTCATAGGCATCCATGTACCGAATTCTTTGCGTGGCCCTGTATACCCCCTTATCTATATTCTGCAAACATTTCTCAGTAAATTAAATGCAGCTCAGCGTAAAAATGCATAGCTTATTTAAGAACCACGTTTAAATAATTTACGCTCATATTCAGTAACGTTGGTGAGCTCTTTTGGGTAGCCCTGTATATCAACTATAACATTTATACACACCATATAATGTACCTATATTTAGGGAAATACAAACGCGAATATCATAATTAAAATGCATTTCGTCATCGGACACATATACGGTACTTCGAAAAGAATATACTATTTGAAATCTTTTATATGGCCCTGTAAATGCTATGGACTTCATATTATGCAAGACAGTAGCATATAATTTATATTAAGCTTCAGTGACATATATCAATTTTATTATACATGAAAAAGCTTAATATATTTAAAATATGTCACACACAATTCCCCATTTTTCCATTATCTAATGAAATTCTTTTGTGCGGCCCTGTAAATGAATAATAGCTACATTTTCACCTTATATTTTATAGAATGCATATTTTAATATGTTTGACAGGGTATAACATCTTTAAAATTCCTTTGAAACGATTTTTCCCCATAGGCCGTAATTTAATAGGAAACTTTTGATTCGCCCTGTAGATAAACTAATCATGGTAGAAACTTCATTTTCGATAGGACTTGTGCTAGGGTAAACGTCAATAACGTCCTAAAATTTCATGGCAATCCGAGTATATTAACGATTTTTCCCCATGGGCCGTAATATAATGGAAAACTTTTGATTCGTCCAGTAGATAAACTAATCATAATAGAAACTTCATTTTCAATAGGGTTCGTGCTAGGGTAAACGTCAATAACGTCCTAAAATTTCATGGTAATCCGAGTGTATTAACGATTTTTCCCCATAGGCCGTAACGCAATGGGAAACTTTTGATTCGCCCTGTAGATAAACTAATCATGGTAGAAACTTCATTTTCAATAGGACTTGTGCTAGGGTAAACGTCAATAACGTCCTAAAATTTCATGGCAATCCGAGTATATTAACGATTTTCCCCCATAGACCGTAATGTAATGGGAAACTTTTGATTCGCCCTGTAGATTAACTAATCATGGTGGAAACTTCATTTTCAATAAAACTTGTGCTAGGGTAAACGTCAATAACGTCCTAAAATTTCATGGCAATCCGAGTATATTAACGATTTTTCCCCATAGACCGTAATGTAATGGGAAACTTTTGATTCTCTCTGTAGATAAACTAATCATGGTAGATACTTCATTTTCAATAGGGTTCGTGCTAGGGTAAACCTCAATAATGTATAAAAATTTTATAGCAATCCGAGTATATTTACGGGAGTTAGAGCGCGGACAGACGGGCAGACGGACAGACGGCCATCCGGCCAGACGGACAGACGGCCAGACAAACCGAATGCATAAGCACTTTTCAACTTTGTTGGAAAGTGCTAAAAAACACTTTTATTCATAAATTGCGAACAGGACGTAGTTTTCCATAAATTTTTAACTCAACGTGTTCTAAAATTAAGGTTATTAAAATAAATATTGAAATTGAGTTTACATGATAACAGAAGATTTTTAACAAGTATGAAAAATCATGCGTTAAGCATAGATTATGAAGCACTTTCCAACACTTAATGAAATCTTTAACAAAACTTTGTTATTTAGGGAAATAATAGTGTATAGCCAAATACACCCAAATATGTATTCCAGTACATTAGAACAGCCTTGTATTTCATATGTCAGTTCATATAATGGGAAAATTTAGCTTAGCAAGAAAATACCCAGTAGCTTGAAATTTCTTTTTCAGCAATTGATACTATTAGATGGAAACATACTTGAATACTTTTGTTCAGCCCTGTAGTTTACATTGTACCTTTATTACACGTCAGCATTAGGCTAAAATTTATTGTAAACTGAAACACTTTTAAAATCAATCACTTATGAAATCACATTCTCATAAATCATCATTCATACGCGTCCATGTACCGAATTCATTGCATGGCCCTGTATATCCTTTTATCTATATTCTGCAAACATTTCTCAGTAAATTGAATGAAGCTCAGCGTAAAAATGCATAGCTTATTTAAGAACCACGTTTAAATAATTTACGCTCATATTCAGTAACGTTGGTGAGCTCTTTATGGTAGCCTTGTATATCAACTATAGCATTTATACACACCATATAATGTGCATATATTTAGCAAAATATAAACGCGCATATCATACTTAAAATGCATTTCATCCCTCCATCAGCCATCATCGGACACATATACGGTACTTCGGAAAAAATATACTATTTGAAATCTTTTGTGTGTCCCTCTAAATGCTATGTACTTCATATTATGCAAGACAGTAGCGTATAATTTATATTAAGCTTCAGAGACATATATCAATTTTATTATACATGAAAAAGCTTAATATATTTAAAATATGTAATGGGAAACTTTTGATTCGCCCTGTAGATAAACTAATCATGGTAGAAACTTCATTTTCGATAGGACTTGTGCTAGGGTAAACGTCAATAACGTCCTAAAATTTCATGGCAATCGGAGCATATTAACGATTTTTCCCTATAGGCCGTAATGTAATGGGAAACTTTTGATTCTCTCTGTAGATAAACTAATCATGGTAGAAACTTCATTTTCGATAGGACTTGTGCTAGGGTAAACATCAATAACGTCCTAAAGTTTCATGGCAATCGGAGCATATTAACGATTTTTCCCCGTAGGCCGTAATGTAATGGGAAACTTTTGATTCTTTCTGTAGATAAACTAATCATGGTAGATACTTCATTTTCAATAGGGTTCGTGCTAGGGTAAACCTCAATAACGTCCTAAAGTTTCATGGCAATCCGAGTATATTAACGATTTTTCCCCATAGGCCGTAATGTAATGGGAAACTTTTGATTCGCCCTGTAGATAAACTAATCATGGTAGATACTTCATTTTCAATAGGGTTCGTGCTAGAGTAAACATCAATAACGTATAAAAATTTCATAGCAATCCGAGTATATTTACGGGAGTTAGAACGCGGACAGACGGACAGACGGACAGACGGCCAGACAAACGGAATGCATAAGCACTTTTCAACTTTGTTGGAAAGTGCTAAAAAATGATAACATAAATATTTCACCATTTTTCCTATACAATGTCAGATACTTAAATTTCTCCTCTGTATTATCGGTTTAACAAAACTCACTGTAACTTTTTTCTTTTTAACTATTTTTAAAATGGTTGGTTTTGTCTGTCGACAATAGAGATGTGTGAAGTGTATTTGAAACCTTGATTTTTATTCATTTTCTGATTGATCCATGTTTAATGTCCAGAAACCGAGTAGCTTTGTTGCTATAATGACAGAAAAAATATGAAAAACTATAAAAAATTAATGAAATTAATAACTCAAAAACAAATTGAGATATAACTTCCAAACAAATTACAGTCGAGTCTCCATACATCGAAACTCCATACATCGAATTTCTCTATACAACGAATTTTTTGTAGGAACGGTCCCCTTTTCGCATAATTACATTAAAAGCATTCTCTATATAGCGAAATATCTATCTCCATATAATGAATTTTTTCATAAATTGGTCTTAATTTATTCAGTTTTATAAAAGTTTCGAATCAATTTTCCATCACTTATTTTTATTTATCGTTCAGTGCTGATTTTTTTCTAATATTACTTGTCTTCTTGTTTTTTAAATCCAACGAATTCATCGCACCTCCCCCACACATCTTTCAACATCCTTCTCAAAACAGAGTCTATTAGAAGCCATATTAGAGAGGAATCAATGAGAGGCACATAAGAGAGGCCTTGAAAAGTAGGAAAATGTTAACTACAATTTTTCATTCCTCGCTAAAATTTGAGCATTTTTTTGTTTGTTTGTTTGTTTGTTTGTTTGAGAGCGTAACAATTTTAAAATCAAAACAACAAAAATTACAGATTTTTTCGTCTGAAATTAATGCAAGTCTTCCTTATTTGATTTTTATTAAGCTTTCAAATAAATGTCTGTTCTCTTTTTTGAAACTGCTTAAATTAAGAAATAAAATGTTAGATTAATATTTGCTTTTAAAAATTTCAATTTCTCAATAAAAACATCAAAAATAATATTGGCTCAAAATTTACACATTAAATACGATTTTTAACATCATTTTCTATACATCGAATTTCTCTATACAACGAATTTTTTACTGGAACGATGGATTTCGTTATATAGAGACTCGACTGTATTCTTTTTTAAATTGTACTATATTGTATTTTTAAGCATTTAAAAATACATTTTTACTTTCTCCTATCTTCAATAGAAGAAAGTATTGTAATCGAAATTTTTTTAGATTTCCGTTTTTTGACGGATTTACACGTTTTAGGGGTCAGAGATTCCAAAAAACCTGTTTTTACAAAATGTCTGTCTGTCCGTGTGTCTGTGTGTCTGCCTGGTTGTGTGTCTGTGTGTCTGTGTGTATGTCGCCATTCTACCATCGAAAAGTGTTGCATAAAAATGAACCAAATTTTTTGTGAATTTTTCTGGCTGTGGCAAGCAGGTTCTCCTTCAGTTTTGAAATATTCCGCCGGAAGAGGGCACTTCAACCGCGATTTTTGTGCCATTTTCAATATTGTACCGGCCAAAAGTATATGAAGTTATGCATTGAATTGAACCAATTTTTTTGTGTACGTGTATGACTATGGCTAATTGGTCCTCCCTTAATTTGAAAAAAATCCGCCGGTAGGAGGCGCTGCAATCGCGATTTTTGTGCCATTTTCAATATTGTACCGACCAAAAGTATATGAATTTATACAACGAATTGAACCCAAATTTTTTTGTGTAAGTGTATGGCTATGACTAGTTGGTCCTCCCTGAGTTTGAAAAAAATCCGTCGGAAAGGGGCGCTGCAATAGCCAATTTTATGCCATTTTCAATATTGCACCACCTAAAAGTGTATGAAGTTAGTCCTCGAACTGAACTAAAATTCTTGTATATAATTATTTTTTAATAAGGAAAATCGGTCCTTCCTAAATTTAAAAAAAAAAAAAAAAAAAAAAAAAATTGCCTATCATTCTATTGTTTATCGGCTCGTGTAGAGACGGAAATTCGTTTTTACTCCGATTAATTGATTGAAGCAGAAATTTAAGATGAAAACCAAAGTTCGTGTGGTATTAAATTAAAATTATCAAAACATTAAAATGAGTAACTTTAAAAAAAAATATATTAATATGTACGTATGAGATAGAAGAAAGTTTTGGGATTGGCGCATCCAACTTGTTTTTTCTATACGACAGTGTGAAAATTCAAAATGTGCGATGTTTAAAAGTTTAATAAATTGCTTTACCGAAAGTTGTGAAACTGAAATTCCATTTAAAATTTGTTTATGATTGGTCCAGGAATATTAATGTTTAATCCATGGCGTACGTAATATAAAACGTACGTACGTTACGTGGCGTACGTTATTACGTAAGCCACGTTTTGATCATCATAAAAATGATACATTATCATTATTATTAATATTATTATTATTATTATTATTATTATTATTATTATTTGAGTTTATCTATAAGCCTATATTTATATATAATAAATAAGCCTATTATAATAAGCCTATATTATTAAGATATATCTATCTATCTATCTATAAGTTTAAATTTTAGTCTTTGAAAAAATCATTTTCCAAATGATTGTTATAATTCGTTAAATTACAATTTTTTTCTGTATATATATATACATATAAGCTTAAATCATATGATATGATTGTCATCAACAATTCCAGACTGATGGCTCCAATTTATCACCAGACGCAGGTGATAAATTGCCAAATATTGTTCCATGACCATCGTTTCATCTATCTGTTTAAAAAAAAGCGTTAAGTCATGTAATATTCATAAAAAATTCCGGATTGACCATTTCCCGTATAATATTCAAAACGGCCATTTGATTTTTCATTGTTAGCCGGACGATAAATCACCAAATATTGTTCAATGGCCACCATTTTCTATATTATAGAAGTCCAAGTTATTTAACTGTCATAAATAACTTATAGCCTGATTTTTTATGTGCCAGGTGACTATTTTAAATCGAAATTTTATTTTCGAATAAAACCACATACAAGTTGCCATGATCGCAAAGAATTCTTGGTACTTTTATGTTAGCCGTGAACAAATCTCGCCAGTAGCATTTTTTAACTGACAATTAGCGTTTTTATTTTATGCGTGGTAAATTGAAACAATTCTTTAAACGTCTTTTTTTTTTTTTTTTTTTTTTTTTTTTAAAGAAATAAGTGAAAGTTGTGAATTTTAAATATGTTACTTATGAGTTATGTATTTTAAGTAAAATGGGTTAAAGGATTATATTTTTAATGGAATTATGTAATGTATTTTAGGTAAAATGGATATAAGTTATGTATCTTAAGTAAAATGGATGAAAGAATTATATTTTAAATGGAATTGTTGAAATACTTAAAAATGCGACTTGAACAATGTTTGCCGATTTATCACTGCACCAGACTAACTTAAAAGAAAAAAAAAATAGATTTTACGATTTATTTTTTATATAAGGATCTTCTGATTCCACAAAGGATTGAGCAAACAAATTAAATAATGAAAAGAAACAGATACAATATTTAGCGTGACATTTAATGGAGACCAAACTGGTCGCTAGAGACGGCTAATTTTCGTCATAAAACCAAACAATCAACGGTTCCCTTTAGTTACAAAAAGGTGAGAAAATGATTTTAAATTGATTTAGATGCAAAACCGGTTGCTGAATTCGTAGTGTATTATATTTCATATAATGAGACAGCATTTTTACATATTTCTGCTGTTTTTGCAGTTTTAATAAAACAACCATGTTAATGTAAAAATCTACAGTTTTTTGTTATTTTTATTGCATGATCTAAAAATATTTCCTCATTTATCCTGGTAATTTATCCTGAGGTTGACTGTAGAAGCAGTTCGAAATGTAGTTTTTACATTTTTATCATCCTTCTTTGCACAAGCTTATATAAAACTTTTTATTTTGAGTACAATTGCGCAATTTTTACGTGCATTTAACGAGTATATTCTTTTTTATAATTTTTATGGTGCAGTTGTAAAACATGTGTTAATAAATACTTTTACTTTAATCATGGCTGTCCTGTTGTTTGTCTAATCGCATTATTTTAATTTTGGAAAGTATATGCAAAATTATTCTTCTTTGCTAGGAGTCTAACAAGTTTTATTTTCTTTTTGCTTGGTATGACGGAGGTTGAAATTTTCTAAAACCAACTCTCATTAAGGGTGTATTTCGATTCAAACTGCTTATTTTCGGATTTATTTTTAAATTCATTTTTGCTATCAAACCCGCAGATTCTCTTATTTAGAAACTTTATAAGGTGCTGTATCTGTCAATTTTTTGATAAATATAGAAAATATTACAAAAAATGCAGTCAAAGTTAGCCTCTTGATCCGAATTTTCCGAAGCGGCAGAACTGGGAACGGAAAAAAGGGTCATACTGAGAAGATAATTGTTTATAAGTCAAATTCTAATGAATTGAGCGCAAAATGACATCACACGGCACATTCTCTTCAAAAATCCCCTCAGCAAGTTTCATGCTTCTACTTTAAGAAATGCGTCTGAAATTGTATCAGAAAATTTCGAGCTATTGAAGGTGGAAAAGTATTTTTTCGAATACACCCTTAAGAAAAAAAGACGGAAATTACACGTCAAACATAGCAAATGAGGTGCGTTCGTATTATAACGAAGTTTTAAAAGTAATCAGATCTTGTTGTAATATTATACAGTACTTCGGATACAGTATAGTAGCCGAAATCTTTTGGATGTCCCTGTAAATACTATCTGCTTTCTGTTACACAGAGTAACTTGTAGTAAACCTCAGCAACGTATAGCAGTTTCATAAAACGTGAAATAATTTAATATAATTAAAACGTATCTTAAGCAATGTTTCTTCCAATACCATTATGTAGTGGAATACTTTTGTGTGGTCCTGTAAATTAATAAAAAATTTTCTTTGCACCACAGATTGTACAGAATGTATATTTTAGTATATATTTCATAGATGCAGATTAATTTTATTATGTTCGAAAGTGGGTAAAATCATTTAAATGCACTCGAAATTATTTTTTCCCATCGGCCGCAATGTAACGGTAATGGGAAACAGGCTTTTGATTGTCTCCGTAATTGATCTCTATATCCGATTTTCATAAAATTTGAAATGACTCGACAAAATTATGCAAAAATTATATATTTTAGTTTTTAAACGATTCAGTTAGGTAGTTTTTAGGTGCGTTCGTAATTATGTAAATACGTAGCACCTATTGTTGTCGCTCAGTCCGTCCGTCTGTCCGTCTGTCTGCCTGTCCGTCCGCATATAACAACACAAAAACTATCCAACCGAATCGTTTGAAATTTAAAATATATAATTATTACATAATTTTGTCGAGTCATTTCAAATTTTATGAAAATCGGATGGATAGATCAATTACAGGGACAATCAAAAGTTTTCCGTTACATTACGTCAATGGGAAAAAAATGTTTCAAATGCATTTTAATCGTTTGAAATTTAAAAAGTTTAATTATTACATAATTTTGCCGAGTCATTTCAAATGTTATGAAGATCGGATGCATAGATCAATTACAGGGACAATCAAAAGTATTCCGTTACATTACGATCAATGGGGAAAATGTTTCAAATGCATTTTAATGGTGTTACACTCATTTGAATATAACATAAATGACATGAATCTATGATGTATGTACTAAAATCTACATTCTGTAGAATCTGGGATGCAGAGAATATTTATTATTAAGTTACAGGGCCACACAAATGTATTCCACTAAATAATGTTATACGGGGAAACATTGTTTGGGGCGTGTTTTAATTATATTAACCTACTTGACATTTTATGAATAAGATATACGTTAATGAAGTATAATAATAATTACTCCCTGCATATTTACAGGAACACAAAGATTTCGACTACTATACTGTATCCAAAGTACGCTCTACTATATCAGCAAGATCTGAATATTTTAAAACTTATAGTACGAACGCATCTCATTTACTACGCTTCACTTGCAATTTCCAACTTGTTTCTCTGTTATATGCGGACGGCCAGACAGACGGACGGAGGGACTGAACGACAAAATTATGCAAAAATTATATATTTTAAATTTCAAACGATTCAGTTGGGTAATTTTTTTCTCTGTTATATGCGGACGAGCAAACGGACAGACGGACGGACGGATTGAATGACAACTATGGATGCTTCTTATTTAAATAATTACGAACGCGCCTAAAAGGGAAGAATTCCCTAATTTCAAATAGCCAAAATAGTTTGTGAATTTAGACTGGCTGCTTCTTTAGAGAGTACAAAAATATTTTCTGCGGTTAAGTAACGTGGTATGCGAAAAATAGTTTCTCTGCCCTGCATATCATACTGTGAAAGATAAAAATAGTTAGCCGCTATTACACCTGGAAAGCTTAACTGTTTAACTTAATGTTTCAAAGGGAAGTGTAATAAATAAATTACTTACAAAGTAACCGCAAATAAAAGCAAGATTTTTCCATTTCAACAAAATCGAATTGGCGAGACTGAATTGGACTTTGAGCGTGAAACAATTTTAATAAATTTAAATTATGAATTTCGTTTTAAATCGCAAATTTTGATGGTGAAATTTGAATTAAAAAATTTATAATTTAACAAATTACAACGACTATTTGGAAAATAATACTTCCAAAGACTAAAATTTTAGACTGATGAAATGGTTTCTATATTTAGAAAAACAATAGTAACATCATTTTTTATGATGATCAAAGCATAGCTTACACAATAAAAAAATCATATTAATATGCCTGGATATTTAAAGTCACGTTAATGTTCCTGGACCAATCATAAACAAATATTAAATGAAATTTCAATTTAACAATTTTCCGTATTGTAAATTTGTAAACTTCTAAACATCGCATATTTTCATTTTTTACACCGTCGTAATAAAGAAAAAAAATTTACTTTTAAATGCAACTTGTTTGAAACCCGTATTTCAATTTGTTTTTGCATTTTTATTTTATTTTTTTTTTTTTTGTAGTTTTTAATACTTTTTTTGTCATTGTAGCAACAGAAGTATTTCATTGCTAGACATTAAGCATCTAGCCATTCGATCTAGACATTAATTTAAATCGGATATTTTTGTCAGCGTGGCAAAAGAAATATTCTATTTCTGGCCATTAAACACGGACCAATCAGAAAACGAATAAAATAAAATAAATTGCGGAATTCAACAAATAAAAAGATTCAGATATACTTCAGATTTCCCAATTTTCTACCGAGGACAACAGCTATTTTCCAAATCGTTAATAAGAAGTTATGAGATGGAACCCATCGAATTTCGACGAAATTTTTTTTAAGGAACTGTCACACTGAGATTTTTTTTTTTTTTTTTTAAACTTAGAAAATTAATTACAATAAAAAATTCACCTTCCTTTGGTCAGTCTAACTCTTAAAAGAAATATTATTTTAACCCGAAAGTTAGCACAATGTTCTTTCAAGAAACCATTGGACTGTTATACCCGTTTAAAAATCAAGCTTTAAATGTACATGTAATCAGTAATAAATAATCAAGATAAGTAATCATGATCAAGTTATCATATTAGAAATTATATCAGATTAATTTGTAACACGATTACGCAATTAGTAAATTAATTATAACAGATGTAATTTCGTATGCAGCGTTTTTTACAGTTCCATATACAGTCGAACCTCGTTAACATGAACCTCAACCCGTAAAGCATGGTGACGTCACTGCAACCTCGTTGTGAAGTCACATTGTGACTTTGTGACCACCGATTGTCGATATGACGTCATGTGACGTCTATGTGACGTCACAGTGACTAAAATGTGAAGTCGTTATGGCCGTTTTAGAGCTCCCCTCATAGCATGCATGTTCACAATGACGTCACTGTGAGTCACTTTGGTCACATCACATCTGTGACGAAAATGCCACCACTCAGTGACGTCACAATGCGACTAAGATGTGACTTTCTAAAAAAATTTTCACAGTTCGTCACATTGTTAATGTCAAAGTAGTCACAAATGACACACTTTTCACAAATTGGTCACATTGTGACGTCACAAAGTGGTCACAATGTGACGTCACAAAAAAGCTCTAAAACGGCCATAACGACTTCACATTTTAGTCACTGTGACTTCACATCGACGTCACGTGACGTCACATCGACAATCGATGGTCACAAAGTCACAATGTGACTTCACAACGACGTTGCAGTGACGTCACCATGTCTTACGGGTCTTTTGTGACGTTTTCCAAAGTGGTTACAATATGACAAATTTGTGAAAAATATGTCATTTTTGACTAATTTGACATTGACATTGTGACGAAACTGTGACAAAAGCGACGATATTTAAATTGCCAGAAACATGTTTTTAAAAGTAAATAACATGTTTTGAAGGATATTTATAAATTTCTAAAGATTTTTAAGAAAGTCACATCTCAGTCACAATGTGACGTCAAATAGTCACTGAGTGGTGACATTTTGATCACAGATGTGATGTGACCAAAGTGACTCACAGTGACGTCATTGTGACGTCACTGTGACCATGCATGCTATTAGGGAAATTGAATCAAAATTTTGTTCATGTTAACAGTAATTCATGTTATCAGTATCAAATCTCTGTACTCGTCTTTTATAGGGGACTGTGAAAACAGTTCACGTTAAAAGTAATTCACGTTAAGCGTGTTCATGTTAACGAGGTTTGATTATATTGACCTTCGATTTATTCTATTGAGCTGATCCAAAGTATCAGACCAGATTATGTGATCGTTAAGGTTATTTGGGTGAAATAGTCCTCCAGTGTTCGTGTGCGGGATGGCTCAGTTGGAAGAGCATTGGCGGCTTCACCCAATACACCCCTGGTTCGAATCCTGGCCCGGACGCATTTTTGCCGATCCCACCGAAGCTAGCATAGGGGAGAAAAATACGGGCTTCTGATTGGTCGAAAAATTGTTTGCAAATAGATCATCTTGAATGCTAATGTACGTATTAGGAGCGTATAAGGGTATATCATTAAAATAATAATAAGAAGAAGAAATTGCAATTTTTTTTTAAAAGTATTATAGAACAATTGAGTTTGATGCCGTAAAATGAAAATACTGTTGTTTCTAAATAAATTGCTCTGATTGTGTATATATGGGCATATCATGTTAAAAAAAATAGAAAGAAAAAATGACAATTCTATTTTTATTATTTTCTAAAAGTAATACAGAACAATTGTTAAATATCCTGATTGACTTCTTTAATTATAAATTCCGAATTATCTGTTTCTTTATCTATTAATAAATATTTAAAAACAGAAGGAAAATCCAGCTTTCAAAAGCTTTTCAAACAGAAATTGATGATTAAATAAACGGAAATTCAAAAATGAAGGAAAGCAAAATTATTCAACCAATCAGAAGCTCGTATTTTTCTCCCCTATACTAGCTTCGGTGGGATCGGCAAAAATGCGGCCCCGGACTTTTTTTACCCACTTGGAAAATTTACATATGTTATAATTATTTTAACGATTGAATAATCATGTTAAAAATTAATCTCATATACAATAGTTCCTCTAGTATTATTTTTACCATCATTCTGTAAATATCTTTACTTTAATCATGGCTATCCTGATGTTTTTATATTGCGATATTTTCCTTTTCTAAATATACATCCATACTCTTATCTGCTATGATGCTAACAAATTTTAATTTTGTTTTCCTTTATATGATGGGCGTTGACGTTTTCTAACGCAAAACTTTCTTTAAAAAGAAAAAAATGTACTAATTTCAAACTGCGGAAATAGTTTGAAAATTCAGATTGCTTCTTCAGAGAGCATATAAAAATACTTTCTGCGGTTAAGTAGCGTGGTATGGGTATGCGCCAAATACTTTCTTGCATATCAAGCTGCGGGAGATAAATGTAATTAGTTGATATTGCACCTGAAAAGTTTAACCGTTTAGTTTAATGTTTCAAAAGAGAAGTACACTGTAAAAACAAAATAACCAAATTGGGTTGAAAGATTTCTGGGTACAGCATTGTTCCAATTTGGAAAGTTCAGTTTGTAGCACAAAATCGTTTTAAAAAAAGTCTGATTTTTAATGACATTAAAACAATTAAAATATCTTAGATAGTATATACATTATACCTCAGAAATTTTGATTAATTTAATGTTAATAAAGATCTGCTCTGTTTTGAACCATTTTGGGCTATCTACAGGGTGATTCATAAAAGATGGGCAGAACTTTAAGGGGTTATAGTACACTTAAAGACAAATAATATTAAATAGGAGACTAAGGGTCCCAGACGTATTCCCAAGGAGATAGGGGGCATTAAAGTTTAGGGTCCGAAATTTCAAATGATTATAAAAAATGGAAAAATTGGTCGATTCGTTTGCGGTTTTTGCAAAAAATTTTCTTTATGCCAGTATTTTCTTGAAATAAAATTTTAAAGTTCAATTTCAAAAAATGCCGATAGGGGGCGCTTTAGACTTTGGAGTAACAAACAACTATTTTTTAACGTTATTTTTTGTATTTCTTTAAATGATTTCGAAAGCTTAGACTTAAACTTAAATTTTGATCTAAAAATCTGAGTCCTAACGAGTAGTTAAGTAGCGTAAACTGAAATTTGAAATTTGAAACCCTTCTCCCCCCAGAACAAAAATCAGTTATTCCCGATCTTTGTGTCGTAGATTAGGCTCTAACTACTGCCGCGTTTTGCTAAAATTATTCTTTATGTCAGTATTTTCTTGAAAATAAATTTTAAAGAAAAATTTCAAAAAGTTCCGATAGAGGGCGCTTTAGACTTTGGAGTAACAAACAACTATTTTATACCGTTATTTTTTGTGTCTCATTAAATGCTTTCTAAAGCTTAGACTTAAATTTTCAGCCCAAAATCTGAATCGTTAGACGTGGTTAAGTTTCTGGGGAAAGGGGTTTGAAATTTCTACTCCTGAGCACAGTTCAGTTTACCATGTCCACACATTGATAGGAGGTAAAAAGACACAAATTAGGATTATGTTACCAAAGCATATTTATTGACATGTAATTACAATAAATGTTCAAAATTGTGACCACCAGAGGTTATGCACGCAGAACAACGGCGAAGAATGGAACGGCGAACATTCGCGAAAACTTCAGGCTTTTCGAGCACTTCCCCTACAGCGGCGGAAAGTCTGGCGACCAGTTCCTCGGGGGATTCAATGGGTGTCTCATATATAAGAGCCTTCAATTGTCCCCAAAAAAAGAAATCGAGGGGTGAAAGATCTGGCGAGCGAGCAGGCCAAGCAACAGGACCACCTCGACCAATCCATCTGTTCGGAAATGTGATGTCCAGATAGTTGCGGACGTCTCGTACTTAAGGGGCTGGCGCTCCATCGTGCTGGAACCACATGAATTGCCGGATGCGTGGAGGAACAACGTTTAACAGGTCTGGCAGCACATGTTGCAGAAATGTGAGGTATGTTTTACCGTTGAGGCGTTCAGGAAGAAGGTACGGTCCGATTAGGGGGTCTCCGAGGATTCCTGCCCAAACATTGATGGAAAAGCGTCTCTGATGAGCATGTGGATACGTAGCATGTGGATTGACATCCGCCCATACATGTGCATTGTGTGTGTTAAATGTACCTTCACGTGTGAAGGTACATTCATCGGTGAAAAGCACAGTTCGTCCAAAATGTGGATTTAGCGCGTTCTGCTGCAGAAACCAGCGGGCGAATTCAATACGATTTGGATAATCCCCTGGAGACAGCTTCTGGACTCGTTGCACATGAAACGGGAGCAAATGTTCATCCTTCAGTACCCTCCAAGTCATGGACTGTGAGGTATCCACCTGCCTTGCCACTGTTCGTGTACTTGTACTTGGCTGCGCCGCTACTACATCCAGAATGGCTTCTGCAACAACTACTGATTCGTCCTTTTTTGCACGGCCTGCATTCGACCGGGAAGCGAGAAATGATCCCGTCTCACACAACTGTCTGTGCAAGCGCTCGAAAGTTTTGCGGTTAGGCAACCGCCTGTTGGGAAATCGCTCTCCGTACATTCGTTGTGCCTCTGCACCATTTCCATCTGCCGCTCCGTAAATTAAATGCATCTCAGCCTTTTCCTTATTCGTGAAGGGCACCATCTTCCGATTCATTATTACAGCGACTTACACTTGACTCACCGTTCAGTGGTTTTTATGCCTCAATCGTGTCGAAATTTTGCATACGTGTTCTTCTTCTTCCCCATTTGACATTTGCATACTTTCTGTCTCCTTCTTCACCCGGTGACTAGCGTCAGGAATGGAGCTTTAACGTTTGCATGAGCGACGTTTCCAACTGTGCCAGTGCCTTTATGAGTGAATTCCGACTATGCAGTCCTTGACGAAAGTTGTATTTTTGCCTCGTATCACAGCACAGAATCGTTGGGCATGGTTAAGTAGTGCAAACTGAACTATGTTCAGAAGTTGAAATTTGAACCCCCTCCCCTCGCTACTGAACCACGCTCAGCGATTCAGATTTTGAGCTGAAAATTTAAGTTTAAGTCTAAGCTTTAGAAAGCATTTAATGAGACACAAAAAATAACGGTATAAAATAGTTGTTCGTTACTCCAAAGTCTAAAGCACCCTCTATCGGCATTTTTTGAAAATTTTCTTTAAAATTTATTTTCAAGAAAATACTGACATAAAGAATAATTTTAGCAAAACGCGGCAGTAGTTAGAGCCTAATCTACGACACAAAGATCGGGAATAACTGATTTTTGTTCTGAGGGAGAAGGGTTTCAAATTTCAAATTTCAGTTTACGCTACTTAACTACTCGTTAGGACTCAGATTTTTAGATCAAAATTTAAGTTTAAGTCTAAGCTTTCGAAATCATTTAAAGAAATACAAAAAATAACGTTAAAAAATAGTTGTTTGTTACTCCAAAGTCTAAAGCGCCCCCTATCGGCATTTTTTGAAATTGAACTTTAAAATTTTATTTCAAGAAAATACTGGCATAAAGAAAATTTTTTGCAAAAACCGCAAACGAATCGACCAATTTTTCCATTTTTTATAATCATTTGAAATTTCGGACCCTAAACTTTAATGCCCCCTATCTCTTTGGGAATACGTCTGGGACCCTTAGTCTCCTATTTAATATTATTTGTCTTTAAGTGTACTATAACCCCTTAAAGTTCTGCCCATCTTTTATGAATCACCCTGTATTTTGGGAACAATACTCTACCATTTTGGAATGCTTTCTGTACCTTTTTAGGAAAATTACTATACCCAGAAATCTTTCAACCCAATTTGGGTCTTCAATTTTTACAGTGTATAATAAGTGTAAAAATAAGAATAATCAAACTAATATTATGATATGCTAAAAGTGAAAAAATACAATAGCGAAAAAAAGTAAGCTCCCTCTTCTAACTCTGCAACAAATTATAATAGAAGAAAATTACTAACTTCAAACGATTGAAAAAAATAAAGCTATTTTTTGATGGTGTGAGTAAATTTTGTTTAGGCGGTTATCTATACATCAAAACCAGACCCAATTTTGTTTCTTTAGCAATATACAGTCGAGTCTCTATATAACGAAATCCACCGTTCCAGTAAAAAATTCGTTATATAGAGAAATTCGATGTACAGAGAATGATGTTAAAAATCGTATTTAATGTGTGAAATTTGAACAAATATTATTTTTGATCTTTTGAATTAAGAATTTGAAATGTTTAAAAGTAAATATTAACCTAACATTTTATTTCTTAATTATTTAAGCTGTTTCAAAAAAGAGAACAGACATTTATTTGAAAGCTTTATGAAACTCAAATAAGGAAGACTTGCATTAATTTCAAACGAAGAAATCTATAATTTTTTGTTGTTTTGAATTTAAAATTGTTACGCTCTCAAAAAAAAAAAAAAAAAAAAAAAAAGTTCAAATTTTAGCAAGGAATGAAAAATTGTAGTTAACATTTTCCTCCATTTGAAGGCCTCTCTTATGTGCCTCTCATTCATTCCTCTCTTACGTGTGTATCAATCCAATCGACTCTGTTTTGAGAAGGATGTGGAAAGGTGTGTGGGAGGTGGGATGAATTCGTTGGATTTAAAGAACAAGGAAAGAAGTAAAATAAAAAAAAAAAAAAAAATTCAGCACTGACGATAAATCAAAAATAAGTGATGGAAAATTGATTCCATATGATTTCGAAGCTTTTTAAAACTGAATAAATTAAGATCAATTTATGAAAAAATTCGTTATATGGAGATAGATATTTCGCTATATAGAGACTGTTTTTAATGTAATCATGCGAAAAGGGGACCGTTCCTACTAAAAATTCGTTATATAGAGAAATTCGATGTATGGAGTTTCTTTATAAAGAGACTCTACTGTAAATATCTTTTAAATGCAATTTATTCGAAAGAACATCTTAATTAATTAATTTTTTAAAAATATTTTTTAAGTATTTTCCAGGCATGATTTTTTTTTTAAATCGCGAATATGCATTTGTTTATGGCTAGCTTTCCGTAACAGAATTAAAACTTTTATTAAGTAAATAAATTAACTAATAAAACACGAATGTATTTGATAAACAAATACGTACACAACGAACATTTTCCACTGAGTGAAAAAATGCCCAAGTTGAGAATCGAACCCAGATCTGTGGATTACCAGGGCAATGTTCTACATTCTAAGCCACCCGGGCTGACAATCGGCAAGCGAGATTATTGATAAATAACATCTGCTCTGTCATGTAGAAAACTCAACAGAAAAAACACAGTTGAAGAAACCCCATGTAAACGATGGATACATAGATAAACTATTATTTTAAGCGAAAAAAATGTCCAAGCTGAGAATCGAACCCAGATCTGTGGCAAAATCTTTTGTGTGTTCTGTAAATATACAGGAAGTAACTTGTATTAAACCTCAGCAACGTATATCAGTCTCGTAAAATGTGAAACCATTATGAATACCATTATGAATTGAAATATTTTTGTTTGGTCCTGTAAATTAATAACAAATAATCTTTGTAACACAGATTATATAAAACGCATATTTTAGTTCATACTTCCTAGATTCATATTAATTTTATTATGTTCGGAAAAGTTGACATCATTAAAATGCACTTGAAACTATTTTTTGCCATTGGCCGTAATGTAACATAATACTTTTGATTGTCCCTGTAAATTAATATCAAATATTCTTTGTACCATAGATTGTACAGAATGTGTATTTTAGTAAATACTTTCTAGATTCATATCAAATTTATTATGTTCGGAAGAGTGGGACATCATTAAAATGCACTTGAAACTATTTTTCCCCATTGGCCGTAATGTAATAGAAAACTTTTGATTTTACAATAATTAAACTATAATCCGATTTTCATAAAATTTTAAATGACTCGACAAAATTATGCAACAATAATATAAATTTTAAATTTAAGAAACAATTCGGCTGGGCTAATCCTAGCATATTTAAAAAATTCTGTTTAAAAAATGGCGTCATTTATATTTTATTTAAATTTTAATTTCAGTTTTTTTTTTTTTTGTTATTTTGTAATTAAATATATAGACAAAAAAGTGATAAACTGCCAGATATTGATATAATTTATCGACTTTGACAACGCATATTTCATTTAAGCAGCATAAAAATTGCCTCCATATTTAAATTAAACAGTGTTATTTTATATTATTTCCAATTGGTTTTTTTCTTATTCGTATTTTAAATAAAAACAGTAATAGTTTTTTTTTTTTTTTTTTTTTTTATAGAAATCTCTATATTCCTTCATTTCTAATTAATATTTATATATTTCAACACTTTTACAAAGATAGCATAATATGCCGCGCCAAATGAAAAACTTATGCCAAATGGTAACCCTTTCATCTAAAATAAAAGAAATCCCTTCATAATTTTATAACTAATCTACATAGAACGATGTGCTATGTACGAAAACGCTCCCTGAAATAAAACCTATTTAATGGTGCAAGTTTCATCCAAATCCCTTCAGTAGAACTGGAGGAGTAAGCGAAAAACTCGAATTTTCCGTTTGTATTATATATATATAAGTAGATAACTTAAAATTTCTAAAAATTAAATGTATATCGTTTATGGGGGAAAAAAATCTGATTTTGTAAATGTTCCTTTTAGACAAGTGAGGCCAAATAATTCTGAAGATTTCAAATTGTGAAACTATCATAACTTTTGACACCTTAATGACATACTATACCCATAAAGAGTAAAGAAAATTAGTCAGATGTAGCAATCACAAAATTTTCTTCTATCTCATGTATGTTAAAATTTCGAAATTTGCTATCACAATGCCACAATTAAATGGTAATCTATGCCAATCATGAGGATTTTAAAAATATGAAATTCCGTGCATTAGTTCTTAAGGTATAACTATTGCTAAAACCGTGTAAATCCTACAAAATTCCGCAAAACAGCGCCACCTGTAGGCGATTGACACCGAAACGTAAACAAAACCACGGCCGAACTCGATAACGCGCTATACGGCCTTAACAAACACCAGTTTTCGCTGGAATCATTAAAGTGTCAAATAAATCGATAGATGGCGCTGATTGCTCACCTCATCCGTACGATTTAAAGGGCTAAAATGGAACATACTCTGCGTATTAAATGATATCTCATTATATTATTAAATGACAATTAAAAACAATCTAAGCACAAAATTTTATATGTTTGAAGAGTTTTGCTCCATTTATTTACACAGAACAATTAAGCATTAGAAATATTTATTTAGTATTTTCAATCCAAATTTTTTTAGTTATCTTATATATAAGGACTATTAACAATTTGTTATTGCCTTCTCATAGAAAAATAAATAAATGATATTTAGTTTAAACAATTTACACTTCTTTTCTTTCTTTCTTTCTTTCTTTCAATCTTCAAATTTCTTGCTTTAAAAAAAAAAACTCAGGAAACAAGAAACTACAGATACTCTTTGAAATTCACAGTATTTAACATCATCTGTATCATAACCTTTATCAATTTTAATCTAATCAACAAATTTAATAGTTGAATAAGTGTTTTCCCGTAAAAATACTTGTTTTTTTTTTCCTTCTATTCAATTAATTTAATATTTGTTATGAGAAAAAAAAAAAAAAAAAAAAAAAAAAAAAAAAAACCTTAAACCTTTTTTTTTTTAAACTGCATTTCCTTTTAATAAAATAACTTTATGGTAAAAAAAAAAAAAAAAAAAAAAAAAAAAAAAAAATCTTTACAATTAATTAATTATAGAAGGAATTTTTTCAATTGAAATACAGAAAATAACTCTTTACTATATATCAATTACAAGAAAAAAAAATGCTTTCTCATTCAAATACTGATTATGTCTTTATAAAAATTTGCTTTGATGCCTGTTGGAAAACTGGTCTTTCCTGATTTATTTTGAGATGATTTTTCTGCTTCATGATCTATTATATCATTAGTGGAGGTTTCATGAGTTTCTGTATAAGAATTTCACTAATTTTTTACGCTTATTATTAAGTTTAGCTTCCACACTGTAGGGTCTTTTAGGATTATTTATTTCCGCAGTAGTGTGATTACGAATCAACTGCCGTCTGCTTTTCAATGTAGGACAGTGGCGTAGGAACTTTCTACAAATAGGGGTAGCTGGGGCATATTGTGGAAAGCTAGAAGCGGGAATCATTTCATTCATAATTTCATTCATTTCGGATACTTTTCACAAACAGGAATGTAAAATAGACGCATATCAAAAGATCAGCAACTCCTTAATACAGTTAAAGTAATTTTTATTAGATATACTTGACACATAGAAACATAATTTATGGACGATCCCGAATACAATATTCAAATTTAAGGATTGTCCAACTCAACAGTTAAAATTTCTTTCTGTTGTTTTGTTTACAAATGTCTTCCAAATATTTTTTTTTTGGGGGGGGGGAATTGAGAAGGTTATAAACGACGAGGAAAAGGATGAAAGTAGAATGAGGTGTGTTCACCCTCTTTCTCTTCTCTTTGTTGTTTATTATGTGAATTTCCTAGAAAAAGTAGACTTTTTTAAAAAATTCAACAATGCATCGTAAAAAGATGTGGTGCGAGACTTTCTCTCGGGGGAGCTCTGGGGTCTCAAATATTCCAGGGGGAGCCACAGCTCCCCCAGCTCCTACGCCTATGATGTAGGAATTTTATATGACGGATAGTTTTCAAAAATGGAAGCCACTGCATTCGAGACTAGTTTTTTAATTTTCAATCCAGGAATAAAATCCTCTTACTTGAAATGTTTACCACATACTACAGATGGGCGATTTATCATTTACCGTAAAATTATCCCGGGAAATAACTTTCAGCCACTCTTTAAATAGATCCGAATTTGCAGGAAACTGGTGAAACGAAACACCTTTATTCCTAGATGATGAGCGGCAATATGGTACACAATAATATAACATCTTTATTATAAAAATAAAATAAATAATACTAATCTTAATACTAAATCATTTGTAAAAGCTAATAGCAAACGTAAACAAGTTCAAACAAGGCTTCATTCGAACTTGACGCCTTGACGCCGGTGTTGACTGAGGTGGGCATGCAGTGCCAAATTCTAGCAGCGGCCGCAGCCGGAACTATATTTTGATTCCTTCCCTCCTATTGTATTCCGCGCAACTGTTATAGCCTGTAAGATCGAGTGAAGCTTTGACAAAACCCATCCATGTCACGGATTAACTGAATCTGAAATTTGACGGAAATCCGTGATATCTCGAGGTAGAGCTGTTGCAGAAATCGTAACAAATTCTGTATAACAGCGCCACTTGTGGAGATATTTACAACAAAATATAAACAATCAATTTATGTCAAGGACTAATCGAATATGAGGTTTGATAGAAATCCGTGCATTCGTTCTTGAGATAGAGATGTTGGGGAGATATTAAAAAAATGCAGCATAGAGGCAGCATCTATTGTGCGATTTACGATTTACATTAAAAAGAAAACTACTCGTTGGGGGGCCACCGTAATACTTACCCATCATGGATATGCATAATATAAAATATGAAAATAAAACATGTGTAAAATATTTATAAAATGCACTGCAATTCCAAAATAAAATTTAAACGCAAATTTAAATAGTTTTAATATACATAGTCATACTTTATTAATGAATTGCTGATGAGCCGAATTCGACAAATTATATAAAACGCCAAAATACTCAAGTAATACCGGATTGCGTAAAAGAAACATCCTTATAACTCTAAAAATAATAATCATATTAACTAACAATTTACTGCGTCGGATGAAACGTCTCCTTTTCAATTAAAATATATCTTTGAATTGAAATTTGATTGAAATACAGGGTCATGAAAAATCAAAGAATGCGGAAAACAGGAATACACATATCTCGGCAACTAACAATTCGATCGACTTCGTTCTTTATGCAAAATTTGTGTTATTTTATTGCCTTTTACATCCACTCTTTAAAATAAATTCGAAAATTTTTATGTACTTTTCATCAGAATGAATTTTTCGAGAGTCCGAAAAAAATAGTTCCGGATAATCGAGGTTACTGATATTAAATAGGCTTCGTCCCATTCTTATATACTAAGTACATACAACATTTCAAGTCTCTATCTCAATTTGTTCGAGAGATAGAGCGTTTACAGACAGACAGACAGACGAACGGACGGCAAAAAAAAAATTTCAAAAAAATATGTTTTTCGGAATCTCCAGTATCTGAAATGTGTAAATCCGTCAAAATTTTTTTTTCGATTTTCAAAACGATTGCAAGACTTACCCTATACTACGTATGATGGGTAAGTAATAAGTCATTTCATGTCAAGGACTAACTGAATCTGTTGTTTTATGAAAATTTATACATTAATTCTTGAGTTTGAACAATTGACAGAATCATAAATAATACTGTATAGTAGCGCCATCTGTTGAACGATTTTCACCAAAACGTAACAGATATCATGTCCAGGACTAGCTGAATCTGAAGTTTAATGAAATTCCGTGCATTGATTCAAAATATAGAACTATTGCAGAAAACGCACAGAAGGCTGCATAGCAGCACCACCTATTGCACGATTTACACAAAAAATTAATCAGCACCAATTTATATCAAGGACTAACTAAATATAAATTTTTATTAAATTTCGTGTATTATTTCTTGAAATAAAGCGCCCAAAAAATATGTGTCACATACAGGCAGACTCACAGACAGACATTTTGTAAAAACATATTTTTCGGTATCTCAGAACCCTAAAACGTGTTAATCCGTAATAAACCGGAATTCGAAAATTTTCACGAATCCAATACTTTTTTCTTCTAAAGATAGAAGAAAATAATAACATTAATAATAATGTTTAAGAATTTTAATTATATTTTTGTTCCGAAGAATGGTAGATTGTATTGAGTAAGAGGGCTTAAATATCAAGCATGTTAAACAGGCCTAACAACCAACCGTTATTAAAATATTTTCATTAATTCATTTTAATCAACTATTTATACTCAGTTTATCTAAATATTTTTTTAAGGCTGTTCTCAACTGCTCCGCTCAACAAGCGTAAAACGTTTTGACGCATTTACATTTTTTTTTTTTTTCGAGATTTATTTGATAAAATTGAAAGGTCTGATTATGGGAAGTATTTGGAATCGAACTCTGTTTTCCATCTTGTGATCAATAAATTACCTATTGAGTTATAGGTGAAATTGGTCACCTAACGATTCCGTTTTCCATTCTAGTTTGACAGTTTTTTCTGCTTTCGTCGGAAAATTCAGTTCAAAACGCCAATTTTGACAGAATTTCCTTAAACATCTATTGCGTTTGCAAAAAGAAAAAAAAAAAAAAAAAAAGGTGTGGTGGGGTGTTAAACTGAATGCAATTAGGCAGCTTCTGAACAACAAAACCTCTTATTTTCATGCATTTCCGAACAAAAATAAATTTAAACTTATATCATGTCATAAAGTTTCCCTGTGACCAAATGATAATGTTAAGTGCATAGGGGTATTATTTTTAAAAATCTCACTCAAACTTTATTATTTTTATATGATTTTATTGCATAGGATGCCTGAGGATGACCTACAACTGGTCTAGTTTCTACTTTTTCAATTTTGGTTTCAGATTAAAAAAAAAAAAAAAAAAAAATACTTTAACCGGTTCTGAAATTGAGACTATCATAATGTAAAAAATATATAACCAAAATCGAAAAAGTAAAAACCAGCCCGGTTGTAGATCGTCCTGAACTATCCTATGCAAAAGAATTAAATAATAATAATAATGTAAAAATATTAACCCTTAAATGCATATTGTATCATTTTCGATACCATAAGTGTTTCCGATTTATTGGGATGGGGGGTTTTATTCACATATTCCGTATTCTCACCAGAAATTTAAGAGAGCAATTTTCACTTTACTGAATTACTTCACATTACCATTCGTAATTAAATAAAGAAAAATTTACTATTTAGATTTTTCTGGTGTGAATTCTGATTTTTTAAATTGTGCATTTTTTGGAACGCATTCTATCCTATGCATTTAAGGGTTAAAATTTGAGCGAGATATTTGAAAATAACGCTCCCATAGTCTTAACATTATCATCCGGGTCTTTTTGAGTGACTCGAGTGATTTCTTAAGTTAATAATTTTAATACCTTATGCTCTCTTTGATTACCGTATATGATGAGAGTGTTAGTCTGACGTCAGTGGGAAAAATCGCGCTCTTGCTTATTACTTAACACCTTAACTGATTTGCCCGAACGCTGTTCGGGCAACTGATAGGTGACCCAAACTGGTTTGCTTGTACGGCGTTCGGGAATCGATATTTTCCATAAAAACATCAATATCGTATCAATCATTTATAAATGAATTTAATACTGATAATATTTAATTAATATTAACTAATTTATTTATCAATAATAATATTTAGTATTTAATCACAATTGTATAATATTATGTATTAATAATGTATTATTCATTTAATAATGGCATAAGCTTTAATTGTAATTGATCTTTAATTTAAAAAAAAAAAACATTATTCGAAACTGAGATGTTTTAATTTATGGTAAGTTTGTTTGAATTAAATTTTTGTAAAATCTGTAAAACAGTCTTCATTGCATATAGAGATGGTTGCAAAAAGCAAACAATTAGGATATTTGTGTTTCTAAATTCTGAAATAAAAAATCGTTTTATATCATTAATTATGGTAATAATAAAAATAAATCATGTATTTTCGTATTCTATCAAGTATGATGTTTGATTATATGCAATAAAAAAATATGACTCTTTTGGAAACATTTCTGGAAAAAAAAAAAAAAAAAAAAAAAAAAAAATTGACCAGGTAATGGGTCAATATCTCTAAAAATGAAACAATTTCAATTTTATTTTCTTTCTAATACCACATTTTTAACAGTATTTTTAACTTTAATTTTAAAATAATTTTTATGTAGTTCATCTTAAAGGCTTATTTTTCTCATACGGAGAAAAGTAAATCACAATACTATAATTAAAAAAAAAAATATTACACTTTTGTTTTAAAGAACAACAAATTGCTTTGAATGGCCTAAATACCTATGCACATTAAACAGTCCTAAGAGCCAAGCTTTTCTGAAAATATTTCAAAAACACACAAACATGAAGAGGAAAAAAAAATCTCCCCTTGTTATCCAGTCTTTTGTGCACTTGTTTTTCCACAGGTTGTTATCGTGATGATTCATTCAACTGCAACCTCCCTTTTCCCCAACTTTTTTTGCTACTCTTTCTAAAGGCCCAAACACACACAAAGACCTTTTGCGGTTAGCAGGCGGCATTTTTTATACCCACATTAGGCGCGTTTGATGTTAATGATTTTTGAAGTTCAACTTCAGTCCAAGTGTAGGACAGGGATATTTCCCTTCAGTAGGGTTTAAGATAGTTATCTCCCTGGCCATAGTACCTCCCCTGTGTTCTATTGTCAGTAAACCGCAGATAGGGAGAAAAGAAGGGACTTCAACGAATTCTAACTTCTTTCATAAAAAGAGAGAAAGAATAAATCTAATAAAAAAAAGAACACTCCCCTTTTGAAAAAAAGAATATAATAACTGCCTGGCTCCTGGTTGAAATAAAATATAAATAACGAGAACATCGAAGCCAGTTCTTTGTATCTTTATTTATTTTTATATTTTTTATGCGGATGGATATGATACTAATGCTGTCAAATTGTATATTCGATCACGTAACAAAAGAACATCTGCGGTGAAAGGGGGCGGGGCGGAAAAAAAAATGGAAGCTCTTTCGCTTTCTTTTGCAGTAAAGGAAAACCGTTATTGAAGACCTTGGGATAGTTCGTAGACTTCGTACTGATGGTGTAAATATCATCTTGTATGAATTCCGCTATAACCACGTTACATAATACTATTGTTTTTCTAGCAATTGTCTCTATTTTTCATCATCATCATCATCACTGCTTTTTAAATATAAAAAAAAGAAAAGAAAAATGTAATTTAACAAAAAAGAACAACGTTCTTGTTTGGAAAACTGTATTTTCAAAGACTAAAATTTTAAGCTAATAAATAAATTCTATATTTAAAAATAATAAATAATAATAATAGACATCATTTTTATGATGATCAAAACTTGGTTTACGTAATAATAGAGTCTTATATCACGTACGGCATGGATTAAAAATTTATATTCCTGTACCAAGCATATACAAATTTTAAATGAAGTTTTAGTTTTACAATTTTCGGTACTGCAAATTTTTAAACTTCTAAACATCATACATTTTCAATTTTTACACCGTTCTATAGAGAAAAAAAATGTACTTTTAAATGTAATTTGTTTGAAAGCAGTATCTCAATTTGCTTTTAAATTATTATTATTTTGTTGTTGTTGTTGTTGTTTGTTTGTTTTGAAGTTTTTAATATTTTTTTGCCATTGTGGCAACAGAAGTATTCCATTTCTAGACATTAAATATGGAGCAATCAGAAAACGAATAAAATAAAATAAAATAAGTTGCGGATTTCAACCAATAAAAAGATTCAGATATACAGTAGAATATAAACCCACAAATTCGGACCCCGTTAATCCGGATCGGTTTGGTCGATTTTTTTTTTTTTCAAGTTTGAGAAATGATCGGCAAATTTCCATAACATAAATTTATTTCAGCCTCATATTCTGAATAAATAAGTATTTCCTGAAATCTTTTTGGAAGAATACCTCAAGCTTTCTTATTTAAACTCTTAAATGTTTTCCATGAAAGGACATTATTTAAACTTTGCCAATTCCAGTTTTCATAGTTTTTTATTTAATCCATTTGGAAATGTCATCAAAAGCTCACTGCTGAATAAAGTTTAACTCAGAGCATCGCAAGAAAGCAAAGTAAAATAGTCCTTGTTGTAGACACACTGACTGATAATGATCGTGATCAGATCTTTGTCAGCCGGTCCATAGGTCCTCTCTGCACTGTTTCCTTGTCTTCGTTCCAAAGCCCTTCTACAAATCACTTACGGAAACTTTGAAATATAGGAGGAATAAACGAGAAGGCTCAAGAGGTGTGGTGTGGTGTATTTTTTGTCGGCCGATTATCTACGCTATGGGATATAGGCCCTATGGGGTGGGTTGCCCTCCGTGGGGGTCTTTCTAAGGGAACCTAACCCGTATTTACGCAAGGTTCGAAGAAAACCACAGAAGGCTCAAGAGAATGCGTGACCATGCGGCTCGCAAAACCGGCGGAATATGGCAAATTTTATAATTACAAAGTAAAATTTTTACTGACTGTAAGTATTGAATATGTTCAATATAAAGGTGATTTTCTGTGAGTATGTTTTATTTCATTTCATTTGTTCACATTCTCCGCATAATCCGGATTTTCGACAATCCGGATTTTCGACAATCCGGATTGGGCTTGGTTCCAATTAATCCGAATTATCAGGGTTCTACTGTACTTCAGATTTCCCAATTCTCTAACGATGACAGTAACTACTTTCCAAATAGTTAATAATAATAATAAAATTTGAACGGAGTAGAGAATTATGCAATAACAAACAAAATTTTAAGTGACGAGAGACAAACTTATTAATGGGGAAATAACCAGGGTTTGGTCTATAAAAAAAATTTTAAATTTTAATACAAGGATGAAAATGTGCAAATTTTTTTTACATTTCATTTTTTTTTTTTTTTTTTTTTTTTTTTTACTATTGTGACAATCAGGATAAGTTAATCACGAATTAAAAATTCGTTTGCCATCGTTTTACTCTGAAACATAAAGGGCAAAACTCCACTTGACAAATTTTTTCAAAAATATGATTTATGTGGTCATGAAATGCCAACATTATAAAATTTTAATGGATTTTAATAATGAATTTGATGGATTTTAATAATGAACGAAAATTACTTAAAATTTTGTTTTTATCAGATTAAAAAAAATCAGAAATTGCACGCCAAACGTAGCAAATGAGGTGCGTTCGAACTAAAACGAAGTTTTAAAAATATTCGGATCTTGGTGTAATAATAAATAATACTTCGGATACATTATTGTCTATAGTACAGTATAGTATCCGAAAACTGTTGTATACCCCTGTAAATACTAATTTATTTTTGTTATACAGTTTTTGTTACATTTAATCTCAGCAATGTATATCAATTTCATAAAATGGGAAATAGTTTTAGAATTAAAACGCGCCCCAAATGTTTGTCCTTGTACCATTATCTAATGTAATACTTTTGTTTGCCCCTGGAAATTGACAACAAAATATTCTTTGCAACACCAATTACAGATAATATATATTTTAGTATATACTTCATAGATGCATGTTAATTTTATTATGTTCGAAAGAATGTAACATCACTAAAATGCACTTTAAAGTATTTTTTCTTCTGCCCGTCATGTAACGGAATATTGTTATACTTTTTGTTCCTGTAATTGAACGATACATCCGATTTTCATAAAATTTCGAAATGACCGGATAAAATTATGTAAAAATTATATTTTTTAAATTTCAAACGATTTGGTTGTGTAGTTTTTGCGTTGTTATATGCGGGCAGACAGATGGAAGGATGGACTGAACGACAAAAGTCGGGGCTTTGCATTTACATAATTATGAACGCATCTAAATATGTGTAGTATTTAATTTTAACTTTAGAAATTTATTTTAAAATTATTATTTCTGTAATATCATAATAGATGACAAATAATTTTCATCCCTGCGTAACCCGGGAGGACGCGCGCAGGGCCTAAAAGGCCCGGAGTGCGTATGGTTTTTACAATTGTAACCACTAATTTTTTTAAAGTAATCTTCAACTTATTTTATCGCAAATTTTATAACAATTGTCTGCGTCTAAATAAAGTGACTGTTATAATTTGATTTTATTGGTGACAAAGTTAAAACCATTTCTACCATGGGTAATCGCACGTCCTCCCGGGTTAAGAGATTGCAGCTTGAATTGCACTCCTTTGGCAATATGTTTTTTGTTGAATTTTTCATATTATTTATTTCCTAAAAGAATGTTTTAAATAAAAAATTTGTGAAAATAGCAAGCGTCAGAATCTACAACCTTTAGTGTCTGGAATTAAATTACCATGGCGTCATAACTTTGCCATTCGAATTTTTGCTTATAATATATTTTTAATCGTTATTTTCGGAAATCTTCTAATTCTCTTTTATTTATAAAATGTTGTGAATCAATTTTGAGCTGGATTGGGATACATTAAGTTATATTTTATTTTTTTTTATTTTTTTCGCCGTCCCTGCTCTAAATGCATTCATTTATTTAATCGCTAATGATGCGAGTAAATACTGACTGCAGTTGAACAAAGTATAATTATTAAACTTTTAATAAATAAAAGTATAAAACCTTTGGGCATCGAAATTCGGCACATATTAAATGTAAAATTTCTTTATAAACACAAGTGTATTTATATTTACATTAGTTAATGAATTACTGAATTTTAAATTTCGGATGTTGATAAAGGTACATTTAGGCTAATGACAGACGACCGATTTTTTCGACGCTTTGGCTTTCGAACGAAAAATAAACATCTGCGCTGCCTCATTCACACGGACGTGACCTTTCCGTCAAAATAAGCAGACGATATTGTCTCTAGGCATAATAGAAATCTTTTGATTCGATGTATATTAGATGGATATTTTGAAGGAAATAAAATATTCTGTAATTTTTATGAATTATTCAAGAAAATTGAAAAAATATATATACACAGACGGTACTGGATGCATCCTGTGAGAAGTGATAGATTATTTACCGGATCCAAAATTAAATTACAGGAAATACTCTTTAATACATCTGATGTTAAATGAAAAATACAGATGACTGCGAATATTATTAAATGATTATAATTGTTGTTCAACTTTCATTTAGATAATATTTCTTATTATTATTAAATAAATTTAAAAAAAAAATTAAATTGATTTAAAAAATGTTGCTACAGTACATGGTAGCAAAACAAGCATCTTAGTTCTATAAATGAAATGTAGGACCGAAAAATTTTCAAAGTGTGAAATTTTCGTTACATTAATCAAGAAACATATGCTATCGTCTTATGAGCAAAAGGTAGATTCTTTTTCTCCTTTTAGGGCTGTACATCCATATAAAAGTTAGTCACTTTTTTTTTTGGTAATTTTGGATCCTCTCCCCTCTTACGATATTATATACTATCATTCCCCGAACACCCTCTCCCTCAGTAATGGTATCTTCAATAATGTGTAAAAATTTCTTTGATTTTTTGGATTGTTTTTCTTTGGTTTGGAATGATGGTTGCATTTATTTTTCGCATAATTTACTGATTTAGATGTAGAGAAAGCTATAAAATGTCACTTTATATATGAAATAACTGCATATCAAACAACACTTAAAAGAAATAGTTAATATTTAAAAGTGTTTTAAAATAGCTTTAAAGCTTTTTGTTACATACCTTCAACAGTAATAGTAGTGTCTTTTTAGGTGCGTTCGTAATTATGTAAATACGTAGCACCTATTGTTGTCGCTCAGTCCGTCCGTCTGTCTGTCTGTCCGTCTGTCTGTCTGTCCGTCTGTCTGTCTGTCTGTCCGTCTGTCTGTCTGTCTGTCCGTCCGCATATAACAACGCAAAAACTACCGAACCGAATCGTTTGAAATTTAAGATACATAATTATAACATAATTTTGTCGAGTCATTTCAAATTTTATGAAAATCGGATGGATAGATCAATTACAGGGACAATCAAAAGGATTCCGTTACATTACGGTCAATGGGGAAAAAAGTTTCAAATGCATTTTAATCGTTTGAAATTTAAAACATATAATTATTGCGTAATTTTGTCGAGTCATTTCAAATGTTATGAAAATCCGATGCATAGATCAATTACAGGGACAATCAAAAGGATTCCGTTACATTACGGTCAATGGGGAAAAAAATTTCAAATGCATTTTAATCGTTTGAAATTTAAAACATATAATTATTACGTAATTTTATCGAGTCATTTCAAATGTTATGGAAGTCCGATGCACTGATCATTTACCGGGACAATCAAAGGTATTCCATTACATTACGGTCAATGGGAAAAAAGATTCAAATGCATTTTTATGATGTTACACTCATTCGAACATGATAGAATTGGCAAGAATCAATGAAATATATATACTAAAATATGCATTCTTTACAATCTGTGATGCAAAGAATTTTTATTATTAAATTACAGTGCCACACAAAAGTATTCCACTACATAATGCTATACGGGGAAACATTGTTTGGGGCGTGTTTTAATTATATTCAACTATTTCGCATTTTATGAATAAGATATAGGTTTCTGAGGTGTAATAAAAATTACTTTCTGCATATTTATAGAAACACAAAGATTTCGACTACTATACTGTATCCGAAGTACGCTCTACTATATCAGCAAGATCTGAATATTTTTAAAACTTCGTTATCGTACGAACGCACCTCATTTGCTACGTTTACGTGCAATTTCCAACTTGTTATAATTGTTCTCGGACAAGGTGAGGCCGGCAGAACTTCGAAAGGCGGACATAACAAAACAGACGGAGAAGTTTTTCTTTAACTTTTAAACACAAGTATCGTTTAAAACATAACATCGTGTACAGTTTGTTGAACAGCGAATCAATATATACATACACATATGACAGCATAATAGTAATGCTAAACGTTGGGGTATTCCATATTTTGCAATTATATAAATTTATAATCATTTAATTATTTTAATAACATTGCATTTGCATAAAAATAGACAACAGTTTAATAAAAGATAAAATACTATTTTGATGTGAAGACCAAGTTACAAATAAAAAAAGAATTCTTTTTTCTTATTGGGTCAAAAATGATAACGATATCAAAAGACAAACCAAAACCTGTTAGCCCTGTTTCTGTTGTTCTGTTCTGTTAGCACTGCTTCTGTGCTAGAGCGCATTTTAATCTAGCGAAAAAGTTTCACATTTTTTATTATTTTTCATTTTTAAAATACATTTAAAATTTAATAAATATAATTGTTATTAATGTAGTGTAAAGTTCATCAAGGCTGATAAACATACAATATTAAAAACTAAAAAGAAATTTATTCCCATAGTATTTACGAAAACTAGTTGGATGTGCCAATCCCAAAACTTTCTTCTATCTCGTACATGCATTTTAATATTTAAAAAAAAAGTTACTCATTTTAATGCTTTAATAATTTTAATTCAACACCCTACCAACTGTGATTTTCATCTTAAATTTCTGCTTCAATCAATTAATCGGAGTAAAAACGAATTTCCGTCTCTGCACGAGTCGATGGACAATAGAATGATAGGCAGATTTTTTTTCAAATTCAGGGAGGACCTACTTGCCTTACCAAAAAATAATCATATACAAAATGTTTAGTTCAGTTCTAGAACTAACTTCATACACAATATTGAAAATGGCATAAAATTCGGTATTGCAGCGCCCCCTTCCTGCGGATATTTTTCAAATTCAGGGAGGACCAACTAGCCATAGTCATACACATACACAAAAAATTTGGGTCAATTCGATGCATAACTCCATATACTTTTGGTCGGTACAATATTGAAAATGTCACAAACATCGCAATTGCAGCGCCCCCTTCCGGTGGAATATTTCAAAACTGAAGGAGGACCTGCTTGCCACAGCCAAAAACACTCACAAAAAATTTGGTTCAATTCTATACATAACTTCATACACTTTTTGATGGTAGAATGGTGACATACAGACAGACACACGGACAGACAGACATTTTGTAAAAACAGGTTTTTTGAAATCTCTGACCCCTAAAACGTGTAAATCCGTCGAAAACCGGAAGTCGAAAAAAATTTCGATTACAATACTTTCTTCTATTGAAGATAGAAGAAAGTAGAAAGAAAAACGTTCAAAAATTATATATTGACAATTTTGAAAAGTGAAATATTTCCAAATTTGTCGCCATACGTAAATAGCCTTTTAACATTTTACTAGATTATATTAACTTAGTTGCCACTCAAAATTTAGCAAAAAAAAAAAAAAAAAAAAAAAAAACTATGATAATAATCTATATATATATTTATTACGCTATCGTATGAGACACAAAAATCGTGATTATTCGTTAATTGCTTAATGGCAACGTCCAAATTAAACCCATCTTATTGGTTACTGTGCAAAAGTCCTTTGTTAAGACTTAGGCTGTGGTAAATTAGATTTGTATATGTTTTGTTCCTTCGCTGCAATTATGAAGCTTCAAAATATCATTATTTTTATTTTTTCTGTTTTTTTTCACTTAAAAAAATAAATAAAAGTCATGAATTTTAAAGTTTTCAGTTTCAAATTAAAGTTATATATTGTAAATGAAATGAGTGGAATTATTATATTATTATATTATATAATATAATATACGATATATTATTATATAATATAATACAATATATAAATAATTAATGAAATAAGAAAAAATGCCACGGGTACAATATTTGTCGATTTATTATCTGCGCCAGGCTAGCATAAAAATACTGAGCTCTTGATTTATCAGCACAGATGTCATATATGCAGCACATTGCGCGTTATTTTTCTGACGCCAATTTGACGAAAATTTCGTTTTCAAATACCAGCTACATACATATTTTTAACTAATTTCTATTATTTTAAAAAGGAAATAATAATAAATAAAGTTCAGATAATAATAATAGAATAAAACAATTTGTATCATTAAAAAAAAGAAAATAAAAGTAAACAAGCAGTTTATTAATAAATAAATAACAATAGCCGGGTTACCGTCTGAGGCGCATATAATTGCTACTTTGTTGCAGTCGCGCCTGTGCATATGATATCTGTATCTATTTCTCAGGGCGAAATCTTCTAATTTGGCAAAAAAATTGAGCAATTTAAAATAAATTATGTATAAAAGCAATATGATTTAATGCTTAATATACATTTATGGGAGACCAAACTGGTCGCCAAGAGCAGCTACTAAAAAAAGAAAGAAGGGGAAAAAAGAAAAGGAAAAATCTATTTTTACCAAACTTAAATGTATTTGCTTCAAAAATATAAATGAAGCTTCTTAAAACTGGTACTTTCACAAAATTGTGTTCCATGAAAACATACTAATCATAAATTATTCTAATGTTGTTAGATTTAAAAATTTGTAATTTAAAAAGCAAACAAATTCCTCAGAAAGAAAAAAAAATAGAAGAAGAATTTAAAGAAGTTATTATTGAAAAAATGCTTGTTTCGAATTAATATAAATAGGTTTCATATCGTTACAAAGTGTTACTTTTTACAAACATAAAATAAATCCCCCCAAAATATAATAAATTTCACAAAAATACTTTTTGTTTTTCTCAAAATGCTTCCCTTCCCCCCAAAACCTGCATCGATTCTTGACTACGCTATCACAACAAAAGCTCGTGAATCTCGGAAAGAAAATAAAAAAATCACCGTTAAAAACAACTCTCGTCTGAACAAGATCTAATAAACAGAAGCCACCAGACACAAGCAGCTGGCCAACGGCTTGGGGGAAACGCGTGGCTTCGACGTGAGTCTTATGTTTGAACGCAATAGTACCGCGTCGTCCGTCTGACAAGAAGAGGAGATAGTAATGCTCTCAATAGCGGGCGTCGTTTTGTCTGTTTTTGGAAATCGTCCGTGTGACATTACCCTTATTCTTAAATGCATGAATATGAACACTGCTAGACTGTTTATTGTTCTTTCAAAGCGCAAAATAAGAATTAAAATAACATTCATTCAAAACTGAATAAAATTTTTCTATTCGCATCCAGAATTCCCATAATCTCTCACCAGGCATGAAATGCATTCTTAAAAAACATTTCACGCCATTTTCTTCTATTGTTCGACATGAAAACCGAGACTTTACAAAAATGAGCTAAACCTAACAATTTTATGTTTACAATTCCTTTTTTTATTATTATAAATTTTCTCACTACCATTGTTCAATTGTGATTCGAAATGTGATTTTAATAAAAAGAAACCGACAATAAATAAGATTTTACGTGTTTTTTTTTTTTTTTTTTTTTTTTGCAGACGATTCTTTTTTAATATTTCTCAAGTCTGTTTGGCAACAGAATAAAAGTGTTAAATGTTATTGACCGTTCTACGCTCGTGGGAAATCATAAATTTCAATTTTGCAATATCGAATTACACGGATTCAAGAAATAAACACGATTTTATTGCAGCCGAAGTTATATTATTTTTTGTCTTTTTAAGTGCGTTCGTAATTATGTAAATACGTAGCTCCTATTGTTGTCGCTCAGTCCGTCCGTCTGTCTGTCCGTCTGTCCGCATATAACAACGCAAAAACTACCCAACCGAATCGTTTGAAATTTAAAATACATAATTATAACATAATTTTGTCGAGTCATTTCAAGTTTTATGAAAATCGGATGGATAGATCAATTACAGGGACATTCAAAAGGATTCCGTTACATTACGGTCAATAGGGAAAAAAGTTTTAAATGCATTTTAATCGTTTGAAATTTAAAACATATAATTATTGCGTAATTTTGTCGAGTCATTTCAAATGTTATGAAAATCGGATGCATAGATCAATTACAGGGACAATCAAAAGGATTCCGTTACATTACGGTCAATGGGGAAAAAGTTTCAAATGCATTTTAATGACGTTACACTCATTCGAACATAATAGAATTGGCATGAATCTATGAAATATATACTAAAATATGCATTCTGTACAATCTGTGATGCAAAGAATTTTTATTATTAAATTACAGGGCCACACAAAAGTATTCCACTATATAATGCTATACGGGGAAACATAGTTTGGTACGTGTTTTAATTATATTCAACTATTTCACATTTTATGAATAAGATATACGTTGCTGAGGTGTAATAAAAATTACTTCCTGCATATTTACAGAAACGTGAAGATTTCGACTACTATACTGTATCCGGAGTACGCTCTACTATATCAGCAAGATCTGAATATTTTTAAAACTTCGTTATCGTACGAACGCACCTCATTTGCTACGTTGACGTTCAATTTCCAACTTGTTTAGAATGCCACGCGCAAATGAGAAAATTGGTGTGATAGAGAGGAAATATAGACAAATCAAGAACAGTTTATTCTTTGAACACCAAAACTTTTCGTTCAAAAATAGCTTTTCTATTCTTATTGCATTCTAAATGTCTTGCATATTTTGAATATCACTATTTCATAACTTCTAACTTGTTTGATTTTTTAAATCAAGTACATGTGCTTCGAACCAGAAAACTCATTTAGTAAAATGTTTTATACATTTGTGTAAATCAATATATATATATATATACAGGGTGATTCCAAATTTTTTTTTACAATAAAAGAGGGATGATAGTACACATCAAGACAAACAATATTAAATAGGAGACCAAGGGTCCAAAACGCTTTCCTAAGGAGATAGCCGCCATTAAATTTTAGGGACCATAATTTCAAATAAACATAAAAAACGGAAAAATCGGTCGATTGATTTGCGGTTTTCATTAAAATTACTCTTTATGTCGGCATTTTCTTGAAATTAAATTATAAAGATAAATTTCAAAAAATGCCGATAGAGGGCGCTTTAGACTTTGAAGTAGAGGTCTGCACGGGCCGAAATTTCCAGGCCCGGGCCCGGCCCGAAAGTTAAAATTTCGGCCCGGGCCCGGCCCGGCCCGAACGAAAGAAATATTGGCCCGACCCGGCCCGGCCCGAAAGTTAAAATCTCGGCCCGAGCCCGGCCCGGCCCGAACGAAAAAAATAATGGCCCGACCCGGCCCGGCCCGAAAGTTAAAATTTCGGCCCGAGCTCGGCCCGGTCCGGAAAAAAGTTTAAAATTCGGCCCGAACCCGGCCCGGCTCGAGTGAATTTCTACAGAACATTGATCTTTAATCTTATGGAAGAGTTCTGACCCCAAAAAAATTATATTAGTCTTTTTTTTTTCCATGTTTATAATCTCCATTTATGCAGAAGTGCCGTAGGCTGCGATATTTATGCTTTTAAATGAATCTTTGTTTGTTGTATGTAAATGTTTCAGTTTTCACTAGTAAGGTACCTGTACCCAATATGGACACTCTAAGGAAAATGTATTTTTTTCACCCCCATGTACAAGTCATAGGACTCCAAAAATATGTGACCACTATCCCTGGACTATTGACTATCATTATTAAAATTAGCGACTTTGTAACTATTCTGGTTTAATTTAAATGATAAAAACAAAAAAATTTTTACAAGTGTCCATATAAGGAACTACCTGTCCCTATTATGGATAGGTTTCCTTATTGACTTTCTACACAGTGTGTATGGAAGAGCCACTTTTCCAAGGGATTTTAGAGGAGAGGGAATAAAAAAATGTATCTTAAAATATTCGGAGGAGGAGGGGGGGGGGCAGTAAATATCTTCAGAACATGCATTTTAGAAAGGAGGGGTCATTCTCTGTTTTTATCCTTCGAAGACCCATGCAAAGCCCCTTAGTTACTAGTAAATATTATGAAATAATATTGTTGGTTTTGCTTAGCTTTATTGCATCTGTTTGCGGATTTACATCTGGTATTACTCAGTCCTCACAGCATGGACAAAGAGAAACTTTTTCACCATGGGCAGTAAGTCCCACATAATCCTCATGAACATATCTGCCACATGTGATGCATGGCCGCATGTTTGAAAAAGCACCAATACTGCAAAAGAAGCAGTACCAGCTCTCCTTTGTTGAGGAAGGTACCTACGATTGGTACCATTGGTACCTACGATTTCGCCAACATATATCCTACTGGGGAGGGGGGGGGCTTCGTTTTATTTTTCTGCAAGGGTTTTTTGGAAGAAGGTTTTTGGGGGATTGTTCAAATGGCATCTTTTTGAACAAAGATTTTACCACTTTGATGCCTTTTCAATTTATTGTTTGGCAACATTGAATTTTTTTCATTCTTACAGTTGTAGTCGAAGGTGACATAAGCTGTCCATATTGGGAACCGGGCGTAGTTTTACTAAATCTTGTAACAAATGAATAAGAAAAATATTTTAAAGCAAAATATGCAATAGCAATCGAAAATATGTTTTATTAGCTTTCTAAAATATTCCACTTTTCAACATTTAATGCAATTTTACCATATCTAATAAAAATTTAAGCTTACAAGTAATTAAGATCAGCTCATATCGAAACAACAAATTTCCTTCTAAATGGCGAACAGCACTTTTTTCTTATACTTTCCCAGCCTTAATTATCTCTTCAACTGCTTTTCTCCGCGAAAATGTTGAACCATCTCTCGAGCAAAATTATTACCTTTAAAAATATTAGGAGTGTCCATACTGAGAGCCCTGTTCATATAGGGTACAAATACCTTATTATTAATCCATATTCCCTGTAATGGAGACAAAAAATCGAAAAAGCGGTATATGGTAAAATTTCCAAAGACGAAATCGCTTTGGAACGAAAAAAAATGCATTCCCTTCTTAACAGATGTAAATGTTTAATATATTTATAATAATCATGTTTTTGTGTGTATGTGTGTGTGTGTTTAATTCTATTTTAAAACGCCTAGTAATCTACGATTCTTTAAAAGGAATAAATTCTAATGTTTAATTGTAGAATAATGACGGCTTAAAAGTATATGCTTTTTTTGTAGAAATTTTTGGACAAAGCCAAATATTACTGATTTATAAAAAGTCGAGAAAAAGATTTTCATATAGGAAGATTCAATAAGAACTGATTATTTTGGTCCATGAAAACTAGGAAGAATGGAATCAATCTCGGCTTTGTACGGAAAAAACAGCTAGACCTGGCCCGATACTCCTGCAAAAAAATTAAGGCCCGAGCTCAGCCCGGCCCGAAAAGATTAGTCACTAGGCCCGACCCGGCCCGGCCCGAAAGGATTAGTGACTAGGCCCGGCCCGGCCCGGCCCGAGTCTTCAGAAGTAAGGCCCGAGCCCGGCCCGGCCCGAATGCCATTATTGGTAATCGGCCCGAGCCCGGCCCGCGGGCCGGGCCGGGTTCGGGCTTCGGGCCGAGGCCCGGCCCGTGCAGACCTCTACTTTGAAGTAATAAAAAACTATTTTTTGCCGGTATGTTTTGCATCTCATTAAATGTTTTCGTAAGTTTACACTCAAACTTAAATATTGAGCTCAAAATCTGTAGTTGGGAGTGGTTAAGTAACACAAACTGGGCTGTGTTCAGAGGGTTCAAATTTCAAATGATTAAAAAAAACGGAAATATTGGTCGATTAATTTGCGGTTTTCACTAACACTATTTTTTATTTAGGTATTTTCGAGAAAATAAATTATAAAGATAAATTTCAAATAATGCCGATAGAGGGCGCTTTAGACTTTGGAGTAACGAACAACTATTTTTTGCCGTTATTGTTTGCATCTCTTTAAATGATTTAGGAAGGTTAGACTTAAACTTAAATTTTGAGCTGAAAATCTGAATAATAGGGAGTGGTTAAGTAGTACAAACTGAACTGTGTTCAAGGGGGAGGGGGAGGTTCAAATTTAAAGTAATTATAGAAAATGGAAAAATTGGTCGATTCGTTTGGGGTTTAAAATAAAACTATTCTTTAAGTTAGTATCTTCTTGAAAATAATTTTTAAAGAAAAATCAAGGGCGCCTTAAACTTCAGAGTAACCAACAATTCATTTTAACCATTATTTTTTGGTTCTAATTAAATGCTTGCAAAAGCATTTTAAATGTTCTCGGAAGCTTAGATTTAAACTTAAATTTTTAGCTCAAATCCTGAATCGTTTTGAGGAGTTAAGAAACGCAAACTGAAATGTGTTCAGGAGTTAAAATTTAACCCTCTTTCCTCCTCGAGCACAATTCAATTTTTCGCTACTTAAACACTCCAACGATTCAGAATTTCAGCCCAAAATTTAAGTCTATGCATTTGAAAGCATTTAATGAGATTAAAAAAATAACAGTTAAAAATAGTTGTACGCTACTCCAAAGTCTAAGGCGCCCTCTATCGGCATTTTGTGAAATTTATCTTTAAAAATTATTTCCAAGAAAACACTGATTGATCAAGAAAACTGTTGATTTAAAAATTAGTTTTAGCAAAAACCGCAAACGAATCGACGAATTTTTCCGTTTTTTACAATTATTTAAAATTTGAACCCTCTGAACACAGCTAAGTTTGTCTACTTAACCACTTCCAGCTATTCAGATTTTGAGCTCAAAATTTAAGTTCAAGTCTAAGCTTACGAAAGCATTTAAAAAGATGCAAAAAATAACGCCAAAAAAGAGTGTTTCGTAACTCCAAAGTCTAAAGCGCCCTCTATCGGCATTTTTTAAAATTTATCTTTATAATTTATTTTCACGAAAATACCTAAATAAAGAATAGATTTAGTGAAAACCGCAAATCAATCGACCAATTTTTCCGTTTTTTATAATCATTTGAAATTTGAACCCTCTGAACACAACCCAGTTTGTGTTACTTACCCACTCCCAACTACAGATTTTGAGCTCAAAATTTAAGTTTGAGTCTAAGCTTACGAAAACATTTAATGAGATGCAAAAAATACCGGCAAAAAATAGTTGTTCGTTACTCCAAAGTCTAAAGCGCCCTCTATCGGCATTTTTTGAAATTTATCTTTATAATTTAATTTCAAGAAAATGCCGACATAAAGAATAATTTTAGTGAAAACCGCAAATCAATCGACCAATTTTTCCGTTTTTTATGTTTATTTGAAATTTTGGTCCCTAAATTTTAATGGCGACTATTTCCTTAGGAAAACGTTTTGGACCCTTGGTCTCCTATTTAGTATTGTTTGTCTTGATGTGTACTATCACCCCTCTTTTATTGTAAAAAAAATTCGGAATCACCCTGTATATATATATATATATATAGACACACACATATATATATACATATATCTCTATATATAAAATTCTCCTGTCACAGTGTTAGTTGCCATACTCCTCCGAAACGGCTTAACCGATTTTGATGAAATTTTATATGTATACTCAGTAGGTCTGAGAATAGGTTGTTATCTATTTTTTATAACCCTAAGTGATAAGTGTGGTCCACCCCGTAAAAATTTCTTCGAAACGGCTTAATCGATATTGATGAAATTTTCATGCTATGACGTCATAAGAATAAATGTCTCTGTCCATTCATTGTTTGAATGCTTTGCGAGCCGAACTCAATGGTTTTCAACAAATTCATAATTTGTCATTAAATTTATTTTTTTACTTTATAATTATAATTATAATTATTATTATTTTGAAGTTGTTGGCAACAATAGATCTTAGAATGATGTATTTTTTTTTTATATTCCCATGTTTTAGGTAGTAAATTAAATTATTTTTAAAAAAAAGAAGAAATTTTTAATGCCGATGTCTTCAGAATAAGGTAAATAATATTTTTTAATGAAACGTGAAAATGTTATAGTTTAAATTGAATATAGACATTTTTTATGTTTATTACTTTTGTAGTTTCTTCTCAATCTGATAAAGAATATACATACTAGAATACATATTAGTAATTTGACAATGGCCATTTGCCATATGTAAAAAGCGGAATGGTTAGACTGTTTTTATTTTTGACAATCATATGGCTTAGACATTTTATACTACTTGGTTATTCTCTCGACCAAAAATCTACCGCCCAACTACAAGGTAGATGAATGATACGAATAATGGATGATCGTAAATGTCACATACACTTGACATTAACCACAATGTACATGTTTATTACATCGTCAAGTGATTTTTAATTCAACTTTTTATTTCTGCTTTTATCAATATTGTATTAATTTATTTGTTTTTTCGTTATTTAATCGAAAAATTAAGTTAATTTGTATAAATTGGCTAATACTTTGGCGATTTCTATCATTTGGCGAAATTTGTCGATGGGATAACCAAGTAGTACCCCTTTCATTAGAGATAAAATCAGTGTTGGAGTGGTTTATAAAAATCCGAGACCGTTTATAATCCGTTTTATAATCCGAGTGGTTTATAAAAAGTGAAGTGATCAGCCTAAAAATGCTGATGACAGTCATATGACTTATGCTTTTTTATATAGATGATTAATTTGTTTTGTACTACTTGGTTATCCTGCCGACCAATCTCTCCAAATTATACAAATCGCCAAACTAATAGCCAAAATTTTCCATATTGACATAGTTTTTGTTTCAAATAACGAAAAAACAAATAATTAGCAGAATATTTAATAAAAATACCAATAAAAAATCGAAATAAAACTTAATTACGTTTTAAACACGTTTATCGTATTTTCACCGTCACCCATTATTGGCATTTAATCTTATAATTGGCCACGTTTTTTGGTCAACAGGAGAACCAAGTAGTATCATTTGGTTTATTATTAAACAATACTATAACAAAAATATTAGTGAGTGCAATATTTAGTGTGAATCATTCTAAAAGAGAAATATTGTGACAGCTAAATAAAAATAATAATAATAATAAATGATACCCTAAATAACATTAAACTTTGTAATATATATACTAGCAATCTTTGTCCACTACGCTGGTCGGTTTCTCTTAAGATATCTTGAATAAAACGAAGTTGATCTAGCAAAAAATTAAGAAGAAAAGGAAATATCGGTATTAATAGGTTATCCCGTCGACCAAAAAATTATCGCCAATCTATAAGATTAAATGCCAATAATGGATGATCGTGAATTTCACATTCAATTACATTAATTACGATTCACGTGCTTAAAATGTCATTAAGTGATTTTTATTTTGACTTTTTATCTGTATTTTTATATTCGACTAATTATTTGTTTTTTCGTTATTTGAAATAAAAATTATGTCAATATGTATAATTTGGCTATTAGTTTGGCGATTTGTATAACTTGGCGAAATTGGTCGACAGGATAACAGAGTAGTACCACAATATCTAATCAAACATTCATAATTGTTGTCTTATTCATGTAATCTTGCATTATTCTGTTCAACATCGATGTTGAGAACATAATAGACAAAATAGCTCTAAAATGACTAAAATACCTATGTTTGACAGTTTTTTTTTTAGATCTGTTATCTTGAAATCCCCGCTTCTACCTAAACCTGCTGCTGACAAGGAAGATCTCCATACTGGGCATACTGAGAAAATTTTGAAAAAAATACTAATTAAATTACTTATCTGAGTAATAAAAGATCAGTCAAATTTACCGGCGGAAATTCAGTGAAAATTTTGTAAAAAAAAAAAAAAAAAAAAAAAAAAAAAAAATCGAGTTTTTGGCGTAAAAAGGACAAAAACGTCACGCATTTGGCGAACAGTATTTTTCCTCGCCAAAAGCAAACGATTCTCATGTAACTGAAAGTTGTTTGTTATTAGATTTTTCGAATGTTGTATTTAATGAAATTAAACAATGAGAGAGTTTAATACATGTATTATACATTACATATATACTGCTTTTCGTAGCAGTTATTTAATTTTAATGGAATAAAAATAAATTTATATATATATAAAATATTTTCATACTGAAAATATACATTTTCATATATGTAAACATATTCAAAAATAAAGGCTACATGAACAACGTTACATTAATACATTTCAATATCCGAGAAGTTTTTGTTTCCATAGTAACAAAATTAAATCAACACTGCTCAATTGGACTTGATTTCGAGACTGAAATAAATTTAATTAATTTAGTTTTCGTTTATTTTATAAAATATCAAAGTTGACTTTCATTATAAATATATAAATGACAAAATTATAGCTATAACAAACTAAAACTGACAAAACTAAAGTTATTTAAATAAATATTTTAAAAAATAGTTCAACATGAAAAAAATTTCCTTTATAAAGTATTTGACAAAAAAATATTTTTTGAAACTTTATTTCGTCGCCAACCAGTTGAAATATCGCTAAAGAAACGAAATGTTCATTATTTTTAACGAACGTTCTATCGGGATTCCGCCGAAATTTTTCTTTATAAACGTATATATCTACATGAGAAGAACATTCTGTAATTTTTTCAGAATTTTCTGAATGTGTCCGTATGGACACCTTCCTTGATACACTATAAACAATCTGACCCTTTTGCTGCATCGTCATTCCATCTGTTTTATACAAAACTTTTACTTCAGCCTACCATGGAATATTCTCATGGGTCAAAAGAGAGATATTCTATAAAATCGGGGGAGTGACGATGCAGCAAAAGGGTCAAATTTTTTACAGTGTACGGCGAAATATCTCAGAAACACTGGAGCTGTATAATTTGAAATAACGGTCATTCAGTGATATATCACATGAGCGGTAAAAGCCAAATTTAGAAATTCCCCCCACCTCCCGCCCTTCACAGTTTTAACTATCATGTCTTCCAGATATAAAACCTTCCCCAATCTGAAATGTTCAAATATTATAACAAATATTTATCAGAGGCTCTTGTAAAAAATCCTATCTGTGATGATGAAACGGTACAATTTCAAAACATTTCGAAAACTGCCCCCCCCGGGGGGGGGAAGTTAAATTGTGGTAATGGAAGGAAATTTTATAATATGAAAGAGCAGACAGAGGACTAACCAATGATATGTTACATGATAGGCCCAAAAAAAAGTTCGGAATTTTTTACCCCCAAATTAATCCCCTCGGGGTAAAAATCTTAAAATCGCTAAAACACATCTTTAATTACTTTTTTATATTTATTTTCTGCTGTTTCACGCTTTTACTTTAAACGACTGCTGAGAAGTGCAAAAAATTCTTAACTGTTCGACTCTTTCATTCAACCCCCTCAGGAGGAGGAGGGCAATTTCTAAAATCGCTGAAATGCCTGTTTAATTATATTTTAGTAGATTCATTTTCTGGAATTTCACGTGGATACCTTAAACGGCTGCTGAGATATACGAGGATGTTTCAGAATTTTCGACCCTCCCCGTTTCCCCCGCCACCTTAGAGGGGTGATCTAATCTTAGTGCACGCTTACATCATAAGAAGTATATTTTTCCCAATTTTCATGTTACTATGTTTAGTTGTTTGGTCTGTGCGTTGATTATCAATCTGTTAGGGCAAACTATTTTATATAAGTATCGATAGATATATGTGTGTATTTACACGTATATGTATACATGTACAATCAAAGAATAAAAAACATTGTTACTATATTGTTTTTCATCATTAAGTTATTCAATTTTTTCTATTCATTTGTGTTTCGTACAGTGAACAATGCCAACAAGACGCAAAGGGGCTTCCTTGGGCCATCAAACAAGTAAAGCTGCTGGCATGCGAAATACAAGAGCCCAAAGAACAAAAGAAGAAATCCAGCAAGGTAATACTAATGCACGTGTGAGCATGGCGCAATTTCGTCAAGCAGAATCAGAAGATAAGCGAGCTGCACGAAATAAACAAAGAAGATTAGAACAAAGAAAAGCACGCCATTCCATAGTTGACAGACGCCGAGCAAATGATACACTACGCCAACATGTACATCGATCATTTACATCTGATTCATTCCTGCGTCTAGCATTCAAGTAATGAGCCTGATATTCAATATTATGCTCATTCAAAAGTGGTAATTGGTGCTATGGATAAGGAATGCCTGCATTGTAATGCCCTTAAATTTAAAAATGAAGCAGCCGGAATGTGTTGCGCATCAGGAAAGGTGCAATTACCAGCAATTGGAACACCACCTGAATCATTGAACAGTCTTCTTATCGGAACGGATCCAAATTCTAACCTGTTTCTGAAGTCAATAAGAACATTCAATTTATGTTTCCAAATGACATCGTTCGGAGCAACAGAAATAGTTAAGAATAGCAATGTAAATGGTCAACAATTCAATTCAACATTCAAAATCAAAGGCCAAATTTATCACAAAGTGGGCTCATTGCTGCCAATGCCAGACGAACCACATAAATATTTACAAATTTACTTTATGGGCGGTGAGGATGCACGTGTGGATGCACGTTGTAGATACAGTCACCTCAATTCACTTTCTGCAAGGCGTATCATCAGTGAGCTGGACGCTCTATTGAATGAGCACAATGAATTGTTGAAAATATTCAAATCACACATGCACAAATTAGAAAGTGATGATCACGCTATTGTCATCAATCTTGACAAAACACCTGCTGGAGAGCACATTCGTAGATTCAATGCTCCTGCCGTTGAAGACGTTGCTGGAATTATAGTTGGCGATCATTCAGGTACACGAGAAATCGTGATTCGTAGAAGAAATAATAATCTACAGTTCATTGCTGATACACACCGTTCAGATGACGCTCTCCAATATCCACTAATGTTCTGGAAGGGACAAGACGGATATTGCATAAACATTAAACAACGAAATCCCACTACAGGTACTATATTCATTATGAACTTCATTATTACTCATTAAACAAGCACTTAATTCAGGATTGTAGCTAGAAGTGAAGAATAGGTGGGGGGCTCAAGAGAATGTAGGGGGGTGGGTGAGGTCTTACGTTTAGTTTCTATCTTTCTGACGCAAAAAGATAAATTAGTACATATTTACATTGTAGATAGTATGTTTCTTTCTAAATTGTTTTCATAATTTCATTTTATGCTAAGAAAAGAATTGGATGAGGAAAAATTTGATTGTAAAACTTGCAAAAAATTAAATATCATGTTAGCTTCATATGCGCAAATAAGATGAGCGAATGTTGAAACGCTTATTTTAGATACAATTTAGAAATTCTATAAAACTGGGAAAGGGCCTCAAAACTAACTTAGATTTTGGAACAGAATTTCCTTTGAATTTTGGTACATAAATTCACTTAGTAACCTTGGTGTCTTTTCCAGGGGGCTCAAAATATTTTAGAAAGGGGGCGGGGTCTGAGCAGCCCATAGCACTCCATTAGCTACGGCCCTGTGTTAATTTAATATTGATTAATTCATTAAGCTTAACTATTGTTAATATTTATTTATTAATGCATTATTACAGGAGCCGAAACAAACAAGAACGTTAGTTCGAAGGATTTTTATGCATATCGATTGATGGTAAGACGTGGTCAGGAGAACGTCATTCTACGATGTCGTGAGCTTTGTCAACAATTCATGGTCGACATGTACGTGAAGATAGAGAGCGAACGACTACGGTACTTGCGATTTAATCAACAAAAGTTGCGTGCGGAAGAATACATTCACTTGCGAGATGCTATTGTCAACAATGCTGACGCCAACGAAATTGGTAACTCTGTCATTCTACCATCATCGTACATAGGCAGTCCACGTCACATGCAAGAATATATACAGGATGCTATTACTTTTGTGCACGAATATGGACGGCCATGCTTATTTATCACATTCACATGCAATCCAAAATGACGGGAGATTACAACTTTGCTATTGCCTGGGCAAAATGCAATACATCGTCATGACATTACAGCACGTGTGTTTAGACAAAAATTAAAGTCTTTAATAAATTTCATCACAAAATTACATGTATTCGGCCCCACACGTTACTGGATGTATACAGTTGAATGGCAAAAGCGTGGATTACCTCACGCACATATTTTGGTTTGGTTATTCGACAAAATCCGTCCTGAAGAAATTGATAGTATAATTTCTGCGGAAATTCCAGATCCATCTACTGATCCATTGCTGTTTGATATTGTTACTGCAAACATGATTTACGGCCCTTGCGCTAATCTGAATAGATCATCGCCTTGCATGTCAGATGGAAAATGTGCCAAAAGTTTCCCCAAAAGTTTCACTAATGATACGATAACAAATGTTGACGGATATCCAATATATCGTCGGAGAAGTCCCGATAATGGCGGACATTCATTTATTAAGAATATCAACCACACAGATATTGAAATTGACAACCGTTGGGTTGTGCCATACTCGCCTCTGCTGAGCAAAACATACGACGCTCATATCAACGTTGAGTTCTGCAGTTCAGTGAAGAGCATCAAATACATTTGCAAGTATGTGAATAAAGGCAGTGATATGGCTGTATTTCGAGTTGAAAATACCAACGAGAATGTTCCTCCAGTGAATAACAACGATGAAATAACTCTTTACCAAATTGGCCGGTATATTAGCTCCAATGAAGCTGTTTGGCGTATCTTTGGTTTCTCAATTCATGAACGGGATCCAGCAGTTATTAGGATGAGCGAAGCGAATCCTCTACTAGTCCACTCAAATTACAATTTGTCGTACGCTTTACAAAAAAACTATTCAATATTTTAACTTCAAATTAAACACAAAAATAAATTATGATCTGTAGATTTGCAGAATATAATTTTTTTTACAGTAAAACGTTAAAAAAATTATTATTTTAATTAATTTATTTTACATGCATTTCCAATACGGACGCATTTTAGCAAATAAATAAAAAATGAAACGCGTATATTTTCAGAAAAAAAAAGTTTAAATCATGGAGTAAATAATTATAGATAGAATCATGATTAATTTATTAAATAAAACATGTTTTCATTTTCCCGCAAAATCGTTTGCACAAATGACGCTTAAACATTTTAAAAGAATTGTATTATGGATTTTTTTTTTTTTTTTTTTTTTTTTTTTTTTTTTTTTTGTAAACTGGCAACAAAATAATTGTAAACAAATAAAATTAATTCTTAAATTTGTTATATAAATGAAAAATTAAAAGTTCTGCGTGAAGTTGTTGGTTCAAGCTCTTTATAAATATTTTTGCGACGGTCGTATTGTGGCTAAATAATATCGACTCATTAATCAGAAGGATTTTATAGAAAAATAAGACTTTAATAAGTTCGCAAACACAACAATAATTATTCGTGAAAACGTCACTGCGAAAATGAGAGAGCGTTTCGTTAAAAGGTAATTCCATTAATTGAGTTGCCATTCGCAGAAAGTAAAAAGTTCTCCCACGCGTAGAGAATTACAGCAATTCTCATACGCTAACATGTATAAAAACGAAGAAATTAAAATAAAATGTCTTACAATTAAAAATTCATAGTATCAACGAAAGCAGATTTCAAATGTTTTTTCCAGAAAATAGGATTTTGAAGAAGTAACTTTCTTCAAGCTTTCTTCAAATATATTATTCTAAAATAGCTATCAAAGATTATCGGATGTTGATTACAAAGATTGGAAACATGCATATTTCAAACAATTAAAAAACACCAGTTGCTACTTGAAATTGTAAAAACATCTTTAAAAGAGCTTTTAGTTGAAAATTTAAAAAAAAATTGTAAAAGTTTGCTTCGAAAATATCTTATTATGCCAGTTTTACATCATAAATAAAAAATTAAAATGCGCCAAAACATAAAATAACGTTTTTGTTTAATAAAGATGCAAAAATAATAATAAAAAAATATTGTTACTTTCAAATATCTGTTTCATAAAATAATGCTTCGCGAATCCAAACAAAGCATGGCTTTTGCTAGTTCATTTAGCAGTCCATCTTGAAAATGGTCAGCGCGTATATTTCACGAAGGAGACAGCGATTGGTCGTGCTGTTAGTCCACCAAAAACTACACTCACCGAATTCTTTGAATTGTGTAATCGTACGGATGCTTTTGGTGCCTTTGCACGGACATTACTTTATTCAGAAATTCCCCGCTATTTCACTTGGACTCAAACAAAAAAATGGATGCCCCGCAAGCAAGGCACACCGATTGATGCATGTCCAGGTTTATTCAAATCAAACGTCTTGGGAAGAGTATTTACTGTCAATCCAAGGCAGACTGAGTGCTTTTATCTTCGGCTGTTGTTGGTTAATGTCATCGGTCCATTGTCATTTCAAGATATACGTAAAGTAAATGGACAACAGTATCCAACGTATAAAGATGCATGTCTTGCTCTCGGCTTACTGGAAGACGACAACCAGGTGGGAATGTATGCTTGCTGAAGCATCATTGAATTGTACAGCGAAACAAATTCGTCTGTTATTTGCTATAGTGTTGACTACATGTTTCCCGGCCCGAGCAGAGATATTGTGGAGTAATCACAAAGATTCAATGAGTGATGACATTTTGCATCATTATCGTACACGGTGCAACGATCTTACGATTCCATTCAGCGACGCTATGTACAATGAAGCATTGATTGCTATAGAAGATCATTGCATTACCATGGCCAACTTATCACTTAGTCATTTCGGTATGCAATCGCCAAATCGAAGTACAGCTAATTTAATGAACACTGAAATGAATCGTGAACTACAATACAATGCTGTAGAAATGGCAGAAATTGTTGCTCGCACTGTCCCACTAATGAATGAAGAACAAAGACTCATTTACGACCGCATTATGTTCGCAGTTTCAGCAGGGCAAGGTGGATTCTTTTTTTTTTGGACGCATCAGGTGGAACTGGCAAAACATTCCTTATTTCGCTAATTCTTGCTAAAATACGATCGAATAATGGTATCGCATTGGCCGTTGCATCGTCTGGCATTGCAGCAACATTATTGGATGGAGGTAGAACAGCTCATTCAGTATTTAAGCTGCCACTAAATATTCAAAAGAACCCATATGCAGTGTGCAATATAAAAAAACAATCGTCCATGACCACAGTGCTGAAAAAGTGTAAAATTATCATTTGGGATGAATGCACTATAGCACACAAGCATTCGCTTGAGGCGTTGAACAGGACATTGAAAGATCTTAAAAATAACGATAAACTATTTGGCGGCACTCTATTACTCCTTTCAGGTGATTTTAGACAAACACTTCCCGTCATTCCATGTTCAACGTATGCTGATGAAATCAACGCCTGCTTAAAATCATCACTATTGTGGCGTAATGTTGAAAAATTGCAACTTAAATTAAACATGCGCATTCAAATGCTTCAAGATTCATCTGCTGAAACATTCTCTAAACAACTGTTAGATATCGGCGATGGAAAATTTCCTGTCGATAAAACTGGATGTATAAAATTACCGACCGATTTCTGCACAATCATTCATTCGAAAGATGATCTCATTAACCAAATATTTCCCGATGTACACACAAACTACATCAACCATGAGTGGCTGGCAGAAAGAACAATTTTAGCAGCAAAAAATGTGGACGTCAATGAATTGAATCTCAAGATACAACAGTTGTTGCCAGGGGACTTGGTGACATACAAATCTATTGATTCAGTTTGCGATGCCACAGAAGTTGTGAATTATCCAGCAGAGTTTTTAAACTCATTACATTTACCAGGCATGCCACCGCATAATTTACGATTGAAAGTTGGATCTCCGGTTATTTTGCTTCGCAATTTAAACCCCCCACAGCTGTGTAATGGCACGCGATTAGTTATTAAAAAATTAATGAATAATATTGTCGAAGCCATCATTTTAAACGGCAAATTCCGAGGTGAAAATATATTGATACCACGGATCCCTATTATACCCACAGACGTGCCAATTCAATTCAAACGTCTTCAATTTCCAATTAGATTGGCATATGCAATGACCATCAATAAATCTCAAGGCCAAACGATGTCTGTTTGTGGCTTAGATTTGAGCACACCATGTTTTTCACATGGGCAATTATACGTAGCATGCTCTCGAGTGGGCAAAACATCCAGTTTGTATTAGCTAAAGAAGGTATGACAAAAAATATTGTACATTCTACTGCATTAAGATAATGATATTGTTTTTTCTAAAATTATCATAGCTTGTGATGTATATAATTATATATATATATAAATATATAAATTTGAATGAATTAAATGTATAAATATTTGGTGTTTTGTTATTTTTTATATTCCGTCATCCACAGCACTCCATGTCTCTTCCACTCATTATACCACATCCTCACACACAATAAGTTATAGTTATGTTTTTCTGCTAAAATAATCCCTAGAAATAATTTATATGGCAAAACAACGTTTGCCGGTTCTACTAGTATGTATATATATATATATATATAATTTACTAAATAAATTTTCTTGTTTAAATGTGTGATTTTTTTATTTTTTAAAAAAGAGCGTAGAAATTGTCAACCATGTTTCCGAATAGTAATCTTCCTCTTATTTAATGCCACATTCCTATCATTAAAAAGGCGATTTATTTCTGTTCAGAAAAACTATTACTTAAATTACGATAGACTTGGCAGGTATGGATACCAGTACCTAATTCGTAAACTTATAGAAAGAGGGTGAGGTGGGCTTTTAACCTTTATAGGGGGTTCATTTCGAATGTACTGTATTTCAAAGTTTCCTAAAAATATTTTTATTCTGAAAATGTTCTTTTATTTATTTGGAACATTTCAGCTATTTAATAGTACATTTTTTTTTTTTTTTTTTTTTTAATAATAATGGTGCGCAAAAAGTCTCAGATTCAACAAAAATAATGCTAAATGAAAAAATTTATTCCAGTTTTCCATTAAAAAAAATATTTTTATTTAATTTCTATAGCCAGAAAAGCTAGATACACTGGCTATTTGAAACTCAATTGTACTAAACAGTAACAAAATTTATAAAATTGTAATGCAAAATTAATATTGCAAAACGATTTTAATGTTGAGGTTTTGTATTCTGGAGTCTTGCTATCGTCTTTATACCTTATTAAAAAAAAAAAATTCTTGTTTAAAAAAAAATAATAATAATTTTTTTAACTTATTTTTTACATATGTTACAGGCCAAACTAGATTGGCCTAGGCGAAACTAGTCTATCTTAACGCCCATCGGATAAACTAGTTTTTCCTAGGCCAAACCGGTCTATCCTAACGCCCATCGGATAAACTAGTTTTTCCTAGGCCAAACCGGTTTATCCTAACGCCCATCGGATACACTAGTTTTTCCTAGGCCAAACTAGTCTATCCTAAGGCCCATAGGACAAACTAGTTCTTCCTAGGCCAAACTAGTTTGGCCTAACTCTTATAGGATAAACTAGTTTAGCCTGCTGTTTATTGGTCTGAACTAGTTTCTCCTAGGCCAATCTAATTTATCCTAGGCCAATTCAATTTGGCGTGATTTTATTTGATTCAATGACCGTCTCAGCGCCAAAATTCTAGTTTGTCCTAGGCTGATCTAGTTTATCCTAGGCCAATGTAATTTTACGTGTTTTTAGCTCATGGGCGTCAAAGCCAAAGAAAAAATGGGCTCACAGGTTTTGTATGTATGTATGTACGCACGCATGTATGTACGTATGTACGTACGTATGTACGTAACGCGATAACTCTTGATAGAAATAATGTAATTTGATATGTTTTTATCTCATCAGCTACCAAAGACTGAGAACTAATGTGCCCGTAGGTTCTGTATCTATGTATGTACGTAACGCAATAATTTTTGATAGAAATACTCGATTTGCTTCAAACTTTCAATATATGTTTTTTTTATGAGGAGCTTTTCTGATTAATTTTGGGAGGTCATTTAAGAAGAATAAGGGGGGAGGGGACGAGAGGCTGATTCGCCCCTTCCCTTAATTCAAATAAATGGATTTCTATGGATTATTAGCGCATTTCATTCAAATTTTAGATGTAGGAGTATTCTATTGAGGCGCCTTCATTAGTTGTGGGTGTCAATTGTTTAAGTATAAAGGGAGGGGAGAATAGGGGTAACGCCCCATAATTTATTTAAATGCTTTTTTCACGCAGAATTTGCCGATTTACTTCAAATTTTAGAAATAGATTCATTCTGGTAAGGCGTTTCCCTAATTGGTTTTGGGGATTAATTTAATAAGAACAAGGGGAAGAACGGAGGAATCCCGCCTAATTTTGTTAAATGGGTTTTTCATGCAGAATTAACCGATTTCCTGCAAATCTTAGATTTGTTCATTCTGCTAAAGCGTTTCACTGATTAATTTTGGTGGTTCTTTGGTTTTTGGTCTGAACCAGCAATTTATTTCCTTCCTTAAAATATATAAATTTGTCATAATACAGAATTATCCAATTTGCTTAAAATTTTGGACATGAATTCATTTGATCAGGTGCTTTTTTAATTAATTTGGGTCTTTTCTTATGGTTATGTATAATGGGTTAGTTGACGATTTATCGCCTTCCTTAAATTAGATAAATGGATTTTATGCAGTTTTTTTCCGATTTGCCTTAAATTTTGAATATAGCTTATAGTTTTTTCTTTAAAAGGCGAACCCCTGATTTGTTTTGAGGGTTTAATGATTAAGTATAAAGGGAGGAAATGTGGGATTACCCTCTCTAAATCAGATGAATAGTTTTTTGAGAAGAATTAACAGATTTGGTTCAAATTTTGGATAATTGTTTAATTTTATAAAGCTTATCTGTGATTAGTTTTGGGGGTTCAATGGTTAAATATAAGTGGGGAAAATGGGAAAAAGTAATCCAATTTACTTTATTTTTCAAGGGTTTTATTCTATAAAAAAATAAAGCTGAAGTACACAATGACTGTAAACAGCCTGTGAATGCAAAGCCATCAGTTTAATTGGGCAATATTCTTTTTAATATCGATCCCGACTACTGCTCCATTGCTAACCTTGTGCAAAGTGGTTTTGTCATCACCATTATAATGTATTTTATTCGATGTTGTTGAAAGAGGTTTGCACGGGCCAGAATTTCGAGTTCCGGGCCCCGCCTTTCCCGAAGAAAAGTTATTTTGCCGTGACCCTGTGTAAAAATTAAAAGTTCAGCCCGAGCCAAGCCTATACAAAAATATGTGAAAAAAGACTCAGTCCCATTCAATCTGGCCTTACTCAATTTCTGCAAAAAATTCAGATTTTACTTAACACGCAATTAGGATTCCTTTAAAAAATACTGCATACATACATATTGGATAAATCTACAATGTATTTTTAAATTACGAGGTGTTCACAGAATGAAAAATACACAATGTATTATTGATTATTTAGTTTCTTAGACCTTTCAATATTGAAATGGGGATTCATTAAATAATTAATGTAATTTAGAACAAAAGAAAAAAAGTAGCGTTATAAACATCATAACTAAACTGTTCAGTAAAAAGTAAATTTGTGAATATGTTTCTCTGTCATTCCTTAAGACTTTTCTCAAATCAAAAAGAGCTACATCCTAACACATTTAAGAATTAATTCATTTTCGGAAAGGCATAAGATTAACAGTCATTCTCACTCAGAAAATATGTAATCGAATGGCGTTAACCATTTTTCCATAAAAGCGATGCATCTTTGAGAAAATACTATTAAAGCTACGTTTTGAATCGAATTTTCGGTTACGACTTCACGGAAAAGAAAAACTTGACGCCGTGACAAGAATAGCTTATATGTCGACAAGAAGTTAATTTCTAAAAAATGGAAAACGCTGTTCGATTCCAAATTACGTTCACCTCCAATCTGGCTCGAATATGCAATAATAATAATAAATGCAAGCCTGATCTCAGTTGGCACGAGTCTGCAGGAAAAAAAAACACCATGTAAAATGCATTATGTCTTTAGGGTGGACATGTGAAATTCCTGTATTGATGTTATAAGCAATTACTCTTGGCACACATTTATACTTATTCTAGTGAAAGACATGTTTTTTACCGGCCAAACCCGATTTCGAGCCAAATTAGAGTAGCCTAGGCCAAACTATTTTATCATAACGCCAATTATATAAACTAGATTTCCTACGCCAAACATGTTTATCTATATGCCCGTAGCAAAAACTGGTTTTTACTAGGTAAGAGGAAAATCCGTCATTTTCTCTTCATACTTTACCATTAAACCCTCAAAACTATTCAGGGAATTGCCTTATCAGAAAGAACCTATAACCAAAATTTGAAGCAAATCCGTAATTTCTGCGTTAAAAACCAATTATCTAAATTATGGGGGGTACCTACATTGCCCTTTCTTTAACACTTAAACAATAAACATCCACAACTAATCCCGGAGCCGCCTTGTCAGAATAATCCTATATCTAACATTTTAAATGAAAACTGATATTTATTGATGATAAATGCATTTCTCTAAATTAACGGTGAGGGATTAGACTCCCGTTCGCCCCCTTTATCCTTATTCAGTGAATTTCCAAAACTAATCAGAAAATTATCTTATCAGAAGGAACCTACATCCAAAATTTGAAGCTAATCGGATATTTATATCAACAGTTATAGCGTTACGTACATACGTACATACATGCGTACGTACATACATACAGAACCTGTGAGCCTTTTATTTCGCTGGCTTTGACGCCCGTGAGCTAAAAACACGGATAATTACATTGGCCTAGGACAAACTAGATCAGCCTAGGAGAAACTAGAATGTTGGCGCTGAGGTAGTCATTGAATTCAATAAAATCACGCCAAATTGAATTGGCCTAGGATAAATAGTTCAGACCAATAAACAGCAGGCTGAACTAGTTTATCCTGTAAGAGTTAGGCCAAACTAGTTTGGCCTAGGAAAAACTAGTTTGTCCTATGGGCCTTAGGATAGACTAGATTGGCCTAGGAAAAACTAGTCTATCCGATGGGCGTTAGGATAAACCGGTTTAGCCTAGGAAAAACTAGTCTATCCGATGGGCGTTAGGATAGACCGGTTTGGCCTAGGAAAAACTAGTTTATCCGATGAGCGTTAGGATAGACTAGTTTGGCCTAGGCCAATCGAGTTTGGCCTAAAATCGGGTTTGGCCTGTAACATATATAAGAATTTTTTATGTATAAATGTGGAACATGAATTCATGAAATTGAACCAAAAGCATAATGCATGTGGCGGCTGCAAAAACCATCACTACATCTAAGTCACGGCAGAAATTTCAGGGTTAATTGAAACTCGATTAGCATATTAAAATGCAAATGGTCTGCCTAGTCAAAATTTCGATGGAAATTACCTCCAGATCCTATTTTAATTGCGGGTTGGTAGGTTTCCCTTTGTATTTAGTTGCGCTGGGAGGGCACCGGCCTTGTCCAGGCCTATAGCCCATTGTTTCTGCAGGGGAGTGCAAAGAGAAAATAGCGCCCGGGGCAAAGTTAGAATTTGGCGCTTACTCCCCAAACTTTTTCCTGTAGCATTTCAAAAATGACATTGGTAGTATAAATTTGGCGCCCCCTAAACCTGCACTCCCGGGGCGACCGCCCCCTTCACTCTCCTTTGGTACGGCGCTGGGTGTCTGAACGCAGTGTTGAATTCAGACATTTTTTCCGGGAGGGATTTCTATGGCTCCGATTATAGACTTCTGGGGCGGATTGTACTTTTTGACCAATGGAAACACAAAATATCAAATCCACATTACTCCGGAGGGGGATGCCCCCCTCCCCACCGGGAGACTATCTAAATTCAACACTGTCTAAACGGAAATTGCCAAGGTGGAACCGCATAGTTAAAAAAAAAAAAAAAAAAAAAAAAAAAAAAAAAAACAGAAAAAGCAATAACGAAACAGAAACACGAGACTTTCAAACAATTTCATAGAGCACAAATTAGCAAAGAATGCGTAAATCTCTGACACAAAACAAACAGAAAATGAGCGGGGCTTGGCCTTGCATGCCTTAAAAAAGAACTCTCTGGAATTTAAAAGAACACAGTTTTGCTCTTCCATTCTATTCTGGTACCTGAAAATACAGTTTAAGTGTGATAAAACCTTCAGGGTTTGACTGAAGTATTTCCTCTTCTCTGTTCCTCCGGGGAAAATAGAGACATCTGTCACAGATCGAGGGAGGTAGGATGCTTTTAGGAATACAATACAAAAACACAATTCTAAGTTCAACGATTAGAATTACCACAAAAGCTGATAGGGTCTATAAAAGGTTGAAACGTTAAACGGGGACACCTGGGGAAATGCGATCAAGTTTCGGTGTCCGTTGTTTTATGTCCGGTGTTTTGATCAAAAGAAAAATTGAATTAAGTAAAACTGATTCGTTATTGCCATTGTTGTGATAGTAGATGAACAGAAAGTTTTGGAAAGTTTGTTTTTCATTTTTTTTGGGGGGGGGGGAGGAGGGGCGATACCGAATGACATATAATCACGACAGTCATAGTTCCTGTTATTATGTCTTCCCTTGCAGTTAATTATGAAATGGATATGTAATAAGTAATGCAAATAAAAATACTACTGGCTCTCACTTATCCGACATTCAATTAACCGGCACACTCTGTTAAGGCCCCTGTCCTCGCTCGAGGAAACGCTCGCGAGCTAATGCTGTTCCTATGGGGAAGCATTTTCCTAATAATTCTTTAGCATTTTGACATTTTTGAATAAATTTTTTTGCATTGGATAGCTGAGGTGCATGCCGACAGCGCACCTTTTTTACTTTTTCGATTTTGGGTGCAGATATTTTTTACAAAGTTAGTTTCACTTTCAAAACCGGTTTCGAAACTGAAAGTGCTTTAAAAAAAATATCTGCAACTAAAATCGAAAAAGTAAGAAAGGTGCGCTGTCGGCATGCACCTCAGCTATCCAATGCAAAAAAAAAATTTATTCAAAAATGTCAAAATGCGAAAGAGTTAATAGAAAAATGCTTCCCCATAGGAATAGCATTAGCTCGCGAGCGTCTCCTCGAGTGAGGACAGGGGCCTTAACCAACCCTCTTATTATGTAATACCCCTTTTCTTCAGAATATGGCTTATTGTTACATATTGTGATGAAAAATTAAAAATGTTTCAATAGGTCTGTCAGTTCAGCAAAAACTACCTTAAGAAGCAGTAGATTAGATTGATATTTGATAGTGGATCCCAGATTTTACTATCTTTTTTGGTTTATTTTGATTGAGTTATTCGAAATTACAGAACATTTCTTTTTTTGTGATAAAGACGGTAATTCAGACGATTTTCAAATTTTCCATTCGTTACTATTTATTAGTACTACAGACTTCATTTTTAATATCAAAACTTGCTACGGCAAGCCCCGTTGCATGACAATCCGAGAATATTTACACGTGTTGCAGCAAGGAAAGACATATACATACATATGTATATTGTATATATATATATATATATATATATATATATAAATACTTTTATAAATACATCCAAAGTTATTCAGACAATACCAATAAAAGAACCAATGAAACCAGTATTTTTACAATCATATTATTAAAAGCAGTTGAAGTTTGAAGAGAAATTGAAGGCAGCTTTCCAAATTACTAAGAAATATATGGATAAATGGACATTATATAACCAGAGTAATTCATGTATTACCAAACAATAAACCAATGAAACCAGTATTTTTACAATCATCTTATTGAAAACAGTTGAAGTTTGAAGTGAAATAGAAGGCAGATTACCAAAATAATGAAAGATAAATGGATAAAAAGGCAGTAGAAGGCTTTTCTATTAAACTACTTCTTCAGGGGTGTATAGTTTAACAAAAAAGCAAAAACATCCAACCAGTTTCTGTTATGAGTCGTGCTGAAAGCTAAGAATTCGACTCACAATACACCCGACTGGCTGGAAGCTATTCAGATGACAAATTAGTAGAAAGATACACATAGAAGAAAATAAAATCAATATGACAAAATAACAATAATACAATATTCCATTTAAAAAAAGGATATATATACTAAAATATTTACCATTACCCATATCCTAGCAAGATTTGTAGTGCAATCAGATACAAACTACATGTGACTTACTAACAGTCAAGGTTACGGTCATAGTATAAATCACATAGATAATAAAATAAAGTTGTAACAATAATTATAAAAATTAGTAAAACATATATTATACTATATAATTCATAATATATTTAGAAAAAAATAGATGCTACTATTAGAAATATTATATTTTTATTTTTAATCAATTATTAATATTACTATATTAATTAATTAACTAGAATATATTACTACAACTTCTAGCAGAAAATTATTTTAGTGCTGCCATCTAAAGGATTAATATATTAATTAAATTATTTGCTTATGGTGCTACCCTCTATTATAGGAAAAAAATAAATTATTTATTAGCTAAGAATTTCCAAGAATAATTTCTATTCTAATATTTTACAAATAATTTATTTAAGACAAATACAATAGACAACCATATCTTATCTCAATAACTTGATCATTTTTAAGTTATGCATATTAGTTTTTAGGTAAACATAAACTTTAATACTATGTGTAAAGTTAATTTTTTTTTGTTTGTTTGATTATTAATTATATAATAATTAACCATTGCGTATTATCCAGACAACACCGCCCTCCTCCGTAATCTAACATCTAACCCACCCAACCATCCTATTATTCATATTTTTTAATTTTTAATTTTTTGTATTTTTAATTTTTTTTTTTGTATTATTTTTATTTTTTATAATTTTTTTAAACATTTTTTTACGCAATGTGTTAATTATTTTTAAGATCATGTAATAACTTATTATATATTAAAGACTATAGGAGTTCTTATCAATAACATCATATGGTGCTGCATAAATTAGCTAGTTAATTTTTGCAATATTGGTTGAAGACAAAATAGACAGTTAATACTAAATAAATGTTTATACAGATAATATTTTTTTAACCAAATGTAAAGGATAACCATATCTTATAGCAGTTTCTTGTACAGTTTTTAAATTATGCATTTTAAAATTATGTGAACAAATATTTTTAATTCTATGGGCAAAATTAAGTAATATATTGACATAGACAGATTTATGTAGGCAAGAATTATAATGAGTAAAGAGGTTTACTTTAAAAGGAAAGTCATTACGTTTGTCATAAATATCAAATAGAATTTTATTATCAGAAAGCGTAATATTAAGATCAAGAAAGTTAATTGTATTATTATGCATATCATTATAACTGTATTTTAAATTTTTGTGGTATTTGATTGGTAGCGAATAGTTAGATGACTTTTTAGAATATAAAATTATTATATCATCTAGATACCTGTATAGAAAACAATTAACAGTAGAAGTATTACGTTCATAATAATGTAAGTAGAGATCAGCACAGATGGATGATACAATCCCACCTTGTGGAAGACCAACTATTTGTTTAAATATTGTATTATTAAATAATATATAATTATGATAAAGAATAAATTTGTTTAAAGATTTGAAGTAAGATAAAGATACATGTATGTTAAGAGAATTCCTATATTCCTTGAATAATAAATTTATGATCCTGAACATATCTGCAATATCAATTGTATTAAATAAATCATTAAAGTCATATGTTTTGATGTACTTAATGTTTTGTAAATTTTTGATATTATTTACAAGATGTAAACTATTTTTTATACTATAGAATTTATTATTAGTTTTTGCAATATCTAGCACTTTTGTAAGTATTGTTAATAATTCTTTACCTGCATTATTGTTATAAGTATTACACCCAATAGTTATAGTACGAAACTTTATAGGAATTTTGTGGAATTTTGGAATAACCACAATGTAAGGATAGTTATAATTATGATTTTTTATTTTTAGTAATTTATAATATTGAGCTATATGTCTATTTTTAATAATAGTATCAATATCTGTTTTAATGAAATTTGAACTAGAATTTATTGCTTGATTTAATAATGTAGAGTAATAATGTTTACATATGAAAGCATAGTTGTTAGGAGATTTATCGACATATGTTATGATAAATTTATTTTGTAAGTTTTTTATTTCATCATTTAATTGTTTAAAATTTAAATTGAAGGTATCGATATTCCGATAAAGTTCAATATTTAATTTATCTAAAACATTAAGTTTCCATTCAGTGAAGTATTCCAGAGGCTTATTGTAGTCCAGCGGTGCACAACCTTTGGCCCGCGGGCCACAAAGATACCACTATTTTTATGCAGAATATTTTTCCTTATAGTTATGACGAAATCTTTGCTATTAAATAAAACAAACGACTCTTTTCAAATATTCTGGTGGGAAACAATATTTTGGCAAAAAGGTTGTGCATCACTGTTGTAGTCTATCGAAATTTTATAAATAAAAAGATCTAAATCTAAATTAAACTGTTTTATGATTGATTTGATATTAGTACATGAAGGAACGCGATATTTAGTACCATTAGCCATTAAATTGCGTAAAGAATCATTTTCAACGATATTAATATCCCCAGTAATAATGTGACCGTGATCTTGATTTACGAAGTTACTATAACAGGGATCATTACAATAACATGGATAATTAGTATTATTGGTTAAAAATTTAGAAAATTTATTGTAGTTAAATATCTTACGTCCAAGTGTAACAGTATATTTGAAGGATTTATGTATAGAAAATTTTTTTATAGGGAAATTATTATTTTTATCATTAATAATGTTGTGTAGATTAATTTTATTAAGTACATTATTGGTAAAAGTAATTATGAGTTGAGTATTATTAGTTTTTTTATATGTATTTTTAGAAATTTTAACATTAAGAAGATTAATTCTGTAGTACAATAAATCAAAGTAAATATCACTAAAATGTGAAGTTAAATCAATAGATAGAAATACTTTATAATATAAATTTAGATGTTTCTTTTTTATTGAAAAAATGTGTTTCCTAATATCCATCCATTGATACGAGTTATTGTATTCAGATTCTAACTTAATTATTTTTTGTTTGATCTCATTTCTAGAAATATATAGATTATTAGCCTTATTTATATATATATATAAATACTTTTATAAATACATCAGAAGTTATTCAGACAATACCATTAAATAAACCAATGAAACCAGTATTTTTACAATCATATTATTAAAAACAGTTGAAGTTTAAAGAGAAATAGAAGGCAGATTACCAAATTACTAAGAAATATATGGATAAATGGAAATTATATAACCAGAGTAATTCATAAATTACCATACAATAAACTAATGAAAACAGTATTTTTACAATCATCTTATTGAAAACAGTTGAAGTTTGAAATGAAATAGAAGGCAGATTACCAAAATAATGAAAGATAAATGGATAAAAAGACAGTAGAAGGCTTTTCTATTAAACTACTTCTTCGGGGGTGTATAGTTTAACAAAAAAGCAAAAACATCCAACCAGTTTCTGTTATGAGTCATGCTGAAAGCTAAGAATTCGACTCACAATACACCCCATTGGCTGGAAGCTATTCACATGACAAATTAGTAGAAAGATACTCATTGAAGAAAATAAAATCAATATGACAAAATAACAATAATATAATATTCCTTAAAAAAAGGATATATATGTAATAAAATAAAAAATTTTTGCGCCATTTTTTTTATTCTCTCTTAGCTTCAATTCTAAATTTGTGGAACATATTTCAAGCTTAGTTTCGTAACTTGTAACAGCTAAAATTCTTTTTCTTACTTTAGTTATTAATAAATTATTTCTTGCTTCTCAAAAAGGCGGGAGGTATTTCGTAAGCTTTTTACTTTCTGGAATATTCCTGGGATTTTAATTTTATTTTTTATTTTTAACATCGCGTGACAAGTGTTACTACGCGTTGCTAAAGGGCTTGTTCTTCGGAGGAAAAAATATAGTTCTTGCCAAGGACCGCCTGCTACGACCAATTAGAATTGATCATTTTTGTCCGTTTGAGGCTCGAGTTCATCCTAATTGGTTTTTTGAAATGATTGACGCGGAGTAGGAGGGCGCTAGTTTTGTTGTGAAAATGATTTTTTCATTTGGTCTTTTAGGAGGTTAGAATGCGATCGACTTTTTAAATATTAGGATGCTGTTTCTTTTTCCCCGAAAAATTCTAATATCTTGGAATGCAGCTTAATCACGAAGTTTTGGAATATTTGATGACCAGGCCAAGGTGAATGTGGGGAAGAACTTACGTAGTTTATGAGTTAATAAATAAAGGAATTGAAAGACTCATGGATTTTGTTTTTATAATGGGGAAATTCCCCAATGCAACTCTTCCACTGCTTGCCAACTGCCGGAGCGACTACTCTGCTCGTGCTGCTGCTGATACTTAGAAGTAACATTCTTAGGAGTTTACGGAACATAGCCTTCGTCGAATTATTATTACACTTTAGCCGGCAGGATGGAGATGAACCGGCGTTCGATTTTTGAATAAGAATTAACGAGCTCATCAACTACAAAATGAACCTTTGTATGAGAATTGCTTCACAACGCTGTTTGTGTTTGCCATGTTCGATGAACGATTACTCGGTGAAACATCTGTTATGATGGTTTTGTTCTGAGACGCATCTAAATCTACAAAGTAATGCCACTGGTGTTGCAAGGAATGCTGTCGAAAGAAAAAAAAATAGATCCCAGATAAATAGGAATCTTTAATACGATCTTCATCAGAGCTTAATGATAAGGAAGAATCCTGTGAAGAAAAAAAAATTCATAGGAAATATGTTGTGAAATTTTATTTGTGATCATTGTTGGCACCTACAGGAGGGAAATTCTTTGTTTGTGAAATATGTCTCACAGTATTTTTTTTTTTTTCATAATTAACATCTACGAAATCATCTACTGATTATTACAGATAAAGAACACCTGCACGACAAATTTCAACATCATTTACTTTTATTTATTTATTACTGTATTTTTTAGGTAAAAGTGCAGAAATATTATGATAAATTTTCATTTCATAATAAATGAACACTTCATCACGATTGCGAAACCACGGTTGATACCATCGGTAATATAAGCTAATTGAAATTTGCACCTGTGAGTCGTATCTACGAAGTGCTTTATTTTTGTTCATTTTAATAAATTTTAGGCATTTGAACAAGGCCACATCGAGGTGTCTGTAAGTTATTATTTATTATTTTATTTGTTTATTGATTAAGAAATTTTAATAATAATTTCTTTGTTTAAATTCTTGATTTTTTCTTTCTCTTTTATTACAGATATTAAAAAATAAAATTAAAATCCCAGGAATATTCCAGAAAGTAAAAAGCTTACGAAATACCTCCCGCCTTTTTGAGAAGCAAGAAATAATTTATTAATAACTAAAGTAAGAAAAAGAATTTTAGCTGTTACAAGTTACGAAACTAAGCTTGGAATATGTTCCACAAATTTAGAATTGAAGCTAAAAGAGAACAAAAAAAAAAAAAAAAAAAAAAAAATGGCGCAAATTTTTTTTATTTTATTACATATATACTAAAATATTTACCATTACCTAAATCCTAGCAAGATTTGTAGTGCAGTCAGATACAAAATACATCTGACTTACTAACAGTCAAGGTTATGGTCATAGTATAAATCACATCGATAATAAAATAAAGTTGTAACAATAATTATAAAAATTAGTAGAACATATATTATACTATATAATTCATAATATATTTAGAAAAAAATAAATGCTACTGTTAGAAGTATTATATTTTTATTTTTAATCCATTATTAATATTAATTATTTAACTAGAATATATTACTTCAACTTCTAGCAGAAAATTATTTTAGTGCTGAAATGTATAGGATTAATATATTAATTAAATTATATGCTTATGGTGCTGCCCTCTATTATAAGAAAAAAAATAAATTATTTAATAGCTAAGAATTTCCAAGAATAATTTCTATTCTAATATTTTACAAATACAAACCGAATTCATAAGTTCTTTTAAACTACCTTGAACAGTGTTAAAAGCGTATTATTTCTTCAGTGTAACTAAAAGATAAAACAAAAACCAAAAAGTTTGCATAAAATACAATACCTAAGAGTTTCGAGGGTGATTTTAAAACTTCGCGAAAAGAATCCCAAATGTCAGCATCAGTTGGAGCAACAGATAACTCAATATACGCAACAGATAACTCAACTGTCTTGCGCACAAAAGTAAAATTAGTAGGTAGAGTTCTGTTTAGTAGTAATCAATTTGGCATCGCTTTGAATAAAATTAATTTCGTGAGTGTTAGTGTTGTAAAATGGATAAAACTGAAACTCGGGCTGTTATTACACAGTTTATAAATAAGGTTGGGAGGTATCATAAATGTATAAAGACAGTGGCGCAGCCAAGGGGGTGGTTTTGGGGTTTAAAACATCTCCCAGAGCTAAGAAAGATAATTATTAATTGCCGCTTATATGAATCAAAACTAAACTTTATATTTAAGCGTTTTGGCGTACTTCGGAATCCGCCACTTTATTAAATCAGATTTTATTTAATAAAGGGATTAAATTAAATGACAAAAATTGTACTTAAAATTATGAAACTACCTATGACATGGATTAGTTGAGTAAAAATTGGTTCTTTGAGCTAAATCACTTTTCTGAGACGTATTATGCTAAAAGAAGGATTTCCTGCCACACAGATGCTCTTTGAGTTTAAGTATTATACAGTGAATATTTTAATTGGTAATGACTCTATTATTAACCAGCGATTCAAATAACCGGCAAACACCTTTATCAGAAACTCAACCCCCTCCCCCCTAGAACAGAATTCTCGCTGCGCCACTGTATAAAGATATGGAGGATACTTTAGAATTCATCATTTACGACGGTATAAAATGAGTAACAGAATTTAAACATGGCTGTGAAAACCTAGAATACTTGCACAACAAACAAATAAAACTGCCGAAATGTCTGAAATCGTCGAAAAATATAACAAGAAAAACGTTTGTATAATTAATGGAAAATACTGAGACTATGCAACCAAATACTTTTTTCCCTCTCGCCTATTAAAGTAAAAAACTATTCTTATAATCTTCTATCATCAATTGTTCACACGTCGTGCTTTTCTGCGTTCTTTTATTCCAAAATTTCTCACTCTGAACCTCAAAAATGAAACTCAAAAAGCGGACGGAATTATATCTGTATTTTCCACCTCTATGCTTCCAAATCCGAAAAGTGAAAAAAAAAAAGGTGAAAAATTATAATATTTCTTCCACCTGCGTCTATTTTCTTTGAAAACGGGGATAAGGAATAATAATAATAAAAAAAAGATAAAGAAAAAAACAAAGAAAAAAAGTAGAATATTTTTATCCTTTCGACACAGGAGAGACATTTTCAGTGGGGAAAGATAAAAAGAAAAGCGTAAAAAAAAGGGGGGGGGAGGAACATTTTTGCCGAAAAACAAGTTTTCCCCTTTCTCTCTTGTTCAAGTATGAAAAAAAAAATTCTAAAGATAGCAATCTATTTTCTATTTTATTGAAATTAAATTCTCAGAAAATATGAGTCAGTATGCAGTAAATGTTTTAAACGAATCGCGAAAATGAAGTCTTTACATTCGGAATGTTACCCCCCCCCCCCCTCTCCCGGTAAAACTTTTAGTTTTCTATATGAAAAAGGCCACCAAGAAAATAAGAAATGGGAAATAATAAAAAGAATATTGCCCAGTTAAAATGATGGCATTGAGCTCACAGGCTACACATACTAATTGTACATTACAGCTTTATATTTTCAAAGATAATTCCGTTCGAAAAAAAATTAAAAAAGGGGAAACAGCTCTTTTCTTTCCCCTTTTTTATAATTAATCATTGAACCCCCTAAACTATCAAGGAGATGCCTTATCATATAAAAAATCTATATCCAAAATTCAGAGCAAATCGGATAATTCTTAATAAAAATCCATTTATATAATTTAAGAGGACTTATCCCCCTGTTTTATACTTAACCATTAAACTTCCGAAACTATTAAGAGATTTGAACGAAATCTGATAATTCTGCATGAAAAACTCATTTATATAAATTAAGGGGAGGGGCATTAGAACTTCCGTTCCCCCTGTTTATACTTATTCAATGAATACCGAATAACAGTCACCGAATCGCCTCATCAGAATGATCTTATATCTAAATTTTGAACGAAAACTGTTTTCTACATGAAAAACCCATTTATATCAACTAAGGGGAGGGGCATGAGCCCTTCGTTCCCCCTCTTATACATATCGAATGAACTCCAAAAACTAATCAGGGAAGCGCCTTATCAGGATATACCTGTATACAAAATTTCAAGTGGATCGGATATTTTTATCATGAGTTATCGCGTTACGCACGAACGAACATACAAACAGAACGGGCGGGCACATAAGCTCTCAGGCTATGATAGCCTGTGAGCTATAAAGATGCTATTCATATTCAAGCTATTATTCAGAAAACTAACTGTGTAAATTTGAATAATATATGTTGCCTAAAGATAGTATACAGGGTGTTTATAAAGTTCCGGACCCATTTTGATTTTTAATAACTCATAAAATAATAAAGATAGATTACAATTAATAACATAAATGGTTAGATAGACTCAAAAAGTTTCATGAGCCTTGTCAATGAACTTCCACGTGTGCCCCCCTTCCTCGCACGGAAAATATCAAGTCCACAGTCAATTTCATATCAGGTAGCGGTAAGCATGCCGGCATGTGCGACGAATCATGTAAAACAAGCAAGTGCGACGAAGGGGGCACATGTGGAAGTTCATTGACAAGAGTCATGAAACTTTTTGAGTCTAGCTGACCATTTATGTTATTAATTTTAATATTGTTATCTGCTATGAATAATTGAATGATTATGAAAGCATGAAGAAATATGGAGGCTTAAATTTTTTTTAAGTTAGTTATGTTTAATTGCACTACTACATAAAAAGAATTACTGACATTGTAACATACTATCAATTTCTCACACAATTTTAATTATAACTTATTTTAATATTGTTGTATTATTATTATTGGTTTTGCATTGCCGGATTAGGGTAAGCGTTTGTTATATTACTATTGTTACATTACTATTATTGTTATTATTATTAAATTATATTATTATTATTGTTATTTAATAGCAATAAACTGTTATACATTAGCGTTGTTCAAATATTATTATTACTACTGCATAGTTACAGCAATGCATTGTATTATTAAAATACTATTATAACATAATTCTAGTAACGTAAATTGTTAACATATTATTGTTATTACAGTACTATATTGATATCGTAAAAATTTATTATTGTAAAGTTATTATACTAATGTTATTTATTAAAATATTTATGTTATTATTGTTGTATAAGTCTATTAAAGTAAGTTGCTTATAAAATAATAGTATTCAATTATTATTATTATTATTATTAGTGTTTAATGCTATTAAATTAAATTGTAAATATATATTAATATTTTTAGTCCTCATTCTTATTATCGTGTAATTGATTTACGTTAAATTAACGTTATACTAACAGTATTAAATTATTATCTTTATTATAAAGGCCAAACGTATCTGTGCGTAACGCATACATCATTTTGCGAATGGCAACACTTTCCCCTGTAATTTCGTTTTTGCAATTTTCGCTACTGCAAATTTTACACTTCTGAACATCGCACATTTTTAATTTTTGCACCATCGTACAGAGAAAAAAAAGTACTTTTAAATGCAATTTGTTTGAAAGCTGTATCTCAATTTATCTTTGAAATATAATTTTTTTTTTATAGTTTTTAATACCAATTTTGTAATTCTGGCAACAAAATCACTCCATTTTCTCTTAAAATTAAAAAAAATAATAATAAAAATAGAAATTAAAATACGTATACTATGTCAAATATATCGTCTGTTATAAAATCCGATGAATTTTGGTTTAATTTCGTTTAATAATTTGGATAAATGGGTTTTATAGTATTTTGTTAATTTTAGCTTAAAATAATATTTGTTTGAGAGTTAGATCGACTAATATAAGATGAATTTTTTAATGTAACTAATTTTGTAAATTTATTATAAATCAATGAAACAGTTCTTTGTTAAAGATTTTCTTTCGTCGAATTTCGACGGGTTCCACCTCGTTATTCTAATGTTGGATTAACGTGAACTGGCACTGTATTAGTATTATTAAAGTATTATTATTACTTCATTGTAAACTTGTATTAAAGTAATCTGTAAGTATGTTAAAACTTTAAAATATCATTGTTGTTTGTATAATTGTACATTGTATTAGAATAAATTGTTACCGAAAAATATATTTATCAATTTTTTAGCTCACAGGCTATCATAGCCTGAGAGCTTATGTGCCCGCCCGTTCTGTATGTATGTTCGTACGTAACGCGATAACTCATGATAAAAATATCCAATCCACTTGAAATTTTGTATATAGGTATATCCTGACAAGGCGCTTCCCTGATTAGTTTTTGGAGTTCATTCGATATGTATAAGAGGGGGAACGGGGGGCTCATGCCCCGCCTTAATAGAAATAAGTGGGTTTTTCATCCAGAATTAAGTTTTCGTTCAAAATTTAGATATAGGATCATTCTGATGAGGCGATTCCGCGACTATTATTAGGTGTTCATTGAATAAGTATAAACAGGGGGAACGGGAGTTCTAATGCCCCTCCCCTTAATTTATATAAATGGGTTTTTCAAGCAGAATTGTCAGATTTCGTTCAAATCTCTGAATAGTTTTGGAAGTTTAATGGTTAAGTATAAAACAGGGGGATAACTCCTCTTAAATTATACAAATGCTAAATGGTTTTTTTTAAGAATTATCCGATTTTCTCTGAATTTTGGATATAGATTTTTTATATGATAAAGCATGTCCTTGATAGTTTAGGAGGTTCAATGATTAAGTGTAAAAAAGGGGAAAGGGGAGAGCTGTTTCCCCTTTTTAATTTCTTTTTCGAACGCCATTAACCCTTGAAAATATAAGGCTGTAATGTACAATTAGTATGCGTAGCCTGTGAGCTCAATGCCATCAGTTTAACTGGGCAGTATTCTTTTTATTATTTTATTTTATGTGTGTGCGCCGGTGGATTTATAGTACGTCTCATAAATTTTAAGATAACATTTTTAATAATACAAATATAGTCGAGTCTCTCTATAATGAAACTCCAGACATCAATATTCTCTATATAACGAATTTTTAGCAGGAACGGTCCCCTTTTCGCATGTTTACATTAAAAACAGTCTCTATATAGCGAAATATCTATCTCCATATAACGAATTTTTTTCAGAAATCGGTCTTAATTTATTCTGTTTTAAAAAGCTTCGAAATCATATGGAATCAATTTTCCATCACTTGTTTTTGATTTATCGTCAGTGCTGAGTTTATATATATATATATATATATATATATATTACTTCCCTCTTTGTTCTTTAAATCCAACGAATTCATCCCACCTCCCACACACCTTTCAACATCCTTCTCAAAACAGTGTCAATTGGATTGATACACATGTAAGAGAGGAATCAATGAGAGGCACATAAGAGAGGCTTCAAAGGGAGGGAAATGTTAACTACAATTTTTCATTCCTTGCTGAAATTCGAGTATTTTTTTTTGAGAGCGTAAAACCTTTAAAATCAAAACAGCAAAAGATTACAGATTTCTTCGCCTGAAATTAATGCAAGTCTTCCTTGTTTGATTTTCATTAAGCTTTCAAATAAATGTCTGTTCTATTTTTTGAAACAGCTTAGATAATTAAGAAATAAAATGTTAGGTTAATATTTACTTTTAAACATTTTAAATTCCTAATTCAAAACATCAAAAAAAAAATATTTCTTCAAATTTCACACATTAAATACGATTTTTGACACCATTCTCTATACATCGAATTTCTCTATATAACGAATTTTTTACTGGAACGGTGGATTTCGTTATATAGAGACTCGACTGTATTTTACTATTCGACAGTGTAAAAATGGAAATTATGCGATGTTTTAAAGTTAATAAATTTAAGAAAACACAATTTCTTTTTCCAGAACGTTGACACCATTCATATAAATTCAGCATTATTCACGGAGATATTTTTTTAAAATTTATAATATATACACAATGCAATATTTTTAATGCTGATAATCTGAATGCCTATTTTGAATAATTGAAGTATTACTGCAAATTATATCTAAATAAATGACTTCCTAAAACATATAAAGATACAACACTTTCTCAGAAAAATTAATTTTGCACAACAATGTATCTTGTGACATCCAGACAAATGCGAAACTCCGAGCAAAGACATAATAATAAATCAAACAAAAGTTTCTCAAGAAAAATGGCATCAACTTCTGGATCATAAAAGTTCTATCACAAGAGAAACACTTTGTATGCATCGATCTTTATTTCTAATTTATATGCAACGGGCTATTTTCAATGTATTTATTTATTTTTTTTAATTTATTTTTTAATATCGATCTGAATAACTAGGGTTCGGATAATTGAAACTTTACTGTAAATGGAATCTAAATACATGACATTCTAAAGCACATAAAGATACAGCACTTTCTCAGAAAAATTAATTTTGTACAACACTGAATCTTATGACATCGAAACAAATGCGAAACTCAGAACAAAGACATAATAATAAATCAAACAAAAGTTTCTCAAGAAAAATGGCATCAACTTCTGGATCATAAAAGTTCTATTACAAGAGAAACGCTTTGTATGCATCGATCTTTATTTCTAATTTATATGCAACAGGCTATTTTCAATGTATTTATTTATTTTTTTTTATTCATTTTTTAATATCGATCTGAATAACTAGGGTTCGGATAATTGAAGTTTTACTATAAATGGAATCTAAATAAACGACTTTCTAAAGCACATAAAGATACAACACTTTCTCAGAAAAATCAATTTTGCACAACAATGAATCTTGTGACATCTAGACAAATGCGAAACTCCGAGCAAAGACATAATAATAAATCAAACAAAAGTTTCTCAAGAAAAATGGCATCAACTTCTGGATCATAAAAGTTCTATCACAAGAGAAACACTTTGTATGCATCGATCTTTATTTCTAATTTATATGCAACAGGCTATTTTCAATGTATTTATTTATTTATTTTTATTCATTTTTTAATATCGATCTGAATAACTAGGGTTCGGATAATTGAAGTTTTACTATAAATGGAATCTAAATAAACGACTTTCTAAAGCACATAAAGATACAACACTTTCTCAGAAAAATCAATTTTGCACAACAATGAATCTTGTGACATCTAGACAAATGCGAAACTCCGAGCAAAGACATAATAATAAATCAAACAAAAGTTTCTCAAGAAAAATGGCATAAACTTCTGGATCATAAAAGTTCTATCACAAGAGAAACACTTTGTATGCATCGATCTTTATTTCTAATTTATATGCAACAGGCTATTTTCAATGTATTTATTTATTTTTTTTTATTCATTTTTTAATATCGATCTGAATAACTAGGGTTCGGATAATTGAAGTTTTACTATAAATGGAATCTAAATAAACGACTTTCTAAAGCACATAAAGATACAACACTTTCTCAGAAAAATCAATTTTGCACAACAATGAATCTTGTGACATCTAGACAAATGCGAAACTCCGAGCAAAGACATAATAATAAATCAAACAAAAGTTTCTCAAGAAAAATGGCATCAACTTCTGGATCATAGAAGTTCTATCACAAGAGAAACACTTTGTATGCATCGATCTTTATTTCTAATTTATATGCAACGGGCTATTTTCAATGTATTTATTTATTTATTTTTATTCATTTTTTAATATCGATCTGAATAACTAGGGTTCGGATATTTGAAGTTTTACTATAAATGGAATCTAAATAAACAAAGCACATAAAGATACAACACTTTCTCAGAAAAATCAATTTTGCACAAAAATGAATCTTGTGACATCTAGACAAATGCGAAACTCCGAGCAAAGACATAATAATAAATCAAACAAAAGTTTCTCAAGAAAAATGGCATCAACTTTTGGATCATAAAAGTTCTATCACAAGAGAAACACTTTGTATGCATCGATCTTTATTTCTAATTTATATGCAACGGGCTATTTTCAATGTATTTATTTATTTTTTTTAATTCATTTTTTAATATCGATCTGAATAACTAGGGTTCGGATAATTGAAGTTTTACTATAAATAGAATCTAAATAAACGACTTTCTAAAGCACATAAAGATACAACACTTTCTCAGAAAAATCCATTTTGCACACAATGAATCTTAAGACATCGAAACAAATGCGAAACTCAGAACAAAGACATAATAATAAATCAAACAAAAGTTTCTCAAGAAAAATGGCATCAACTTCTGGATCATAAAAGTTCTATCACGAGAGAAACGCTTTGTATGCATCGATCTTTATTTCTAACCTATGTACAACGGGCTATATTCAATGTGTTTATTTTTTTTTTAATTCATTTTTTAATATCGATCTGAATAACTAGGGATCGGATAATTGAAGTTTTACTGTAAATGGAATCTAAATACATGACATTCTAAAGCACATAAAGATACAGCACTTTCTCAGAAAAATTAATTTTGTACAACACTGAATCTTATGACATCGAAACAAATGCGAAACTCCGAGCAAAGACATAATAATAAATCAAACAAAAGTTTCTCAAGAAAAATGGCATCAACTTCTGGATCATAAAAGTTCTATCACAAGAGAAACACTTTGTATGCATCGATCTTTATTTCTAAGTTACGAAATCGACCTCAAGTAATGTGGGTTTTGTAGTAAGATAGAATAGATATGTAATTTCCGCTCCCACACGGTTTTAGGGTTCGTCGTCCTTGCCTCCGCCTGGCAGTGTTCCAAAGGGGTTAAAATTAAGTGTAGCAGAGAACGGAAGCTAATAATGCGCACCTACGCTACTGGATGTATAACTTCAGGATAGGTGAAATTAATAGCTGATGAAAGAGGTATATTATGCTTGAGATAGAATGAATATTAAACTAAAGGCAATTAAGATTTAAGGAGGAAACAGTATTTGGAAACTCTACGGAAAATAGTGTGAACTACTGAAGCGATTCCAGAGCTTTTGCTTAGTCGTTTTGTTCTGAATGTAAACTATAAATTAAATTTTCTGTAAGAAAACAAAAGTAAAAAGTGCAATAAGTTATGCGATTTTGCAAATGTGAAAAATTCTATTTTTCTTTTTTCTTTCTTTAAGTATTATTGATATTATTAAGGGTCTCTCACTCACGCGAAAGCACCGGCTTGCAAATGTTAATGCGATGGGAGAATTATTTTTAACTATCTCGTTTGCACTTCCATAATTCTAAATGATTTTTTTTTTTTTTTTTTTTTTTTTTTTACATATAACTTATGGAGCAGAAACATGGACACTAACAAATTTGGTGATACAAAGACTACAAACAACACAGAGAAATATGAAAAGTGTATGCTAGGCATAACTAGAAAAGACAGAAAGCAAATAATCTGTATAAGAACTCAGACAAAAGTTTTTGACATCATTGAAATAATTAAACAGCTAAAATGGCAATGGGTTTTGCACATTGCAAGAAAACAAGACAATTGGTGGAGCACAAACATTCTACAGTGGTATCCCAGAGATGTAAGAAGACCCCAAGTAAGATGGAGTGACGAAATCGGAAAAGTGGCCGGTGTAAATTGAATGACGAAAACATTGGAAAAATCTGGGAGAGACCTAAATCCAGCAGTGGATCTAAAACGGTTTATTATGATGATGATGATATACATTATATATATATATATATATATATATAAATACTTTTATAAATACATCCAAAGTTATTCAGACAATACCAATAAAAGAACCAATGAAACCAGTATTTTTACATTCATATTATTAAAAACAGTTGAATATATATATATATATATATATATATATATATATATATATATATATATATATATATATATATATATATATATATATATACATTATATATATATATATATATATATACATATATATAAAACTGAGGTCGATCTGTATGGTGATTGTTTTTTTTATGAGAATATTGTCATTTTTAAAACCGGTTCCGAAAAAAAAAACACCTTTGTAATATCGCAAAAGAAATTCACTTGCTCAATTCTTTAATATTATTTTAAATTATATTGCATTATATAATATTATATAATGCATTATAATAAAAAGATAATAATATAATTGCAAATTATATTATATTGCATTTTAATATAATACTAAAAATAATAAGTTTAGCATACACTTTTATAGACCGGGAACCGGCTTCACAGACAATTACCTTGATGGGAAGCACTGAAAACCCAATTTTAGTAGTTAAACAAATGATTTTTAGGTTTATCGTAGGTTTTCTGTACCCAAAGTTGTCAAAACATGGAGGACTGGGAAAAACAATGGTAAATCTGCCAGTCAATTAATGTAATCAGGTTTTCAGATGTTTGCCATCAAGGTATGGCTTTACAGTCCAGTTGCATTTTAATATGGGAATTCAATTTAATCTAATCCTGCAATTTCAGCAGTTAATTCGACGAGGTGATTATTTAAGAAGCCGCCTCTCGGTTTACTATTAATGCACCTTATCCGTGTTACAATGTGAAAGGGGCTATGTGCATATATAACGTTATCATTTTAGAGGGGAAGGGGATCTGGCACATGATATCGTAAGATATCTCTGGAGGGAGGGGGAAGGTTATCTTTTGATATCGATATCATTTTTGATCCAATCAAAATTTTCTTTTTTCAAATTTGTAACATGCTCTTCCGTTCAAAATACAGTCGACTCGCGTCAATTCGAACTCGTCGGGACCACAAGAAATGTTCGAATTATGAAAAGTATAAAATGAGAACATGTTTAATATGGTACTATTACAAACGAATTAATGTTATAGTGTTTTTTTTTAATTTATTATGTCTCTTATCATCAGAATATGACTTAATATTAAATTAGATTGTATAAATACATAAACTAATTAAAAAATTAGAATCAAGGACAATGGAAGAAAAATTTGAAGTGTCACTGATGGACAGATGGGGCACATAGAAAGTGGATATCAAATGCATGGGATTATATGCATACTCGTTCGGAACAACTTTCTCAAAAACCAAAGAAAGAAAGTTATTCAAATTATCTGAAATCCGTGAGCAAGAAAGGAAGAATGAAAAATCGGAATTCTCGTTAGTTCGAATTAAACGGTGTCAAGAGAAAATGAGTTCAAATTAATGACAAAAGTTTAACATTATTCTGCAATTGAAAATTTCGGTACTTCATGTTTAGTTCGAATTAAGCGAAGATTCGAATTATCCGATTTCGAATTAACGAGAGTCGACTGTAGTATGTTATCGCTTTTTTATTCGATTATTTATTTTGTGAGAATACAAAGTTACTATTAGAATCACTCAATTATTATAAAAGTTTTTAATTCTAAAATATGGAATATTCCCAATGTTTGACATTCCTATTCTTCTTCATAAGTGTATATTATTACTGTTCGTGAAACCATACGTGAAGTACAAATGAAATGAAGCTAACAAGAGAAAGAGAAAGAATATTGTCCATTTGTTTTGTTGATAAGAATTTCTGTCTTCCCCTGGACCCTTCCTCCGTTTGGGGCAAGTGCTGTAAGGCTTTACTACTCTTGAATGCATTATGTAACAAAAAGCTATTATAAAATACTTTTAAATATACAGTAAAGCATCGTTTATACGACTATCACTTATACGACGTTTACCTTTATACGACGTTTTAATGTGGTCCCGATTCATTCCTATTCATTTTAATGTATAAATATATCTTTTATACGACGCCTAAAATCGTTTATACGTCGATTTTTCGGTTTTTTATAGGTTTATTTTTGCTTATTTTTCTTGTATAATTTACGAACGAGCGGAAGTTAGCAGCTATGAATGTTTCCAAAGACCGCGTTTAAATGCGCTCCACATTATAAAAATGTGGGCTGGTTCGATTAGTCTGAAAAATCAGCTTATGTGTAACAAATTATACTGGGAGGGGTCATTCTTTTTTTCTGGGATGGTCAGCTTTCCCGATCTGTTTTAAGATGCATAGACTATCCTTCTAACTGTTGTCAGTATTTTTGACATTTAGTTGGCCACGCAGGGTTTTTGATCTTTGACTTTAAATGGAAAGGAAATGATGTACTGCAAATGAGGAACCTTAATGACGGTGAAACATAAATACAGGTACGCATATTTAAATTGTTTACTAATCTCCTCCCCCCCGTTTTTTGGTTATTTGTTTATTTTGGTTTATTTAATTTACTAATTCATGCAAATCATTCCGTTAAACATTAAAATTACTTGGAAACAAAATTTATTCTAGTTTTGGAAGTGAAAATTGATTATACGTCGTTATCGTTTATACGACGTTTTTCGGTAGCCCCTTCGGCGTCATATAAACGATGCTCCACTGTAGTAACTATTTCTTTTGTGATTTAAAGTGATATTTTATTAACTTCTCTTCATTTCAATCAATAAAATATGGGGAAAAATAGTTTTCCAAACAAAACAAATAAATTCTGAAAATCAAAACAATTTTACATTTGATAACGTTATCTTTACCGGAGAGGGGGGGGGGGGGGTCGAGAAATGATAAAGCATGATATCGGAAGGGGGGAGGGGGTTCAAAATTTCCAAAAAGTTGATAACGTTACATTTGCACAGCCTCAAAATATAAAACGTCGCAGACGATAATAGCAATTCTTAACCGAAACGTGATCCCACAAATATTGCAAATCTAATAGATAAATGAGCATTAAACAATATATGCGAGTATATCATACCTCACTTTTCGCCTTTTCGATGTAGATTTTTATGAGATATGTTCTGCAGATAGCTGATAATATATGAGAACAAAACGTGGCTATTTTGCGAAATCGTGTATTTCCGGTTAAAACTTTCATTTTTTTTCGCGTCACGTGTGAGTTTTCATTTTCTATAAATTTGCGTGTGTTCTATCAAAAACTTTTTCGTTCTCAGTTTAATCTAGTTATTCGGAAAATGTTTACTGAGATGTTTTTTTGATAAATCGTGTAATATGAACAGAGCTCCTAAATGGTCCGTTTTTGATATACCCCTTTTTTATACAAAAATAACAATATTTCTATATTTTTCTTAAAATTTTTGTTGATAGCTACCACGGAAATTATTTACGTTGCAAATATCGGTGAAATTTATTTCAAAAGTTATTTATATTACATACTAGCAGACACGCTGGCATACTCCGGTCCACAGATAATATTCTTCAATAAACATTTTTTTTTTCATGAATCCATATATGTATAGCGCACGCGCTGCTCAAATGATTTATCAAACAATTGGCAGATAAAAAACGTTGGAAAAGTTAAATTGTTAATTAACGTATGTACATTAATTACTGTCAGAATAAAAAAAAAAAATATATATATATATAGATATTTGGATTCGCCGTTAAAAAATACGCATAGATGCATTAATTTCAAAGCTATAAAAGTAATATTAAAAAATATCATGTGTACTGGTGTATAAGTGGACTACTTAACTTTTGAATGCAAATTCTTCAAAAAATCAGAAGCCCGTATACAGTCGAGTCTCTCTACAACAAAACTCCAAACATCGAATTTCTCTATCTAACGAATTTTTTGTAGAAACGGTCCCTTTTTCGCATGATTACATTAAATACAGTCTCTATATAGCGAAATATCTATCTCCATATAACAAATTTTTTCATAAATTGGTCATAAAAAACAGTTTTAAAAAGCTTCGAAATCATATGGAATCAATTTTCCATCACTTATTTTTGATTTATCGTCAGTGCTAAAGTTTTTTTTTTTTTTTTTTTTTTTTTTTTAAATTACCTTTCTCTTTGTTCTTTAAATCCAACGAATTCATCCCACCTCCCACACATTTTTACACATCCTTCTCAAAACAGAGTCAATTGGATTGATACACATGTAAGAGAGGAATCAATGAGAGGCACATAAGAGAGGCCTTCAAATGGAGGGAAATGTTAACTATAATTTTTCATTCCTTGCTAAAATTTGAACATTTTTTTGAGAGCGTAACAATTAAAAAAAAAAAAAAAAAAAAAAAAAAACAAAAAATTACAGATTTCTTCGTCTGAAATTAATGCAAGTCTTCCTTATTTGATTTTCATTAAGCTTTCAAATAAATGTCTGTTCTCTTTTTTGAAGCAGCTTAAATAATTAAGAAATAAAATGTTAGGTTAATATTTACTTTTAAACACTTCAAATTCTTAATTCAAAAGATCAAAAATAATATTTGTTCAAATTCCACACATTAAATACGATTTTTAACATCATTCTCTATACATCGAATTTCTCTATATAACGAATTTTTTACTGGAACGGTGGATTTCGTTATATAGAGACTCGACTGTATAAGTCGATTTACTAACTTTTTGCTTCAATTCTGCCCAAAATCTAACCAAAAATGTCACTTGCCAATGTGGAAAAAGTATTAGGTAAACAAGAACAAATCAATGAAAAAAAATTAATGATAAATTATTATTATTTGCATATTTTAAACATCGTTTTTTTATACATACGTAAAAAGAAAAGTGAGTATTTGAAGTATTTTTTTCTTTTTATAATCGACTTGTGTGTAAACCGACCACCACAATTTGCTTGCTGAATATTGTCAGAAACTCCTCGATTTTTACACGAGTATATACGGTATAAAATGTTCCTTAAAAATTCCTAGTGTATTTTGAAATGTGAAAACTTGGCCAACTACAGAATCTGGTAAATCCCATCTCCATGTTAAAGAAGATATCGGAAAAGAGTTTTCTTTGTGGCCTGATGAAAATCTATGCTTTTTCTTTCTGCAAAACGCTAGCCTGGATACGATTTGAAGGGCACCGTGTTGTTTGGACAGTTATATTCTGTTAAAAACATTATAGTGTAAACTCTAAATGAAGGATTCAGAAAATAATAAACAAAGCTTTTAAATTGATTTCATCCATCATCATATAATTTAAACAGCAATCAGGAAATGACTTTTTGCAAGAACAATTTTCTTTTATTATCGAAAGTGGAAGTAATAACACCATACGCAAAATAAACCTTCGGATGTTTATAAAAACTGTAATCTGCAAATCATCAACCTGATTTAGAAAAACTATCAAGAACATTATTATGAAGAACTTATTTGTTTTAATAAACTTTACATTAACTTTTACATCATATAAACTATTATATCATAAATTTTCATTTTCGATGTAGAATAATCATTTTTCTTGTATATTTCACAGATCAAAAATGTAACAGCAGAGAAAGGAACGTTTGTGAGTGCTCTGTAAATATTTAATCTAGTTTAATATAATATTCTTTTTTCTAAATGGTCCAGTGTTTTTTTTGTGTCTTCATAACTTTGCGTGATAGCAAACGGATACTACATACGGATACAACAATGCCAATCTAGCGACGGCCTGCCCTGAGATGAAAAAAAATGAAGGTAAGTCAATCTTACCTGACTTTTCTGTTATATTATTGTTTTTAGTAGAACTAGTGAAGATTTACGCACGCAGTTTTAAATGTTAAGCAAATTATAGCTAACATATTCGACCCTCACGGTTTAATTATAGCTGCCAACATCTTTCGCTTTTTGAGCCCGGGAAATTTTATAGAAAATTTTACCATTTCAAATCGCGGTAATCTGCCGATTAAATAAGTAAATAATTTGTATTAAATTTTTCCGTACCAAAAAGGTCGGAAGATATGACAGCTATGGTTTAATTCTTGTCAGCTTGTGATTTTGAAAGAAATATTTTTTAACCGGCCCAATTTAAATTGGGCCGGTTGGTGAATTAACTATTATCTCAGCTTCGTTAATTGTGAACATTTTGACTCCTCATTTTTATTTATACGACAAATAACTCAGATGCATCTTAAGAGCCCACAATAGTCACAGAAAAAGTACACAAAAAGACCCGGATGATCATGTAAAGTCTATGGGAGCGTTCTTTTCGAATATCTCGCTCAAATTTTAATATTTTTGCATGATTTTTTTGCACAAGATAGCTGAGGGCAATCCACAACCGGGCTAGTTTTTACTTTTTCGATTTTGGTTGTATATTTTTTATATTACGATAGTTACAGTTTCAAAACCGGTTTAAACCGGTTTCGAAAGTTAAAGTAATTTTTTAAAGAAAATCTGAAACAAAAATTGAAAAAGTAAAAACTAGCCCGGTTGTGGATTGCCCTCAGCTATCTTGTGCAAAAAAAATCATGCAAAAAAAATCATGCAAAAATATTAAAATTTGAGCGAGATATTAGAAAAGAACGCCCCCATAGACTTTACATTAGCGCTCGGCTTTTACCGCGTGACTAGTGTGTGCTCTTAAATGTTAAAATCCAAAAATGCTCCTTATTAACTTTGGTCCCATTCATCAGATCGCGACGAAATTGAAAAAGCAAAGTGTCCTACTATAGAGGTCAAAGTTAACTAAATTTCATCCAGATCCAACGATTAGTTATAAAGATCCAAAACCACTGTTTTGCCACTTTTTTTTTTTCTTTTACGTGAAACAAGATAAGGACAACAACCCAATTATAAGCCGAATAGGGAAACATTCAGCGACGAAAAATATTCAGCTTGATCGAAAGCTTTCATTTAAGTATATGCTCAGATTTTTATACCGTGTGAGCTAGAAAGAAAGAGAGAAAAACCCGTTTGTAAAGTATGTTTTTCGTCTGTGCTAAATTTTTTATAAGTTTTTTTTTTTTTTTTCAATATTTCTTATAATTGATCTAATTCGTCTGTTCGCAGACGATAATAGCAATTCTTGTCCGGAACGCGATTCCAAAAATATTGTACTTGAGATACATAAATGGCCGTCATAGAATAGATATATCATGCCTGCATTTTTGCTTTTTCTATGTAGATTTTCATGCGATTGTAGTCAGAAAATAGCTGGTAATATATGACTCGAAAACTTAGATTTTTTGCGAAATCGTGAGTTTCAAATTAACCCTTGTATTGTGTTTCGCATTACATGTGATTTCTCAATTTTTATACATTTGTATGTTGTGAATCAAAAAACATTTAGACTGTCAGTTTGATTTAGTTTATTCTGACAAACTAAAGATTTCTAATATGATTTTTTATAAATCAGATTAATGCAAGTATGCTATATTAATTTAAAAATACATTATATTTTAGCAAAAATGTCCCGAATAGTAATTATAACAAATTGATTAAGACTTAAAATAAGTAATTTAGGACGTAAAAGTGAAAAAGTGTATTCTGCAGATTATTTCATTCTAAAATAACAAACTAAAAGCAATTTTTGAACTAACAGTTTTCACTTATTCGAATTTATCAGACAAAAAACAAAATTTAAATTGATTTCAATTTGATTCTTCTTGTACATAAAAAAAGGAAAAAAGAAAAAGAAAGAAAGAAGAACTTTATTTTTTCAAAATACATTATTTTGTCTTTGCTCGACTGTTTTATAGGCTCCTCCCCCCCCCCCCCCATCCAGTTTCTTATATTTGTTCTAAAAATCAAATGTCGCAGACGATGATAGCAATTCTTGTCTAGAACGTGATTACAAAAATACTGCACATAAGAAACATAAAATGGCTGTCATAGAATACATATATCATGCCTAGCTTTTTGCCTTTTCTATGTAGATTTTTATGAGTCTATATTTGGATGAGATAATATTTGGCAGATAGCTGGTAATATATGGCTCTAAAGCGTGGTTCTTTTGCGAAATCATGTATTTCAAGTTACCTTGCAAGTAAATCTTGCATTTGTGTTTCGAATGACATGTGATTTCTCAATTTCTATATGTTTGTATGATGTGGATAAAAAAACATTTAAATTGTCAGTTTGATTTAGTTCATTCGTATAAACTAAAGATTTCTAAGATATTTTTTATAAATCGGATTAATTCAAATATGCTATATTATTTTAAAAATGCATTATATTTTATCAAAACTAATTCGAATTATAATTACAACAAATGGATTGTGATTTAATATAAAAAGTGAATTAGGGGTTAAAAGCTAAAAAGTGTTCTGAAAATTAATTTTTTCTAAAATAACAAACTAAAAATAATTTTTAAACTAACATTTTCATTTATTCGAATTTATCAAGCAAAAGACAAAGTTTAATTTTTTTGCAATTTTATTCTTCTTCTACTAAAAAAAAAAAAGACACAAACTTTGTTTTTTCAAAATACATTATTTCATCTCAACTTGACTGTTTTATGGGTTTCCCCACTCTCCCTTCCTGTTTCTTATATTTGTTCTGAAAATGTAATGTCGCAGACGATAATAGGAATTCTTGTCCGGAACGTGATTCCAAAAATATTGCACATGAGATACATAAAATGGCTGTCACAGAATAGATATATCATGCCTCGCTTTTTTGCTTTTCTTATGTAGATTTTTATGAGATTATATTCGGCAGATAGGTGGTGATATATGAGTCGAAAACGTGGTTCTTTTGCGAAATCGTGTATTTTAAGTTGCCTTGCAAGTAAATCTTGCATTGTGTTTCGAGTCACGTGTGATTTCTCAATTTCTATATACGTTTGTATGTTATGGGTCAAAAACATTTAGATTGTCAGTTTGATTTAGTTTATTCTGATAAACGAAAGACATATGATTTTTGCTAAATCGGATTAGTGTGGGTGGGTACATTGAAAAATAATTGTGTTAATAACGAGTAACTTTAGACATTTAATATAGGAGGACCAATTACACTGTTTGATAATATAACAAATAATAAATTCAGCTCATCAGTGTATACTAGATGTTAAAATTTTTCAATTAAAATTCTTGTACTACTTACAACTAAAGTAGAGTTGATTTCCTACAGTTTCGAACAATAAAACTTGTTCATCATCAGGGAAACATTAGAAGATAAAAACTAACTGTGTGAACTGTGTAACGTGTTAGTTTTTATCTTCCAATGTTTCCCTGATGATGAACAAGTTTTATTGTTCGAAACTGTAGGAAATCAACTCTACTTTAGTTGTAAGTAGTACATGAATTTTAATTTAAAAACTTTAACATCTAGTATACACTGATGAGCTGAATTTATTATTTGTTATAGAGTAACTTTAGTTTTCAGGAATTCAGATACCCAATTTACTCAATATGATCTCAGCCCGTTATTCAGAATCAAATACAGTAAAGTCGAATGTATATTTCATTATAGCGGGTCGAATATGAGTTTACTTGTATTTTATTTTATTTCTTTAAGTTCACAGTTTTGTTTCAGTTGAAAATATTTACAGTAGAAAAAAAAAAGTAGCTTTCAGTTTGTATTTTATTATGGTAATAACAGGCATTAACCCTTTTCGTCGCGGACAAATTCTGTTAGTAAAATGAGAAATTATCGACTGACACCGGAATTTACAAACGAATTTTTAGAAATCAAAACCTCCTTGATTACAGCTTTTATTGTAAAAGCGAGGTTTTATTAAAATATTATTAGTGCAAATTGCAAGTTTGGAATTAAAATTAGGTGTGTCCAGAATGGACACACTGCACCGGAAAGGGTTAAGCTTCAATGTTATTCTAATTGTATTTTAGAAGCCTAAATTGGGTATATTGCCGAACGGCAACACATGGCATTTAAGGGTTGAAAATTACTATCTGGTAAACATTATTGTGCTATATATAAAATGCTATAAACTTACTTGATATGCTTTCTTCTTATTTTTTAGGAAATTACTTTACGAACATTTACATTTTGCTGCGAAAGAATAAAGTTACTTTAAAGAGAAAGCAAAATATGCTATTAACAATGTTCTGTAATCAGCTAAAAACTCTAATAGCCTATCAAAATCCTTTAAATCAAAGTTTGTCGTTAAAACACTCTTTAAAAATAGTATATCATCAGTTTTCCTAAGCAAAAGAGCTAAGTTTAATCCAGCGAAAACAAAGAAAAGAATTGGAAATGATATCTTGGAATATTTTCTTATTTTTACTTATTATATTTTCTTATTATTATTAACTTATTTGGAAATTATTTCAAGAGACAGATTTTCATTATTTTAAAAGTAAAATCTTTTAAAAGCTCTGAAGAAAAAAAGATCTTCACAAGAGAAAACAAAATATACTCTTTAAAATTTTCTGCAATCAGCAAAAAATTCTAATAGCATAACGAAATTTCTTAAATCAAAGTTTGTCGATACAACACTCTTTAAAAATAGCACATCATCAGTTTTTACAAAAAGTAAAAAGAGCTATGCAAAAGAGCTAAGTTTTATCCAGCGAAAATAAAGTACAGCGTTGCAAATGCTCTTTTAAAATATTTTCTACTAACTTATTTTAAAATTCTTTCAAGTGACATTTTAAAAGAAAAATCTTTTAAAACTGCTGAAGAAAAAAAAAATCTTAACAAGGGAAAAAAACCCATTGTTTACTATTTTCAGCAATCAACAAAAAACTCTAATAGCCTATCAAAATCCTTTAAATCCCCGGAATTTGTCGTTAAAACACTCTTTAAAAATAGTATATCATCAGTTTTCCTAAGCAAAATAGCTAAGTTTAATCCAGCGAAAACAAAGAAAAGAATTGGAAATGATATCTTGGAATATTTTCTTATTTTTACTTATTATATTTTCTTATTATTATTAACTTATTTGGAAATTATTTCAAGAGACAGATTTTCATTATTTTAAAAGTAAAATCTTTTAAAAGCGCTGAAGAAAAAAAGATCTTCACAAGAGAAAACAAAATATACTCTTTAAAATTTTCTGCAATCAGCAAAAAATTCTAATAGCATAACGAAATTTCTTAAATCAAAGTTTGTCGATACAACACTCTTTGAAAATAGCACATCATCAGTTTTTACAAAAAGTAAAAAGAGCTATGCAAAAGAGCTAAGTTTTATCCAGCGAAAATAAAGTACAGCGTTGCAAATGCTCTTTTAAAATATTTTCTACTAACTTATTTTAAAATTCTTTCAAGTGACATTTTAAAAGAAAAATCTTTTAAAACTGCTGAAGAAAAAAAAATCTTAACAAGGGAAAAAAACCCATTGTTTACTATTTTCTGCAATCAACAAAAAACTCTAATAGCCTATCAAAATCCTTTAAATCCCCGGAGTTTGTCGTTAAAACACTCTTTAAAAATAGTATATCATCAGTTTTCCTAAGCAAAAGAGCTAAGTTTAATCCAGCGAAAACAAAGAAAAGAATTGGAAATGATATCTTGGAATATTTTCTTATTTTTACTTATTATATTTTCTTATTATTATTAACTTATTTGGAAATTATTTCAAGAGACAGATTTTCATTATTTTAAAAGTAAAATCTTTTAAAAGCGCTGAAGAAAAAAAGATCTTCACAAGAGAAAACAAAATATACTCTTTAAAATTTTCTGCAATCAGCAAAAAATTCTAATAGCATAACGAAATTTCTTAAATCAAAGTTTGTCGATACAACACTCTTTAAAAATAGCACATCATCAGTTTTTACAAAAAGTAAAAAGAGCTATGCAAAAGAGCTAAGTTTTATCCAGCGAAAATAAAGTGCAGCGTTGCAAATGCTCTTTTAAAATATTTTCTACTAACTTATTTTAAAATTCTTTCAGGTGACATTTTAAAAGAAAAATCTTTTAAAACAGCTGAAGAAAAAAAAATCTTAACAAGGGAAAAAAATCCCATTGTTTACTATTTTCTGCAATCAACAAAAAACTCTAATAGCCTATCAAAACCCTTTAAATCCTCGCAGTTTGTCGTTACAACACTCAAAGTGCGTCATAAGCTTTTTCTATGCAAAATAGCTAAGTTTAATCCAGCAAAAATAAAATATAGCGATACAAATGATCTCTTGAAACATTTTCTTCTAACTTATTTTGAAATTACTTTAAGAGACATTGTAAAAGAAACATCTTTTTAAAGCGCTGAAGCATCTCCTCATAAAAAAAATATAGGGGGAACTGGGGTACATTGATACTTGGGGCACATTGATACACCCCCTGTACAGCACACAGGGCCATTACAGGAAGTTTCACAACAGCTCCAAAAGGTGATACTAGTGAAATTAACTACATACAGTAAGTTTTGGAATGATTCAATAGTTTGATGAAATGGGGTGGATGATTAATTGTTTTTGTAGGTCAAACGTAAATTTGAGTTGTACAATTGAAATGGATTATACAACTGTTCCAGTATTTTCAACCGAAAAGAATACCCTCTCTGGCAAGTAACGCTAATCTTTATCAGTTCCTCATTCTTTATTGTTAGATAAATTATGATGTGTTGGATTTGCGACTCATTTTATTTAAAATGGCTGCATGGGGCACAATGATACAGTCTTTGTCGGGGTACATTGATACAACCTAAATCCTTTTCTAGTTCATTTTTTCATTACCTTTTAGTTTTATTTTTACCATACACTACTTAATTCAACCATTTTTCGTCAAAAAGTTCTACTATTAGTTTTTATTGAAGTGAAATAGCTCCAATTTCTTTATGTTAGAACATTTTATAGTATTTTTGCAAACAGAAGACGTACAAACTTACACAATATCTAGTGCTAGTAGAATTAACAAAAGAAATGGACGTCAGCCTGGAAAATCTCAAATTTATATCGATTCTCCAGAGAAAAAATTATTTTCGACATGAGAAATATTAAGTAAGAGAAATAAGCTGCTGAACAGTACATGATAATTATATTATAAGCATAATTTTTAATATAATTATCCTTTATTTTCTGTTTGTAAACCGATTTATAAATAGAAAACCTGGTAATTCTTCCACCTTTCCTAAGAAAGAAGAGAATTCTGGTGTTAAAGTGCCAGATATTACAAAGTTACCACAGCCAACAAACAGACAAGGAACAGCCAGAACATCAGGTCATTATACATTTCATTTTGATTGCTTTAATATCGCTTACAAATAAATTGTGTGCGATTTTAATGTCTATAAATATATATAAAATGGTTTGCTATCTATTTTTCTGTGAAAAATATGCATTGGTGTTATTTTGTCTCCATTTTTCCCAGACGTTTCAAAGTGTATCAATCTGCCCCGGGGATGGGGCACTTTGATACAAATTACTTTTTTTGATTTTTTGAAAATTACATGCAAAAATAATATATAAAACAACGATTGTACATTTTTGTAACACACTACACAGGTTTTGCTGACATCACATAGAAAAATAACTTGAAATTTCTACTTTCTAGACACCAAATTTTTTTTTTTTTGAAAAAAAGCTGTATCAATGTCCCCCAGTTCCCCCTACCAGTTAGCTGCATATATAGTTGCAGGCGGTGATTCGATTTTCAAAAGTATCGATACTGAAAGAAAGAAAATGATTATTTTTATAAAAATCATGTTATGTATACACGTACAGATGAACTTTCATTTGAGAGGCTGCACTAGTCACAGAAAAAGACCCGGGTGATAATGTTAAGTCTATGGGAGCGTTCTTTTCAAATATCTCACTCAAATTTTAATAATTTTACATGTTATTTTTTTTTTCTTTTCATAGAATAGGAAAGGACGATCTACAACCGGGCTAGTTTTTACTTTTTCAGATTTCGGATTCCGATTTATTTATTTATTTAATTTTTAATTGCTTTAACTTTTGGAATTGGTTGGAACCGTTTCTGAAATTGAAACTTACTTAATATAAAACAAGTATGACCAAAATCAAAAAAGTAAAGACTAGCCCGGTTTTAGATTAGCCTCAACTATCCCATTAAAAACATAAAATAAAATCATGTAAAAATATTCAAATTTGAGCGAGATATTTGAAAATAATGCTCCCATAGATTTAACATAACAAACTATTAACACGGGTGTTTTTTGGGTAACTCGAGTGGCACCTTAACCCTTTCCGGCACACTGTGCCCGGTCTGGGATATCTAATTTTAATTCCAAACTTGTAAACGGCACCAATAATATTTTGGTAAAATTTTGCTTTTGCAATAAAAGTTTAAATTAGGGATTTCAAAATATTTAAAAAAAATTCGTTTGTGAATTCCGGTGTCAGTCGATAATATCTCATTTAACTAACAGATTTTGGCCGTGCCGGAAAGGGTTAACAAGAGAAAACAAAATATACTCTTTGCGACTTTCTGCAATCAGCAAAAAACTCTAATAGCCTATCAAAATCCTTTAAATCGGAGTTTGTCGTTACAACATTCTTTAAACATAGTACATCATCAGTTTTTCCTAAGCAAAAGAGCTGAGTTTAATCCAGCGAGAATTAAGTATAACGTTGCAAATGATCTCTTGAAATATTTTCGTCTAACTTATTTGGAAATTACAAGAGACATTTTAAAATAAAAACATCTTTTTAAAGCGCTGAAGCATCTCTTCATGAGAAAAAATATATCCGTTGCTGCATAAATAGTTGCAGACGGTGATTCGATTTTCAAAAGTATCGATACTGAAAGAAAGAAAACGATTTATTTATTATTTTATTTATTTATTTATTTATTTTAATGAAAATCAAGTTTTCTATATATGTACAGAGAAACAAAATCGCATCGTTATCTTAAGAGGCAGATTCATTCAAATGAAAAGAACAGTTCGCTAATACTAATCCAAAATTATAAAGATATCTCGGTTGCATTTTAATATTTTTAAATGTTGTTTTTTGTTACTTTTTAGGTGCGTTCGTAATTATGTTAATACGTAGCACCTATAGTTGTCGTTCAGTCCGTCCGTCTGTCTGTCCGTCCGCATATAACAACGCAAAAACTACCTAACCGAATCTTTTGAAATTTAAAATATATAATTATTACATAATTTTGTCGAGCCATTTCAAATTTTATGAGAATCGGATGGCTAGATCAATTACAGGGACGATCAAAAGTATCTCGTTACATTACGGTCGATGGGGAAAAATGTTTCAAATGCATTTTAATCGTTTGAAATTTAAATTACATACTTATTACATAATTTTGTCAAGTTATTTCAATTTTTTTGAAAATAGGATGCATAGATCAAATACAGAGACAATCAAAAGTACTCCGTTACATTACAGTCAATGGGGAAAAAAGTTTCAAATGCATTTTAATAATATTACATTCATTCGAACATAATAATATTGATATGCATCATAAAGTACATAGTATAATATAGATTTTCCATAATCTGTTGTGCAAAGAACATTTGTTATTGATTTACAAGGCCACACAAAATATTCCATTACACAATGAGTATAGATAGAACATTGTTTGGTGTGCATTTTAATTGTAATCAACTATTTACAATTTTATGAGATTGATATATGACAGTGATATTTTTAAAACTTCATTTTCGTACGAACGCACCTCATTTGCTACGCTTCACGTGCAATTTCCAACTTGTTTAAAATTTTGTTTATAGATATTTTCTAGGAGGACGCTTTCATTTTCGGAACCGGTTTGGAAAGCGAAAACACCCTCATAAAAAATATCTATAACCAAAATAGAAAAAGGAAAAAACGGTCTGCATTCAGATTAATCTCAGTTATCCAATGAGTCAAGGTCATGAAAAATCGAAGAATGTAGAAAACAGGATTATAAATATCTCGACAACTAATAATCCGATCGACTTCGTTCTTGCAAAAATTTGTATGCAAAATTTGTATTGTTTTGTTGCCTTCTTTTTTATTCAATAATTAAAATAAAAACAAAATTCAAAAATTTTATGCACCTTTCATCAGAACAAATTTTTTGAGAGTCAGAAAAAAATAGTTCCGGATAATCGAGGTTACTTATATTCAATATGCTTTGTCCCATTTTTACATACTAAGAACATACAACATTTCTAGTCTCTATCTCAATTTGTTCGGGAGATAAAGCGTTTACAGACACGCAGACGGACGGACGGCAATTCCCCCCCCCCCCCCCCTAAAAATATGTTTTTCGGAATCTCCAGTGACTGAAACGTGTAAATCCGTCAAAAATAAATAAATAAATAAAATAAAAAAATAAATAAAAAGTTCGATTTTCAAACGATTGCAAGATTTACCCTATTACTACGTATGATGGGTAAGTAAAAAGGGATATGAGAATTAAAACTTTTAAGAAATGTTCTTAGGCATATAACATACAGAGCAGCTAAAGGCGACAAAAGCATAAGACAGGAGGCAAATTCGAGTTTCAAATGTTAACAGGGTGAAATGTCTTTTGACTCACGCTTTTTGTCATATGTCTGCTCAGTGTATGATATGCCTTAAAGGCAGCGCTGTAATTGGGCGGAAACGTGTGGGGGCGCCGTTCCCAGAAATATTTGGTTTGTTTCAGTAAAAAAATAAATAAATAAATAAATAAATAAATAAATAATAATAATAAATAATAATCGGGTACGAACGTAATCCATTCTTTCATCAAGCAAAACGTTAATTTTTCCTAGTTTTAACTCTTAAGCGGTAACCATGGGTCACTAGTGCCTCGGTCAAATTTTCTTTCCTTGCTAGCTTAGAGGAGAACGTGGGGAGCGGGGCTAAACTACCCTGAAAAAAATAGTACGCTAGTAGGCTATTAGCTCCCGAAACGCCGATGTTTTAGTGCGTTCACAGCCGACGTAAGAGCCAGTCAAAATTTCGAAAAGGCACGAGTGACCCAGGGTTACCATTTACGTTGACGAAAAGTGAAAGGCAAGAAAACGCGGATCAGCTTAATTTACAGTCCAGTACAATGGAAAAAAGAAAGCTATGTGCATTTTGTGACACAAAGGACAAAAAAACCTTTATTTGCTGCAGCAAGTGTCACAGACCTGTGTGCGACGAACATAGACATCGAATCTGTTTCGATTGTTTATAAATGATGATATCTGTGTTGCTGTAATTTTTCATTATTATATTTTTTGTTTAATTAAATAAAGTTTGATAATTAACATCATTTTCATAAATAAAACTGATTATAAACTAATAAAATTTCTATTTCATTGTAAATTGTACGTATTTATAAGTTAAAAAAACGTCATTTTTATGCTCAAAACTTAAGCATTTTTTTAATTTATACCGACTATTTATATTTTTTTTGTGAAAGTATCATTCTTGGTCTTAAGTTTCCCGTTTGAAACAGAAAAAATGTCAATTCTATCTAAAGTTATGATTTTTTAAAGAAAATGTGCATTTTTCACATTTTTATTTGTTTATTTAAACATATTGTTTAAACAAATTAATAAATCAGCAATATTGTGACTGATTCTTGTTCAAGGGTAGTTGATGTAATATTATGAATTTTTTTAGAATTTTTAAAGCACTTTAAACCACTTTTTACAGCGCTAAGCACGAGTGACCCATGATTACCGTTTAAAGGTGCCGAAAAACACGTTACCGTTTAAGGGTTAAGGAAATCTGTTTCCACTTATCAAGGAAGGTGATATTTTGACCAATCAGATGCTTTGAAGCCATTGTGCTGCCATCGCCCCTTGAATACTAGGCCTGAATGCTGACACTAAAATGGCGGCTACCGAAGGCGGATTTTTTAAAAGTGTGCATGGTCCCCTAAGTTTTGACTCCAGTATTTTATAAAAGAATTCTTAGTTTTCTTAACTAAGAAAATGTAAAGCGGAAAAACTTATTATACCCAAAACTGAAAGGACAGTACACAAAAAAATCCGCCTATGGCGGATTTTTCTGTCAGCTCCGGGGCCTAGTATTTAGGGGGCGGAGGTTCTGAACTGACATCATTTGCCCTATTCTTATTAAATGAAAGCAAATTGCATTTCTATAAAAACTTCAATACAATAATTATAACTGTTAATTTAAAAAAAAAGTCGGCCTTTGATTAAATGTTTCAAATTGGCTTTTGGGATAGCAAAATTCCGGTAGCATCATAATCTACGAAAATTTGAGTTCCTACAAATATTTTTTTCTAACTACAGCATTGCTTAAAGGATCAAAGTTACTTCCAATGTACTAAAAATACCACTTTTTCAAGTAGAAACAAGTTAAAAAAATAACAATGTTTAAAATGTAAAAAGTGGTCATATTACAACTTCTGACTTTATAAAAATTAATTACATTTTTAAAGTGTGTTTATTTTAGCAATTGATTGTATATGCTGGTTTGCTTATATTAATCGTAAAACACTTTTGTTGTTGTGTATATAATTAACATCAAAGGCAAAGATGTTAGTCTTCCTTCTTTTTACTTCAAAATAAATAAATAAGAAGAAAATTTATTTAATTAAATGTGTATTGTTTTCGTTCTGAACTTATTTGATCTCTTTTAAAATAAATTTTCTGGTTCAAATTAAGTGCAAGTCGACTTGGGAAAAAAAAAGGAGGATTGACAGCTATGTAAAGATGTGCTTCAAAAATACGTTACCGAAGATAAGTAAAACAATACTTGAATAATTTTAACACAATGTATGTTTTTGTGAAATCTGGGTTTTTAAATAATAGAAGCTCCTCCCATTTCTGAAATTTCTTTCGTAAATTGGTTAGTTAAATAAATATCACAAGTCAAAGCATCAACAAATATCTTTAAAAGAATTCATTTAATATAAAATATCTTACATATGTACAAAAAAAAAAAAAAAAAAAAAAAGGAGGTATGAGATTTCCGCGCATTAGAACACCAGTATTTTTTAATAGAATGATATTCTCTTAAATCTCAAACATGGTTCCGATTAAATCAAACATTTTCTCTAACTAAATACTGATGTAATAAAATACAAACCAAAGATTTAATATATTTTGTCAAAATTGGCTGTTGCCATTGAAAAAAACAAGTTTAGTCCAGTATTAAAAAAGAAAAAAAGGGGGGGAGGGAAGAGAAGGAATGCATGATTAGCAAAGCGGTGGATACATAAATTTTAAAATAGTCAAATAAAGCAAATATTCATTTAAAAAAAAAAATATGTATTCCGAAATTACAGTCAAAAATATTTCAGAGATTATACATTTAAAAAAAACACCAACAAAAATAAATGAATAAATTCCAAATACAGAAATTTAAAACCGGCAAAGAAATACGGCCGCCATCTCCAGAAGAAAAAAAAATCAAAACATAGATTTTACATTCTGGACTAGGAAGGATCAAAGATCGTAGCACATATCTTTTCTCAACTATACATATAATTAATATAAAATTAATATAATTATAAAATGATAAAATTTTTAAAGTTGACTTCCTGCGAAGTCTTTTTTTGGATCTAGACTGACTGAATGAATTATTTTTTCAAGCTCAAATTACTCGTCGAGTAACTTGTACTTGATTAAAACTATGACAAAATCATCTTTGGTGTAAATTTTTTTCCTATAAGATCTTTAAGAATTAATTTTATATTTTTTTCTGGGTTGAGAATATATTTCTACATGTAATTCGAAGAAATTACATTAAAAATCTGGGTGAAAATCAAAGAATACAAAAATATTGATAATTTATTCGGAAAATTAATGCAAAGCTTTATTGAAAAAGGATATGCATACTTGTAGGATGAAATGCAAATTCAATAATCAGCTTCTAATAAAAGGCTATATAAAATAAATCGGGCGACTCAGGTTAAACACTTTCATTGCATCACTACCATACATAATTAGCATTGTACATCATTCATAAATTTATGGAATATCAGAGTAAATACAGGTTATTATCTTTCTTTATCATTATTTCCGAAGAATATTCTTGTTTTATTTAATCAAATGATTCTGTAATTAAATAAGGTAGGATTTCTGTTGAAAAATAATGGTAATGAAGTGGAAGCATCACTACTTAATTATCCATAACGTCTATGAGAATATCTATCTCTGCTTTAGATGCATGTACAATATTACACTGGAAATTAGCAATCTGTTGTTGTTCACTGGCGACAAAGGCCAAAGAGTAACAAGTATTTTACATACATGGACACCTTCACATGCATGTGACTGCATTTGACAACCATTATTTCCGAACAGCAATATTCGTCTTAATATCAAATTTTTGTGAATAAATGAGGCCATGATTTGGAAAATAGCCGAAGTGAAATGGTAGCACTTCTACTCACCTTGCTACGTGGGTGAAATAATACGTACCTTCTCTCTCTGTATTCGCCAGCATAAAAATTGAAATCATGCCATGTTAAAAAAAAAAAAAATGCAGTAAAAATAAAAGTAATGTTTAGATTGTTGCCTTCTTTAATATGACATCGGGGTTAACCACGAATATCTTCTTGTGTTATAATAAAATATTGCGGTACTACTCTGTTATCCCGTCGACCAATTTCGCCAAATTATACAAATCGCCAAGCTAACAGCCAAATTATATATATTGACATAATTTTTATTTTAAATAACGAAAAAACAAATAATTAGTAGAATATTAATAAAAATAATTCTAAAAAGTCGAAATAAAAATCACTTAATGACACTTTAAACACGTGAATCGCCTTTAATGTCATTGAATGCGACATTCACGATCATCCATTATTGGCATTTAATCTTATAGTTTGGGGATAATTTTTTGGTCGACGGGTTAACCTTGTAGTATCAATATTGCTATGCATTGAGTTGAAAGTTAAAAATAAATTACGAAAGAATTGAGGCCCAAATAAAAGGAATACTCTATACATTTTACTATATACTATCACACTTATTGCAGAAAATATAAAATTATGTGCTGTGCATTGTACAATATGAGTACAGTATATACAGCTTTAAAAAAAATGGAAAACTCATGCGTCAACCTCTTTCTAAAACATTCAGAATAATATAACAAAACCGCATAGTTTAAAAAATTAATATATTACGTTACATTCCCGTCTACAATTGGAAAATCATCAATATTTTTTAACAGCCCTGTATATGATATAGAGGTTTGTATCTATTAAAGTCATGCATTTCAAAATTTAGTTCTTTAAAAGACACACATATTTCAGAAAATTCCCCTTCAGAAATTTCTTCTAATAAGGAGAATGATATGCGAATACTTTTGTGCAGCTCTATATATGAGGTATAGAATTTATATATAAAGAGTAATATGCAAAAAAAAACTAATTAAATTTAAAAGCACACAGGGTCGTACTGGCCCACCGGGCAGCGAGGCAAATGCCCGGTGCGCCCCTCGTCACGTTTTTTTTTTTTTTTTTTTTTTTTTTTTTTTATGGGATTATTTTAAGTTATGCATTCTGAAAGGCATAAAATTTCAAAAATTTTCATTTGGCAAATTAAAGGTAATGACATATTTAGCATTTTTATCAAACATTTAGCACCATAGGTGGCTGCGCTGTAGTTTTATATTTATTCTGCTTTTTTTGTGAAAATACAAACGATGAGAAAAAGAGGTGGAATGCCAATTTAAAAGAAAAGATTTTTATTTTAATTGGTCACATTGTGAGAGGTGACCTTGTTCAGATTTTTTCAGCGCCTTTATAAAAATAACTAATATCGTGTTTTTGTAATCATGTTTTTGTAAGCGTGGCGCCCTTCGTCAGATTTTTTTTCGGGGCCTCTAAAAAATAACTTTTAAAAAACTAATATCGGTTTTTGTAATCATGGCGCCCATGGTCAGTTTTTTTCGGTGTTTCTGTAAAAATAACTTTCAAAAAACTAATATCGAGTTTTTATAATCATAGCACTCTTGGTTAAATTTTTTTCCATCTTTATGTAAAAAAAACTTTTAAAAAAAAACTAATATCGTCTTTTTGCAATAACGGGCTCCTTATCAGATTTTTTTTTCAGCGCCTCTGTAAGAATAACTTAAAAAAGAATAATGTTGTGTTTTTGTAATCATGGGCGCCTTTCTTCAGTTTTTTTGGCACCTGTTGTAAAAATAACTTTTAAAAAACTAATATCTTGTTTTGGGAAACATGGCGCCCTTAGTCAGATTTTTTTCAACTCCTCTGTAAAAAACCCTAAATAAAACTAATATCGTGTTTTGTAGCGCCCTTGCTTAGAACATTTCCAGCGCTCTTTAAAAATAACTTTCCAAAAACTAATATTATGTTTTTGGAATCGTGGCGCCCTAGGTCAGACTTTTTTCGCGCTTCTACAAAGATAACTTTTAAAAAACTAATATCGATTTTTATAATTATGGCGCCTTTGGTCAACTTTCTTCAGCACCTCTTGTAAAAAATAACTTTTAAAAACTAATATCGTATTTTGGGAAACATGGCACCCTTAGTCAGATTTTTTCAACACCTCTGTAAAAAAACTAAAAATAACTAATATCATTTTAATGTAATCATGGCGCCCTTGTTTAGATCTTTTTCGACGCCTCTTTAAATATAACTTTCAAAAAACTAATATTATGTTTTTGGAATCGTGACGCCCTGGGATAGATTTTTTTCGGCGCCTCTACAAAAATAATTTTTAAAAAACTAATATCGGTTTTTCTAATTACTGCGCACTTGATTAGCTTTTTTCAGCGCCTCTTGTAAAAATATCTTTCAAAAAACTACTATCGTGTTTTGGGAAACATGGCGCCCTTGGTCTGACTTTATCAACACCTGAGTAAAAATAACCTAAAATAGACATATCATGTTTTTGTAATCATGGCGCCCTTGTTTAGATCTTTTTCAGCGCCTCTTTAAAAATAACTTTTAAAAACTAATATCATGTTTTTGGAATCGTGGCGCCCCAGGTCAGACTTTTTTCGGCGCTTCTACAAAAATAACTTTTAAAAAACTAATATCGGTTTTTATAATTATGGCGCCCTTGGTCATCTTTCTTCAGCACCCCTTGTAAAAATAACTTTTAAAAACTAATATCGTAAACATGGCGTCCTTAGTCAGATTTTTTCCTCTGTAAAAAAACCTCTATAAAAAAAACCTGTTTACACTTCTTTAAAATAACCTAAAAAAAAATTAATATCAGTTTAATGTGATCATGGCGCCCTTGTTTAGATATTTTTTGGCTCCCTTTTCAAGGGTAACTTTCAAAAAACTAATATCATGTTTTTGGAATCGTGGCGCCCCAGGTCAGACTTTTTTCGGCGCTTCTACAAAAATAACTTTTAAAAAACTAATATCGGTTTTTATAATTATGGCGCCCTTGGTCATCTTTCTTCAGCACCCCTTGTAAAAATAACTTTTAAAAACTAATATCGTAAACATGGCGTCCTTAGTCAGATTTTTTCCTCTGTAAAAAAACCTCTATAAAAAAAACCTGTTTACACTTCTTTAAAATAACCTAAAAAAATTAATATCAGTTTAATGTGATCATGGCGCCCTTGTTTAGATATTTTTTGGCTCCCTTTTCAAGGGTAACTTTCAAAAAACTAATACCATGTTTTTGGAATTGTGGCGCCCCTGGACAGATATTTTCAGCGCCTCTACAAAAGTAACTTTTAAAAAACTAATATCGGTTTTTGTAATTATGGCGATCTTCGTCAGCTTTTTTCAGCGCCTCTTGTAAAAATAACTTTCAAAATATTAATATCTTGTGTTTGTTATCATGGCGCCGTGGTCAGATTTTTTTTCAGTGTTTCTTTAAAAATAACTTTCAAAAAACAAATATCATGTTTTTATAATCACAACACTCTTGGTCGGATTTTTCTCCGTGTTTATGTAAAAAAAACTTTCAAAAAACTAATATCGTCTTTTTGTAAACATGGAGCCCTTGATCAGATTTTTTTTTCAACGCCACAGAAAAATAACTTTCAAAAAATTATTACCATAATTTTGTAATGCTGGCACCTCTAATCAGATTTTCTTTTCTTTCTTTCGTTCAGCTCTTTGGTGAAAAGAACTTTAATAAACAATTATATTGTTTTTGTAATAATACTGCCCCTTACACATACATAAATTAGTGCTCCTAGTTCTAATAAACTGAAGCACTCTATAATTTTTTAATGATAATATAGGTCTTAAGAACCTATATTATCATTAAATATTAAATGATAGTATAGGCCAGATTATGAAGAATAATTTTTCAGGAGAGTTTGCAACGGAAACTTATGTAAATTTTGCTTTTGAAAGAAGAATAGGCTAATTTTTTATATCGCTTTGAAAAGTCAATAATTTTTAGCATCCAAAAATGCCAATATCTAAAAACTGTTTTTACACAGGATCTGATCTGCTTAACCTCTTTAAACTTGAAACACCACCGCAAGTTACAAAATGAAAAATACACATGTAATCAATATAAATATATAAACCCCTGAAAATCAACGTCGTTCAGAGAAGCGCAGATGTTTGTGTTCAGCTTTCAAAGCTGTTAGTCAATAACATGAGTGTTCCCAAGAAGACAAATTGTCATTTCAGGGGGGGGGGGGGGGTTCAAGTTAACTGAATATGAGCTCTGCATATACCCAGTGTGACTGTAGTAATTAATATCAGGTGTGACATTTTTATTGATTATACCGAATTCTGAGATTTCTGGATCTCTATCTTTCTGGAGAAAATACAAGCAAATCTATTGCTTGCACAGCCTTTGTAAATATAAGTCCGCTCATTTGAAATACTACCAAAACACATTATGTCCAAGGGAAAAGAGAGTAGCGAAATCAGTCATCTATTGTTCATGCCACAGAAACTGGAAAAGCATGTGTTTCTAATTTTCAGCCGATAGCCGGTACGGTTACATAAAGTGCTCTTGGGGTGCAGTGCAACCTGCTTCATTTTTCTCGTTTCATTTTCATCCGGTGTCAAAGAACAACTCCCTCTTTACTTCCCTCCTTATATTGATTACATGTGTATTTTTCATTTCATTATATGCCTGTGTTTTGAGTTATTTACCTGTTTAGTCGTAATCTTAAAGATTTAAAAAACTCCACAGAAACCGGAAATACATGTGTTTCTAATTTTTAACCGATCCAGTTCCAAACGACAATTCCGCCTTTAGTTTACATTATTTGCTTGTGTCCGGAGTTATTTAGATATTTAGTTGTAATCTTAAATATTTTTCTATATAAGCTCGTGCTTCGTACTTTTTTAAAATAGTGTAAGTGTACAGCACTCTAAAAATTTCATCACCATTGACGTTGCATGTACTTTGCATAGCAAAATCTATGATTTGCCCATTGAAAAACAATGTAAGGTAAGATTACTTATTATTACTTTTTTATTATTAATAATTGTATCACTTTCGCAAGAGTATTTATATATATATATATATATATAAACTGTTTAAAAAACACTATTCAAATCAAAACTTCTATATGATATCATTTTATTGTTTAAAAAAAAACTTTTTTTAAAAAATAATTTACATAAATCGACATTAATCTTGCCCCGAACTAAAATAACTTTTCTCACAATTTTTACGCCATACTTAGTATTTGTATTCTTGAGAGTATATTACATAAAATATTATTGAGTTGTATTATATAATATTTTGCAATTTTGAGTTTGCTACAAATAATTTTTTTAAATTGTTTTATTTTAATATTTATTTTCGATTTGGAAACAATTGTATGGTGATTGTTATTCGGATATTCGGGATAATGTTTGAATTTACTAAGTAAAGTAATATATAGTTAAAATCAAATTTTACTTTTTATTAGTTAAATAATTTTTAATAAATATTAATCCATTAATATTCATAATATTTTAAAGTCAGCTGGGGGAGATGAGTGAAAGAGGATGTTATTGACCAGAAAATTTTCAATGAAAGATTTTATTTCTTGAGATTTGTACTGGGAAAAAAAATTCTATTCAGAGCACTTCTAAAACAAAGTAATTTTACTTTTTAAAAGTTTAATTGTTTACAAGAAAAAAAAAAAACTTTTTAAGTCACATTATCATTTTGTCAATTTCTTGTAAGATAAAGAATTTTTTTTTTCTAATTTGAAATTGATTTATATGTTATATATATATATATATATATATATATATATATATATATATAAAAGAAAGAAAGAAAGAAAGGAACCCTTTTTAAAAATAATTCTTGTAAAATATATGCCATTCTTGCCATGATTTGGAACATTTTTACACCAAAATTAGTATTTGTATCCTAGAGGTTGTATTATATAAAATATTATTGAATTGTAAAAAATAATGTTTCGAACTTTGAATTTTGAGTCAATGAATTAATTTATTATTTTAATTTTAATTCGTTTAATTTTAATTTTTTATTTTTTACTTGGAAATAATTGTGTAGAGACTGATATTCAGATATTCGGGATAAAGTTTGAATTAAATAAGTAAATGTAATACATAGTTAAAATCAAATTTTAATTCTTATTAATTAAACAATTTTCAATAAATATTAATCCTTTCCATATTCATAATATTCCATATTTCTTGTGATTTTCACTATGAAAAAAATTCTCTCTCTCTCTCTCTCTCTCTCTCTATATATATATATATATATATACATACATACATATATATAGTCTAAATTTAATTTGAAACTAATTTAAGTATTATTGAAAAATAATAATAATAATAAATCACATAAAAAACTTAATTCCTATTACGGTTTGGAAAAAAAAATTACATCATAATTAGTATTTGTATCCTAGAGATTGTATTATATAAAATATTATTGAATTCTATAAAATTTTTTGAACTTTTGTGCTTTGAGCCAATGAAATTATTTTAATTCGTTTTATTTTTATTTTTTATTTCGAAATAATTTTATGGATGCTGTTATTCAGATATTCGAGATAAAGTTTGAGTTATATAAGTAAATGTAATATATAGTTAAAAGCAAATTTTACTTCTTATTAGTTAAATAATTTTCAATAAATATTAATCCATTCCATATTAATAGTATTCCATATTTCTTGAGATTTGTATTGTACTTTTTAGGGCATCACAGATACATTTATTTAATATGCAATTCTTCTTCACATATGTTAGCTAATGTAATGCGGTTAAAGATAATTAACACAATGCTTAAATTTCGCAAATATTTTTACTTAAATCTCCACTATTTCTCAATAGTAATATTCGGCTTATTTAATCTATCATTAGATAACGTGAGTGAAATTACAGTGATGCCGCAGGACTTGAAAAATCCTGGGTCCCTGGGGCCCAGAACTTCTAAAAATTTGGGCCCCTTTTTTACAAAAGCGGGTCCCCACTACTAATAAGTCATGTTTTTCGATGCAAAACTTGTTCACTTGCAAAAGAAAAATGAAATGCAATTATTATTTTAATAATAATAAATAATTAATTAAAACCAATATTAAGTTTTTTAAATTATTAAGAGAGATTTTCTTTACTTTTTTAAAAATAAATGTGCAAAATACATATTTAATTATAAAATAATGCTTATTTGTGCGTAGAAGATAACAAGAGTCACTCTTGTTAGCATTTCTTTTAAAAAGGGGCAAGACAAATTTATTGAAAAAAACATTTTTTCTAGTGAAATAAAAAAAACTTGTTGAGTAAAGGAGTATTTTTAATTTAATGAATGGGTACTTTCAGGAATTAAATTTACTCAGAAATATTTGGAGCAGTTAAAAACGGATTGTGAAGCAAGAAAATCCGTTTCTGAAGCAGCAAGAAAAAAAAAAAAAAAAAAAAAAAAAAAAAAAAAAAAAAAAAATTGAAGCAAGAAAATTAGTTTTTGGAACAGGAAAATTCACTCCCGGCATTAACTTCTTTTTTTTTTTTCATGCTCCTATGACGAAATTTGTGTTTTTTCACGATCTTTTGATGAAAGTTACTGTTTTTTCGGAATTTTTTTGACGAAATTTGCGTTTTTTTTTAAATTTTTTGACAAAATTTCCATTTTAACGCGATTCTTAGACGAAATTTGTTGTTTTTCGCACTCTTTTGAGGAAATCTGTCGGTTTTTCGAGATTTTGTGACGAAATTTGCTTTTTTCTCTAATTTTGACAACATTTGCCGTTTTTTCGTTATTTTTTGACAATTTGCCGTTTTTTCGCGTATTTTTTGACAAAATTTGACGTTTTATCATGAATTTTTTGACAAAAATTGGCGCTTTACGTGAATTCTTAGACAAAATTTGCTTTTTTTTTTCGCGATTTTAGACGAAATTTGTCGTTTTTCGCGATCTTATGAGAAAATCTGTCGTTTTTTTAAGATTTTGTGACGAAATTAGCGATTTTTTCGCGAATCTTTAGACAAAATTTGCCGGAAAATAATCGTTACATCGCAATTTTTTTAACGAAAGTCGCCTTTTTTTGCGATTTTTTGACGAAATTACGCATCTTATGGGACGTGTAAGAGCTATTTTTCTGCGTCCCGTCACCGATTTTTTGCGTAATTTATGCGCTATAGCGTGTCCGCGGTATCTCTGTCGAAAATAGAGGTACATATTTTTTAAAAAGTGTGGTGGAAACAAACCCTCTAAATTGGCTTGCCTAATATCAAGATTTTTTAAAAGTGCAATGTTTTGTGGAGAACTATTTTCGTGTCTATTACATTTCTGTAATTATATAATATTCTTTTGGGTGACATATATATTTTAGGAATAAAGTTTTTATAACAATGTACTCGTATATTATGTAGTATGTGTGTGTGTGCGAATATATATATATATATATATATATATATATATATATATATATATATCTGTGTGTGTGAGTATGTATATATATATATGTGTAAAAAAGGGCGCAAATCCTTATATATATATATAAGGATTTGCTCCCTTTTGTAAGGCAATCGGCGCCCTTGTTATCCATTTTGCCACCGCCCTCTCTGTTAAGCCAGTACGACCCTGAAAGCACATACCGAATTTTAAAAAGTACTCTACAACAATTATTACGCAAAGACAGTACTATAACTGATTTATTTTGTGTGTTCCTGTTAATTAATAAAAAATGCCGTGAACGGTCTGTTTTAAACGTGATCGCAGTGACATTTAGTGAATTATATCAGTTTCAATGCATCTGAAATAACGTAACGTCACTAAAATAAACTCTGAACGATTTTTTTCCACATACCATAATGTAATCGAATTCTTTTGAGTGTCCCTGTGAATGAACCATTAATCGTTCATTTTTCATAAACAATACCAAACATACTTTGATGATCTTTAATAAGCTTTATCAATTGCAGGAAAATCCGAGTATATTTACGGGAGTTAGAGCGTGTACAGACGGATAGACGTTCAGAGAAATGAATATATAAGCATTTTTCAACTTTGTTTAAAGGGCTAAAAACCGTCGTAAAACAAGGACATCAAAATATTACACAGAGTATGTTTTTCTGAAATCTGCGCTTTTAAACAATAGAAGCTCCACCCATTTCTAAAACTCTTTCCATAAATAGCTTTTTTAGATACGTTCTTCAAGTTTATGAATCACTTGCTTAAGTAAGCGGTCTTGCTCAAAATTTTAAAAAGCTTTTTTTTTTTTTTTTTTTTTTTTTTTTTTTTAAGTAATTTTTATTCTTTTTTTTCCTTTAATTTGGGCGACAGATTGATTATACTTACTTTGTAAATATAATCTGCGATCTGAGTTGAGATAGAGATTAAAACCTTTTGATTGAATGTTGATTATTTAGATATTTAAATATTTTTTTCAAGAACAAAAGAACAATGGTAAACACAACAATTTGGCGAATGGCAAAAACTGTTGTTAGTTTTCGTTTTTTTAAAAACTAAAACAAAACCACATCACCTTTTTCTTTTACGTATAAAAACATTTCATATTTATTTATTTAAAAGAGGTGTCACAAATAAAAAATTAAAAAGTTGACATGTTTCGGTTCAATCATAAGAACCGTATTCATAACACATAAAATCCTTCAAAATTCTGCGAATTTTTTTTTTTTTTTTTTTTTTAGTATATATATACAGAAATCTGAAATCGTTGTTTCAGTTATTTTCTAAGAAAGAGCTCCGGACCCATCAACTCTTTTGGAAATTTTAATAAACGCACATACACACACGTATATAGTATATGAAATAGATTTATAATGTCGAAAACAAATTCAGATTATCTCACAATGTCAAAATATATAATTATTGCCATAATCTGCTTTTATCGCGCTTCAATATGTTTTTAAAACTTATACTATGATGTTCTATATTCACCTGCTCCCGTCCATCATATTTCTAATATGACGTAATATTTACCTTTTTTTTGTGGGAAGAATTTTATTGCAAATTTTTAGTTATTGGCAACTGTTATAACGAAAAATGTTTTAGTTTGATAAAAACTGCTTTTAAATGGGCGGGTTTTTTACTAATTAAAAATTAATTATAAATTAGTTCGATACCGTATTACTTTAATTGCTTTGGCCGTGTTTTAATACCCAAGTAACCTACTTTTCACAATTCTGGCTTAGAAAACTGTGGATTTGTTTATTATTACAGTGAGACAGGTAGACAAGCTTCCATCTTTGTATATTAGATTGACATTGAATACATGTCAATTAAAATATCTAATATAAAAAATTCTACAAACTAAAAAAATATGGACAACCGAATATAAATGCATCTTTTTTTAAGGTAGAAGCCACGCCCCTTTCTGTGATGTTTTTCGAATAAAAAGCAGAACTGAGGCGTTGACATGAATAAGGGAGTAAGTGCGAATAAGGCATTTTTCCATTGACAAGAAGGAAGTACCAAGTCAATAGTATATTATAGTAAGTACCGCCCATAAACCATCATTTAGACGTTGTCTAATGATAATTCGAAAACTATTTAAAAGAAAATTTTTAAATAGAGAATTCGAGTAAAGCATGACGTAATAAATAAAAAATCTATTTAAAAAAATAAGTTGTAACCCATATTTTTTACAGTATTAATTTCATAATTCATAATGTAAAATTTTTAAAATTTAAAATACTGTGCATTTATGTTTGGGTGTTTTAGTTATGTAACAACACACCCAAAATTTTCACACTATGATTATAATCTCAAGTAACATTAACCCTTTCAGAGGCAAGATATTTGCATTCTTAAAATGTTGCAATAATTGAATGACAAAAGTATTAGAAAGTTTTTTTTTTCTAAACAAGTAAAAGTATATTTTCCTAAACTTAATAAAAGTAAGATTTTCATTGAAAAATTCGCATGCCAATGTGACAGACTATCAAAATTATATAATACCATAGCGTCATCACCACTCTTCAAAGGCTTAACACAAATATGAAAAAGTAATTTAACATTAGCAGCTGTACATCTTCAATGTTATAATTTAAAAGCTTATTGTACAAATGACATGAAACTTCATTTTTACGCATAATTTAAGCCAAAGATTTAAGGCCCCAGTCCCTGGCCGCGAATACACTCGCGAGCTAATGCAATTCCTATGGGGAGGCATTTTTCTAATAACTCTTTCGCATTTTGACATATCTAAGTGATTTTTTTTTGTATTCTGATATGAGAACCGGTTTAGAAAATGAAACTAACTTTATAAAAAATACCTGCGACCAAAATCGAAAAAGTAATCAAGGAGCGCTCATGAGAGGGACCTCAGCTATCCAATGAAAAAAAAAAAAAAAAAAAAAAATTACATAGAAATGTCAAAATGCAAGAGTTATAAGAAAAATGCCTCCCCATAGGAATAGCAATAGCTTGTGTGTGTCTTCGACAGTGTTGCCAGATTGGGGATTTTGTCCCCATTTTGGGGAATTTTGAACCTTTAGGGGAATTTTTTGGGGACATGCTTGGGGACTATGAATATATTTGGTGAAAAACTTGGGGAATTGTTTTCAGAATTTCAATTTTTACTTTCAGACATTTGCCAATATCGGATCTGTCTCGAATTCGATTTTGGTTTAGAGAACGAAAATAAAATACAGAAATAATTAATATAAATCAATATTATCATGGTTGTGCTTACCGTTTACATGTACTACATATTCATCATGATCTGCATTGAGCTATCCTCCATCAGATTTTCCTGTTGTCGCGGAGAGAAACACAAGCGCAGAAATACATTTCATTTAATAGTAGATTAGATTTATATCGCAAAAAATAAAAACAATTTTAAAACTTTTGCTGTTGTTGTTGTTTTTAGCTTTGAATATACATACAGAATTCTGTTAGATTAATTGTTTATTATTATAATTTTTTTTAATGGGGAATTTTTTTTTTAAGAAATGCTTGATTTGGGGACAATTTTGAGTTTAAATTTGTTTTAAAAAATTTTATAACGGAAAATTGAAAATTGGCTTTTTTGAGTCGATATTGCGTTGGGGACTTTTTTTGAAAAAAGTCCTGATTTGGGGAAAATTTCAGAAATTTTGAGGAAATTGGCTTTCGACAATCTGGCAACACTGGTCTTCGAAAGCAGGGACTGGGACCTTAATATATTTTGTCAAAATTGGCTGTTGCAGATGGAGCCTCAGAAAATTAATATGAATCATTTAAAGTTAGAATTTATCTGGGCTCGATTGGTACCATTAACTTTCTATAACTATTTTCCCTAAAACTATTTCATTCGTAAGTGATAACAAATACGTGATAAATTATTCCAAAACAAAAATAGTCAAAATTTGGATTTTATATTTTGGACAAAGAATGTAGGAGGATGAAGATAGATTGTTGCATACATCTTTTCTCACCTACATACTGGATTAAAGTATTACAGTTTATATTTTGCGAAGATTTATTTTGAATCTAGACTAGATAAATTTATTATTTAAGTTCAAATTACTCGGCGAGTAATCTGTACCTGATTAAAATTGTGATTCTTATCTTTAGTGTAGGATATTCTTTCCCTTATTAAATTTTAGGTATAACTTTAAACTTTTTCCGGGCTGAGAATATTTTGCTAAAAGTACTAATTAACATTTACTTCGAGAAAATTGGAATGAAAATCTAGGTGGCAATGAAAGAACACAAAAATATTGATAATTTACTCGGAAAATTAGCACAAAGCTTTGTTGAAAAAAAAGTGCATGCTTGTAAGATTAAATGCAAATTGAATAATCAGCTTTTAATAAAAAACTATAGAAATTAAATCATAAGACATCACGTTAAACACCTTTCATTGCATTATATTGCCCTACATTTCTATATGTACATAATCGGCATGGTACATCATTTAAAAATTTATGGATTTATTAGCGTAAATAAAAGTTATTACGTTCCACTACCATTATTCCGGAAGAATATTCTTCGCTTTTTTTAATAACAAAATTCTGTAATTAAATAAGGCTACGATTTCTATTTAAATAAATAAATAAATAAATAATTTTAATGAAGTGGAAGCACCTCTGCTTCATTATATATAACATCTACGAAAATATCTATCTCTGTTTTAGGTACATGTGCGATATTACACTGGGAAAAAGCAATCTGTTGTTGTTCATTGGCGACAAATGCAAAGAGTAACAAGTATTTTACATACATTGACACCTTCACATGCATGTGACTGAATTTGACTACCATTATTTCCGAACAGCAATATTCGTTTTCCTTAATAGCAAATTTGTGTGATTAAATGAGGCTTTGATTTCTGTTGGAAAACAGTCGGAGTGAAATGAAAACAGTTCTATTCACTTTGCTATGTGGGCGAAATAACACCCCCCTTTTACCACTCTATTCGCCAGCATAATAATTGAAAACACACAATGTTAAAAAAAGAAAAAAAAATGCAGTAGAAGTAAAATTAATGTTTAGACTGTTGCCTTCTTTAATATGACATCAGGGTTAATCACGAATATCTTCTTGTTTTATAATAAAATATTGCTATGCATCGAGTTGAACGTTAAAACAAATTACGGAAGAAAGAGGTCCAAATAAAAGAAATACTCTATGCATTTTTAGATGCATTTTACTATATTCTATCGCACTTATTGCAGGAAATATAAAATTATGTGCTGTGTATTGTACAATATGAATACAGTATATACAGCTTTAAAACCCTCCAAGCGTCTTGCAAATGGGTAAAATTGTAATGTTGTTTTCTCTGTATTTTGTTTTAAATGCTAATAAAATATGATTCTTTCAATATTACATAAAAAATCTTATTTAGGAATATAAATGTAATCCTTGAAAGTCTTAATCATTCTTCAATGCTTTGAAAATTCATTAAATTTATAGAATTATAATATCTTAAACATTTCTTATATTGCCGTGAAACCTGGAGCTTAGTGTACGGAATATTACGGGCCAAACGCTTAGAGGGTTAAAAAATGAAAAAAATTCATGGTGTCATTCATTTTCCAACAGATTTCAGAATAATAAAACAAAACTGCACCGTTTAAAAAAATTAAGATATTACGTCACATTCCCATCTACAATTGGAAAATTATCTAACTTTTTTAGCGGCCTGTATATGATATAGAGATTTGTACCTATTAAAGTCATGCATTTCAAATTTTACTTCTTTAAAAGGTACACATATTTCGGAAAATTCCCCTTCAGAAATTTCTTCTAATAAGGAGAATGATATTGGAATACTTTTGTGCAGCCCTATATATGAGGTATCGAATTTATATATAAAGAGTAATATGCAAAAAACTAATTAAATTTAAAAGTGCATACCGAATTTTAAAAAGTAAGCAATTATTACACAAAGCCAGTACTATAACCGATTTATTTTGTGTGTCCTTGTAAATGAATAAAAAATCACATGAATGCTCTGTTTAAACGTGATCGTAGTGACATTCAGTGAATTGTATCAGTTTCAATGCATCAGAAATAGCGTAATGTCATTAAAATACTCTCTAAACGATTTTTCTCCGCATACCATAGTGTAATCGAATTCTTTTGAGCGTCCCTGTGAATGAACCGTTAATCATTAATTTTTGATATACAATACCAAACATACTTTAGTGATCCTTAATAAGCTCTATCAATTGCATGAAAATCCGAGTATATTTACATGAGGTAGAACGTGTACAGACGGACAGACGTACAGACAAGCCGAATACATAAGAATTTTTCAATTACGTTGGAAAGGGCTAAAAAACGTCATAAAACAAGAACATCAAAAACAAACACTTTGCGGAGCGTATGTTTTTCTGAAATCTGTATTTCTAAACCATAGAAGCTCCTCCCATTTCTGAAATTTATTCCATAAATTGTTTTTTTAGATAAATTCATCAAGTTTATGAATCACTAGCTTAAGCACCCGGTGTTGCCCCGAATTTTAAGAATGTTGGTTTTTTTAAAAGTAATTTTCACTTTTTTTCCCCTTTAATTTGTGCGACAGATTGCCTATCTGCGATCTAAATTGAGATAGAGATTAAAACCTTTTGATGAAAAGTTGAGTAGTTAATTATTTGATTTTTTTTTTCATGAGTAAAAAACAATGGTAAGCACAACAATTCTGCGAATGTTTTTTTTTAATATAGAAATCTGAAATGATTTGTTTCAGTTATTTTCTAAAAAAGAGCTCTTGGTCCATGAACCTTTTTGGAAATTCGAATAAACACATATACATACACACAAATATATGAAATAGATTTTAAAATGGCGAAAACAAATTCAGAGAACCTTAAAAAGTCAAAACATACCAGTATTACCATAATCTGGTTTTTATCACGCTTCAATACGTTTTTCAAACTCATATGTTGTTATATCTGATGACCTGCCTGTCGACAGCGTTAGAGAAAAGTGGACTGGTTTTATTTCACCATAGGTTTTTATTGATTATTGCCAGGGGGCAAACATTTAAATGAGCTTTTGATTTGAGAGCGAGGGCGCTCGATACAAACGTGTTGTTCGAAGGACAACGAAGCTCAACTGAGCGTTACATCATTTATCAGCTAGGTGGCGCTGATCTCTTAATCAAACTTCGGGAGCGCACATACCGGCCCCCATTGAAGTATTCTGATAGTTCAATGATACACAACAATTAAATATACAATAACATACAGATACTTTTACAAATTAATGGTTACACATAAAGCACTTAATATAAATACAATAATAAGAAATAATAAATTCAATAGAAATAGGTTAAGCTTAATTAATATTTTCGTTATTTACAATGGGTAGAACACAAATATTAGAGATACTTCTTTTGTAAGTTCCGGATGGAGTCCGGACTATTACAACCCTAACATTGTCATCATTTCCTTTAATGATTTCTGAAATACGACCTATTATCCATTTACAAACTGGTAGGTCTCCATCCTTTACCAGAACCATCATACCTGGTTCAACATTTTGTTTTTTAAAGAGCCATTTGGATCTCTGCTGCAAATGGCTTAAATAAGAATTGGACCAATTTTTCCAAATTAGTTGCACGATTTTTTGAGTTTTCTGCATCGGTCGAGCAAGTTTTCTCTTACATTAATCAAATTTGGCTCAGGAAGAGCATTAATTGGTCTACCAATCAAGAAATGTCCTGGAGTCAAAACTTCATAGTCTTCTAATTCAGAAGATAATGGGGAAAGAGGGCGCGAATTTAGAATACCTTCGATTTGAGTAGTAATAGTTAAAAATTCTTCAATGGTTAATTTCGTAACACCGATAGTTCTTTTTAAGTGGTATTTGAACTGTCCGACGCCTCTCTCCCAGAGTCCTCCAAAATTTGGGGAACGAGGGGGAAGAAATTTCCAGAGAACTTGCTCGGATGACAGAAATTTTGATACATCATCATTGTTTTTATTTATAGAATTTAATAATCTCTTTAGTTCTGCACATGCTCCAACAAAGTTGGATGCATTGTCACAAAAGATAGTACTACTTTTGCCTCTGCGAGCAAAAAATCTTTTAAGTGTTGCAATTAATGCAGCAGAAGTTAAGTCAGAAAGTAGTTCTAAATGAACTGCTTTAGTAACCATGCATATGAAAATGGCCACATAAACTTTATTAAATATCCCTTTTCTCTGGTTGCGATATTTAATAAAAAATGGACCGCATAGGTCAAGACCTGCATTGGAAAACGGTGGCCCTTGTATTACTCTCTCAGGGGGTAAATTACCCATTATTTGACTTACAATTGAAGGTTTTATTTTGAAACATTGAACACACTCGTGTACAACTTGACGAGCAATGTTTCTTCCATTAATGGGCCAAAATAATTGTCTTATACTATTTAATAGCCCTTGAGGACCAACATGTAAGTCTCTCTTATGATAATAAAGAAAGATAATTTTAGTTAGTTTACTGCTTGGGGGTAAAATGATTTGGTGAGATCGGTCATAGCTTAAATTTGAGTTGGTCAAACGACCACCCACTCTTAATAGATCATCTTTGTCTAAGAAAGGATCTAAAAATCTCAACTTACTTTTTACAGGGACAGACATGCCCTTTTTCAATGCCGAAATTTCTGATGAAAAATACTCACCTTGAGCTCTCTTAATTAAGAAATTTCTAGAAACTCTTAGTTCATCTAGCGTTAAGGAACCCTTAAGTTTTGTCGGTTTTTTACAATTGTGGACAAACCTGAAAATAAATGCTAACACTCTCATTAATTTAATATAACTATTTGAAAGGGCAAGAAAAGAGTTAATAAAGTCTTGACTTGTAACTGAAGTGAGAACCGGAACTGACTTTAGTTCCTTTAAAAAATGTTCGTCTTTGTTATGAGAGTCTTTTTGTGGACAAAAGTTTACAATGTCTTGTTTCAGGAAATCGGGTCCTTCAAACCACAGTTTATTTGTAGCAAGCGATTTTGCATCTTGACCTCGGGATAACACATCCGCTGGATTTAGTTTTGACGGCACATATCTCCACTCGTAGTTTTTGGTAAGTTCTTGAATCTTAGTCACTCGGTTCGCCACGAAAGTTTTCAGAAGATGTGGGGACATGTTTATCCATGCTAAGGAAATCGTAGAGTCCGACCAAAGTATGACTTTGTCGATTTGAAGTTTCATAGCTCTAATTACCCTTTGAGCAAGTTGGCACAACAATAGACAGGCTGAAAGTTCAAGCCTCGGTATGCTGACAGTTTTAATAGGGGCAACTTTACTTTTGCTGCAAATGAGGTGGCAAACAGGCGAATTTGAGTCAGTGTTCGTTTGACGATAAAGGGAAGCTCCGAATGCTTTCTCACTCGCGTCAGCAAACCCATGTAAGAGGATAGTTGTTGCATCTTTAATAAGAATACATCTGGGTATTTTGATTGTTTCTATAAGAACTAGTGAATTGAGGAAATTGTTCCACTCTTGAGCAACATGAAGTGGAATTTTATCATTCCAGTTGCACTTTAGCAACCATAGTTGTTGCATGAAGATTTTTGCACGGCAAATTACAGGACCGAGCAAGCCAAGGGGGTCAAAGAGTCTTGCAATTTGACTTAGAATTTCGCGTTTTGTATAGTCAGAAGTTTTGTTGACGATAACTTTAAAGTTAAATGTATCACTAGTGCAGTCCCACATTATTCCGAGAGTTTTTGTTGAAGTTTCTTCAGCATTTTGATTAAAGGGAAATGTTTGATAATCAGGATTTATTTCTTCAATAACATTAGAACGCCATTTATGCAAGGCCATCTGACCTTTTTTGAAAATGTCTGTTAATTGTTTTTTAATTTAAAAAAATTCGGAAATGTCTGATGCACCTGACAGGCAATCGTCCATGTACATATCGTTCTTTACAACTTCGGCAGCTAATGGGAAATTGTTGGCTTCATCTATCGCTAACTGTTGGAGCACTCTAGTGGCAAGGTATGGACTGCTTGCACAACCGTAGGAGACCGTTTTCAGAGTGTAGATTTTGTCAGTTTCCTCCCTCCCTTCTCGCCACAATATTTTTTGGTATCTAGTATGCGACGGATTTACTTCTATTTGTCGAAACATTTTATTTACATCAACTGTAAATGCGAAAATATGTTTTCTAAAACGAATCATAATTGAAAAAAGATCATCCTGTATTATCCCTCCTTTAAACAATAAGTCGTTTAAAGACTTCCCATTAGTAGTTTTACAACTCCCAAGGGACCGTTCAAGTATTACGTAAGCACTAAAGGGGGAGGGGAGGGTCCAGAGTCTGCTTATTTTTTCTGACAAGGGGGAGGTGGGGGTCACGACAATTCTTACGTAAGCATTACGTGTAGGATTAATAATGTAAAGGATTGGTAACTTTTTATAAATCAAGAAGTATTGATGTATAAACTGACATAAAATCTTACGTAAGCAAAGGGGGGGGGGGGGATCTAGCATTTGCTTATATTTTCTTACAAAGGGGGGGAGGGGTACAAAATGACTAAAAATATGCTTACGTAATACTTGAACGGTCCCCATCAAAAACAACCCTCAGTTTAGTTGTAGTACTTGATGGTCGCAAAACACCGTGATGAGGGAAAAAATATCCTTTGTCAGGATTGATGTCATCGGAATTTTCTTCCATGTGTCCTAAAGTAGTGTATTCTTTTAGAAATTCTGAGTATAATTCCTTTAATTTGGGATCCCGCTCTAAACGGTTCCATAACTGATTTAATCTTTTAGCGGCAATTTGTTTTGAATCTCCCAGAGAATTATCTAACATTTGAATCTTAAAGGGTAATTCAACTACATATCTGCCGTCCGGTTTCCGATAGTGAGTCTTTAAAAAATGTTCATTACAGTAATTTAACTCCTCACTAACTAAGGGTTTTAATTCACTTACTTGCTCCATTTCCCAAAAGGAACTTATTTCTTTTTTCCAAATTTTTATAATCTGTTACTAAAAAACAAGAATCAGAATAGTCCCTTAAATTTGAGATAGAATTGCATACAGTTCCTGATATAATGTGACCGAAAAAAGTTTCTACTAACATTAATTGGGAATCATCAATTTTAATTTTATTAGACCCTATTAATTCATAGAATAACTGCGCTCCAATCAGTGCATCTACGCGTTTCGGCTTATTCCAATTATTATCCGCTAATTCTATGTTCGACGGCAATTTTAATTTTGACGTATTTATATATTTGGGTGGTAGATTAGCGATTTTAGGAACAACTAACATATCTAATTGATAAGATTTAGTTTTGTTTTCATTAGTTAATTCTGTACTAACAAATGATTTACCATTTAAACATAAATCATTAAGTCCGGAAATGGAAATATGAGTTTTTTGTTTACGCAATCCTAATAGATTTGCAGCATGAGAAGACAATAAATGCGAACTCGAACAGCTGTCTAATGCAGCAATTAAAGGTTGAAATTCCCCAGAACCGTCCTTCAAATATATCACAGCTGTGTTTAAAATTACACAAGATTTATTTATTTCATTTTCCTTCGCGAAAAATGTTTGATTATCAGGAGAAAGGGAGGAGGGTGAATCCACCTGGCGTCTCTCTGTCTGATCTTCAACAATGAATTCCCTTCTGATATTATTTTCATTTAATGGATGAAGTAATGAATTATGCTCTTTGCTGTTACAAGAAAGGCATTTATTTTTAGATAAACAAGGATTAGGTAGATGGCTGTTTAAGCAAGATTGACATAAATTGTTATTTTTAACAACTTCTGATCTCTTTATCACGTTCATTTGTTTAAATTTCTCACATCTATATAAAGAGTGTGAATCTGTACATCCTAAAATACAACCTTTTCGCTGTTTTGATTTTGTTAAAAAGGATTTTTCCATGTTTGGCTTAGTGCCAGATTTCCAGATATTATAAGGAGATTTTTTTTGTTCCTTTGAAATAACAGTATTTTGAAGAATACGACTTCTTTCTTCCAAAAAGCTTAAAAAGCTAGCTAATTTAGGAATTTCGTTTTTATTTAATTTCATTTCGAACGATTTTTTTATTTCAGAATCCAATCTTTGAAACAAGATGTACATTATTAACGCATCTGACAGCTCATTCGATTCAAATTCAAGTAATTTTAATGCACGCAAATTACATTTTGTATTATTAATTAATTGCATTAAATGATTAGGAGAATCGGGTACTTTTGAAAAATTAAGTAGTTTAATAATATGGCAATCAATGACAGCTCTTTTATTTTCATATCTTTCTTCTAAAGATTGCCAAAGCGATTCGTAAGTATCTTGAGCTGACTCAAGCCTTTTGGCTTCACCTTTTAAACAACCCTTTAAGTAGCATAACTGCTGAGTTGAATTCAGATTTTTATTATTACCGATAATAGACATAAATTGTGTTTTAAAATTTTGAAATTCATCATATTTTCCATAAAAATTGGGTAGAGGTAAGTCTGGAATTTTAAAGTTATTACTAACAGTGGGGTTTTCTTTATTCATATTAACACATTCATATTTAGAAAGAATAATGTTAAGTTTTACCTCTGAATCTTCCAGTTCATCCTCTAGCTCAGTTGCTAGTTCCAAAGAATCAGTTATGTCGACATCTTCCGGAAGAGTTGTATACGACACTATTAAATTGCGTAATGACGTTTTAATTTCCAAAATAGAAACCTTTTTGCTTTCTAAGAGGAGTCGTTCTTCTTGTTGCTTTTCTTGCGATCCTTTTAGATGAATGCATTCATATTCACTAATGAATTTCGTAATTTTATTTACTTTAGTTTTCAATACGCCGCGTTGGCGATTTAAAGTAATTAAAGTAGTCATTTTTTAATTAGCTGTTCTCCGGTCGCCTAGGACCATATGTCGACAGCGTTAGAGAAAAGTGGACTGTTTTTATTTCACCATAGGTTTTTATTGATTATTGCCAGGGGGCAAACATTTAAATGAGCTTTTGATTTGAGAGCGAGGGCGCTCGATACAAACGTGTTGTTCGAAGGACAACGAAGCTCAACTGAGCGTTACATCATTTATCAGCTAGGTGGCGCTGATCTCTTAATCAAACTTCGGGAGCGCACACTGCCCACGTCCATTATATTTTAAATATGACGTTTTTTTTCTTTTTTAAAAAATACATTAAATTGTTTAGTCCATTGTCATTTTTTACACGTGGAGATCTTGCAACAGATAAGTTATGAAGTAATGAAAATTTGTTTTAAAATTCATCAAAGTACAGTCGAGTCTCTCTATAACGAAACTCCATATCGAATTTCTCTATATAACGAATTTTTAGTAGGAACGATTCCCTTTACGCATGATTACATTAAAAACAGTCTCTCTATAGCGAAATATCGATCTCCATATAACGAATTTTTTCATAAATTGGTCTTAATTTACTCAGTTTTAAAAGGCTTCGAAATCATATGGAATCAATTTTCCATCCCTTACTTTTGATTTATCGTCAGTGCTGAGTTTTTTTATATAACTTCTCTCCTTGTTCTTTAAATCCAACACATTCATTCCATCTCCCACACATCTTTCCATATCCTTCTCAAAACCGAGTCAATTGGATTGATGCACATGTAAAAGAGGAATCAATGAGAGGCACATAAGAGAGGCTTTCAAATGGAGGAAAATGTTAAATACAATTTTTCATTCCTTGCTAAAATTTGAGCTTTTTTAAAGCATAATAATTTTAAGATCAAAACAACAAAAAATCCCAGATTTCTTCGTCTGAATTTAATGCAAGTCTTCCTTATTTGATTTTCATTAAGCTTTCAAATAAATGGCTGTTCTCTTTTTTGAAACAGCTTAAATAATTAAGAAATAAAATGTTAATATTTACTTTTAAACATTTTTTTTTCAAAACATAATTTTAAACATTATTAATTCAAAAGATCAAAAATAATATTTGTTCACATTTCACACATTAAATACATTTTTAACATCATTCTCTATACATCGAATTTCTCTATATAACGAATTTTTAACTGGAACGGTGGATTTCGTTATATAGAGACTCGACTGTATTAATTCCTTTTTCATTTTCAACGTGGTAATCTTGCAATTGAAAAATAACTGTTGTGAGAAGAATTTTATTGCAAATTTTTAATTATTGGCAACTGCTATAACGAAAAATGTTTTAGTATGATAGAAAATTGCTTTTAAATGGGTGTTTTTTTTTTGGGGGGGGGGGGAGGTAATTAAAAATTAATTATAAATTATTTCGATACCGCATTACTTTAGTTGCTTTTGCCGTGTTTTAATGCTCAAGTAGGTAACTTTTTACAACTCTGGCTTAAAAAAATTTGGATTTATTTATTATTACAGTGAGACAGCTCAACAAGTTTTCGTCTTTCTTTATTAAATTAAATACGTGTTTATGAAACTAGCTAATATAAAAAATCATGCAATCCAAAAAATAAGGATAACATTATATAAATTAATCTTCTTTAAGGTAGACGCCACGCCCTTTCTCTATAATGTTTTTGAATAAGAAGGGGAATTCAGGCGTTGACATGGAAAAGGGAATAGGTGAAAAAAAATGTATTTTTTCATTGACAGGATGGTAGTACCCAGCAAATAATATATTATAGTATAGTAAGTGATAGTATATTGTAGTAGGATTTATTTATTGTTACAGTCAGACAGCTGGACAAGTTTTCGTCTTTGTACATTACATTAAATACGTGTCAAATAAAATATATAAGAAATTCTACAAACTAAGAAAACATGGACAACATGATATAAATTCAACTTCTTTAAGGGAAAAGCCACGCCCTTTGTCAATGATATTTTTCGAATGATAATTAGAACTGAGGCGTTGACATGTAAAAGGGAGTAAGTGCAGAAAGTCACTTTTCCATTGACAAGAAGGAAGTACCAAACCAACAGCATATTATAGTAAGTACCGCCCATAAACCATCATTGATGTTATTTAATGAGAATTCGAAAACTATTTAAAAAGAAAATTTTTAAATTGAGTATTCGCGTAAAGCATGACGTAATAAATATTATCTATTTTAAAAGTTATAGGTTGTAACTCATATTCTTTTACAGTATTAATTTCATAATTCATAATGTAAAAATTTTTAAATTACAAATTCTGAGCCTTTTTGCTTGGGTGTTTTAGTATTATAACCACACACACAAAATTATCACACTAGGATTATAATCTCAGGTGATATTAATTTTTTCAGGGGCAAGATATTTGTATTCGTAAAATGTTCAAATAATTGAATAACAAAAGTAATACTAAGTAACGAAAAATGTTTTAGTTTGATAGAAAATTGCTTTTAAATTGGTGGTTTCTTACTAATTAAAAATTAATTATAAATTAGTTCGATACCGCATTACTTTAGTTGCTTTTGTCGTATTTTAATAGTCAAGTAAGTAATTGTGAAAAAAATGTGGATTTGTTTATTATTACAGTCAGATAGCCAGACAAGTTTTCGTCTTTGTTTATTTAATTAAATTTCGAGTTTATAAAACTAGCTAATATAAAAAATTCTGCTAACTACTTTTTTTTCTACTATATTTTCCTGAACTTAATAAAAGTGAAATTTTCATATAAAAATTCGAGTGCCAATTTGACCGTTAGCTATTAAAATCATATAATGCTTTAACGTCATCACCACCCTTCAAAGGCTTAACAGAAATATAAAAAAGTAATTTAACACTAGAAGCTCTACATCTTCAATGTTATAATTCAAAAACTTATCGTACAAATGACATGAAACTTCATAACCAAATTAATACTTTTTATACTAAACTTAATATATTTTGCCAAAATTGGTGTTGCAGATGGAACCTCAGAAAATAAATATGCATCATTTAAAATTAAAATTTATTTGGAATTGACTGGTACTAGTATTGTTAGAAAACGGGGCTTTTGAGAATTCGCGCCTTTTTTTCCAGCTGACGCTATGAAAATCGCTCTCTGTCTTTTGTCACCTGACGTTGTGACGTCAGAGAGTAGATGTTGGAGCGGGAGCAGACGATTGTTGGTTTTTCAGCGACATGGGAGGTAAAAGAAGTTCTTCGGTAATATTTTTGCGAATTACATTTTGAGAAAGAAAGAAATAGGCTCAGATTTAAAATTTCTGGGCCATCTTACGCTGAGATGAGGATAATTTTATCCTTAATTATATATTAAATTTATATATAATGCGTTTTAGTTAAGAATACAAAACAAAGAGTCCAGCTGCGTTTACGATCTAAAGTTTTGTGTTTTGTTCTTCAACACTTCGAAGTTCTGAGATTCGCTGTGCCAACAGGCATTTTGTTAGTCAAAAGAATTCAGAAAAAAGAATATTTGGCTTCACCTGAGATTCGCTGTGCCAACAGGTATTTCGTTAGTCAAAAGAGTTCAGAAAAAAGAATATTTGGCTTCACATATGTTAAGTGAGTTTTATTTTGAGTTTTAGTATGATTATTTCTCATTTATTCTGTATGTATATATGTTTTTTTGTAAATAATGTAAATATAATTCAGTGTCTATCTAAATTTAATTTTTGTAAATATTTCAAAATTTTGGATTATATTCCAAATTAAAGCTGTGTGTAATTTTAAGATTGTTTCATAATTAAATATATCATTAAAATTAAGATTTAATAAGTTGTTTTTGGTTTTCAATTTGAAGTTTAGTTTTGTTTATTTATTTTTTGGTGAGTTTTTTTTAGCCGCCCTGCAAGCACGCCATTGCAGTTTAGCGGTACATTTCTGTGTCTTTATTTTATGTTAGATTATTTTGAGTTTTGACATAGAAAAGTGGCGTCCGCGACAGGATTTTTGAGTTTAATTAAGACTTTTGATTTTGTTTTTTGAGAAATAATCATACCATTTGATAGTCGTATTTGGAAAAAATAATTTATGCCGGATATGTAATATTTAAATTTTGAGTATACTTTCGTTTTTATATGTCATGAGTGCGGTTAATTTTATTTATTGTTTTTATTTAGAATTATAATATTGTGTATGTTGAGTTCAGAATTTATTAAAATTAATGAGTAATATTTACAAATACTGATACGTTTATAAATTGAGATTTTGAGTTCATTTTCATTTATATAAAAATGAATATTGATACTTTAAAGAAAAAACGTGCGACGGCACGTAGCGCTTTTACGAGAACAGCTAAGGTTTTAAAAGACGAATTAGAAAAGGAACAAGCGGATAAATCCGTTTTATATGATAAATTTGTGAAATTAAAATCTATAATTGATGAATTAAAATCTTATGATTCGGAAATGTTAGATTTAATGATAGCAGCTAATGTTACTGATCAAAATCTAGAAACTGAAGCTATAAGTTGCGAGGAATATACCGATGAATTTATAACGCTGAGTCGCCGAATAAAAGAAAAAACGGATAATTCGGACATTAAAATTAGTGCGAGTTCTAATGTTGATAGTAATGCAAATGCGTGTAATGAAAAACGGTACAAATTGCCGAAAATCCAAATTAAAAAATTTGATGGTCAACTATTAAGTTATCTTTCGTTCTGGGGTCAATTTAAAAAAATCCACGAGGATAAGAGTCTGGATGATGTTGACAAATTTCATTATTTTGCCCAATCAATGTTACCGGGGACTCGAGCTTATGAGTTAATTGAGAGTTATCCCTTAACTGCGGAAAATTACCCGAAAGTCATTTCTGCGTTTGAGGAACGTTTTGGTAACAAAGAAATTTTAACTGAGATATATGTCAGAGAGTTGTTAAAATTAATTATCCAAAATGTACGTTCACAAGGTAAAGATAAGTTACCCCTGGTGTCATTGTTTGATAAAATTGAGTCTCATCTCAGAGCTCTCGAGTCTTTAGGTGTACACCAAGACTCCAATACTGCTTGGCTATATCCCATGGTTGAATCATGTTTATCGGCTGAAATGATTAGGGTATGGCAGAGAAGCGTTCTATTTAGTGACAAGGGACCACGTCTCTCGAATCTTTTACAGTTTCTGCGAAAAGAAGTTGAGGGGGAACAGAGAGTCAAACTTGCACGGTCAGGGTTTGAAATTTCTCCTCCTTCACGTGATGAACGCCCTAAAGAGATCAAATTTAAAAATAAAAAACCACCCGTGAGTGCTGCAAGTTTGGTAGCAACTAAGGAACAAAAATGCGTATTTTGCGGGAAAAATCATGAAAGTAAAGAATGTTTTTCGGCTCGGTCTTTGCCCCTGAAGGAAAGGTTAGATAAATTAAGAGAATTAAAGTGCTGCCTACGCTGTCTTAAGCCTGGCCATTTTGCTAAGGATTGTAAATTATTCATACAATGCCACCTGTGCAAGCGATCGCACCCCATAATTTTGTGTCCCGAGATTCAAGAGAAAAAAAATGAGAGTACGGCTAGCGCAAAAGGTTCGACTACAGTACAAGCTACTATGTCTACACCTTCATGTATGAAAGAAGTCCTCCTTATGACATTAATGGTGGAGGTAGTGTCAGGTGGCATACGGAAAAAGGTCAGGTGTCTCCTGGATTGCGGATCTCAAAGGTCGTATGTGCTGAAATCTACAGCCAAAGCTTTAAAATTAGAATGCCTTTCCTCTGAGAATTTAACTCATTCTCTGTTTGGCGGGACAAGAACTGAGTCTAAAGATCATAAACGATATTCTATGAGATTATGTCCTGTAGGAAGACGTACTGAATATCAATTCTGCTTTCTAGATCAGGAAAAAATTTGCGGAGGGATACCACGCGTCTCTAAAGGTCCTTTATTAAAGGAATTGAAAATGCATAGAATTTGGATTTCAGATGTGGGCGATGGTTACCCGGAAATAGAAATTTTGATAGGTAGTGATATTTATGGACAAATTCTTACGGGTGATGTAATTCAACTTAATGAGGGTTTGACAGCCATTAATACTAAATTGGGTTGGACTTTATGTGGAGAACCAACAGGATTAAATGTTCAGAGTTTTGAGGGTACCCAATCTATGTTAGTAACTAATCTACATGTTCAAAACATGAAAGTTTCTGATATGTGGAGTTTAGAAACAATTGGCATAGCAGATGAAGCGCAAACGTTTTCCAAAATGGTGGAAGATCAATTAGCTGAGGAACAGTTTTTGAAGGGGCTTCATAGAAACGAAGATGGGAGATATTGCGTAAGCCTGCCTTGGGTTCAAAAATTTCCACCTAACATTGCCTCTAATCGGCATATTGCAGAAAAAAGGCTTTTTGCTACTACTCGTAAATTAGAAAAATTGAACAATTTTGAAGAATACGATAAGATATTTAAGGAATGGCTGTCTGAAGACGTAATAGAAAAAATCCCAGAATCTGAAAAGAGTGAAAAGGGACATTATTTGCCACATCATCCAGTTATTAAATTAGATAGTTTAACTAGTAAAATTAAGCCCGTTTTCGATGCTTCATGCAAATCGGATAACTCGCTGTCGCTAAACGATTGTTTGATTAAAGGTCCGAATCTCGTAGAAGAAATTCCGGCGATTCTAATGAGGTTTAGAGAAAAGGCGATTGGCGTAACTTCTGATATTAGGCGAGCGTTTTTACAAATTGGCATAAAGCGGGAAGACCAAAATTATCTAAAATTTCTTTGGTGGGAAAATAACAAAATTTCTGAATTCCGACATAAAAGGGTTGTTTTTGGGGTTACCAGTAGCCCATACCTGTTGGCAGCAGTGATCTCATTCCACCTTAAAAATGTACCTTCAAAATTCGAAGATGTGGCCCTGAAGCTCTCAAAGTCATTCTACGTTGATAACTGCGTAACCTCAGTGGATACGAGCGCAGAACTTGAAATATTTAGGAAGCAAGCAACCGACATTATGGCAGATGCCCAAATGGAACTGCGTATGTGGACATTTGGTCCTGAAAGTGAAACGTTCTCTTCACAGAACACTGATCCGGTCTGTCCTGTTTTAGGTCTTCAGTGGGACCGGATAAATGACAATTTTTTCATTCCATTCAAAACTGAGCAAATATCATCAGATTTTTCAAAAAGAAAATTACTTTCTATAGTTCATTCTATTTTTGACCCTCTGGGGTTCATTGTGCCAGTAATGATACCTGCCAAATTAATTCTTCAAGAAGCTTGGGCCACAAAGACAAATTGGGACTTACCTTTGCCAGATGAATTAAAGAATCGGTTTTTAATGTGGTACCAAGATTTAGCTTGTATTTCCCAACTTAAATTTCCTCGTCGCATAAGTTATGGAAAAATAGATACTTGGTCCCTTCATGTCTTTTGCGACGCCAGTAGAAGCGCCTATGCCACCGTTATATTTTTAAGAAGTGAAGAAGATGAAGATGTTTATGTGAGGTTTGTGGCAGCCAAATCTCGTGTATCTCCATTGAAGAAAGTGACCATTCCGAGATTAGAGTTACTAGCTTGTGTTTTAGGAGCTCGTTTAGCCAAATACGTTTCTAATGCTTTGTTGTTTGAGGAAGTTCCAATCTATTACTGGACGGATGCAACTGTAGCTCTTTGCTGGATTCAACGAGAAGAAAACTGGGGTCTCTTTGTGAATAACAGAGTAAAGGAGATTCGAAGTTTGTCTAAGAAAGAATGCTGGAGACACATCCCAGGAAAAATTAATCCAGCTGATGTAGCTTCTCGTGGCTGTACTCCCCAACAGTTGTTGCGTTGCGGCTGGTGGGAGGGGCCTGATTTTCTGAAAGCAACTCCCGAGGAGTGGCCTAATTTTAATTTTTCCCCAGATGAAGAATTAGTCGCTTCAGAATTAAAGAAAACAAAAATTGTTAACTTAAACGTGAAAATAGAAAGGACTGAGTGGTACGAGCATTTTTCCAGTTTTTCCAAAATTGTCAGAATTTTCTGCTGGATGTTGCGATTTGTGAATAAACTGAGAAAGAAGCCTTCCTATGATACTAATACCCTAACATTGGAAGAAAAAACTAAAGCTGAGATAATTCTATGGGGTATAGAGCAAAAAAAGTATTTTCATGAGAAGGAAAATTCCGTTCATGGTTTGGTGGTTGTGCGTGGCGATGACGATGTTCTTCGGGTGAAAACTAAAATAATCGAACGAGATGATGAACTTTCCTTTTTATATCCAATTCTTCTTCCGTCCAAGCATTACTTAACTGAATGCCTAATTAGACAATATCATATAAAGTACTGTCATGCTGGTGTGCAGATATTGGCTGCTAAATTAAGACAGAAATACTGGATTATTTCATCAAAGAGAAATATAAAATCTAGCATAAACCGTTGTGTAGTATGCAAAAGATTCACTTCCAAACCTTTAACAACGCCCCCGATACATTTACCCCTTGACAGAGTAAGGGATGCTGCTGTCTTTGAAGTCACCGGAACTGACCTGTGTGGTCCTCTGCTTTTAAAGCCAAAGGGAAAAGCCTGGATTGTGTTGTTTACCTGTGCAGTATACAGAGCAATTCACCTTGAACTTCTCACGGCACTTAGCACAGAATCCTTCCTCCAGGCTTTTCGAAGATTCATCGCCAGACGAGGACGTCCGTCAGTTGTGTACTCAGACAACGGGACCAATTTCAGAGGAACGGACAATGCATTGAAAAGTCTGGATTGGAAGAAAATCACTGAATGCTATCCAATTAAGTGGAAGTTCAATCCCCCTACTGCAGCCTGGTGGGGGGGATGGTGGGAGCGACTTATTCGCTCAATTAAGACTTTACTCGTACGAATTTTAGGTAAATCCTCAGTGAATTTTGAAGAGCTTTTAACAGTCCTGTGCGATGTTGAAGCCATAATAAACAGTCGTCCACTGACATATATTTCGGATGATTCTGATGAGTTCATACCTTTGACACCCTCCTTGTTTCTGCAAGATATCAGACAAGTGGGAGTGCCTGATTTAGATATTATCGATTCCGATAAATTGAACGTACGTGTGAGGTATGTCAACAGTTTGCGACAAGAACTGAGAAATCGTTTTCGCAAAGAATATTTGGGACAACTTGTCCAGAAAGCCAATATTAAATGCCAAGAACTTAAAGTGGGGGACATTGTCCTCATTGAACTTGAGAAAAAAAAACGTGTATTGTGGCCCATGGGCAAAATTGTGAAAATATACAACAGTAGGGATGGTGCTTCCAGAATAGTACAGGTAAAAACTAACAGCGGATGTGTGACACGACCAATTCAAAAACTTTATCCACTGGAAGTGTCAAATGGAGATCCTGTGCTTACCTTGGCACCGGAAAATAGATCCAGATATGGAAGGTTGATTAAACCACGTAAGAAGTAATATTTAAGACTGTAAATAATGACTTTTATTTGATTTATTTTGTTAATAAGAACTCTAATTCTAATTTTTATATAATTTATGTACTGTGTTTCAATTTAGTTCCTACTATTTGTTTTTCATGTTTATTTGATCTAGCAATGTTCAATTTAACTTTATTTTTTAGTATCAAAATTGTTTAGTGTTAAATGAGAAATAATTGATTTTAAGAAAATCAAGGTGGGAGGATGTTAGAAAACGGGGCTTTTGAGAATTCGCGCCTTTTTTTCCAGCTGACGCTATGAAAATCGCTCTCTGTCTTTTGTCACCTGACGTTGTGACGTCAGAGAGTAGATGTTGGAGCGGGAGCAGACGATTGTTGGTTTTTCAGCGACATGGGAGGTAAAAGAAGTTCTTCGGTAATATTTTTGCGAATTACATTTTGAGAAAGAAAGAAATAGGCTCAGATTTAAAATTTCTGGGCCATCTTACGCTGAGATGAGGATAATTTTATCCTTAATTATATATTAAATTTATATATAATGCGTTTTAGTTAAGAATACAAAACAAAGAGTCCAGCTGCGTTTACGATCTAAAGTTTTGTGTTTTGTTCTTCAACACTTCGAAGTTCTGAGATTCGCTGTGCCAACAGGCATTTTGTTAGTCAAAAGAATTCAGAAAAAAGAATATTTGGCTTCACCTGAGATTCGCTGTGCCAACAGGTATTTCGTTAGTCAAAAGAGTTCAGAAAAAAGAATATTTGGCTTCACATATGTTAAGTGAGTTTTATTTTGAGTTTTAGTATGATTATTTCTCATTTATTCTGTATGTATATATGTTTTTTTGTAAATAATGTAAATATAATTCAGTGTCTATCTAAATTTAATTTTTGTAAATATTTCAAAATTTTGGATTATATTCCAAATTAAAGCTGTGTGTAATTTTAAGATTGTTTCATAATTAAATATATCATTAAAATTAAGATTTAATAAGTTGTTTTTGGTTTTCAATTTGAAGTTTAGTTTTGTTTATTTATTTTTTGGTGAGTTTTTTTTAGCCGCCCTGCAAGCACGCCATTGCAGTTTAGCGGTACATTTCTGTGTCTTTATTTTATGTTAGATTATTTTGAGTTTTGACAAGTATCTTTCTTCAAATATAAATAATTGCAGTGTTAGTACGTTTTTATTTTTTTGTATCTCAAATATATTTGGCTTGTAAAATGTAGCCTCTCCAGCAAAATTTCATTTTTAGCACTTTTTCCTCTTACAATGTGAACACGTCAGTTCTTTTTCGCTATAGGTAATTGTTCCATGTAGGCAGACGATACCGTGCTACCTATAATTAAAATCTCAGTGTCCAGAAAGTGAAGAGAAGTGAAGTGTTTTTTCTGTTTTTATTCTAAAGTTGTGTTTGAGAAATGTGCAGACGATAATGCAGCAGTGAGCTGCGAGTGAGTGTTATTCTTTTATTAAAGTGTTTTTTAATATAATCAGTGCCTATGGAATAATTTGTGTAATGTGTGCATTATTTTACATGGTCCGACGATCCGGGAGGTGAAAATAATTATATATTTGAGTGAATAATCATCGAATTTGAAATATGTGCTGATGTTATGTTAAGAGTTCTATTAAAGATCTGTCCAACGTTCAACATGAGAGTCTTCGAATAATATTCTGCTTAAATTAGTGAAGTGTTGTGCTCAAATACATGTTGAGTTTAAGAAAATATTGTTTAATGAGTTAATGAATATTTTAACAAATTTTGTTTTGATACCGATCGCTCGAAATTATTTTGGAACTATGCTTTTTGGAAGCAGTCAGAAGTTTAGATGCTGCTCTTCATATTTCGTGAAAATTTTCTTTGAAACGACTTTGCCAATTAAAATTAAAGAAGTCATATGTTGGTTAAATCTGAAGATGAACTGTTCAAATTATTGTGTTATTAAGATATGGACAAATAAGTGGGCTTTTTTATATTCAGTGGACTTTTTGCATATTGAGAGAATAAAGTTTTCAGTCGTTTTCGTGGGATATGATAAGAGGAACTGTGCTGATTTTTTTTTTTTAAGTTTATCGCCTCTAGAGAGACAGTGCTGGTTTTATTTTATTAGTGTGAAGAATGACGATAAGACCTGAGTATGGTCTGCGTCCCAAACATTGGAGTTTATGCATTTTTGTCGTGAATGTCATGGTGCAGCAAGTGAAATGTGTGGGCAGTATGAAAGTTTGATTGCCCTGAATGCTCACAAGAACCTTTCAGCTTTGTTTTTCTTGATCTGTGCTCTACATAGGCTATGACGACTTTGCCCAGTTGGACTTTTTGCTGTGATGCCTTATGGTGCCTGAAAGTACTTCATTCTGATGAGTTTTTGTTTGGATCACGAACTGTGATCTACAGTGCTTGAAATGAGTTTATGAATGAGCTTTTGTTCCAAGGAATCATGGACTTAGTTGTGACAGACTGTATCCTGCATACTTTCAAGAGCTCTGATAAAATGGGAATCTACTTGGCCATGACGTTTTTGAATATTTTCTCGACAGAACTACAGGTTCTGGTACTTTGTGTGATGGAGGACTTCTGCAGTAAAAGTGAAATTTTTAAAATTCTTTTTATTGAAAATGAAATGATTTTCTTTAGTTTAATAGAAAATAATTAAATGGATAAATTTTTAAGTAGTTTATGTGAAAAATATTATATAGAGATATTTATTAAAAATGAAATGTTAAAAACTTAATAGTTTTGCTATATTTTTAGATTTAAACTGTTAAATTTAATTTTGAAGTTTAAGTATAATGAAGTTAAAATTGTTACATCTATCTACATATATATATTTTTTAATTAACAGGCCTGCATTTGAGGATTTTTGAAAAATATAAGATTTGAGAGTATATTTGAACTTTAATAAAGTGTGTAATGTTTTAATAGACTCTTTTATATATTTAAAATTTTTAATAAATTTAAAGTTTTTAAAAAACTTATAAGGTGCTTAAATGGTAGGAAATCAGTTTTTGGTGCTGTCTACGGGCGGAGATTTATGAATTATTAATGAAAGTTTATAGATATTTTTGAGTAATTTAATATTTTAAATTTTGTTTTATGACATGGCTCCAGAGGTTTACTTGATCTTGCTGATTTCCTGGAGTTTATGTCCTATTCTTTTTAGTTTAAAAGTTTGGTATTTTTTTTATATATATAATATTAAAGTTTAGCATATTATGTTTTAAAAAATCAAATATATTTTTTTCAGTATGAGAGGTTTCTTGATTATTGGTATTAGATTTAGGGAAACATGATCTCACGAAAATTTTGGCATATTAAGTACAGAATTTTCTAAATAAATTTGAATTTTTATTTACTGGATGAATTTTATTATTTACTTTTCACCAGTCATTGATTTAGTGCATAGAATCTATAATCGGAGATAAATATTTCTTTTCTTTTTTTGAGTTCTCATAAAAATATTAATTTTTGCAATATGTTTTACAGATTCTTTTTCTTAGAGTTTTAGAGTTTATTTAGAGTTTTAGAGCTTTAGAGTTGATTTAGAGTTTTAGAGTTGATTTAGTTTTAGAGTTGAGTTAGAGTTTTAGAGTTGAGTTAGAGTGTTAGAGTTGATTTAGAGTTCTAGAGTTGAGTTAGAGTTTTAGAGTTGATTTAGAGTGTTAGAGTTGATTTAGAGTTTAAGAGTTGATTTAGTTTTAGAGTTGAGTTAGAGTGTTAGAGTTGATTTAGAGTTCTAGAGTTGAGTTAGAGTTTTAGAGTTGATTTAGAGTGTTAGAGTTGATTTAGAGTTTTAGAGTTGATTTAGTTTTAGAGTTGAGTTAGAGTGTTAGAGTTGATTTAGTTTTAGAGTTGAGTTAGAGTTTTAGAGTTGAGTTAGAGTTTTAGAGTTGAGTTAGAGTGTTAGAGTTGATTTAGAGTTTTAGAGTTGAGTTAGAGTTTTAGAGTTGATTTAGTTTTAGAGTTGAGTTAGAGTTTTAGAGTTGAGTTAGAGTTTTAGAGTTGAGTTAGAGTGTTAGAGTTGATTTAGAGTTTTAGAGTTGAGTTAGAGTTTTAGAGTGATTTAGAGTGTTAGAGTTGATTTAGAGTTTTAGAGTTGATTTAGAGTTTTAGAGTTGAGTTAGAATTTTAGAGTTGATTTAGAGTTTAAGAGTTGATTTAGAGGTTAAGAGATGGTTTAGAGTTTTAGAGTTGATTTAGAGTTTTAGCGTTGATTTAGAGTTTAAGAGTTGGTTTAGAGTTTTAGAGTTGATTTAGAGTTTTAGCGTTGATTTAGAGTTTGAGATGATTTAGAGTTTTAAAGTTGATTTAGAGTTTAAGAGTTGATTTAGAGTTTTAGAGTTGTTTCAGAGTTTTAGAGCCATGGAAGAGATCCACCATTTTAAGTGTTAGGATTTTTTGCAGTTGTTTAGTGTCATGTCTGCTCAGTGCTAATTTGAGAAATAATTTTTAAAGTTGACTTTTGTTAATTGGAAGCTGAAATTTGATCACGTGTAAGGCTAAAAATTCAACTCTTTTGATGAAGGAGTCTTTGAAGATCTGATCCATTTTTTGTTTGAGTTGATGGATCTTTTTGCGGATTTTTTTTTTTTGGTATTGAATTTAAGCAATTGTGAAATGTTGAAATAGATATGGAAATAAATTAATAAAGTTTTTGTTATAATAATGTAATAGAACAGATTTAAATCTTTTGTGTTAGATTCAACTGGAGGATTGCATTTTTTTTAAAGTTGTTAGAATTGTCTCCTGAATGTGGAAGGAGCATCTTTCAGCTGTGTAAGTTTTAGGGCTTGTGAGGAGAGTCTAATTTTTGTGAAAGTGTTTTTGTACTAGTGGATTCTTTCTCGGCAATAAGGAGTTTCTATGGTCTTGGTGTCAACATTGGTTGATCTGTCCTAATATGTTAAGTATGGAAACAATAGTTTATTATTTGAGGTTTATTTGTGATTGTCTGAATTCAAGTAATCTGTATCCGTGCTACAACTCTTGCCTATGTGATTTTGTGTTTTTCGAGAGAGTGAGGTATGAAGACCTAGGGCCCCAGGCAAATTGGGAGAGAAAGAAAGGGTAGCCGGGTGTACACGGCGCTGAAAGTTGTATGAATGTTATGTACCAATTTAATTGTATGTGTCCTCCGGATTCTTAGGAGATGTTGTAGCTGAAACTTTGTTTTTATTGGAAATTGGCTGCTGTGAAGGATAGGATTATTTTTTGAGAATGGAGTCATGTGTTGATGCCAGACCGAGAAGTTTGTATGTTGTAAAAATGAGATTTGGTTACCTTTGAATTTAATCATGGGGTTCCACTATTCTTAAATTTTATAATTGAATATTAAAGATTTTTGATCTATTTATTCAATATGTGAAAATAATATTTTTATATGGTTTAAAACAGTTAATTGTGTAAGATATATTATTAATGTATATGATAATTGAAATTTCTTCCTATTATGGACTTTGAAGATTGTTTAATGAATATTACAATATTGAAAAAGTTTAATAAGTGTAAGATATTGACATGCTGTGTTCTTGTTGAAATATATGTAGGGTTTTTTCAAGTGTGTATAAGGTATATAAAAGCAGTATATATCAATATTTTTGAATATGTTTTAAAACCTAGGAGCCAGATCGAGTGGATCTTGTTGATATGAGAGTAATTTTAAGTGACTACCTACCTGGTAAAAGTTGTTTTTTGATGTGTGTAAATATTATATAAACGTTTTTATTTTGTCTATAAATATGTTTGAATATTTTGGGTATTGTTCTAAGCTGGAACTTTGGCTAATTTTTATTATTTATTCCCGGTTATTGTGTCTTCTTTAAAGATTTATTAATATATTTGGAGTTAGTGTACTGATTAAGTGCTGTTGATATAATGGTCCTTTTTAAGATGTTATCCTTTTTTGTTCTAAATATGGACATCGTCAGGATACACCAGTGTGTTAGGCTATCCTTAAGAGGATTAAAACTATAGTGGTGTATTTTAATATTCTTGTAGTCGCCTCTCCTTTTTAGATAAAAGTGTTAAGAGGGGGGTTTTGATAGGATTTAACATCAGTAGGATACTAGGAGTTCTTATCCCTTTTATTTCCTTTCTAATATTTCTGTTTAGCACTAAAGTTTAAATGATATTTAAAGCAAAGGCTAAAAAGTTTATTTATCAATTGTTAAAAAATTAAATTTAAAGTTAAAGTTCTATTTAATTTAATCAATAATTGAAATTAATTGTAAGATTTGGTAAGTGGAGAATTGAAAAGCATAATGTAAAAATAGGAGATCTAGTGTTGTTAGTAGAGGAAAATACACCAAACAATAAGTGGCCATTAGGCAGAATTATTTAGGTATATTACGGTAATGAGAAATTTCGCGTAGTTCAGCTAAAAACTCAGAATGAAATTTTTAAAAGATCGATTAGTAAATTATGTATTTTCCTATGCCTGAAAACCATAATACTTAAAAAAAAAAAGATAAAAGATAAATATATGTATATGTGTGTGAGTGTTATATTGTTTTTTCTTTCAGTTTTTATATTTGAGTAAACATATATAGTGACCTTTTGTATTTATTTGTGTAATTAGTGTACTTGGTAAAAAAAAGAGTTATTATTGAATGTGAAACATGTCAATGGGGGCCGGTATGTTCCATGTAGGCAGACGATACCGTGCTACCTATAATTAAAATCTCAGTGTCCAGAAAGTGAAGAGAAGTGAAGTGTTTTTTCTGTTTTTATTCTAAAGTTGTGTTTGAGAAATGTGCAGACGATAATGCAGCAGTGAGCTGCGAGTGAGTGTTATTCTTTTATTAAAGTGTTTTTTAATATAATCAGTGCCTATGGAATAATTTGTGTAATGTGTGCATTATTTTACAGTAATGAATTAATGTAAATTTATTTAAATTACAAGACTATTTTATTCATAAATGATTACAAATATTTGATAAATTATTAAAAAAAAAAAAAAAATAAAAAAAAATAAAAAAAAATAGTCCAAGATTTTATATTCTGGACTAGAAATGTAGAAAGATCAAAGAAGTTTTCTCATATACGTACTTGTTAAAATTATTTAAGTATATTGCCTGCGATGCGATGATTTATTTTGAACCGAGACTGGACACTGGACAGGATAGATTAATTATATTTATTCAAGTTCAAATTACTCGGTGAGTAAATTGTACTTGACTAAAAATTACGACGCGCATTTAATTTAGTTCCTGCTTCTTTCTTTTAAATATTTAAGATATAATTTTACACTTTTTCCGGGCTGAGAATATATTTTTATTAACATTTACTTTGAAGAATTTGGAATGAAATTCAAGATGAAAATCAAAGAATAGAAAAATATTGATAATTTATTCGGAAAATTAATGCAAAGCTTTGTTAAAAAAGACATACATACTTGTAAGATGAAATGCAAATTCAGTAATCAACTTTTAATAAAATGCTTTAGAAATTAAATCATAAGACTCAGGTTTAAGAAGCGCAAACTGAACTGTGTTCAGAAATTGAAATGTTACCCTTCCACCCCTCGAACACAGTTCAATTTTCCACTACTTAATTACTCACAACGATGCAGATTTTGAGCTCAAAATTTAAGTTTGAACTTTTACAACCTTTCAATTAGGTACAAAACATAACGGTTAAAAATAGTTGTTGGTTACTCTAGAGTTTAAGGCGCCCTCTGACGGAATTTTTTGAAAGACAGCTTAAAAATTTATTTTCAAGGAAATATTGACATAAAGAATAGTTTTAACAAAAACCGACCAATTTTTCCGTTTTTTATAATCATCTGAAATTTGAACCTTCGCACCCCCATTGAACACAGTTTAGTTTGCGCCACTTAACCACTCCCAACGATTCAGATTTTAATCTCAAAATTTAAGTTAATGTCTAAGCTTCTAAAAAAAGTTTATGAGATGCAAAAAGTAGCGGTAAAAAATAGTTGTACAGTACCCCAAAGTCTAAAGCGCCCTCTATAGGCATTTTTCAATTTTAGCTTTATAATTTATTTTCAAGATAATACTGACATAAAAATAATTTTAGTGAAAATCGCAAATCAATTGACCAATTTTTCCGATTTTTATAACCATTTGAAATTTGAAGCTCCCCCCACAGTTCAGTTTTCGCTACTTAACCACTCCCAAAGATTTAGATTTTGAGCTCAAAATTCAAGTTTGAGTCTAAACTTCTAAAAAAATTAATGAGATGCAAAAGATAACGGTAAAAAATAGTTGTTCGTTACTCCAAAGTCTAAAGCGCCCTCTATCGGCATTTTTTGAAATTTATCTTTATAATTTATTTTTGAGACAATACCGATATAAAAAATAGTTTCAGTGAAAACTGCAAACGAATCGACCAATTTTTCTGTTTTTAAAAATCATTTCAATTTTTGGATCCTAAACTTTAATGGCGCCTATATACTTCGGAAGACGTTTGGGACCCTTAGTTTCATATTTAATATTGTTTGTCTTGATGTGTACTATCACTCCTTAAAGTTTGTACCATGAATTTAGAACACCCTGTATATGAAATAGATTTTAAAATGGCGAAAAAAAATTCAGAGAATCTTACAATGTTAAAATATATAGTAATTATTATAATCTGGTTTTTATCACGCTTCAATACGTTTTTCAAACTCATATGATGTTATTATATCTGATGAGTGATGACCTGCTCATGTCCATTATATTTTAAATATGACTTTTTTTTTTTTTTTTTAATATATTAAATTGTTTAGTCCATTTTCATTTTTTTACACGTGAAGACCTTGCAACAGAAAAGTTATGACGCAATGAAAACTTTGTTTTAAAATTCATCAAACTAGTTACCTCTTTTCCATTTTCAACAGGGAAATTTTGCAATTCAAAAGTAACTGTTGTGGGAAGAATTTTATTGGAAATTTTAATTATTGGCAACTGCTATAACGAAAAATCTTACACTTTGATTAAAAAAAATTGCTTTTAAGTGGGTGGTTTTTTACTAATTAAAAATTAGTTCGATGCCGCATTGCTTTAGTTGCTTTTGCCGTGTTTTAATGCTCAAGTAAATAATTTTTCACTATTCTGGCTTAGAAAACTGTGGATTTAGTTATTATTACAGTCAGACAGCTAGACAAGTTTTCGTCTTTGTTTATTAAATTAAATACGTGTTTATGAAACTAGCTAATATAAATAATTCTGCAAACTAAAAAATAAGAATAACATTATATAAATTAAATTTCTTTTAGGTAGAAGCCACGCCCTTTGTCTATAATGTTTTTGAATTAAAAGGAGAATTCAGGTGTTGACATGGAAAAGGGAGCAAGTGCAAAAAATGTATTTTTCCATTGACAAGATGGAAGTACCTTGCAAATAGTATATTATAGTATAGTCTAGTCAGTAATCTTATACTATAATGCGAGTAAAAATTGTGTGTGTGTGTGTGTGTGGGGGGGGGGGGTAAATTTTATCTCAAAAACGGCTCTAACGATTTTCGCAAAAATTTGGATTTTACCATTTTCGGGCACGAGAAGACCATTGGGCTAGGTCCCATGTTCGGGAAAATTCGATTACTGGGTCATTTTGGGTCACAATGGGTCAGGATCAAGCTATTTATATCTAGAGAACGGCTAGATGGATTTTAAGGAAATTTTGTATCCAATCGTTTATTGGCACGAGAAAACTATTGGGCTGAGTCAAATGTTCGAAAAATTTCGATTAGTGGGTCATTTTTGGGTCATTATGGGTCAAGCCATTTTTATCTAAAAAACGTCTCTAACGATTTTGACCAAATTTTATATTTTATCGTTTTGGATTACAAGAAAACCATTGGATTAGGTAATATGTTCGAGAAAATTCGGTTAGTGGGTCATTTTTGGGGTCATTGTGGGTCATGCTATTTTTATCTAGATATTTTCTCACGCAATTTTGACTAAAAATTTCATTCTATGGTTTTCGGGCACGAGAAAAACATTGGGCTAGGTTACATGTTCGAGAAAAAATTTTAATGGGTCATATTGGGTCATTAAGGGTCTGGGTCAAGCTATTTATATTTAACGAACGGCGTGATCGATTTTAACGAAATTTTGTATGTAACAGTTTTTTGACATGAGAAAACTAATGGGCTAAATCACATGTTCCAGAGATTTCGACTATAAGGGTCATTCGTGGGTCATTATGGGTCAAGCTATTTTTGTCTAAAAAACGGCTCTAACGATTTTGACCAAATTATATATTTTATCGTTTTGGATTACAAGAAGACCATTGGGTTAGGTAACATGTTCGAGAAAATTCAGTTTGTGGGTCGTTTTGGAAATTATTGTGGGTCATATTTTTATCTAGAGATTTTCCCGCGCAATTTTGATTAAAAATTGCATTCTATGGTTTTCGGGCACGGGACAAACATTGGGCTAGGTTACATATTCGAGAAAAAATTTAATGGGTCATATTGGGTCATTAAGAGTCTGGGTCAAGCTATTTATATTTAAAGAACGGCAGAATCAATTTCATCGAAATTTTGCCTGTAACAGTTTTTGGACATGAGAAAGCTAATGGGCTAAGTCACACGATCGAGAGATTTCGATTTTAAGAGTCATTTGTGGGTCATGATGGGTCATAATGGGCCATGTCAAGCTATATCTAAAGAACAGGTGGATCGATTTTAACAAAATTTTGTATACAACATTTTTTTGGCACGAGAAAATTATTGGGCTAGGTCTCAGTTCAAGAAATTTCGATTAATGGGTCATTTTGGGTCATAAAAGGTCTGGGTCAAGCTTTTTATATTTAAAGTACGACAGTATCAAATTTAATGAAATTTTGTATGTAACAGTTTTTTGACACGAGAAAACTAATTGTCTATCTTACATGTTTGAGATATTTCGATTATAAGAGTCATTTATGGGTCATGATGAGTCATAATGGGCCATGTCAAACTATATCTGAAGAACATGTGGATCAATTTTAACGAAATTTTGTATACAACGTTTTTTTAGCACGAGAAAATCATTGGGCTGGGTCACATGATCGAAAAATTTCGATTAATGGGTCATAAAGGGTCTTGGTCAAGCTATTTATACTTAAAGAACGGCAGGATCGATTTTAACAAAATTTTGTGTGTAACAATATTTATACACAAAAAAACTAATGGGCTAAGTAACATTTTCGGAGATTTCGATTATAAGGTTCATTTGGGGGTCATGATGGGCCATGGTCAAGCTATATCTAAAGAACGGGTGAATCGATTTTAACGAAATTTTGTATACAGCATATTTTTGGCACGAGAAAATCATTGGGCTAGGTCACATGTTCGAGAAATTTCGATCAGTGGGTCACTTTTGAATTATTCTAATTTTATCTTGACAATGTCTCGCGCAATTTTGACTAAATTTTATATTCTATCGTTTTCAGACACAAGAAAATCATTGGGTTAGGTCATATGTTTGAGAAAATTAGATTAATGAGTCATTTTGGGTCATAATTGGTCAAGTTCAAACTATTTATACCTAAAAATTGGCTCAATCGATTTTATCTAAATTTTGTATCTAATGTTTCTCGGCACACAAAAATTAGTGAGCTAGGCCACAAGTTCGAGAGATTTCGATATAAGAGTTATTTGTGGGTCATGCTAATTTTATCTAGAAAATCGTTCTCACCATTTTGAGTATACTTTCTATTATATCGTTTTCGGGCAAGAGAAAACCATTGAGCTAGGACACATGCTCGTAAAAATTCAATTAGTGGGTCGTTTTAGGTCTTAATGGGTTCGGGTTATTTTAATTATATACATCAACGACTCAATCAATTTTACCTAAATTTTGCAACGAAACGTCTTTTGTCACGAGAAGACTATTGGGCTGAGTTGCATATTAAACAAAATTATATTAGTGGGTCATATCGCTTCATTGCTGAATGCTGTCAAGCTAAATTTACTTAAGAAATGGCTTACACGATTTTGATTCATTTTATACTCTACTGTTTTTGATTACCTGAAGACCATTGAGCTAAGTCACATGTTTGATCACATTTGATTAGTGGATCATTTCGGTAATAAGGGTCAGGATCACGAGAATATGGCAAAAGCCAATAAGTTGGCGAGATTTGACAAAATACTGGCGAAATTTGGCCGAAAAATCAATTATTAAGATTACGAAACCAAAACACGCATTTGGCACCAAATGAAAGAATGTGTCCAAATTTGGCTATATCTGGCAAAAAATATTGTCTTTCAGAATGTGAAGAAATTTCTTTTACATTCTTAATAGCATTGAAGATGCATAGTTAAACTAATCAGAGTCGAGCTAAAAAAGTGATTTGGATTGATGTCCTTTCGTTGTAAAATTTATGAACATGTGCATACAAACATAGTTTTCTTATTGATTGTTTTTGTAAATAATACTATTATTAATAACATGTTTTACAGTAATAATGCAGAGTGAATGATACAATGAAAATACTATATCGAGTTGAACCCAAAGTTAATTTTGACCGAGCTGAGCTCGGTCACCCCTGCTAGTAGTATATTATTGTAGGATTTATTTATTATTACAGTCAGACAGCTGGACAAGTTTTCATCTTTGTACATTAGATTCACGTGTCAAATAAAATATCTAATATAAAAAATTCTACAAACTAAAAACACATGGACAACATGATATAAATTCATCTTCTTTTAGGGAAAAGAAGATGAATATAATCATTCGAAATTCATTCATGAATATATTCATTCATGAATATATCATTCGAAAAATATAATGATATTTTTCGAAGTAAGTTAAGTAGAGTAAGTTCGAGTAAGTGAAGAAAGGCATTTTTCCATTGACAAGAAGGAAGTACCAAACCAACAGTATATTATAGTCAGTACCGCCCATAAACCATCATTGACGTTATTTAATGAGAATTCGAAAACTATTTAAACGAAAATTTTTAAACTGAGGATTCGCGTAAAGCATGATGTAATAAAAATAAATCTATCAAAAATATATATTGTAACTCATATTCTTTAGCATATTAATTTCATAATTCATAATTTAAAATTTTTAAAATTACAAATTTTATTCTTTTATGTTAGGTGTTTTAGTATTATTACAACACACAAAAAATTATCACACTAGGATTATAATCTCAGGTGATATTAAACATTCGGTATAGAGATTAAAGATATTTGTATTCGTAAAATGTCGAAATAATTGAATGACAAAAATAATTCTAAGTAATTTTTTTTCTACTATATTTTCCTGAACTTAATAAAAGTGAAATTTTCATATAAAAATTCGAGTGCCAATGTGACAGTTAATTATTAAAATTATACAATGCCATAGCGTTATCACCACCCTTCACGGGATTAACACAAATATGAAAAAGTAATTTAACATTAGAAGCTCTACATCGTCGATGTTATAATTCAAAAACTTATTATACAAATGACATGGAACTTCATTTTTAGGCATAATTTAAACCAAAGACTTAATATATTTTGTCAAAATTGACTGTTGCAGATGGAGCCTAAGAAAATTAATTTGCATCATTTAAAATTAAAATTTATCTGGAATGCGGAATCGATTGGTACTAGTAACTTTCTTCAATTGTAAATAATTGTAGTACGGGGATGTTTGCTTTTTTTCAACGATTGAACATAATCGGTTTATTTTATTTCTTATAATGGCCGCAAGATGGGTCAAGTAGTATTTGTACTGTATTCGGCATGTAAAATGAAACCTCTTCTGCAAAATTTCATTTTGACACTTTTTTCTCTTTCAATGTGAATGACCCAATTCTCTTTTGCTATAGGAGCGTATTAACGAAAGTTTATTTAAATTGCAAAACTATTTCATTCATAAATGATTACAAATACGTGATAAATTATTCCAAAACAAAAACAGTCAAAACTTTGATTTTAAATTTTGACTAAGAATGTAGAAGAATGAAAAGATTAGAGCACACGTCTTTTCTCACCTACATACTTGACAAAATTATTAAAGTTTATCGCTTAGAGTTGGCCGAGGAGTCGAGGAGTCGACTCTAAATCTCGACTCCTTACAAGTGAATCGAACTATCGACTCCTATCTGGCTAACGGAGTCGACTCAAAAGAGTCGAACTTTCATTTCAACTCAGTTTGGGATTCGGAGTCGAAGAGTCGAAAAGTCAACTCACTCACTCAAAGAGTGGTTGGACCAGTTTAACAGAGTGTCGGACTTGAAGAGTCGAGAGTTGAAGATTGGGTAGTCGACTCTTCGATTCTTCGACTCCTTGAAAACCACTCTTTCGACTCGGTATCAGATTTCGACTCTTCGAATCCGCGCTGGGCTTTTTAGCAAAAAACAAATGTCTTGGTTTGACTTTATATTGCTGTTGGGGATTTTGGGAAAAGAGGAGGCAGTGTAGATGTGCATTTCACGTGTAATTAGGAAGATACCGAATGAATGAAAAGAGTGGGAGGGACAGAGAAAAAAGGGCGTTCTGCTGGTTATTTCTGGAAAGATTAATTGAATTTATGGAAAAGGGGGCGTCCAGCAGGATATTTCTGGGAAGATTAATTGATTTTATGATAAGCTTGTGCCGATTTCCGTATTGAGGAAAGATCGAACGATCAAACAAAGCAGATATTATGTTTGTATTTTTTGCTAAAAGAAAGTAGAACTGGTTAGGGAAATATTTTCAACTGCCTTTATCTGATGCAATATAGAAAAAAAAGTTGAAGAGAGAGAAATAAAATTTTACTTTAATAGCAAATTGTTTAAAAAACAGTGTTAAATTAAGACACATTTTTTTCGAGAGGAGATATCCGTGGGTGTAGGTGGATGTTATAAAGAACTTTGGGTGGGGTAAAGACTGCACTATTTTACCATTAAAACACAAACTGCCTGATATTTCAGGGGGGGGGGAGGTCTCATTGTTCCGCGGGAATGCCTGACCCTTGGGCCATTTTCCGAATTCACCACTGCTAAAAAGTTTTATGAGTTTATTTTATGATTGATGTATTTTAGATAAAGTGTTGTCCTTCATTTGATTACGAATATATTCTTTTAATATATATATAAATATATTTTATAAGTTATAAATGTTTGCAAATAATGTAAAAATGGATATAATTTTCATATAATTTTTTAAAGTTTAAATGATTGATTTTTTTAAATATTCCTTTTTTCAAACCAGATTCGGATAATATTTACTGTTTATTTTATTTTATCTATTTTATTTTTATTTATTTATTTTATTTATTTATTTATTTATTTATTTTTTTTATTTTATTTTATTTTTTTTTTGTAGCGCAAGTAAGTTTTGAGTGTCAATCGGGAAGAGAGGGGATCACAATATCATAGCTGCCAAATTTTACGCTTATTTTTTACAGTTATTTTTATGAAATGAATTTGCTTGTTTTCCTAAATTTCCGATGATTTTAAAATGCATTTATTATTATTTATTATTAATATTTTTTAAATAGTGGTAGGATAAAAACATAAAACCTGGCAGTTATTCAGTATAATATCATGATTTTATAAATAGAATTTTAAAAGGAAGTCAATTATAAAAACTGTAAATATGAGGGGAAAAAATAAAAAAATTGTCTTCACGCCGCTTTTTTATGATCGCATAAGGGGTAAATTATGTCCCAGACACTGAACATTTTGATAGATTTGTAAAATGAAATTTATTAAAACTACAGAAAACTTGCATATATTCATAATTTATTTAGAGGAGCTCACAGGTCCAACCAGGCCCGGTACAAGCGAAAGCTACCCCAGGCTAATGTAAAATAAAAAGTTCTATCCGGTCCCGACCCGTACAAATAAATAACTTAATAAACTTACCCGGCCCGGTTCAAATTCTACAAAAAAAAAAAAAAAAAAAAAAAAAAAAAAAAAAAAATATCCGATTTTTCTTAGCATACAATAATTTTCTTAAGAATATTTTATGCACATTCATGAGCAATATTTTAGTTTAGTATGTATTCGCAAGACAGAAAATACACAGCAACAGCAATGTTATCGTTTACTTAGATTTTTAGACTCTTCAACATTCGTTAAAAAAATAATGTAATTTGGAATCAAAGAAAAAAAAGAGGGTTAAAAATGTCGTAGCTTTTAAAGCTGTACAATATAAAGTAGATTTCTGAAAATATTTCTCTGAATATATTAAATCTGTTCTTAAATTCAAAAAAGCTACTTTCTTACACATTTCTGAATTCATTTTTAGTTGGAAAAAAAACTCGTAAAATTGAAAAGTTTTCTTATTCAGAAATTATGTAACTGATTGGCGCTTTCCAATTTTTGGCAAAATACATTAGAAAATTACTCTTAAAATTGAAGTTTATATTCCAAGGGAAAAGAGAAAAACCTGTCGTTTCATGACAAGAATACATTTTTTCTTCATATGTAATGTATGTATTAAAAAATGGAAATGCTGTTTGATTTTTGATCTCCTCTATAGCTGCCTGTCAATTTTTAAAGTTCTAAATAAAAATGTATCAGAAATTATGTCAAAACTTAATTTTTTTTTCTAGAATTGAATCTTAAATTTTTTAATATCTCTTCACCTCTTCAAACACACTACAACAGCTCCGTTTTTTCTTTTTCGTATTTAGTTTGATTAGCAGTTCATTTATTAAACAAATGGAAAACGTTATTTGACTCGAAATCCCCTCAATAGTCAGGCTATCAATTTTATAATTGTACATTAAAACATGCTGACATTGAGCCCTGCAATATAAAGCTTATGTGAAACGAAAAATGCAATTTTCTACAAAACAGTGAGACTCAGGATAATCACTATTATTTTCCAGCAAAATTCGAATAAACTACTGTTGCCCCTTTTGTTTCATAATTTTAGTTTTAATAAATTCAGAAATAGACTAGACCAGGGAGGGGGGGGGATATATTTTTTGCATTATATTTTCTACAGAATCTAAACGTAAAGTAATTAATTCCTTTTTATTCGATGATACGATATCTTTCCAACATAACCAACACGACATATATGTAAACTCACACATATTAAAAAAAATAATAAAAAAGCAATTAATTTGTACTAATATTTTTTTTTTTTGGGGGGGGGGATATTTGTGAATAACTAATAATTTAAAAATATAAGAACATAATGAACTTAAAGTATCCGTTTTAAATTTTTAAGTTAAGAACCCCCCCCCCCCCCCTCAAAAAAAAAGAAAGGAAAAAAGAAAGAAATCAGTCTAATAATTTTAAACGCTATGATTGCCGGATCCTGGCTCGAAGTACTTTATTTTACAACCCTCGGATTGGGTCTTGTCATTGCATTCTCCCAAGCCGAGCTCGAGACTTACTTTTTACTAAAAGACTGGTTCGGGTCTAACCTTTTTTCCCTCGTAGCGATCGGAAGGGAACTTGTCTGTAGCGAATTTTTATTTAATGTTATTCCGTCTTGGAGGATTTTACTTTATAGCATTTTTCAGATTTTTAAGCCTCTAATAAGTAGAGTAGCACATAATATGTGGATTAACAATATTAATATCAACTGAAACATTTACATACAAATTAACGTTAATTAAAAAATGAATATCATAGCATAGGGTTCTTCTTTAAAAATAAAGATTATAAACATTAAAAAAAAATCTAAAATATTAATTTTTGATTAGAACTTCTCAAACGGAAAAATCCATGTTTTCTACAAATTTAACTATGCCGGATCAGGCTAAGAAGAAGATTTTAATTTTTTTCTTGTCGGGTTAATAACTGTTCTGTACGAAGCAAGTTGGCCGAACAATTATGTTTTTTACCAACCAGGTCATTATTTTTTTATACATTATGGGCCGGTACAGGACTGAAAATTTCGGCTCTTATCACAAAAATATATCTTTTATCTAAAAACTAAAGCAAAATAATTCGAGCATACCTTTAAAAGTTCTCTTTTGTGCGATATACGTGATAGAAGATATAAAATTGCATCACTTTTACAACCAACCAACCAATCGTAATTGAGTCGGGAGTCGACTCACTATCTCGACTCATTAACCAAGTGAATCGAGTCAGAGTCGACTCCTCAAGATGAATCGAAATGCCCAACCCATCGCTGGAAGATTTATTTTGAATTTAAACTGGACAAATTAATTATTCAAGTTCAAATTACTCTGCGAGTAACCTGTACTTGATTAAGTCTATCTGAGTACTTTGCAGATACTGCCATTTCTTTCGTTTATAATATATAAGATATAACTTTACATTTTTTCCGGGATGAGAATATTTATCTATTAACATTTACTTCGAAGAATTTGGAATGAAATTCTAGATGACAATCAAAGAACACAAAAATTTTGATAATTTATTGGGAAAATTAATGCAAAACTTTGTTGAATAAATATATACATACTTGTAATATGAAATGCCAATCCAATAATCAGCTTTTAATAAAAGGCTATAGAAATTAAATCATTAGACTCAGGTTAAACACATTGCATCACTGCCGTATTGCTATACGTACATAATCAGCATTGAATATCATTCATAAATTTATAGAATATCAGAGTAATTATAGGATATTAAATTTCACTACCATATTATTTCCGAAGAATATTCTTAATTTTATTTAATAACAAAATCCAGTAATTAAACAAGGTAGGTTACGATTACCATTGAAACTAGTCGTTGGGGGCCACCGTAATACTTACCCATCATGGATACGTATATGAAAATAAAACATGTGAAACTATTTATACAATGCATTGGAATTCATAAACAAAATTTAAATATTGTTAATATACATAGTAATGCTATATTAAAGAGCTGCTGATGTACCAATTTCGACAAATTATATAAAACGCCAAACTATTCAAGTAGTACCGAACTGCGTAAAAGAAATATCCTTATAACTCCAAAAATAATAATTCTATTAACTAACAATTAACTGCGACGGATTAAGCGTCTCATTTCCAATTAAAATATACTTCTGAATTGAAATTTAAATGAAATACAGGGTCATGAAAAATCGAAGAATGTGGAAAACAAGATTACAAATATCTCGGCAACTAATAATCCGATCGACTTCGTTCTATATGCAAAATGTGTGTTATTTTATTGCCTTTTACGTTCATTTCTTAGAATAAAAAAATTCGAAAATTTTTATATACCTTTCATCAGAACGAATTTTTCGAGAGTCCGAAAAAAATAGTTCCGGATAATCGAGGTTGCTGTTATTAAATAGGGTTCGTCCCATTCTTACATACTAACTACATACAAAATTTCAAGTCTCTATCTCAATTTGTTCGGGAGATAGAGCGTTTACAGACAGACAGACAGACAGACAGACAGACAGACGGACGGCAAAATTTTTTTTCTAAAAATATGTTTTTCGGAATCTTCACTATTTAAAACGTGTAAATCCGTCAAAAAAAATTTTTCGATTTTCAAAACGATTGCAAGACTTACCCTATACTACGTATGATGGGTAAGTAAAAATTGTTAATGAAGTGGAAGCACATTTGCTTGATTATCCATAACGTCTAGGAGAATATCAATCTCTGTTTTAGTTGCATGTGCGATATTACACTGGGAAATAGCAATCTGTTGTTGTTCACTGGTGACAAATGCTAAAGAGTAACAAGTAGTTTACGAACATTAACACCTTCAGTGCACTGTGCGCCACATATGGCACATGTCTAAAATCACTAATATGATTCTCATTATATGCCATGATCTCAGTAACTGATCCAGAACAGTCCAAGGAATGGAATAAACTTTTTTTCATGTTTATTCACATAGAATAACCTTATTCCATGTTAGATGGCTGCATTTGACAAAAAAAAAAAAAAAAAAAAAAAAATCTTCGGAAATGAAAATAAATAAATAAATAATTCTATCAAGATTTCAAGGCAAAATTTATTTTTATAATTTTTACTGAATACATAAAAAGATTAATTTATATAAAGTTGCGCAGTATTAAGCAAATAAAATTAATACATTTAAGTCCCTTTATTGCAAAATATAACAATTCAATATTTAAAAACTCTAATTGTGTGTTTAGTATACACGCCATAAAATTTAAAATTTTAGCTGAAAATTTAAAATGTATTTTTTTTTTACTTTTTTTTTTTTTTTTTTTTTTTTTTTTTTTTTTTTCACAGTATTAGACCGCTATATGGATTTCAAATAATTTTTTTTTCGTAAAATTAGAATAACTAATAATAGCTCCGCCCAGCAGGAAATTTTAAAACAACTGATTATAATACTGGTTTGTTTAGTACAAAATTTTAATCTTAAAAAAAAAAAATGAATAGCAGTAATTTAGGGCACATTAGTTTTCCCTAGGATCACAAAATATTCTCATCGGAAACTATTTTAATTTTCTTTTGATGAACTTGAGCTTTTCATAGAGCTTTACAGCAAATCTCATTCAATCTCTGAAAGTGTTAGAATTTGTCCAAATGAAACATATTTTGTATTATCTTTTTTTCGCAAAAGATTTAAAATTTTAAAGAGAAGTACTAAGAATTTCTTTATCAAGATGCTCCGCCTCACTTGATCTTTTATGTTAATTCTATCGCTGCTTTATTTGCTATAGAAATATGATCTTCAAAAAATGAATGACAGGAACAAAAGACTGTATGTTGATTTACTAAAGGATTACAATCGAAAATTTTTTCAATTTTCTTCTGACTAATGCGAGCTTTTTATGTTGCTATACAGTAAATCTCAATCATTTATTTTCTGAAAGTGTTAAAATTTGTCCAAAGGAATTATTGTGAATTAATTTTGTATTATTTTTTCTTCGCAAATGGTTTATATTTTTAAAGAGAAGAACTAAGAATTTCTTTATAAAGATGTCTCCGCCTGTCGATCATTTATACTAACTTTATCGCTGCTTTGTTTGGTACAGGAATATGATCTTCAAAATGAATGACAGAACTAAGGACTGCATGTTAATTTACTAAAGGATTACAAAATATTCTCATAGGTAAAACTTTTATTTTTCTTCTGGGTAACTTGAGCTTTTCATATTGCTTTACAATAAATCTCGATCATTTATTCCGGTACTGAATTGCGGGATTTCTGTGTCTCCGGGGGGGGGGGGGGAATACAATAGAGTCCGGGGGGGATTACATTTTTTAACCATTGAAAACACAAAATTTCAAATTTTCCGAGGGAGATATTTGATAGCAACGGGGGGAGGGGGGGGGGGCGGGCTCCAGAGCCTCCAACTGAATTCAACACTGATTTATTCTCTGAAAGTATTGGAATTTGTCAAAAGGAAACATGTGAATTTAACTTTTTTATTAACTTTTCTTCGTAAAAGGTGTAAAATCTTAAAAAGAAGAACTAACTAAGAATTTCTTTATCAAAATGTCTCCGCCTCACTGGATTTTTATATTAAATCCTTTGTTACTTTGTTTAGTACAGAAATATGATTTTCAAAGAGTGAATTGCAGAATAGGTCAGCACCACTTTTTAAAAATAAGTTTCCTTCAAGTACACAATTTTCAAAATTGCTTTCCAATTAAATAAGGCAAATTTTATTTTCCTTAATTACTTATGCACAAAAGAAATTTGGCAAGGAAAGGTGACGTCGCTGCAGCGGTGACAACAGAGTGCAAATGCTTAAATTAAAGTCAGTAAAGATTTGTTTTTTCGTAAATTGATTTCTTGGATAAATTTCTTAAGTTTGTGCATAAGGTAAATAATTTTTAATGGATGGATTTAATATAAAATGTCATACAAATTAAAGGAATCGAATAACATGTGAACATGATATCAATTCATTATCCGTTAGTTTGAAGCCACGCTCATAGCTTATAATGATTTTTAAATGAAAAGGAGAATTATTGTTTCCGATCGGTAATGTGTTAACGTAAACAAATTTAAATTGAAATATTCTTAAAAACTTTTAAATGTACATTCATAAATGATTACAAAATAAAAACGTGGCAACTTAGGTTGAAGTTAAAATACTAAAAAATTAGATTTTATATTATTTCAATTTTTTTTTTTTTTTTTTTTTTTGGGGGGGGGGGGGGGGTGAAGAATGTACCTGAAATTTTTCGGTGCCTGGCGTTGCCTTAAATATTTCTACTGAACTGAGTTTAATTTAGCATGAACTCATAAATTACAACAAGCAGAACCACTGCTACTTTACTTATTTTATATGCAAGTTACTCGGAGAATAGCTTACAATGTAATATAAACGCCATAGTGCAAGCAACTTGTATTGTTATTATTATTTTTTTTTTTATATTTAAAACATAATTTTATATTTTTTCCGGCATGAGAACATATTTCTATTAAAATTTATTTAAAAGTCATTTTAATGAAATACTAGATGACAATCAAATAATAATAAAATATTAATAATTTACTCGGAAAACTAGCGTAAAGCTTTGTTGAAAATAGATGTGTAAGCTTCTAAGATTAAATGAAAATTCATTGAAAACTATAGAAAAAAGTTTAATTTTTTTATAGAAAGTTATAGAAACGGAATCATATCGCTCAGGTTAAAGACTCTTCGTCATATCCTTGCTGCACATTATTTTTGCATACACCATCTGCCATACATTTATAGAAAATAGAGATCACTTACACGTTATTACATCTGAATACCACAATTTGCAAAAAGTAATCTTTGTTTTATTTAATCATAGAATACTGTGATTAAATAATACTACGATTACTATTAAAAAATAGTGATAGGAAAATGGAAACATAACTACTAATCTTGATTAATCATTCAGTATCCGAAAATATCTCTATTGTGTACTATACCATCAGTTGTGTTAGTGTTTCATATTAAACTAATAAACAACATTCTACGGTCTTTCTTTGACGACAAATGTCAAAGAGCAGTGAGAAGTTAACGTACATCAAAAATTGTTTTGCTAATTTTTATTTATTTATTTATTTATTTATTTTGGTAGAGAAATACGATTTTCAAAAAATGAATGGCAAGAACAGATGACTGGACAGAAAAATATCTTCGGATTAAAAAAGAATCTTCCCATCGATGAAACTTGTAACTTTCTTTTCATTAACTTGAGCTATTTATATTTTAACAGACGTAAATTTACCAAATGGGTGAAAAAAGTCCGGGCCAGGATTCGAACCAGGGATGTATTGGCTGAAGCCGTAAATTCTCTTCCAACTGAGCCATCTCGATGGTTCAGCCATCAGATGAGCCATCCAAATCTACATCTGCTACAATTAATTTTTCGATTGAATAATCGCGTTTAAAATTAATCTAATACTATTTATATTGCTTTACAATAAATTTCAATCATTTAAGTTCTTCTAGAGTTGAATTTGTTTACAGGAAAAACAGCCGAATGTACTACATTTATATTTTTCAAATGGTTTAAAACTGTAAAGAGAAAAATAACTAAAGAATTTCTTCAAGTGTGGTTCCTCCTCGCATGATCTATTAAAAAAGCTATTTTTAATTACTCGTTTACTTGATTATATTATAATTCTTTTAAAAAAATGGCAAAAACAGAAGGTTGCACGATAATTTATCTTAATATACAAAATATTGTCATCAGTAACACTTGTAATTTTCTTTTGATAGAAGATTATCTGTGAATTTAGTAAAAAAAATATTCTTCTCAAGTGTTTTAATATATTGAATAGAAAAAACTAACAAAAGATTTTCCACCAGTGTGGTTTCGTCCGTTTCGATCGATTAAAACACCTGGCTTAATGGTTGGTTTGGTAGATAAATATGATCATCAAAAAATGAATGGCAAGAAAAGAGGACTGGGCGGAAAAATGTCTCAGGATTAAAAAGAATCTTCCCATCCATGAAACTTGTAAATTTCTACTCATTAACTTGAGCTGTTTACATTGTTTTACAACAAATTTCAACCACTTATTCCCTTCTAGAGTTCGAATTTGTTCAATGAATAAACAGACGATTTTAATACATTTATATTTCTCAAATGGTCTAAAATTGTAAAGAGAGAATAACAAAACAATTTCCTGAAGTGTGGCTCCGCCCCGCTGCATCTTTAAGGGTGTATTCGAAAAAACGCTTTTCCATCTTCAACAGCTCGAAATTTTCCAATACAATTTCAGACACATTTTTAAACGTAGAAACATGAAATTTGCTGAGAGGATTCTTGAAGGAACGTATGAGGTGCCGTGTGATGTGTTTTTACGCCCAATTCATTTGAATTTGAGTATTAAACAATTATCTTCTCAGTATGACCCCTTTTTTCGTTCTCAGATCTCCCGCTTGGGAAAAATCGGTTCGAAATGCCGTTTTTGATTGCTTTTTTGCAATATTTTCTGCATTTATCAAAGAATCGACAATTATGGCACCTTGTGTACTTTCCAAATAAGAGATTTTGAAAGTTTGGTGCATTTGAGAGCAATAATGAGTTCAAAAATAAATCGGAAAGTAGGCAGTTTGAATCGAAATACACCCTTAATATAAAATATATTTATAATACTCGTTTATTTGATGCAGAATTATAATCTTCCAAAAACGAATGGAAAAACAGAGGGTTGTCCGATAATTTACTTTATATGCAAAATCACATACTCATAAGTAACACTTGCAATTTTCTTTTGATAGAAGAATATCTGTGAATTTAGTAAGAAAATGTTCTCGAGTGTTTTAATATATTGAAGAGAAAAAAACTAACAAAAGATTTCCACCAGTGTGGCTTCGACCCGTTTTATTGATATAAATACCTGTTTTAATGGTTGATTTGGTAGAAAAATACGATCTTCAAAAAATTGTAGGCAAGAACAGAGGACTGGATGGAAAAACACCTCAGGGTATAAAAGGATCTTCCCATCGATGAAACTTGTAACTTTCCACTTATCAACATGAGCGATTTACATTGCTGTACAATAAATTTTAACCTATTATTCTATTTTAGAGTTAGATTTTCTTTGAAGAAATAATTGAATTAAATCATTTATGTTTCTCAAATGGTCATATATAATAAAGAGAAAAATAACTAAATAACTTCCTCAAGAGTGGCTCCGCCCCGCTGTATTTTATTAAAAAAGTTATTTATAATTACTTGTTTATTTGATACAGAATAATAATATTAAAAAAAATGAATGGCAAAGACAGAGGGCTTCCCGATAATTTACCTTAATATATACAAAATATTTTCATCAGTAATACTACTAATTTTCTTTTGATTGAAGAATATCTGAGAATTTAATAAAAATATGTTCTTCTCAACAGTTTTAAAATACTGAAGAGAGAAACTAACAATAGATTTTCCACAAGGGTGACTTTGTCCCTTTCTATTAATTAAAATGTCTGTCCTCATGGTTGATTTGGTAGAGAAATACGATCTTCAAACGTGAATGGCAAGAACAAAGGGCTGGATAGGAAAACACCCCAAAATGAAAAAGAATCTTTCCATCGATGAAACTTGTAACTTTCTACTTATTAACTTTAGATATTTACATTGCTTTACAATGAACTGCAGCCACTTATTCTCTTCTAAAGTTAGAATTTGTTCAAAGAAATAACAGACGAATTTAATACATTTATATATTTCAAATGGTTTAAAATTGCAAAGCAAAAAATAACTAAAGATTTACTTCAAGAATGGCTCCGCCCCGCTGGATCTATTGAAAAAAATATTTACAATACTCGTTTATTTGATCGAGAATTATAATCTTTAAAAATCGAATGGGAAAAACAGAGGGCTGTCCGATAATTTACTTTAATAAGCAAAATATTTCCATCAGTAACGTTTGTAATTCTTTTCTGTTTTCGTTTGCCTGAATAAATAATATGTGCAAATTTAATAATAATAATAATAATAAAAAAAAATGCTTTTCGCAAACGGTTTAAAAATTTTAAGAGATAAATTAAAAAAGATTTTCCACCGGGTGGATTCGTGCCATTCGATCAATTAAAATACCGTATTAAATATCTGTATCAAATAAACGAATACTATAAATATTTTTTTTCAATAGATCTAGTGGGGCGGAACCATTTTTGATGTAATTCTTAAGGACTATCAGGAGTCTTACTTTTTACAAGGCAGTACAATTTAGCAACGTATCACATTTAATTTTTCTTTCTCAATACCTATTAAACATATATGCACAATATTTTTACTATAAAGAATTTAATTATTTCTATTTAAAAAAAATATATATATGTATTTTAATATTCTATATTGAAATTTTATTTTATTTTTTAAATGTTTAACTTTTATTAAAAAAAATAATAAAAAAAATAATAAAATAATAATTTGTTTTTTGATTTGTATTCACTGTGCACAAAATTGTAACAAAAATATTGGTTCAATAGTCCCCCCCCCCAAAAAAAAAATAACGGTAACGATATAAAACTAATGTATCTTGAACATGTATTTTATTTGAAAGCAATTTATTAATTTATTATTTTAAAGTTTTTAGTTTAATTTTAAAATTAAAAAAATAATGTTTTATAGAAAATTTGCCGATTTCTAATAATTAATGCTATTATAACACTAAATTTGAAATATAAGACAATAACGATATAAAACTAATGTATCTTGAACATGTATTTCATTTGAAAGCAATTTATTAATTTATTTATTTAAAGTTTTTGTTTTAATTTTAAAATTAAAAAAATAATGTTTTATGGAAAATTTGCCAATTTCTAATAATTAATGCTATTATAACACTAAATTTGAAATATAAGACAATTTTTAAACTTAAAATTAAGATATGTACCAAGTTCCATGCAAATTGCTTTATTAGCTTTTGAAAAATATTGCACACAATCAAAGAACAATTTTCATTTTTTTAAATTAAAATTAAACATAAAAAATTAATATTTTAGTAGAGAATATTAAAAAATATATATTTTAAATGGAAGACTTAGTATGTTGTCTATATTAAAAAGTTTATGCATTTATATTTCAGAGGCAATATATATATATATATATATATATATATATATATATATATATATATATATATATTGTAATAAAATAAAAAAAAAATTTGCGCCATTTTTTTGTTCTCTCTTAGCTTCAATTCTAAATTTGTGGAACATATTTCAATCTTAGTTTCGTAACTTGTAACAGCTAAAATTCTTTTTCTTACTTTAGTTATTAATAAATTATTACTTGCTTCTCAAAAAGGCGGGAAGTATTTCGTAAGCTTTTTACTTTCTGGCATATTCCTGCGATTTTAATTTTATTTTTTATTTTTAACATCGCGTGACAGGTGTTACTACGCGTTGCTAAAGGGCTTAGTCTTCCGAGGAAAAAATATAGTTCTTGCCAATAGACCGCCTGTTACGGCCAATTAGAATTGATCATTTTGTCCGTTAGAGGCTCGAGTCCATCCTGATTGGATTTTTAAAATGATTGACGCGAAGTAGGAGGGCGCTAGTTTTGTCGTGAAAATGATTTTTTCATTTGGCTTTTCAGGAGAACAGAATGCACCTTTTCTTTAAACTACCAAGACGCGTGCGATTGACTTTCAAAAATTATTAGGATGCTGTTTCTTTTTTCTCCCCAAAATTCTAATATCGTGGAATGCAGCTTAATCCCGAAGTTGGTGAAGTGGAAGTTATTCGATGAGAGTGCCAAGGTGATTGCGTGAAAGAACTTAACTTATTTATGAGTGCTAATAAAATTAATTTAAAGACTGCTTGATTGAACTTTCTTATGGGGAAATAGCCCAATAAACTCATCCACTGCTGGTCAAACTGCCGGAGCGACTGCTCAGCTCGTCCCACTGTTGATTCTTGGTAGTAGTAATCTGTTCTGCCTCATAGATGGTGTGCCACTGGAACTTGTACATTGTTATGGAACATCGCCTTCGTCGAAGTATTATTACACTGAATCGTCGAATTATTACACTGAAAGCCGGCAGGATGATTGAACCGGCGTACGACTTTTGAGAAAAGGAAATTATCGTGGCTTAATAACAACTGAAGATTTGTCTGAGAATTCTTCGCAACGCTGTGTGTGCACGTGCCATTTTCGCCGCGCTTGAAACTAATTGCTGGAACTTCTGCCTTTGTTTACTACTCATCTTGAAGCGACATGAATCATCGAGTGGTGCTACTGGTGTTGAGGGGAATGCGGTCGATAAAGAAAAAATTTTCTCAAAAAAGGTAATCTGAGAACAACATCTTCCTGTCCATATAAATGAGAAATCTTTCAGCTGTGAAAAGAATCGTCTTATAAAGTTTTGTTTGTAATTATGTGTGGCATCTACATCTACAAATCTTTTAATTGTGAAATATACCTCGCATTCTAGTGAGAAACTTTTCAGCTGTGAGATATGCAACCAAATGTCTTCTACTTAAATTAACGTGAAACAACATCTTCATGTGCAAACAAATGAGAAATCTTTTCAACTGTGAGATATGCAAAATAAAAATTACAAAAGATCACCTGCATGAAATCAATTCAGCATCATTTTCTTTTATTTATTTATTTATGTATTTTCTAGATAACAGTACTGAAATATTTTGATAAACTTTCATTTCATAATAAATGAACACCTGCGGCAAGATTGCGAAACTACTGTTGATACCATCGGTAATATAAGTCAATTGAAATTTGCACCTGTGAGTCGTATCTACGAAGTGTTTTATTTTTTGTTTACTTTAATAAAAAATTAGGTATTTGAACAAGGCCACATCGAACATGTCTGTAAGTTATTATTTATTATTTTATTGTTTTATTGATTAAGAAATTTTAATGATAATTTCTTTGTTTAAATTCTTGATTTTTTTTTCTCTCTTTTATTACAGATATTAAAAAATAAATTTGTTCTTAATTTATAATTAATTAAAATTTTCTGCTCATAGAAATTTTATTTAGTTTTAAAGGTGTTTTTTCTTTTTAATCGAAAGATGAATTAATTTGTTGTTAAAAAATACTCTGTTGCTAAATTTATTTTCCATACGTAAAGAAAAGTATTTTTGTTCTTAAAATTATTTGTTATTTCCCATGTATGGAAAACCGATATTTATTATTTTATTACTTATTTATTTATTATTTATTTATTTCACATGAAGTCAAACAGAATTGATTTATTTATTATTTTTATTGTTATTTATTGAGGTATTTGAAGTATTTAAAGTATAGTAATTGAATTTTAATAATTGAAGTATAGCATTTAAATATTTTCCATATGAATTATCCTTCTTTCATGTATTAAGGTCAGGATTAGTAAAAGAAGAAAAAATGTCAGAAAATAAACTTGATATTGTCCCTTTTGAATTTGGGTCGGGCATGGATATTTTTAAATGGTTTAAACATTTTGATCGAGAATGTTCTGTAGAAAAGAAAGATAATGAGTGGAAACACCAAAATATTTCAAAATATTTAAAGGGGGAAGCGCTAAAAACTTATATAAATGATTGTTTGGATTGTGCTACTTATGAGGAAATTGTCGAGATTTTAAGTGAAAAATTCATTCAAGTTAGAGTTCCAAAATTTTCTGAATTTACTTCCTTAAAGTTAAATGATCTAAGTGATTTGGATTCTTATTTTAGAAAGAAAGTTGAGATTGGAAGGCAACTTCAGCTTGAGGAAAATTTAATTATACAGGGATTAATTGATGGTCTTCAGCCGGAGTATCAAAATTGTTTGATGGTTAACCCTCCTTCCAATACTCGTGAATGGTTTCGCAGTGCTAAACAATTAGCAGCGATTCCAAATTATACCTCTAATAACGGCAATAGAAATTTTCAACAAACTAGACCAATGCACAATCCCAATCCTCAGCCCAGACATTGGACTCGACCTACTCCAAACAATCCATCCCAAAATTTTAATCCTAGGTTTTTCACTCCTAGAATGCCTGCAACTCATTATCAAAACAATTACCCAAGTAGCCCGTGCAGAATATGTTTAAACAGAGGCATAGAAAATGCATATCATTGGGAGAGGAGTTGTATATTTAACACAAATTCCTTTCAAGCTCAAACTCCTGCTCATATTCAACCACCCCCTACTTATAATATTTGACAATTAATCATCCCTGGATATGTGGGCAATAACAAAGTGTATTGTGTGGTGGATAGTGGATCAACTGTCTCAATTTTACCCCTCAAATTTGTTCGATATTTAAATGGTAATTTACATAATGTTACCCCTATTACTATCAGACAGGCACAAGGAACTCTTACAATTAATAAATCTTGTCGATTATGTATTAAATTTGGTAATATAAAGAGATATGTTAATTTTTTAGTAAGTCAACTTGATTTGGACTATGCTATTTTAGGTTTACCTGATTGTGCCAAATTTAAATTGAAAATTGATTGTGCAAAAAGCCAGGTGTTACAAGACAATATTTCGTTAAACCCATATGTCAACATATCCAGTGATAACTTAGAATTGCTTCATTTTGATATTATAAAAAATGATACTACTGTGCAACCCGATTATGGAAATACCATAACTCCTCAATCCTTGTCGCGAACTAATAATGATTATTATAATCTATTGGGGAATCTGAATGCTATTCAAAATAAAAATGTAAGGGAACTTTTAAGGGATTATTTAGATATTTTTGCAAAAAATAAATATGATGTAGGGAGAATTAATATTGAACCTCAGCGTATTTATCTTAAATCTGACCTACCAATATCTTTGAGGCCTTATCGTACATCCACTGCTGATGAAAAAGAAATATCTCAGCAAATCCAATCATTATTAGCTGCTGGGTTAATTAAAGAAAGTTATAGCCCATACTCTTCTCCAGTTACGTTAGTAAATAAACGAGATGAAGGTAAAAAACCCGAATGTGTGTTGATTACCGAAAATTAAATTCTATCATGAAAAATGACGCTGAACCTTTACCCCGAATAGATGAAATTTTAGACAAATTAAGTGGTGCCCAATATTTCTCTACACTAGATTTAGCCTCAGGCTATTGGCACATACCTATTCACCCAGCCGATTCCGAAAAGTTAGCCTTTACTACTAATTGTGGGCTCTGGGAATGGAATGTTCTCCCCTTTGGTGTAAAGGTAGGCCCCCAATTTTCAACAGGACAATTAGAAGAATTCTTACAAAATATAAAATAGACTTTGCTTGTTATTATTTTGATGATATAATTATTTTTTCTAAATCAATAGATGAACATATACAGCATCTCATTCAAATTTTTGATTTATGCCGAATAGAAAATATTAAATTAAAATTATCTAAATGTACTTTTGCTCAAAAACAAATCAATTTTCTAGGGTATGAAATCCAAAATGGAACTTTAACTCCAGCTAATACTAATATAGAAACGATTAAAAAATTAAAACCTCCTACTAACACTAAAGAATTACAAAGATTTCTTGGTTCTATAAATGTGTATCATAAATTTATTGACAAATATGCTGAAATTAGACACCCCCTAAATAAATTACTTAAGAAAGATACTATTTGGGAATGGAATACTAAATGTCAAAACTCTTTTCAAAAATTAAAAGATGCCCTCATTGCTAAACCAATTTTAAAGATTTATGACCCAAAATTACCCCTACACATGTTTGTTGACGCTTCTCAGGTAGCGGTAGGTGCAGTTCTTAAACAACCCGACCATAATAACTTTTTACATCCAATTGCTTATTTTTCTAGAGGATTGAGAAGTTATGAGAAAAATTATTTCATTACCGAACTAGAGTGTCTTGCTATCATTGATACTTTAGATAAATTTTATCATTACTTTCACGGTGTACAATTTACCATCCATACTGATCATGCATCTCTTGTTTGGTTAAAAAATGTCAAACATTTAAGAGGTCGATTATTTAGGTGGTCATTGAAGTTAAGTATGTTCGATTACAATATAGAGTACTTAAAGGGATCTACAAATGTCGAAGCCGACATGTTGTCCCGAAACCCTATTTCTCATTTTTGTAAACCCCTTACTTTTCTTCTTGACGTTAAAGAGATTATTGAGATGCAAGAAAAAGAAAATGTGTGTGGATCAAATTATATTAATGACAATGGACTGATTATAGTTAAAAGAAAAGGTTTTCGTAAAGTGGTAGTTCCCATGTCCCTAAGAAAAAAATTGCTTAATGTTGCTCATGAACAGTTTGGTCACCCTGGTGTTCAAAAAATGCAAAATTTAATTTCTCCTAACTATTATTGGCCAGATATGACCCAAGACATTACTAACTTTGTTAAATACTGTGATATTTGCCAGAAAAATAAAAAACCTAGACAGAAAAAATTTGGCTTATTACAAGCTATGCCCACTACAGATGAACCTTTTGACTGTCTGTCTGTTGATACTGTAGGAGGGTTCAATTATTATAATTCTACAAAAAAATATCTCCATATTATAATAGACCATGCCACAAGATATGTTTGGGCATTTCCTTCCAAAAGTGTCACTACAGAAACTTATACAAATTGTCTGAAACAAATCTTCAATATCAAAATCCCTCAACAATTATTCTGTTTTAGTAAGATTTCAAGTGTACAGTCCCCTCAAAAAATACTTAGTGACAGGAATGCTGCTTTTACTTCTTCAAGATTCAAAAAATTCCTGCGAAATCATAATATTAAACAACGTTTGACCACTGCCCATCATCCACAAACGAATGGGAAATGTGAAAGAGTAAATCAGACAATAGTAACTAGATTAAAATGTAAAGTAAACTCCACTACCTCTAAAATTCCCTGGACTAAGCTTTTAACTGAGGTAATTAATGAATATAATAATACACCCCATTCTATTACCAAATTTCCACCTGCTTACTTGCTTTTTGGCCAATTACCCTATGACTCCCCCTTACAACAAAATTATTATCCCCGTTCATGAAGCACTTAAAATTGCTAAAACAAGAACTGATGAATTTCATTTAAAAAATAAAAGATATTATGATAAAGATTATATCGAACCAAAATTTAAAATAGGAGATCTAGTTATCTATGAAGAATTTCAGTACCCTAATACTAGAAAGTTATCACAAGTATTTAGTGGCCCTTATAAAATTCTTAACAAATTATCCGAAGTAAATTTTGAAATTGATAGGCAAAACCAGTTCAAAAGTTCAGAAATAGTACACGTATCTAAATTAAGGCCTTATTATTCCCCTGATAAATTTAAATTAAGTCATGAGCAACAACCCCCTAATCAACAACAACAAACTCAGGTAAAAACTGTAGCTTAAACTATATCTCTAGTTTATCATTTTATAATTTTTTCTCTTAAACAGTAAATTTCTTTCCATATTTTAATTCAGATAATATCCTGTAATTCTCACAGAATGGCAATGATATCTCTTGACTGCAGCGGGAGTGTCACTTGTCTGGAAATTTTTATATTTGTTTATTTATGCCGGCGTAGACGAACAAAGTGGAAATTTCTTATTCTGTACTGAATTACTCTACTTAGAATATTCTTTTTTCTTTCAACTGAACCTATTTGTAATATTAAATTTAATCTATCAATTATTAAATTAATTATAAACCAAGTAACAAAATTTTTATCACTTATTTTAATTTTTTTTTCTTTCTCTCTTTGCTGCTACATTCCAGTCCAAGTACATGTCAATTATAATATAATTTTGTTTCTTTTTCTCTTTCCTATTTGCATCTTGCAATGTTTTATCACGCCGAGAGAATATTTATTGCGTAATTATTTGACATGAATAGATCTTGTTTTTTATTTTTATCATTTATTAATATTTCTTTTTAAGAATCTTAGTAGTTTAAAGGTCACGTGCATTCTCAAACATGAACAAAATTTTTATTTATCTTTATTTTATTTTAATTTATCATATTATATTTTAATTTTTTTTTGTACATATTCCTGCTTAATCCTGTACTCGAATTACCAGATTAAGTAAATGATTTCATAATTGATTGTATTTTTTATTTTATTCCACTTCTCTCTATATTTCATCCCAAAAATATGAGATGAGATAAACGAGATTAAGTATTTAAAGAATGTCTTTTGCGATATTTATTATTACTTATTAAGAGATTTACTTATACCCATTATGAGATTTACTTATACTTATGATATTTATTATTATTGATATTTTTCCTTATTATGTTTCTTACTTATATTGTTTATTATTTACATTGTTAAAGTTTATTATTACTATATTATAAAATGTCTTACTATATTGAATTTGGACAATTAATAATGGTATAATTATACCTCCTTGAAAAGAGGCAATGGACTATACCACTCCAAATATGACTCTTGGACAAGTAATAAGATATAATTAGACTTCCTTGAAAAGAGATCATGAATACTCCAAATATGACTCTTAAATGGATTTTTGAAACAAACTTTCAACATTGATTTCAAGAAAGTTCTATTAAATTCCTTCATTTCTAGATTTGACATTGTTAAAAAAGAATTCAACGTTATTGTTTTTCATTTTTATGTTATTACTATGGGTAATTGCTTATATTTTCAAATTACTTTATGATGTGTACTTTAAACAAGATTATATCTTGTATTTGTATTGATGCCTATTTTATTGTATTTAAATTTGAAGTTATTCCACGCATCACCTTAGTGTTTTTAAATTTGAATTCTATATTTATATAAAAAAGAGAAATTAATTTAAATTTTTTTTTATTTAGTATCTAATTATTATTACTTATATCAACAACTTCGTGAGCTAAGTCTGCATCATCTCCCTTTCTGTGAAATTGCAGGTCTCAGACCTACTTTTTCACCCGTCTTTCTGGGAGGGGGGATTTGTAATAAAATAAAAAAAAAATTTGCGCCATTTTTTTGTTCTCTCTTAGCTTCAATTCTAAATTTGTGGAACATATTTCAATCTTAGTTTCGTAACTTGTAACAGCTAAAATTCTTTTTCTTACTTTAGTTATTAATAAATTATTACTTGCTTCTCAAAAAGGCGGGAAGTATTTCGTAAGCTTTTTACTTTCTGGCATATTCCTGCGATTTTAATTTTATTTTTTATTTTTAACATCGCGTGACAGGTGTTACTACGCGTTGCTAAAGGGCTTAGTCTTCCGAGGAAAAAATATAGTTCTTGCCAATAGACCGCCTGTTACGGCCAATTAGAATTGATCATTTTGTCCGTTAGAGGCTCGAGTCCATCCTGATTGGATTTTTAAAATGATTGACGCGAAGTAGGAGGGCGCTAGTTTTGTCGTGAAAATGATTTTTTCATTTGGCTTTTCAGGAGAACAGAATGCACCTTTTCTTTAAACTACCAAGACGCGTGCGATTGACTTTCAAAAATTATTAGGATGCTGTTTCTTTTTTCTCCCCAAAATTCTAATATCGTGGAATGCAGCTTAATCCCGAAGTTGGTGAAGTGGAAGTTATTCGATGAGAGTGCCAAGGTGATTGCGTGAAAGAACTTAACTTATTTATGAGTTCTAATAAAATTAATTTAAAGACTGCTTGATTGAACTTTCTTATGGGGAAATAGCCCAATAAACTCATCCACTGCTGGTCAAACTGCCGGAGCGACTGCTCAGCTCGTCCCACTGTTGATTCTTGGTAGTAGTAATCTGTTCTGCCTCATAGATGGTGTGCCATTGGAACTTGTACATTGTTATGGAACATCGCCTTCGTCGAAGTATTATTACACTGAATCGTCGAATTATTACATATATATATATATATATATATATATATATATATATATATATATATATATGACATATTGCTAATTTGCACCACCAGCTAAAAAGAAAGAGTCGTGAGACCCCTTTTAATGGTTTCTTTGATAGAAAAATGTAATCGTTAAAATATGAAAAGCATAACAGAGAGTTGAACGAAAATTTACCTTAGAATAAGTAATAATAATAATAATAATAATAATAATAATAAAAAGATTCCTATCATTGTTAATGTGAGTTACTTTCATTGCTTTATACAGTAAATTTCAACAATTTATTCCCTGGAAGAGTCTGTCGAAGGGAAAGTTATGAATTTAACAGAGTTTATTCTTCTCAAATTGTTTAAAATATTTCATTAGAAAATTAATTAAGGACTTCTCATCAAGGTAACTCCGCCCAGCTCTCGGCGCTTATGGAATTATCGCAGACAGATAAAAAAAAAGTCTTATATTAAAATAAAAAGGCAGAAACATAGGGGCTGAACGAAAATTTATATTAGAATTAAAAAAAATATATTCCCATCATCATTAATGTGAGCTATTTCCATTGCTTTACATAGAAAATTTCAACACTTTATTCCCTGAAAGAGTCTGTCGAAGGGAAACATATGTATTTAACACAGTTTATTCTTTCAAATTGTTTAAAATATTTAATTAGAAAACTAATTAAGGACTTCCAATCAAGGTAGCTTCGCCCAGCTCTCGGCGCTTATGAAATTATCGCAGACAGATAAAAAAAAAAAAGTCTTACATTAAAATAAAAAGGCAGAAAAAGAAGGGTTGAATGAAAATTTACCCCTGAATAAAAAAGAATATATATATATTCTCATCACCATTGATGTGAGCTATTTTCATTGCTTTACACAGTAAACTTCAAAAATTTATTCTCTGAAAGAGTCTGTCGAAGGGAACCATATGAATTTAACAGAGTTTATTCGTCTGAGATTGTTTAAAATATTTAAGGAGGAAACTAATAAGGGCTTCCCATCATGGTAGCTCCACCCATCTCTCGGTGCTGGGCGGAGCCAAACGCATCGCAGCCAGCTAAAATGCTTAAAAAACAATAAATAAATAAAAAAAATAAAATAAAATAAAATAAAATAAAACAAAAAAAATAAAAAATAAAAATAAAAATAAAAATAAAAATAAATAAATAAATAAAAATAAAAAAAAATAAAAAAAAAATTAGCTTCTTGGTGAATATTTATTTCATGGATGAAATCTGAAAAAAATAATGATATTAAAGAAAGATGACGGTATTAAAAATTGAATTTTAATATTATTTTACTGACAGGATAAATTAATACATATTTTTGTAGATTATAGTCAATCTGTAGGTGTTGTTACACTTGTTTAGCAGGCCTACAGCGCAAGAAGTGCCAACAGGTGTATGAATTGAATCGGAAATGTGTAACATCTGATAATGTTATTGATTCTGCTGAAGTCACCTTTATTTCAGTGGTTATAAGCAGGAGCGTGCGAAGAAAAAACTGCACCCGGGGCAAAGTTTCAATTTGGCGCCCTCTCAGCCAACTTTTTCTTGTAACAGGCCAAAAATGATGTTGGTAGTATAAATTTGGCGCCAACTATTATTCTGCACCCGGGGCGGCCGCCCCCTTCGCCCCCCCCTTTCGCACGGTGCTGGTTATAAGTAATATATTAATTATTAATGTAACTAAGCAAAGTGAAGTGATATTTTCTTTTCTGTAAAAACAACCATTTATTTTTATATTTAATAGTTCATTCAAGATTTTATACTGCCATATCGTTGCTCATAAGGTTAAGGGAAGCCGTAACAAAACTTATTTCACATTGTTCTGCGTGAGGCAGAGAAAGAAAGAAATTTTACCCTTTTCATACTTAACATCCTCGGTTCTGAAGTACCACACGTGATACTTTCGAACAGAGGATACTATAAACTAAACTTTTTTTAATATTAATTTTAAAATCTACATTTTTACTTTACTTGTGTATAGCTAAATAGTTTTGGCTTTATTTCAAATCCAATAAATACCATCAATGTCGCCTTTTCCCTCATAAAATAAGTGTTATTATCATCTGAGTTTCCAAAAGGCATGCACACATGCTTAACATGAATTGAGAATTAACAGACCTGGATGTAAGACTTAACTTTTATTTACTTTATTTTAAAACTTTTCATTATTTTCTTTCTTGAACAATGCGTGCAAGAAAGAAAGAAATTTTCAAAATCAATTAACTTAAGCTTTTTATAATTATAAAATTTGAGGATATTTAAATCATTCAATGTATAAGGGCCTTCATTTCTTTTACTTCGTAATTTAGGTTATTGATAAAGAAATTGATAGTTTAAGGGTGCTAGTAATTTTAGTTCCGTATTTTTAAACCTAAATAACCAATCCCGTATGGTATCAATTTCAGAAATAATGCTCCTTCTGTTTTCTATGCTATCTTTTTGTTTGTGCAAAATCAACCAATGAGCATTCGCGGTGTTACATTACCATCGAATTTAAACAAATTATAATAATTTTAATGTTAAATTTTACACCACAAAAAATAATAAAAAGTTTTAAAATAAAGTAAATAAAAGTTAAGTGTTACAGCTTGGTCTGTTCCCTCTCAATTCGTGTTAAACGCAAGTAATTGCGTCATTTAAAAGGTAGTGCGGCGCGATCTGTTTTTCTATGCTCGAATACTCGTTCAGTATGATGTTCAGGGGCGTGATAAGTGAAATCTGCGCCCAGGACAAAGTTGCAATTAGGTAGGGTTGGGCATTTCGATTCATCTTGAGGAGTCGACTCTGACTCGATTCATTTGGTTAATGATTCGAGATAGTCGACTCCCGACTCACTTACGATAGGTTGGTTGGTTGTAAAAATGATACAATTTTATGTCTTCTATCACGTATATCGCACAAAAGAGAATTTTTAAATGCATGCTCGAATTATTTTGCTTTAGTTTTTAGATAAAAGATATATTTTGGTGGTAAGAGCCGAAATTTTCAGGCCTGTACCGGCCCAGAACATATAAAAAATAATGACCTGGTTGGTAAAAAACATAATTGTTCGGCCAACTTGCTTCGTACAGAACAGTTATTAACCCGACAAGAAAAAAGTTAAAATCTTTTTCTTAGCCTGATCCGGCATAGTTAAATTTGTAGAAAACATGGATTTTTCCGTTTGAGAAGTTCTAATCAAAAATTAATATTTTAGATTTTTTTTATGTTTATAATCTTTATTTTTAAAGAAGAACCCTATGCCATGATATTCATTTTTTAATTAACGTTAATTTGTATGTAAATGTTTCAGTTGATATTAATATTGTTAATCCACATATTATGTGCTACTCTACTTATTAGAGTCTTAAAAATCTGAAAAATGCTACAAAGTAAAATCCTCCAAGACGGAATAACATTAAATAAAAATTCGCTATAGACGAGTTCCCTTCCGATCGCTACGAGGAAAAAAAGGTTAGACCCGAACCAGTCTTTTAGTAAAAAATAAGTCTCGAGCTCGGCTTGGGAGAATGAATGACAAGGCCCAATCTGAGGCTTGTAAAATAAAGTAAGGCCCGACCCGAGTGCCACTAAAAATAGGCAGGAGCTTCGAGCCAGGATCCGGCAATCACAGCGTTTAAAGTTATTAGACTGTTTTCTTTCCTTTTTTTCCCTTTCTTTTTTTTGAGAGGGGGGGGGGGGGTTCTTTACTTAAAAATTTCAAACGGATACTTTAAGTTCATTATGTTCATATTTTTAAATTATTAGTTATTCACAAACATCCCCCCCCCCAAAAAAAAAAAAAAAAAAAAAAACAGAAATATTAGTACAAATTAAGTTAATTGATTTTTAAAATTTTTTTTTAATATGTGTGCGTTTACATATATGTCGTGTTGGTTATGTTGGAAGGATATCGTATCATCGAATAAAAAGGAATTAATTACTTTACGTTTAGATTCTGTAGAAAATATAATGCAAAAAATATATCCCCCCCCCTCCCTGGTCTAGTCTATTTCTGAATTTATTAAAACTAAAATTATGAAACAAAAGGGGCAACAGTAGTTTATTCGAATTTTGCTGGAAAAAAATAGCGATTATCCTGAGTCTCATTGTTTTGTAGAAAATTGCATTTTTCGTTTTACATAAGCTTTATACTGCAGGGCTCAATGTCAGCGTGTTTTAATGTACAATTATAAAATTGATAGCCTGACTATTGAGGGGATTTCGAATCAAATAACGTTTTCCATTTGTTTAATAAATGAACTGCTAATCAAACTAAATACGAAAAAGAAAAAACGGAGCTGTTGTAGTGTGTTTGAAGAGGTGAAGAGATATTAGAAAATTTAAGATTCAATTCTAGAAAAAAAAAAAAAAAAAAAAAAAATCAGCATTGACATAATTTTTGATACATTTTTATTTAGAACTTTAAAAATTGACAGGCAGCTATAGAGGAGATGAAAAATCAAACTGCAATTTCAATTTTTAATAAATACATTACATATGAAGAAAAAATGTATTCTTGTCATGAAACGACAGGTTTTTCTCTTTTCCCTTGCAATATAAACTTCAATTTTAAGAGTAATTTTCTAATGTATTTTGCCAAAAATTGGAAAGCGCCAATCAATTACATAATTTCTGAATAAGAAAACTTTTCAATTTTACGAATTTTTTTTTTTTTTTCCAACTAAATATGAATTCAGAAATGTGTAAGAAAGTAGCTTTTTTGAATTTAAGAACAGATTTAATAAATTCAGAGAAATATTTTCAGAAATCTACTTTATATTATACAGCTTTAAAAGCTACAACATTTTTAACCTTCTTTTTTTTCTTTTATTCCAAATTACATTATTTTTTTTAACGAATATTGAAGAGTCTAAAAATTTAAGTAAACGATAACATTGTTGTTGCTATTGTGTATTTTCTGTCTTGCGAATACATACTAAACTAAAATATTGCTCATGAATGTGCATAAAATATTCTTAAGAAAATTATTGTATGCTAAGAAAAATCAAATTTTTTTGTAGAAATTGAACCGGGCCGAGTAAGTTTATTAATTTATTTATTTGTACGGGTCGGGACCGGATAGAACTTTTTATTTTACATTAGCCTGGGGTAGCTTTCGCTTGTACCGGGCCTGGTTGGACCTGTGAGCTCCTCTAAATAAATTATGAATATTTGCAAATTTTCTGTAATTTTAAAAAATTTCATTTTACAAATCTATCAAAATGTTCAGTGTCTGGGACATAATTTACCCCTTATGCGATCATAAAAAAGCAACGGGAAGACTAATTTTTTAATTTTTTTCCACATATTTACAGTTTTTATAATTGACTTCCTTTTGAAATTCTATTTATAAAATCGTGATATTATACTGAATAACTGCCAGGTTTTATGTTTTTATCCTACCACTATTAAAAAAAATAATAAATAAAAAAAAAATTTAATTTAAAATCATCGGAAATTTAGGAAAACAAGCAAATTCACTTCATAAAAAAATAACTGTAAAAAATAAGCGTAAAATTTAACAGCTATGGCATTGTGATCCCCTCTCCTCCCGATTGACACTCAAAACTTACTTACGCTACAATAATAATAATAATAATAATAATAATAATAATAATAATAATAATAATAAATAAAATAAAATAAACAGGAAATATTATCCGAATCTGGTTTGAAAAAAGGAATATTTAAAAAAAATCGACCATCTAAACTTAAAAAAATTATATGAAAATTATATCCATTTTTACATTATCTGCAAACATTTTTAACTTATAAAATATATATATATATATTAAAAGAACATATTCGTAATCAAATGAAGGACAACACTTTATCTAAAATACATCAATCATAAAATAAACTCATAAAACTCTTTAGCAGTGGTGAATTCGGAAAATGGCCCAAGGGTCAGGCATTCCCGCGGAACAATAAGACCCCCCCCCCCCTGAAATATCAGGCAGTTTGTGTTTTAAATGGTAAAACAGTGCAGTCTTTACCCCACCCAAAGTTCTTTATAACATCCACCTACACCCACAGATATCTCCTCTCGAAAAAAATGTGTCTTAATTTAACACTGTTTTTTAAACAATTTGCTATTAAAGTAAAATTTTATTTCTCTCTCTTCAACTTTTTTTTCTATATTGCATCAGATAAAGGCAGTTGAAAATATTTCCCTAACCAGTTCTACTTTCTTTTAGCAAAAAATACAAATATAATATCTGCTTTGTTTGATCGTTCGATCTTTCCTCAATACGGAAATCGGCACAAGTTTATCATAAATTCAATTAATCTTCCCACAAATATCCTGCTGAACGCCCCTTTTTCCACAAATTCAATTAATCTTTCCAGAAATAACCAGCAGAACGCCCTTTTTTCTCTGCCCCTCCCACTCTTTTCATTCATTCGGTATCTTCCTAATTACACGTGAAATGCACATCTACACTGCCTCCGCTTTTCCCAAAATCCCCAACCGCAATATAAAGTCAAACCAAGACATTTGTTTTTTGCTAAAAAGCCCAGCGCGGATTCGAAGAGTCGAAATCTGATACCGAGTCGAAAGATTGGTTTTCAAGGAGTCGAAGAATCGAAGAGTCGACCACCCAATCTTCAACTCTCGACTCTCCAAGTCCGACACTCTGTTAAACTGGTCCAACCACTCTTTGAGTGAGTGAGTTGACTTTTCAACTTTTCGACTCCGAATCCCAAACTGAGTTGAAATGAAAGTTCGACTCTTTTGAATCGACTCCGTTAACCAGATAGGAGTCGATAGTTCGATTCACTTGTAAGGAGTCGAGATTTAGAGTCGACTCCTCGACTCCTCGGCCAACTCTACAATTAGGTGCTCCCCATTCCATTCTCAACTTCTTATCCTTGTTGCAGGCCAAAAATGATATTGTAGTGCAAATTTGGTACCCCTTAAATTTGCGCTCCCGAGGCGACAGCTCCCATCGTCCCCTCCCCATTTTGCATTCGCACGGCGCGGCGTTGGTAATGTTCTGTCGTATTTTAAATATTGCCAAAGATAAATTTTATTTATTTTTTATCACCACATTTATATTAATCGAGACATCCACCGAAACAAAAGTTACTAAAGTAATTCTGAATAGAATCTTACAAATGATAACGTTGCATAAAAGAGAAAACTCGTTTCTTATTCAAAAAACAATTGAAACTGAGTGATAAAAAGAGAAGAAATCTCATATACGACTATAGTCCTTCATAGCAGTGGTTTCCAATCTTTTGTTAACCATACCCCACCAAAGCTTACCTAAAATCATGATGCTCTCCCTCCAATACACACACATACATTTTACAACATACACCTATCTTACATAAAAAATGAATTCTTAACATAGAAAAAGCCTTAACCTTAAAAAAAATCGCAACTGCAGAAGTTTTAATTAAAAATATTGTAATTGTAGCCGACACCCCTAATGTGATATATCGTTGGAAAGCTGTGTGACCACTTATGTTATGCATTGTTCAATTTCCTTCACTTTTCCCCTCACTGGAAGTTCGGTTATCATATTCCATCAGGAGATTTTTTAATAATGGGGTAATTATAGAGCTGATCTCAATGACGTAGGAAAAAAAGTTGATTCCATTTACCATCTATTTAGTTGCTGTTTTTGTCACCAAGGGTGCCTTTATTTCTGATTTTTTTAATTATTTTGTTGATAATATTCGAAAAATTCCAATTTTTGATACTTAATGCCTTTTAATATATGCCTTTTCAATTTTTTGCAACCAGGGGATAGCATCATACGACCATTGTGCTTCCTTTTAGTTTTTCTTTGGTATGTTGTTTTTTAATTCCATCCGTTTTTAGTTGCCATGTGTTTACTAAAATCCTTTATAAGCATGCAAAAACAATTATTTTAATGATCGATTGGAGAACATCTTGTTTGTAGATTCTCGGAAGTAGTCGATAATTGTATCTTTTTTGTTTTTTATGCTAGCGATTTTTTTCGATTGGTAAATTTTCGAGAATCGTCCATCACTAGTCATATCATGGCAGCAGTTTTAGGTAGAAGCGTGAAATTCAAAATAAGAATATTAAAAAAAATATTAAATATTTATTTCAGCGATTTTAGAAATTCCCCCACCCTCTCTAAAATTATTAACGGGAGATACGGAATTTTTAGGTCATTTCGCCATACTTCAGATGCAGTTTTAGATAGAGGCATACCTTTTGAGTATAACTAATCTATTAAAATAAACTTAAACATGTATTTTATCTATTTTATAAAAACTAATCTATTAAAATAAACTTAAACATTTATTTTATCTATTTTATAAATTCCCATCTGACAGGATTTAATGGGACGGTCTCACTTTTCGGACGTTTTGCCATAGATCAGCAGCAGTTTTAGGTAGAAACGGAACATTCAAGATAACAAATGTAATGGAATACAGCGCAAAGAAACAATTTCTTTCAATAAAACTTTCAGAATATTACTACGATGTAAGATACTGTTGAAATTTCGTCATGAATTACGTCATATATTTTGTGCGGACCTTTTCTTTAGAACAAGAATTTTTCTACTGCGCAGTATGTTGCATAAGATGATGTTCGGAAGCTAGGCAGCAGCTACGGAATAAAAACATTTCTTTAAAAACTCTAAACAAAACTTATTAAAACATTTTTTATGTTAATTTCTTTAAACATAGTTGTTTGTGAAAATATTGTATCTAAGATCTATATCTAGTTTATCTTCTCGTGTTAAGTAACTAAAGGAAGATTCTTTGTTTGTGAATCGCCGATTCTTCGTACTTCTGTTTTCACACATACTTACTTGTGTTTCACGATTTAATTGTCTTTTCTTTTAACCAGGATTACAAAGGAGTATTATCTTCCAACAGATCGGGATGAAGTTATCTTCAATGCTGTTTCTGTAAAGGTAGGACAAAACTTTACACTTATTTTTAGAAAGTGAAATAATATAATGTATATTAAAAATAAGGGAAAACACATGTACTCGTGCTTTCACTTTTCGGACATTTTGCTATAGATCAACAGCAGTTTTAGGTAGAAACGGGAAAATTCAAAATAACAAATCTACTAAAACAATAGTTAAATGTAGGTACTTCAGTTAATTTTAGACCTATTTTGTTTATTATGTCGTCAACATCGAGTAAGAATAAGATAATGTAATATTATACGAATAAGACGGCAATTATAGATGTTTGATTAGATATTAAGCTTTTTTTTTATGTTTTCTAGATGCATTTCGTTTAATTCAAGATTCCTGTAAAGAAACCGACCAGCCTAGCAGGCAAAATCTGAGTAATTCTATAAATGCAATTACTCTGTACATATTCGTCCTTCTGTTAGAAAGAGTTTCAATGTTCGTTAACAACTTGACTTACTGTTAAATACAAATTTTATATGATCTGTATATTTAATCTTCACAAAATGCTTCAAATGACTCTCATATTTAGCATTAAATTTGATAACATTGTCACATTATTTAGAAATTTAATGAAAGTTGGTAAAAAAAGTTTTGGCTAATAAATTTTCTTTTCATGACATAGGGAAATTTTCAAGATTTATCAGTTATTCTTAGCCTGTATCACTACAGGTCTAATACATAATTATACTGCTATAAGCAGAGACACTATAGCAACGCTGTGGAAGACACCTCGAATAAAACTGTGTTGAATCTGAGACATCGAAGAGTCAGGTTTTTGATGACGACAGTTTTTTATTACAACTTCAATCAATCATATAAACTTGATTTAAAAATATTTCCATAACAGCATCCAGTTGATTGCTATTCAGAGCAAACTTTGTTAAAAATGATTAAGAGAGTCATAAAAATATTTCTTTAAAAACAGTATTGAATTTATTACCACCGGGAGCTTTTCCAGACTAATTTAAATTTAAATTATAAATAAAATCATTCATTTAAATCATCATAAACGAAAAACTAAATATCTTATTCGAACTTAAACTATAATGACTTAAATCATAACGGAAACTTCACGGAAATTAAAAGAGAGAGCGAGCAAAGAAGTCGATCAGGGATTGGCATTTATACTATCTCAGAACGGAGCGGGCCGGGACGATTCCACTTCTGAAAATGGGCAGGTCTAAGACTAGCCGATTACGGGACACCTAATGCCATTCAGTGTTCTCGCTGACATTTGACCAATGTTAGTAATTTCGCTAATTAAAAACCAAAAACATTCGCCAAATGAAAAAAGTATTAGCCAAATAGATTCGCCGTGTAGCACAAAAAATCATCTTTAATCCTTTAATGTACCCCCTTTTTTTCAATATGCTCCAAAACAACCTAAGATTTTTTTAAAACTGCGACAACGATTGTTATTAATCTAATTTAAACTATCCGCTACAAATATAGTAAAAATATGTATATATTAAAAATATGCATAAATGCATTGCATGCAGGGGTGTAGTGGAGGATATACGGAGGTATATGCAGTATACCTTCTGGATTTTTTTAAAGGAACACCGTATAGCCTATGTTTCTCAAGAAAGCTATAGTATACACTTTCTAGGGTATACTCTCTGCCTTGAGCGTATACTTTCTGCTTAGAGCGTATATCCTCTGTTATTTTTACGACTACCCCCCTAATTGCATATCTAAGAAAAACGCAAAAGAAAAGAAAATAAAAGCAAAAATTGAGCACTAGCAATCTGGCGAATCTAATCGCTTGTTTACTCGCCAAATGAAGAATTTAGTCGCAATTTGGCGCAATGGCGAGCGACAGCGAGAACCCTGATGCCATCTATCGAAGCCTCATGTCGAAACTTTAGTTAATTTATGTTTTAAACTCAAAATAGCCATAAGTGACAAGTGAAACCAGCTGATTAGCCAGCAGTTATAGTAACCATTATTACTCATCGAAACACATATCACCGTTTCTCGTTATCAATATCTGATTAAAAATATAAATTGTATATGATATGAATTATAAAATATATAATGCATTTATTCACTGTGTAGGCAGGCTGGAGTAGAACGATAGACATTTACTATTTATCCATTTCCTCTTAAAGTGCTGTTTACAATATATACAGTGTCTCACAAAAGTGATGGGACACTTGTGCTTTATAAAAAGAAACTGCAATAAAATAAATAAACAAACATGTGCAAAAATTTTTTGGGTGTGTTTCATATTTAAAGTTAGTAACAATTATTACATAACATACATTTTGTCAAAATATTAAAATATTAATTTAGTAAAAATGCAATTGTTCAGAACGGAGCAAAAAATGGCTCACATAAGTGATGGGACACTTACTTTTCCATCAAATATTTATCCAAAAATTTTGCTTTTTAAAAGGTTTTAATATTTTGTTGGATTTCCTTTTACTTTTAAAACATGATTTAATCTTTTTGGGATGGATTCGACTAATTTTTTTGTGATTTCTGGAGTGATTTTACCCCATTCTTCTTGAAGCACCGATTTTAGTTGTTGTTTTGAAGAAATGGTGTGTTTGCGAATTCTTGATTCCAATTATTGCCAAATATTCTCTATGGGATTTAAGTCTGGAGATGGTGGTGGTGTTTTTATTATTTCAGGACAGTTATATAGCAGCCAGAGTCTAACGTTCAGAGCAGTGTGTTTGGGGTCATTGTCCTGGTAGAATTTAAAATCGTTATGAAGGTTCAATTTTCGTGCTGAAGATTTCAAATTTTGCTTTAAAATATCAATATACTTGTACTGATCCATTATACTGTCAATAAACACAATATTACCAACTCCAGCGGACGACATACACCCCCATACCATAACTCCTCCTCCACCATGTTTTACTGTTGGTACCAAGTTCTGTTTGCGAAATTCTTCCCTGGGTTTTCTCCACACCAAGATTCTACCGTCAGAACCAAATATATTAAATTTACTCTCATCAGCAAATATAACTTTATTCCAGTAATCAGAATTCTTATTTATGTTGGATTTTGCGAAAGCTAGTCTGAGTTTTCTATTCTTTTCACTTACGAAGAATTTTTTTCTGGCTACTCTATCGTGATATCCAGCAGATCGAATTACCCTTCTAATAGTCTCAGGATTAACAATTATTCCATATAATGCTTGTAAATCAGCAGCAACTTTTGAAGCACTATTTCTTGGATTTTTTTTACTATTTCGAACGATAATTCGCTTTATTCATTGGATAGCTTTGATGGTCGGCCTCTATCTAATCTCCTTTAATAACTAATTTTCGAATTTCAGGCGAAGTTTCTTTTCGTTTAGCATTCATGGCTACACAGAGCTAAAAAACACAAAAATTCCAAAACAAACTGGAGAGAAATACTGCAGACGATTTTATAAATTATTGCCAATTGCTTTTAAGTAAAAATAAAACCCCAAAAAATATTTTTATTGCTTATTTCAGAGGATTTTTGTTGCATATATAATGGTGTCCCATCACTTATGTGAGCTATTTTTTGCTCCGTTCTAAGCATTTGTATTTTTATTAAATTAATATTTTAATATTTTGACAAAATGTATGTTATGCAATAATCTTTACTAAATTTAAGTATGAAACACACCCACAAAAAAATGTGTACATGTTTTTTTAATTTATTTGATTAGTTTCCTTTTGTAAAGCACAAGTGTCCCATCACTTATGTGAGACACTGTAAATTTTACAAAGTTGAAATTATCTCATTCAGATATTTCAAATATTATGAGGTTCAATATGTTCAAGACAGTGAGGTTTTGATATAGCCTTGAGAATTTTTATGTGTAAAAATATCTTTATGTGTAACATATATGTCATACAGCGAAAAGAAATCTAAAAAAAAAAAGTGCATTAAAAATAATAATAAAAGTTGCAAAAAACTGCAAAATATCTAAAACCAGAGAAATTAAAGACAGTTTTGTATACTAAAAAGAAAGGGGAGTTAAAATATGCTAAAAAATTATTCTTATAAATATTTTGATTTTGACTCTATTTTAATCTTTTGTTTGGATACTTAGTTTAAATAAATAAATAAATAAAAATATGACTTTTATTTTTAGTCCATAACATTATGTCTCCCCCTCTCCCCATAAGGAAAAGCGAAATTTTGAATTCCCCCCCCCCCTTAAAGTTTCAAATGACCTCCCAGTGGGGCGTATGCCCTACGTTGGAAACCACTAGCTTAGAGAGAGTTTTGCGCAAGTTATGGGTGTTCAAATTTTAAAAAGCGAAAGAAAACACTTAATCCGAACTTAAAGAGGAAAAAATCAAGTACAGTAATGTTTCGATTTACGTCAGCAATTTGTTCCAGGACTAGTGATATAAGAAGTGCTCTCGCTGACATTTGACCAACGTTAGTAATTTGGCTAATTAAAAATACAAAACATTCGCCAAATGAAAAAAGTATTAGCAAAATAGATTCGCCGTTTAGCATAATATATATATATATATATATATATATATATATATCTTTAATCATTTAATGTACCCCCTTTTTTTATATATGTTCTAAAATAGCCTAAATTTTTATAACTGCGTCAGCGATTGTTATTAATCTAATTTCAATTATCCGATACAAATATTATAAATATGTATATATTAATATAAATACTTTTATAAATACAACCAATGTAATTCAGACAATACCATTCAATAAACCAATTAAACCAGTATTTTTACAGTCATATTATTATTATTACATATCAACTAAATTCGAATTTTGGTAAAATCCGAAGTTATAACAATGGTAGATATTTCAAGACCAAGAAAGCAGCAAGAATAACAAATTGAGTAAATACATCATTTCATGCACTGTGCAGCATTAAAGTAATGTATTTTAAAAATTTTTAAAATAAGGTTAATTTATTATATATATACCGGGTGTCCCAAAAATGACTGATAAATTTTAAAATTCAAAAACTTGCAAACTGTGACAGCTATTTAAAAAATTTTTGCAGGAGGGTTATGTATAATGTTAGGAGTTTTTTTACCGTAATTTTTTATTTTAGTTCAAATTTCAAACAATAGATGGCGCTGACGGCGATTGAAGGCCAGGTGATCAGTGCTGAGTGAAGTCAGTTTCGGTGTCGATTTGGGCTTCAATTACCGTCAGCGCCATCTATTGTTTGAAATTCGAACTAAAATAAAAAATTACGGTAAAAAAACTCCTGACATTATAGATAACCCTCCTGCAAAAATTTTTTAAATAGCTGCCACCGTTTGCAAGTTATTGAATTTTAAAATCCGTCACTCATTTTTGGGACACCCGGTATATATATGCACACGTATTAAACTAGATTTTGGAAACAAACAAAAACGAAAAAAAAAAAAAAAAAAACTAGTCGTTGGGGGCCACCGTAATACTTACCCATCATGAATATGTATATGAAAATAAAACATGTGAAAACTATTTATACAATGCATTGCAATTCATAAACAAAATTTAAATATTGTTAATATACATAGTAATGCTCTATTAAAGAACTGCTGATTACCGATATCGACAAATTATATAAAACGCCAAACTACTCAAGTAGTACCGAACTGCATAAAAGAAACATCCTTATAACTCCAAAAATAATAACTCTATTAACTAACAATTAACTGCATCGGATTAAGCGTCTCATTTCCAATTAAAATATACCTCTGAATTGAAATTTGAATGAAATACAGGGTCATGAAAAATCGAAGAATGTGGAAAACAGGATTACAAATATCTCGGCAACTAATAATCCGATTGACTTCGTTTTATATGCAAAATATGTGTTATTTTATTGCCTTTTACGTCCATTCCTTAGAACAAAAAAATTCGAAAATTTTTATATACCTTTCATCAGAATGAATTTTTCGAGAGTCCGAAAAAAATAGTTCCGGATAATCGAGGTTGCTGATATTAAATAGGGTTCGTCCCATTCTTACATACTAACTACATACAAAATTTCAAGTCTCTATCTCAATTCGTTCGGGAGATAGAGCGTTTACAGACAGACAGACAGACAGACAGACAGACAGACGGACGGCAAAATTTTTTTTCTAAAAATATGTTTTTCGGAATCTCCACTATGTAAAACGTGTAAATCTGTCAAAATTTTTTTTTCTATTTTCAAAACGATTGCAAGACTTACCCTATACTACGTATGATGGGTAAGTAAAAAAATAGAAAGAAAAAGCAAAAATTGAGCACTTGCAATTTGGCGAATCTAATCGCTTATTTACTCTGTAAATGAAGAATTTAATCGCAATTTGGCGCAACGGCGAGCGCCAGCGAAAACACTGGATATAAGTCGCAGCACATTTCTATAAGCAAAAAAAAAAAAAAAAAAAAAAAAAAGGAAAAGTATAAAAATTCTGAAAAATATAATCAACATATTCTATTGTGTTTATGGATTATCCTATATACTCTAAACAAAGATTCTGTTATGATGTTATCGTAAAGAATGTGCAAATAAAGGTCGTTGTATCGTTTTTTCTGCTATGGGTTCACTTTTAATAAAAATTTCGTTTTCTGCCAGTTTGTTCTTTTTTAGCAACTGTCGGTCGTATTAAATATATATTCTTAATTTTTTGAAAAAAGTATTTTAAGTGAAAAAAAAAATTTTAAAAGGTGGAATACAATAGTAATTTTTAAAAACATAATAAACAATTAATAGTTTTTCTTCAATAAGGTGATTTTATTTTTCAAACAATTAATGGATTTTTAGTACACAACAATGAAGAATTTCTAGTAAGAATTTTAAACAGTCTATCGCATCCTTAAGAGGCTACTTTAGTCACGTATAAAGAACAGCTCGCTTACTAATTCCATGTAAGAAATTTATAACATAATTTATAATGCTCAGACCCAAGAGTTTATTTATGTACTTTTTTTAATTTCAATTATGGTTTTATGTTAACCCCTTAACTGTGTTGCCCGAACGATTTCGGGCAGGAACTCTTTGCACGCTTCGTTACTTAAAGCTTTTTGACACCACTAATTTTTAACTGAAATTTTCTCTTTATTGATTGGCAGATGTTTTTCGATTAAGTAAAGCAACTGTGGTTTAAAGTCCTAAGATTTTAATAAATGTTGTTAAAAACAATGCAATAGTTAAGGGGTTAAAAAATGATAATTAAGAAGAACTGAACATAGAAAAAATTAAATTTATTTTCTATAGATAAAATGTGATAATACATGGATGACTTTACATCTTTTGATAATTTTTTGAGTTTATTCTATTATATATATTTTTTTGCTCAGCAATAACATCGAAAAACATAAAGTAAATATATATTTAGAAATTTTTTATTGGTAAAGAACTCTACAAATGGTATTTTAATGCACGGGAAAATTATATACGTTTTCATTTTTGTGCATTTTGTACGTTTCTGCTTCAAGCGATTTTTATATAACACGTGGCTCGATAAAAAAGGAATATAAGAAATAAATTGCTATTTTGTTTAATTCTGCTACCTGTTAGGCTCCATTTACACCAATCTTTCTTTTTTAACATTATTTGTATATGTGAAAAATTTTTTTAAAGATGTGCAACCTATATTATACATCAGGTGTGAAGAGGATAAATATATCTCGGTTGCATTTCAATATTTCTTTTTTTATTTTATTTTATTTATTTATTCATTTTGCATTAGGTATGTGTGATCGATCTGTACAAAAGGCCGTTTTTTACTTTTTCGATTTTGGTTGTAGATTTTTTATGGAGATACTTTTTCTTTCGAGATCTTTTCCGAAAATGAAAGTGTCCTCATTAAAAATGTCTATCAAAAAAATCGAAAAAGTAAAAAAACGGTCTTTGTAAAGACCAATCTCAGATATCCAATGCAAAATGAATAAATATAAATAAATAGATAAATAAATAATCAAATAAATAAAAATTAAACTAAAAATAAATAAAATAAAATCATAAAAAGATAAATAAAATGCGACAGAGATACGTTTCTAAAGTTAAAATAGGATTAGCATTAGGGAATAGATGTTTTCGCTTGTTTGAAGTAGTCTTTTAACAAATAAAACATTTCGATATATTTCTTTAGTTATTAAATTGCTTAAACTGTATCTTTATTTTATTTTATTTATTAAAAAGAAGCTAGAAAGGGAGTTCAATATTTTGAAAAAAAAAAAATAAAATAAATCTTAATCAGTAAAATGCATAACCGGCATAGTTGAAATAAGAATTTTCAAATAAAATATATTTAGAAATAACGTGTGATCTGTTTACAACATAGAAAAATCTCACATTAAAATGCAAACATCTAAATGATAATTCAAATATTCTTTATTTAAATGTTTTAGAAGAAATTGCAGCAGGAAGTTTACTCAAATATTTCTTTAAAGCATTACGGAATAATTTCGCATAAAATAAAACAATCATAAATCTCCAAACAGTAGCTGCAAAAATGTGATTCGAAGTAGAAAAAGATCCCTTTCTAAAAATTACTTTTCCAATATACACTAAATATTACTCATAAAAAATGTGATCCTTTTGCTGCATCGTCACTCCACCGCTTTTATAGAAAACGATTACTTCACTGTATTGTGGAGCATTCTCATGGGTCAAAAGAGAAATACTGTATAAGCGCGGGGGAGTGACGATGCAGCAAAAAGGTAAATTTTTTTACAGTGTAGGTAATTTATAGTACCTACGTTTTCCCATTTTATCATCAAAAAGATAAATGCGGAAACAGAATATTTTTATTGTAAATGTATCGCGTTGCTTTTGAAATTTTAGATTTAATTTTCAACCAGTTCTACTAGCATTGAAGTAGTGTAATACTCTAGATGATCGTTTATGATACATTTACTCTAAATATACATTTTACTTACAACAGAATACATTTTACTTACAAAAGAATACATTTTATATAAAAGTTACAGAAGAAATTTCTACAGGAGATTTTTTTAAATATCTCTTTAAAGCGTTGCGGAGTAATCTCGCATAAAATAAAACGTTCATAAATCTATAAACAGTAGTAGCAAAACTGATTCTAAGTAGAAAATGATCCCTTTCTAAAAATTACTTTTCCAATATAGGTAATTTATAGTACCTACGTTTTTCTTTTTTTTTTCTTTTAATCTCAGAACGATAAATGTGAAAGCAGTATATTTTTAATGAATAAGCATGGCGTTATATTTGAATATTTTAGATTTAGTTTATGTTCAGTGCTATTAACATTGTAGTAGTGCAATAATCTAGAAGATCGTATTTGTTATCTTTACTCTAAATATACATTTTACTTAGAAAAGAATAAGTTTTATTTAAAAGTTACCGAAAAAATTGTTTCATGAGGCTCTTTAAATATCTCTTTAAAGGATTACGAAATAATCTCATTAATATGTATATATATATATATATATAAATCTATAAACAGTAGTACCGAAAAGGATTCAAAGTAGAAAATAATCCTTTCCTAAAAATTATTTTTCTAATATAGGTACTCTAATTGTGCAATTTATTTAGAAAAGAATACATTTTATTTAAAAGTTACAGAAGAAATTGTTTCAGGAGGATCTTTAAATATTTGTTTACAGCATTGCAGAATAATCTCCCATAAAATAAACCATTCATAAATCTACAAATAGTCGTAGTGAAAAGGATTCGAAGTAGAAAATGATCGCTTTCTAAAAATTACTTTTCCAATATAGGTAATTTATAGTACCTACGTTTTCCTATTTTGACATCAGAACGATAAATGTGGAGACAGCATACTTTTACTGAATATGCATCGCGTTGGCTTTGAATATTTTAGCTTTAGATTTCGTTCAGTGCTATTAGCATTGTAGTAGTGTGATAATCTAGAACAGCGGTTCCCAAACTTTCTTGGTACGCGACCCACATTTTAGTGAAAAAAAATTTTGCGACCCACCCAAGATAAAGTTGTATATCAGTATAGCAATTTTTGTACGATCTTTATACGTTCGACTGTCGTATCCTACGTAGAATGCAAATTTTCGTACGGAAGGTACATTATCAATAGAAACAAGAATCGGTAATCTCAATGTGTGTAAGATAATAGTTCAAAACAATGCACAAAGATAGCTAACAAAATGAACAAAAAAACCAAAAATGAACATTTATTGTTATACAAAGTAGTTAAATCGAAACATATTCGAAGCAGACAAAAGTTCGCTTTCTGAAAATTACTGTTCAATGCAAGTAGCTAGACGTTTTGTTGTTAGATGAAGATATGGGTACATACAGCTTTGTATCGGTAGCATATATTTTAAATCAGGCGTTGCATTGTCTTTCGTTTTGCCAGCTTTTATTTTTCATTCAGTAATACTTGTATCAGAAAAGTAATAAATCATATTAAGAATCATTCATCATAAAGAATAATATTCTTATATTTATTCAAGCTGCATGTTTTATGTAGAAAAAAACATATGTCGTAGCAAAATTACAGCTTAAAAATATTTATTATAAAAATGAATCGTCGATAAACTATCGTTATAAAGGGCTATCTCAAAGTATTTTTATTTAAATGTTTCAAGAGAAATTGACTCAGGGGATAGTTTCTGCAAATATTCCTTTAAAGTAATAATACCCTATTACTTTAAACTCTCATAAAAGAATGCGTGCATAAATCTATAAAGCGTAGGAGAAAGGATTCGGAGCAGAAAACGCTCGCTTTCTGAAAATTAATTTTCCAATGCAGGTAGTTACATGTTAGTGAAGAAGGTAGGTACATGCAATTTTGGATCGGTAGCACATATTTTAAAATAGGCATGTATTTCTGTCATTTTCTTTCCTTCATTTTTCGTTCAGTAATACATGTATCAGTAATGTAATAAATCATAAGAAAAATATTCTTACATTTATTCAAGCTGCATGTTTTATGTAGAAAAGAACATATGTCGAAGCAAAATTACAGCTTAAAAATATTTATTATAAAAATGAATCTTCGATAAACTATAGTCATAAAGGGCTATCTCAAAGTATTTTCATTTGAATGTTCAAGAGAAATTGCCTCAGGGGATAGTTTCTGTAAATATCCTTTTAAAGCGCTACGATATAACCCACATAAAATAATACTTGCAAAAATCTATAAAGAGTAGCAGAAAGAATTTGAAGCAGAAAAGTTTACATTCGGAAAATTACTTTTCCAATGATGGTAACTACCGGGTGTCCCAAAAATGACTGATGGATTTTAAAATTCAATAACTTGCAAACGGTGACAGCTATTTAAAAAATTTTGCAGGAGGGTTATGTATAATGTCAGGAGTTTTTTTTACCGTAATTTTTTATTTTAGTTCGAATTTCAAACAATAGGTGGCGCTGACGGCGATTGAAGGCAGGTCGACGCTTCACTCAGCACTGATCACCTGGCCTTCAATCGCCGTCAGATCCACCTACTGTTTGAATTTCGAACTAAAATAAAAAATTGTGGTAAAAAAACTCCTGACATTATACATAACCCTCCTGCAAAAATTTTTTTAAATAGCTGTCACCGTTTGCAAGTTATTGAATTTTAAAATCCATCAGTCATTTTTGGGACACCCGGTACATGTTAGCAAAGATGTAGGTATAGTGTTGCCAGCGGGCTATTTTTTTAAAATTTAGATTTCTTCATTCGCACCACTTTTTTGAAACGGCAAAATTCCGGTTGTTTTCGCCTTTAATTAATTTGTCATTAAATACTGCTCATTTTTACTATTTCAAAAAAGTGGACCCAGTCAAGAATCTGAATTTAAAAGAAGTAGCCATCCGGAAACACTGTGTAGGTACATGAAGTTTTGGACCGGTAGCACATATTTTAAAATAGGCATTGTATTGTCTTTCGTTTTGCTACCTTTCTTTTTACTTACCCATCATACGTAGTATAGGGTAAGTCTTGCAATCGTTTTGAAAATCGAAATTTTTTTGACGGATTTACATGTTTTCGACACTGAAGATTTCGAAAAACATATTTTTAGAAAAAAAATTTTGCCGTCCGTCTGTCTGTCTGTCTGTAAACTCTCTACCTCCCGAACGAATTGACATAGAGACTTGGAATTTCGTATGTACTTAGTATGTAAGAATGGGACGAAGCCTATTTAATATCAATAACCTCGATTATCCGGAACTATTTTTTTCGGACTCTCGAAAAATTCGTTCTGGTGAAAGGTATATAAAAATTTTCGAAATTTTTTATTTTAAGGAGTGATCGTAAAAGGCAATAAAATAACAGAAATTTTGCATAAAGAACTAAGTTGATCGAATTATTAGTTGCCGAGGTATCTGTAATCGTGTTTTCCACATTCTTCGATTTTTCATGACCCTGTATTTCATTCAAATTTCAGTTTAAAGATATATTTTAATTGGAAATGAGATGCTTAATCCGACGCAATAAACTGTTAGTTAATAAGATTATTATTTTTGGAGTTATAAGGATGTTTCTTTTTCGCAATTCAGTATTACTTGAGCAGTTAGGCGTGTTGTATAATTTATCGAAAGAGATTCATCAGCAACTCTTTAATACAGCAATTCTATGCACAATAAAAATATAAATACACGTTTAAACTTTGTTTTGGAATTGCAATCCTTTTTATAAATAGTTTTCAAATGTATTATTTTCATATATTATATATGCATATATATGATGGGTAAGTATTACGGTGGCCCCCAACGACTAGTTTCGTTTTGTAATACTTGTATCAGTAACGTAATAAATCACCAGAAAAATATTCTTATGTTTATTCTAACTACATATTTTATGTAAAAAAGTGCATATTTCGTTGGGAAATTACATTTTTATGGTGTAATTTATTATAAAAGAAGAACGAGTCATAAAAGTTATAAATATATATCTTAAAGCTTTTTCATTTACTAAATGTTTCAAAAGAAATTGCGTCATGGGGTAGTTTCTTTAAATATCCCTTTTAAGGTGTATTCGAAAAAACGCTTTTCCACCTTCACCAGTTCAAAATTTTCAGATACAATTTCAGACTCATTTTTAAAAATATACACACGAAACTGGCTGAGGGGATTCGGGAAGAAACGTCGAAGGTGTCGTGTAATATTACTTTTCACTCAATTAGTTAGAATTTCATTTATAAACAATTACCTTCTCAGTAGAACCAGAGCCGTAGCTAGAAGTGAATGGTAGGGGGGGCTCATAATTTTTTTTCTTTCTCTCTAACGCAGAAAGATAAATTAGTGAATATTCACATTGTAGGTACTATGTTTCTCATTAAACTGTTGTAATAACTTCATTTTATGCTAAGAAAAGTATATGATGATGAAAATTTTGAATGTATAACTGGTGCAAAATTAAACATCCTGTTAGCTTCATATGTACCAATAGGATGAGGGAGTGTTGAAACACTTACTTTAGATACAATTTAGAAACTCTGCAAAACTGTAAAAAGGTCTCAAAACTAAATTAGATTTTTGAACAAGATTTCATTTCAATTTTCGGAATCTTTAGTGACCTTGGAACTTTTTCCAGGGGGGGGGGGGACTCTCAAAATATTTTAGGGGGGCTGAGCTTAGCTACGGCCCTGAATAGGACCCTTTTTTTCGTTCCCAGACTGCCTTTATCAAAGAATCGATCCTCACGGCACCTCGTGAACTTTCTAAATAAAACAATTTCCCAGTTGGATGCATTGTAGAGCAAAAATAAATTTAAAAATAAATCGGAAAATAAGCAGTTTGAATCGAAATACACTCTTAAAGGGCTACGGAACAACTGTCATAAAAGAATACATGTATAAATCTATAAAGAGTAGCAGAAAGAATTCGAAGCAGAAAACGTTTGCTTTCTGAAAATTACTTTTCCAATGCAGGTCGCTAGATGTTTTGTCGTTACTGAAGATGTAGGAATATGCAGTTTTGAATCGGTGGCACATATTTTAAAATATATATTGTACTGTCTTTCGTTTTGTTATATTTTATTTTTCGTTCAGTACTACTAGCATCAGTAACGTAATAAATCATCAGTAAAATATTTTTATGCTTACTCTAACGGTATATTTTATGTAGAAAAGAGCCCTTTTCGTTGGGAAATTGCAATTTTATGATAATGTTATCATAAAAAAAGAACGATCCATAAAAGGTCATAAATAGATAAAGTCATAAATATAGTCCTAAATAAATATCTCTGAGCATTTTCATTTAAGACGCAACCAGTCACTGAAAAAGTCCCGGATGATAATGTAAAGTCTATGGCGGCGTTAGTTTCAGATACCTCGCTCAAATTTTAATATTTTTACATGATTTTTTTTTTTTACATAGGATAGCTGAGGGCTATCCAACTGGGTTATGTTTTACATTTTCGATTTTGGTATTAGATTAAAAAAATATATTTTAACTTTCAAAACTGGTTTGAACCGGTTCTGAAACTGAAACAAATCCTCATATATATATATATATATATATATATATATGTTATAATATGACGATTTGCTGTAATAATATATAGATTTTCGTCGAATATCAATTTTTCTGTAAGAAGAAGTCGATTTACTTGAAATAATAAACAGATTTAGCAGCCGTAGTTGGAAGCCATGGAATTGTGTTCCTTGGGAGTTTCTCCAATAAAAATAATAAGAAAATCAGTTTTTAGTTCCATATTTTATTAGATCAAGCCATAAGTTATTCCACTTGTCACCCTTTCACACTTCTATCACTACAACATTCGCTCTCCAAGTTACGTCATTTCGGTGTTCTAATTATCGAAAAAAAATGAGACGGGCGACCTAGCAGTTCAATAGGCAGATGCATTCTGAATGCTCCGACAATCTAGAATGAACTCCAACACTCACACGGAAAAACTAGCCCCTCCTCAGACTGCGTCAGTAAATTAAAAATCGAATTAGGATTAACTTCGAGGCTACGCGTCAGAAATCATCACCGCTGATTCGTATAAGAGGCGTGGCCTTCCCGTAGGAACTATATCATGTCTCGCAAATAGACTAACCTACTAACATCTCAGCACATTAATACAGAGCAAACGATCAATAAAAAATAAAATTAAAAATCTCGATAATATTCTAAAAAGGAAAAACATTACGAAATCGTTTCCCGCACTTTTTGAGAAACAAACAATAGATTATTAATAAGTTAAATAAAAAAAAAGAAAAAGGACTTTAGTTGTTAAAATATTAATACATTACGAAACTAAGATTAAAAATATGTTCCACAAATTTAGAATTAAAAGCTCAGAGAGAACAAAATGGCGCAAATTTTTTTTTATTTTATTACATATAACTATATATATCTATATCTATATACATAAATACATATATATATATATATATGTGTGTGTGTGCATGTCCACAATCGAAAAGTAAAATCTAGCTCGGTTGTGGATCGTCTTCAGCTATCCTATGCAAAATACTACTACTACTACTACTAATAATAATAATCAGGTAAAAATATTAAAATTTGAGTGAGATATTTGAAAATAACGTCCCCATAGACCTAACATTATTATCCGGGTCTTTTTCAGTGACCGATGTGGCGTCTTAAATGTTTCAGGAGATATCTCAGGGGGGATAGTTTCTATAAATATCCCTTTAAAGCGCTAAGAAACAGCTCTCATAAAAGAATGCGTGCATAAATCTATAAGGAGTATTAGAAAAGATTCGAAGCAGAAAACGTTCGCTTTCTGAAAATTACTTTTTCAATGCAGGTAGCTACATGTTAGTGAAGAAGTATGTACATGCAGTTTTGGATCGGCAGTACATAAATATGCATTGTATTCTCTTTCGTCTTGCTACCCTTCATTTTTCGTTCAGTAATACTTACATCGGCAACGTATTAAATCATAAAAAAAAAATATTCTTGTGTTTATTCTAACTGTATATTTTATATAGAAAATAGTATATTTTGTTGGAAAATTAAAATTTAATAATAATGTTATCATAAAAGAAGAAAGAGTCATAAAAATCATAAATAGATATCTCAAAATATTTTCATTTAATTTTTCAGGAGAAATCGCCTCAGAGGATAGTTTTTGTAAATATTCCTTTAAGATGTTACGGAAGAACTCTCATAAAATAAAGAATCTGTTGTGCGATTTAAACCTAAATGTATAAAGCAGAAATTCATGTTAAGGGTTAATTCTGTCTAAAGATTTATGCACATCCGTGCATTACTTCTTGAGATATTACTATTGTGGAAATCGTGAAAAAGGCATCATAGCAGTGCCGCATACAGGGAGATATACACCAAAGACTAATCAGATCGTCTTTATATCAATGTATAAATAAATCTAAAGTTTTGTGAAATTCCGTGCATTAGTTCTTGAGATAGAGTACCCACAAAATTTATGACACATACAGACAGACTGACAAGGAGACTGACAGACACACAGACAGCTATTTTGTAAAATACATGTTTTTTTGGAATTTCTGATCCCTAAAATATGCAAATCCGCCGAAAACCAGATTTTGAAAATTTTCATGCTTTTTTCTTGTATAGATAGAAGAAAGTAAAAATTAAAATTTTTCCATGCTTCACCATCCCATTCTCACTCAAATAATGGGATATCTGTCAACCATGCCTGTTACACAAAGTCTAACTAAACTTTTGTGTTTAAATCCAGTCCTGGATCATAATTGTATTTCGCGTGTGGGTGGAAGATTGAAACATGTTAATGTCTCAGAAGATTCGGAAGCACCGAATACATACTGCTGCACTATAATCACTAAATACCTTTCAAACATCAGGAATGCCAAAACAAATCCAAATCACTTAAGTGAAAGTTAGTTCAAAAATAACCGAATACAGGCCTGTCCAACCTTTTACTAAGCACGGGCGCATCTCAGCTTTTTTGAAGCAATGAAGGGCGCCATTTATTAACATGTCTCAAAATATGCAACAAAATCATTTTTCGATATTATTAGCAATATGGCAATCGGATATATTATTAGGCTTTTTGGGACGCAAATACTCCGCAAAAACTACAATTTTTTTGGAGGTGTAAATTTGCAATCATAAAAATTACAGAAACAAAGTCATGGATGGTTCTAAAGAAAGAGCCTGAAAGACCTTTCATTGATGGAAATCAATTCGCACGACTTTATAGATATTTTTAAAAAACAAAATTATCTAAAGTTTCAAAAGTCTGGAGAAGAAAAAGACATCATCTGTCCTTTCTTACAAAACAGTCAAATAACCAATGAAATAACGTCAATTACAATAACAAAACTGTTAAATTTTCATATAAGAAGTGGAAGAAGAATCAATCATTCTTTTTCCATATTTTACTTCTCAACGTATTAAAATGTTATTGTCGATATTTATTAATTCCTATTGGCTGCTGTTGCCATTATTTAATACGTTGCGTACGTTATAAATGTTGATACGTGAAACACGCTTGTACAGATTTTTAAAGCATCTTTCCTGAAAATATCACGAAATTTAAATAAAGTATCCTTTATAAGGAAATTGTATTTTTAAAAAAATGAAAAAAAAAAAAACACTATTAACGGGAAATTTTCAAAAGGGCGCCAAGAAAACGTGCAAAGGGCGCCGCGTTGGACAGCCCTGACCTAATACATAACAACCAAAAAAAGTAAATTAACTTTGTAATTTTTCATATGATCCTATTGAAAAATATCATAAATATTGTAACGAAAAAGCTAAAATCACCTATTTTCGTCTACATCATTAAAAAGTTCTCGAAACATTCGCATTGTTTTCACCATAAATTTATCATTACATCGTTTACAACAATAGCTAAATGTAATAGAGCGGGAGGTGATACCACAGACATTCACCTCATCGGGTTCACGGATGAAAATCTAGAAACAGTTAAATCTCGATTTGCATACTAAAATGCAATCGGTCTGCCAAGTCATATTTTGGTGGAAAATACCTAAAAACCCGATTTTAGCGGTTGATTCATTGGTTTACCATGATATGTTTCCTGCTCCCAATCCTCCAATTTGTCATACTTTTGGATGCAGGAAAGCACAATGGTAAAGCTACAAGTCAAACGCTATTATCGGGTTTTTAGGTGTTTTCCACCAAGGTATAACCTGGCAGACCGATTGCATTTTAATACGTGAATCGAGATTTAACTAATCCTAGATTTACAGTCTTGAACTCGATAAGGTGATTGTCTATGTTGTCACTTCCCAGTTTATAAAACTATGTTCTAGGATTTTATAGTTGCTCTGAGTACTCTTGTCCACGCAATTATGTGGTGCAGACTTTGCTTTAAATCATATAAAAAAAGTAATTTTATCTTACTGTTCCCTTGGGATCACCTACAGCTACACATTTATGTACCGTAATTTCCTATGTATAATCTGCGGATGGGACAATTCTTTTTCGACCCAGAAATTTTACTTAGTAATTGTAGACAAATATTTACTGCGATTTTAAATGTTATATTTTATTTAAAAAAATTTCTGGGTCCAAAAATGATTGTTTGATCCGCGGATTATACGCAGGAAATTACGGTAGGATCTGATTTTGAAGGAGTATATGAGATGTGAAAACAATAGCAATAACATAGCGAGAAATTATTATTAGATCGAGTTGAACACAAAGTTAATTTTAACTGATTGATGTTCTGTTTAACCCGCTATACAAATGTGCTGTTAGAAAAATGAATAAATACATTTTTTACATGACCAAACAAGCAAATGGATTGAAATATTAGAAATAAACAGATTAAAAAATAAATAAAAATAAAAATAAATAAATAAAACAATAAAAACGAACAAATGCAATTTTTATATGACCAACAAACAATACACTGAAACATAAAAAATAAATAGATAAAAAAATAAAAATAAAAATAAAAATGAGCAAATAAAACAATAAAAATGAACAAATACATTTTTTATATTACCGATGTTAAATTGAAACACAAAACAACTGTTCTGTTAAAATCTTTTTTTCTAGAAAAGGTAAATATTTTTATTTCAACATATTAATGAAATTATTTTCAATTTTTATTCCAGATAGAAAAAATATTTGCCTAATAGCAAATGGGAATTCAAATAAACAAGAATTAATTCTACACGCAAAAACAAATAGCTAAATTGGAAAAGCAATAATATTTTAATTAAAATGAAAGCATCTAGCTTTGAAAAACAGTTTTAATTACAGTTTATTATTGCTGTTTTTAAAAGCAGTTTAATGATTTTAATAATCTTCATCCAGTGAAAGACGATATTTACTGATAAAAATATGCTCTTTTTATGCATAATTAGAGTAAAAATGTAATTATTATAATTTTAAATTGCTATATTTATGCTTAGCTCTTAACAAATAATGCATACATACACTTATTTATCAATGTAAAAATGTAATATTGATGAAAATATTGTAATATTTAATTTTCAAAGTGAGGTGTAATTTAGAATTTCAGAAATCTTATGGAATTTCAGGATTTTCAGTTAATTATATTTCAGCATTTTAGAGCATTAAAAACATTTTTTTTATTTAAACAAAAAAAGATTTTTTTTTCTTAAAATAATATCTTTCTATTTCATGCATAATATAATCAACACTTTTAAAAATACTTAGAAAATATTAGTAACATTTACAAACATTTTAGAAAATCAAGTTTTAAAATAATAATTAAAAGAATATTAAATAAGTATAAAATAACCAAATATTAAAGAATTAAAAATAAAATAGATTTCGATTTTTAACATAGTTTTTATTTGAAGATAGAAATAGCTCGTATTATTTGAAAATTAAAAATAGAATTACTTAATATTAAAAGAGCGGACACTCCTTTCCATTATTCATTTCATTTATCATTTTCATTTATCATTTCATTTAATTTATCATTTCATTTATCATTTTGTATACAGCATTTTGCATACATTATTTATTTTAAATGACAAAAGAACAAATAAATTAATAAAACATTAATAAGAGTACAAATAAAACTTCATATTATAAATCATTTGATGACGTAATGAACACGTGATACGATTTTAATGTTGCGTGAAGTGATTTTTTTTTTATTGTCATCACTGGCATTTAATCTGTTAGTTTGGGCGGTACTTTTTTGGTTGACGGAATAAACAAACAGTACGAAATAATGTTAAAAAAAATGTTATTTTCAAATAGTTATTTAATGAAATAATGCTTTGCGAATCCAAACAAAGTATGGCTTTTTCTAGTAATAACAATATTAATAATAATAAATATTATTATTACTATTTTCTATAACCGATTCTATATACGATTTTCTATAACACTTAGAAAATTTCAGACGATTTTGTTTAAAAAAGTTAATTTATGCTATTTAAAATTTAATAAGATTATCAATCCAAAAAAGCACACATTAATTTCTAAACATTATAGCATAAATATTTGGTTAAAATTTGAACAGCATTAAAATTAATTACTTAATATAAATAACTAATTCATTAGATGATTAAAACTATTTAATAACTGATTAGTCGGGAAGAAAATAACACAATTTTTTTTAAAATTATCTGAAAATTAAAGAATCAAACACAATCTATAAAACATATCTCTAAAGAAGATCTATAATAAATGTGTAGGTCAGTTTCAAATGACGTCACACCCTAAACCAGCTTGGCAGCATTTGTTTGCACGTCAGTTTTACTGGATTTTCTTTACTTTGAATGAATCTGCCACCTGACTACTGTTTTAATAAAATCTCTTTTTCTTTCTTAAATCAGTTTGATTAATTTTCTCCGATGAAAAGAAATGAAATTTAATTGGCCTTGATGACTGGAAATAATACTGTGATTTTTTTAAGATAAGAAAAAGATAGTTCATTAAGGCATCAGTTAGGTGGCGGATTTGTTGAACAAGGGGCTGTTATTTATTCATCGATGGTGTCACTTGTAAATCTTTCAGGCAAATTTAATTTAATGCCATATACACAGACTGTTTATGATTATATTTCATTTGTTGCAACACTTCTGGCAAGAAAAAACCCGGATATAACATCGAGATAATGCATCTATCTACATAAGTTGCGAGAAAAAACTTTAGTGCTCTAAGAAAAATATTGAAGCTTTTCTATGGCCGATCAAAAATCGTAATTTAGATCATATCGACAATATATGGGTACATCTAGAAGACGTGTTTATATAAATGAAAGGCATTTTCTTCAGCAACAGGACTCAAAATTGCAATTGAAGATGAATAGTACAAAAACATTACCGAACTGCGTCAAAAATTAATCATGTCGAGGAATGATGGAATATTTGCAATCATTAAACTTATAGATGAGTGCATAATACATTAAATATTGGTTTCTTTGGTTACTATATTAAATTTATTTTGGTATCCTTAAAGTTTTCTATACTGGTTCCTAATAGTGGTTTTTTATCTACAATTACTTTATTTTTATAATAAAATACTCGCAGTTGAATTTTGTTGACTTTTTTTATTTGATTTTCGCCTTGATGATGCATATCATTAAATAAAACTTTCATTTGTTTTGAAATATATAAAAAAAAATTAATATTTTTTGCTTTACTTATAGTTTTTACACGCATTGTAATTATACTAAATTATAATGCTGCGCCTAGAAAATTTTTTGACAAGAAAGACTCATTTTGAATTGAAAAATTTTAATAAAATATGTACTGAATTCAAAAGAAATCCCTTAAAATTGCTCTTGAAATAAAATCTGATTTTAATATTTGAAAAATAATACAGGGTGATTCATAAAAGATGGGCAGAACTTTAAGGGGTTATAGTGCACTTAAAGATAAATAATATTAAATAGGAGACTAAGGGTCCCAGACGTATTCCCAAGGAGATAGGGGGCAATAAAGTTTAGGGTCCGAAATTTCAAATGATTATAAAAAATGGAAAAATTGGTCGATTCGTTTGCGGTTTTTGCAAAAAATTTTCTTTATGCCAGTATTTTCTTGAAATAAAATTTTAAAGTTCAATTTCAAAAAATGCCGATAGGGGGCGCGTTAGAATTTGGAGTAACAAACAACTATTTTTTAACGTTATTTTTTGTATTTCTTTAAATGATTTCGAAAGCTTAGACTTAAACTTAAATTTTGATCTAAAAATCTGAGTCCTAACGAGTAGTTAAGTAGCGTAAACTGAAATTTGAAATTTGAAACCCTTCTCCCCCCAGAACAAAAATCAGTTATTCCCGATTTTGTATCGTAGATTAGGCTCTAACTACTGCCGCGTTTTGCTAAAATTATTCTTTATGTCAGTATTTTCTTGAAAATAAATTTTAAAGAAAATTTTCAAAAAATTCCGATAGAGGGCGCTTTAGACTTTGGAGTAACGAACAACTATTTTATACCGTTATTTTTTGTGTCTCATTAAATGCTTTCTAAAGCTTAGACTTAAACTTAAATTTGCAGCTCAAAATCTGAATCGCTGAGCGTGGTTCAGTAGCGAGGGGAGGGGGTTCAAATTTCAACTTCTGAACATAGTTCAGTTTGCACTACTTAACCATGCCCAACGATTCTGTGCTGTGATACGAGGCAAAAATACAACTTTCGTCAAGGACTGCATAGTCGGAATTCACTCATAAAGGCACTGGCACAGTTGGAAACGTCGCTCATGCAAACGTTAAAGCTCCATTCCTGACGCTAGTCACTGGGTGAAGAAGGAGACAGAAAGTATGCAAATGTCAAATGGGGAAGAAGAAGAACACGTATGCAAAATTTCGACACGATTCAGGCATAAAAACCACTGAACGGTGAGTCAAGTGTAAGTCGCTGTAGTAATGAATCGGAAGATGGTGCCCTTCACGAATAAGGAAAAGGCTGAGATGCATTTAATTTACGGAGCGGCAGATGGAAATAGTGCAGAGGTACAACGAATGTACGGAGAGCGATTTCCCAACAGGCGGTTGCCTAACCGCAAAACTTTCGAGCGCTTGCACAGACAGTTGTGTGAGACGGGATCATTTCTCGCTTCCCGGTCGAATGCAGGTCGTGCAAAAAAGGACGAATCAGTAGTTGTTGCAGAAGCCATTCTGGATGTAGTAGCGGCGCAGCCAAGTACAAGTACACGAACAGTGGCTAGGCAGGTGGATACCTCACAGTCCATGACTTGGAGGGTACTGAAGGATGAACATTTGCTCCCGTTTCATGTGCAACGAGTCCAGAAACTGTCACCAGGGGATTATCCAAATCGTATTGAATTCGCCCGCTGGTTTCTGCAGCAGAACGAGCTAAATCCACATTTTGGACGAACTGTGCTTTTCACCGATGAATGTACCTTCACATGTGAAGGTACATTTAACACACACAATGCACATGTATGGGCGGATGTCAATCCACATGCTACGTATCCACATGCTCATCAGAGACGCTTTTCCATCAATGTTTGGGCAGGAATCCTCGGAGACCCCCTAATCGGACCGTACCTTCTTCCTGAACGCCTCAACGGTAAAACATACCTCACATTTCTGCAACATGTGCTGCCAGACCTGTTAAACGTTGTTCCTCCACGCATCCGGCGGGTCATGTGATTCCAGCACGATGGAGCGCCAGCCCATTACGTATGAGACGTCCGCAACTATCTGGACATCACATTTCCGAACAGATGGATTGGTCGAGGTGGTCCTGTTGCTTGGCCTGCTCGCTCGCCAGATCTTTCACCCCTCGATTTCTTTTTTTGGGGACAATTGAAGGCTCTTATCTATGAGACACCCATTAAATCACCCGAGGAACTGGTCGCCAGACTTTCCGCCGCTGTAGGGGAAGTGCTCGAAAAGCCTGATGTTTTCGCGAATGTTCGCCGTTCCATTCTTCGCCGTTGTTCTGCGTGCATAACCTCTGGTGGTCACAATTTTGAACATTTATTGTAATTACATGTTAATAAATATGCTTTGGTAACATAATCCTAATTTGTGTCTTTTTACCTCGTATCACAGCACACAATGTGTGGACATGGTAAACTGAACTGTGCTCAGGAGTAGAGATTTCAAACCCCTCTCCCCAGAAACTTAACCACGTCTAACGATTCAGATTTTGGGCTGAAAATTTAAGTCTAAGCTTTAGAAAGCATTTAATGAGACACAAAAAATAACGGTATAAAATAGTTGTTCGTTACTCCAAAGTCTAAAGCGCCCTCTATCGGAATTTTTTGAAAATTTTCTTTAAAATTTATTTTCAAGAAATATTGACATAAAGAATAATTTTAGCAAAACGCGGCAGTAGTTAGAGCGTAATCTACGACACAAAGATCGGGAATAACTGATTTTTGTTCTGGGGGGAGAAGGGTTTCAAATTTCAAATTTCAGTTTACGCTACTTAACTACTCGTTAGGACTCAGATTTTTAGATCAAAATTTAAGTTTAAGTCTAAGCTTTCGAAATCATTTAAAGAAATACAAAAAAAAACGTTAAAAAATAGTTGTTTGTTGCTCCAAAATCTAAAGCGCCCCCTATCGGCATTTTTTGAAATTGAACTTTAAAATTTTATTTCAAGAAAATACTGGCATAAAGAAAATTTTTTGCAAAAACCGCAAACGAATCGACCAATTTTTCCATTTTTTATAATCATTTGAAATTTCGGACCCTAAACTTTAATGCCCCCAATCTCCTTGGGAATACGTCTGGGACCCTTAGTCTCCTATTTAATATTATTTGTCTTTAAATGTACTATAACCCCTTAAAGTTCTGCCCATCTTTTATGAATCACCCTGTACATGTTATAACCTATGAAAATTTTCAGAACAAGATTAACCTCTTCAGACCTGAGGTACACAAATGTGTACCTCCATTTTTTTCCTCATAAAAACTAAACTGTTCGATTTATTCTATTCTTACTTTATTTCTATACTGCTGAATGTTTTTTGCTATAAAACAAAACCAATAAATGAAAGCAATGATGAATATTACCTCATAAAATAAATATTTTTTTCATCCGAGTTTCGAGAATACCTTCAAGACATTTGTGGCCAAGAGAGTAAGAAATATTTATGATTATTTAACTTAAATGCTTTACGATAAAAATTTTTGAGGATTTTCTGATCATTTACTTATTTAAAGACTTTAATTTTGTTGTTGCGAAACAGATGTTTTAAGGGGATTAGTACTTTATATCCATATTTGTAACCCTAAATTACCAGTCCCCTAAAGTACTGATTTCATAAAAATGACTCTTTCTGTCATCTATGGTGTCATTTTGATTATGCAAAAGCAATAAATATATATTTGTAACGTTATTTTTTGCTCAGTTCTGAAGGGGATAAAATAATCATAAATTTTAAATAAAAATATAAGCCACAAAATCCCAGTTTGAAGCTTCAAATATGCTAATCCAAAATTTCATTTCACAAAGAAATTTTTAAGTTATGCTTAAAATCTTTTTTTCCATTCCAAAATTGGGATGTCCTCAAGCTGCTATCAGATTCATAAATTTTTCGCGTACAAAGCGAAGAAAAAAGGTTGCAATCGTTGTTGATAAAGTGGAGGAAAAAACTGTTGTACTGTCACCCACTTGCTACTATATATCACTCTTTCGTTGACGCAAATAAACTTTCCGGAAATTCTACAATCTGTTTTTCAGCTATCTCTTAATACGAACACCCATCCTTGTTATGAACACCATCGTTCTATTTCAACTTACTCACATGCAGCGTCGGCCATCTAGATAGGTGGGAAATGAATGACCTTGAAAATAGCTCATTTCTGATTGGCTAATGGAGACTTTGTTTAGAGCAGTGGTGAAAAAGTTGGAGATATTGCTGTTTGTTATCACACTGGTAGTTGGGACGATTTTTCCCAGAAAATCGGCTGAAATCAGGAGTTGGCTCAAAAATTGCTCGTAAAATTGGAGAATCAGATAGCAGCTTAAATCTTGCTTTATTCATACAGAATGTAGAATACATTATTTCTTGTAGCATAATACTCATACCCCACTTATCTCTCTGTGTCAACGTGGTGATAAAATAGCATATCTATATCATGTGTTATATAAGTAGATGAGTTAATTATGCAATGTCTTACCCAAAATGTTGCTCAGATATCGCTTTAAGAACCTACACGAGTCACTGAAAATGACCCGGATGATAATGTTAAGTCCATGGAGGCGTTATTTTTTAACATTTCGTTCAAACTTTAGTATTTTAAAACTTTTTTTTTTGCTTAGGTTAGTTGAGGACGTCTGGTTTTTACTTTTTAAAATTTTGTTTTGTTATTTTTTTAACTTTCGGAACCCGTTTGAACATGTTTTGAAATTAAAACTATTCTAATGTTAAATATATATATATATATATATATATATATATGTATATATATATATATATATATATATATATATATAACAAAAATCGAAAAGTTAAAAACAATCCTTAAAACTTACCATCTTCCGCTATCCTATGCATAAAAAAAGTTCAAAAATATTAAATTATCAAAGATATTTGAGCGAGTTATTTGAAAACAACGCTTCCATTGACTTAACATTATCATCCGAGTCTTTTTCGGTGATGCGTGTAGGCTTTTAAGGGACGTTTATGTTCAAACGCGTTTTCGAAGGTTAAAGAAATTGCATTTAAAAGAGTTTTGATACAAATTTTAATGTGTATTTGCTCTGTTTAGACATACTTTCTTTGCGTGGCAAAGCTTTGTTTGTTAAGCTGTTTTTTTTTTTTTTTTTTTTACAAAAGAGTTGAATCGGCAAGTTTAGTTTTACGCCTTCATCGAACAATGCGTGGCGTTAAAACTAGAAAAGGACCGATGATCATTAGAAATCTGAAGGGTATGATAAAAAGGTTTGAGGAAACGATCTCATTGGAACATCTTCAAAGAAGTGAGATACTCCAAACGTCTATTGCAGCCTCAAATGAAATAGAGCTCGATGCCCATAATCCAATTGACATCGTCTGCACATGGTGAATGCAATGCACTTGCAATTTCACGAATTAAAATCAACTGGTTTTGTTTCACGTCAAGGATTTGCTGATTAAATTTTCGCGAGATTGGAGGATGATGTGAACCTGGATATCAAGTGTTTTGTGGACAGACGAGAGACGAGACACACTATTTTATACGTGGAAGTATGAACAAACAAAATTTACGCATATGGGAAAAAAAACTGATCATACATTGGTAGAAAAACCTCTTCGTGACCTAAAAGTGGCAGAGTGGTGCATCACTGACCTTTTTTTCTTCGAGAAAATTTCCTCGGGTAGATTGCTAACAGTTTTCGTGACAGGTGACAGATATGCAGCACTTTAAAAGGATAAAGTCATCCCTCACTTGTAGGAAAGAAAAGCGCTCCATTCTATAACATTCATACAGAATGAAATGCCTCCCCACATTGCTTCTCGTGTCACGACAATTCTGAGGACTAGATTTGGAAGTCCTGAGTCGCTCTTTTCAGCACGAATGGCCTCCAAGGTCTTTGGATCTTCTGACTTTTGCTGAAGCTACATTTTATGAAGTTACTTGAAGTCCTATGTGTACAGAGATTGGTCTATGTTATTAACCCAGTTGAAAGATGCTACACACTAACACATTTCAGAGATACTCACTGAACTGCTCTTTAATACAGCACAAGCTGTTTTACATCGTCTAACGGCAGTATTTATAAGGTATGACCGTTATACTGAAAAATTGTAACGCTCCGGCACTGATTTTTACTTTTTCGTAAGCTGTATCGTGCCATAGTAAAACTATGCTATCAATTTCAGCGCCATCTGTTGGCAAAATGTATAACTAATATTACGTAATTTTTCTTTCATAAAAGAATTTAAATCCAGAAAGTTTCATAAGCATTTCTGTGTAAACTGCATTTTTCTATTCTTTATAGTATATTAGCATTTCAAAACTCTTAAGACATCTGGATCACTCGATATTTAATATAATAAATTATATAAGATTTTAGACGAACTGGAAAGTTATTTCATAATCAAAACTACACTGTAAAAAAAAAGTGTCGATCTACTAAAAAAACTTTAGTGAACCTTGTAATTACTAAAAAATTTTTAGTAATCTTAGTCGGTTTCAAGAAAATCTGAAAGAATTACTAGAAAAAAGTTAGCAACGAATAGAGTTAATAATTTTATATTTTTAATAGCTATTACTAAAACTCACTTGGCGTGGCCTTGATAGCATAGTGGTTATAGTAACGGACTCCAGGCAGAAAGGTACAGGGTTCGATACTGGCCACTGCCAAATACGCCCCGAATGTATGCAGTGTAAGTACTCGTTAATAAAGGGATTATGAATATCCTGACGGAGCAGTAGCAATGTTTGGTGCTGCCATCTATTGCGGTTTTGCCGAAAATCTTCCGCTCCAGAAGTCTGGATGCAGCTCGAAGGAAGCTCCTGCCCTTCGACCCCACGTAATGGTTATTAAAAATAATTTTGGAGCTATTACTAAAATTTGCTTGGTGGCTCATACTAAAAATTTTTAAGTTAGTTATACAAAAAATTCTTTTGTTTAGTTTACAAAAAAAATGCTTGTTTCGCTTGCAAAAAAAAGTTTGTAATGGTTACTAAAAAATTCTGTGGAATACAAATTTACCAAAAAATTTTTGGTAACCTATTGAATTTTTTTTACAGTGAAAAAAAAAAGATAAATATTGAATTTTATCTTCTATTTCCATTATCTAAGAGAACGGCTAGTCAAATATTAGCTTTCTCAATCTACTTTCTTGTGTTATTATAAAATTTATACAAGGTGCACATATAGGATGAGAATTTTTTATATTTAAAAAGATTATATTATCAGCAAACACGCATTTCACTATTTAAGATACGTCAATTTTAAGGTATCTTAAAAAAAATGCACTGAAATTTAGTCTTTCATTAATCTTGTGTACATAGATAATCTCAAATCAAATTTCAGTTTATCACCAGCATGTGTTAAAAAAACTTCAAAATGTTTTCTCATAATATTTTTAAAAATTGTTTTTGACGACATCATTTTCGAAACTTCTTAAAGTGTTTTCGCTTGGAGGCATCGAAAAGATTTGCAATAAAGATAAATTCACTGAAGTTTGATCGTGAGTTATATAGCTTGTAAGTAATTTAGACTAATATTTCTTTTTGGCATTTATTTGTTTACAGTTTATAAAAATAAAAAAGAATGTTTGTTAAATTGTAAAAACAATAAAATACTTTTAATATTGTATGAAAAAATAAATCTTGCGAAACTAATTTTGCCAAACTTTTTCCAGAAGTCCAGTTGTCAATTCTTCTGTATACAGTTTATTACGTTGCTTTTGGATTATACCTGAAACAAAACAAATTTGTAAAAAATAAAAAATAAAATATAAAGCATTAAAAGTTCATAAAAAATTATCACATTTTTCTATAACTTGAAAAAAAGAATGTTTGTTTATATGTCGGTATGGTTTGTTCAAAATTTATTTTCCTTTTTTTTTTTTTTTTTTTTTTTTTTTTTTTTTTTTTTTTTAAAGAAAAAAAAAGAAAAGAAACATGAAAATTTGCTATCATGATCAAAATTTATCTTGGCAAAATGAAAATTTCTGAGAAACAGTGTTTCGGGATGATTGAGTTTAAAGATTTGCTTTTGCTATCCTTCCTAAAATCTTACCGAAAGCCGGCCATAAACAGAAAAATAAATTTCTTTAACACAAATCCTACCGAAATCTAAAATATTCAAGCCCAAACCCAAAGCGATAAAAAAAAGGCAAATTTTACAGTAAAATTTTACTGGTACAGATAAAAAAGGATTCTTAAGCCTTTTTGTGGCACATATGCGTCTCACTCGTCCCCAAGGAGTTAAGGAAGGAGAAGAGACGAGGTGCTTTTATCTTTTCAAAGAAGTTTTCGTCAGAAAAAAATGCGAATTGCGTTGCTTCAAAACACAAATATTGTTCTGTATAAAAAGACATTTAAAAGGTTCACAAAAAAGATTTATAAAACATTGCATCGTCAGTTTTTTTTTATAAAGATACTTAATCTCGAATCAAATTTAAATTGTTCAATGATGCATTAACGTTCTCCCAGTCATCTTTTTGTAACGATTTTAAAAATCGTTTTTGATTACAGTCTTTCAAAAGTTTTTTTTTTTAAGTTTCTGTACGTAAGAAAATCTGATCCATCAAAGAAAAGAAGCCGTAAGTGACGCACCAAAAATAACAAAACGAGATCGATTTTTATGAGCTTCGATATTAAAGTAAAAGTACGAAACAATCCCTCTGTGAAAATCGCTTTACCGATGCAAGTTAAGTGTTTTCCTTTCGTATCACTAGTAAAAGAACATAATGTATGATTTTTTTTTTTTGCAGTTTTTCCGACATAGACGAAAAGTGATTATAATTCGGTTTGTCCAGCAGTTTGTCTGTGTTGTGACTCACGTAAATATATAGTCGACTCAATTAATTCGAAATCGGTTTGGTTTGGTTTAGGTTTATTTTTGTCGTCCGATTATCTACACTAGGGATATAGGACCTGGGGGGAGTGCCCTTCGTGGGGGTCTTTCTAAGGGAACCTAACCCGTATTTACGCAAGGTTCGAAGAAAACCACGAAAAACTCCGAACGGTTAAGCCGACGGCCGCGATTGGGTTCGAACCCAGCACCTGCCGTCTACCAGTTGAGAGGTCCGAACCTCTCGGCCACTGGTGGGGCCTAATTCGAAATCGGATAAATTAAATTTTCGTTTGATTCGAACTAAACAAGAAGTCCCGATATTTTCAATGGCAGAATAATGTTAAATTTTTTTATTTATTCGAAGTAATTTTCTCTTGACCTCGTTTAATTCGAACTAACGAGAATTCCGATTTTTTATTTTTCCTTTCTTTCTCACAGACTTCAGATCATTTTAATAATTTTCTTTCTTTGATTTTTGATGCGAGAATTGTTCCGAACGAGTATACATATAATCCCATGCATTTGATATCCACTCTCTTGGTATCCCGTCTGTCCATCAATGGCACCTCAAAATTTTCTTCCAAAAAAGTTACGTTTTTTTTTTTTTTTTTTTTTTTTTTTTCTTTTTTTTAAATACAATGTTACCGTTCTAATTCATCATGATTTTTATCATGCAAATACCTTAATTTAAATAAGTTACATTAAAGAGGATAAAATAGCGAAACATTGTGTTAAATTTTCGTTTTCGAAATTTTTCCACTAAGTTAGAAAAAAAGAGTCACTTTCAGAAAGCTGTAGCGCGCCTAATAATGGCTTTAGAAAAACAGTTTTGGTATGAAATTTATAAAGAATTTAATGCTCTATATTTTTGTAATTGAATATGGTACGCAAAAATTATATAATTTTTGAGGTAATAGGCAAAAAACTGAAATTAGTCCGAAAATTTTGTGATTTTTTGGCTCTACAAAATTTAGCCTAGCGATATTTTGTTGGAAAACCATTAATTCTTGTCACTAGCATCCCCATAAACAGTTTAAAATCATTAAATCTTCTAGCAGAATTTTTGCATCTATTTATGACAATTTGACTGGCCTACAATATTCTTAAATTTATTTATTGTGTATTAAAAGGAGAAAGAAAATCTATCTTTTCAGATACTTTTCAATTTAAGAAATTTTTACCCATTAAAGAAAAATGATAAAGAAAGACGTATCGATTTTAATGGTATCGATGTAAAAATATAAAATGATTACTTCATGAAAAAATTACTTTTCCAATATTGATGAATGCTTTTCTTTCTAATCTTGAAGAAATAGATATATAAACTGGTGCGATTGCAATAGGTAGTATTTCTTACGAAATCTACCTAAAATCAGATTTTCATCTTTAATTAAATGGAAAGAAATTTGAATCTGATAAATAATGTTTCCAATTATAACGATTTTAAATTATCCCATTTAAATCATTACTAATCATATGAAATTTTTATAAATTTTAAGAGAAATTTTAGGATTTGATTTTCTTAGCAAATTATACGGCTAACCATCACAAAAAAGAAAAAAAACATCGAAATTCTAACTCAAAAGATAGATTTTTTACACGTTTCCTAGAACTGTTAAAATAACACTGTTTTTCGAATTGCGCGCATTTCAATTTTTGTCTAATCCCTTGATTTATTTAAACGGCTATAACTCTGCGAATTGTAATAATATGAAGATGCAGTTTTTTGTGTCTTGTTCAGCACTGGATAAGGAAAGTTTTTCTAACTGGGATTTTTATTCTAAGGGGGCCGTATAAAAATTTAATTTTCGTATTTTTTCAAATAGACCCTCCATGGAGTTGCAACTTATCTTATAAAAAATTTTACCTTTTTTTATGAATTTTTGCAATTGGAAGTATGGGTCTAAGGGCAATATTTAAGTAGATAGCCTATTGTTTCGATATTTATGACTCACCCTGTATAGCTATTTGAATTGTTGTTTTTAAAATTAGAAATGAAAACCACTTACATATGAGGAGTCCACAGAAGCCAAGGGGTACAAGTGACAAAATGTCGATTTGGAGTAAATTGAGTTTAAAGATAATTGATGTTAAATTGGAACATCAATAACAATTCACTAAATTGAAATAGGAAACATCTGCTTGTTGCATTCTTATCTTTGAACTCTCATTTCAATAACTGTTAAAAAAATAAAGTACAATTTTCTTTAAATGTATAATTAATCAATATTGTTTGTTTTTCGAAAAAAGTGGTTTATCTCTACAACTCAGCAAATAATAAGAAAATGACCTATATTTCTTTACCTGAAATGAAAAAAGCATATTTCCAGATACCCTCTGCACTTAACTCCTTTTTTTCAATTTTGTCACTTATACCCCTTGGCTTCTGGGCTCCTCAAATATAATATGTACTGAAAAAAGAGTTATTTTATTTTTGAAAAATTGCACTCCAGGGCAAATTCAAATTGCTCTTGAATTTTATGCGTTATCCGTATATTTATTAATTGATTGTTAAAATTAGAAATGAAAAAAAAATCTTTTTAAACATTTATTTAATTAGGAAATTATTATTTATTGAATAAAAAGGAAATTTAAATACGAATTAATTTCTAAAGCATCAATATTAAGATCGAAAGTTAATTTTGTGGAAATTAATTTTCCTAGCAGAATATTTCTGTTTACTTTATACAAAAACATCAATTGTAGTTATTTTTCCTTCCTTAATAATAATTACAATTGTATGCAGTGGCGCCAACTTTTGAAAAATTTTGGGTTGGATCAAAAATATTGGGTGAGCTCAAATATATTTTAGAAAAATTGTACAACTAGTTTGTTTTTCTTTGAAGAGTGAACACTTGGTAAAAGAGAGACAATTAAGTCAAGCTATCATATTTTAAGATAGTTTGAAAATTTTTTAAAACTATATTCTCATGCGTTTTTCCTTATAAAGATATTAATATTTATTGTAATATCGTCATGTCATGAACATGACTACAAATTGAAACAGCAGAAAGTTGAAGATTAATATTTCATTCATTTTTGATTTATGGGTGTCAGTCGGAGAATTAAAACATGCGCTCATTGGCAAAAAAAATTTTCTTCTAAGAAGAAATATGAATAATAAAATAATAATGAAATAAATGACGAAATAGAACAATGAACATTGGATACGCTGGGATTAAAAATTATTCGGTGGGCTTTAGCCCCATGGGTTCATATAAGTTAGCGCCACTGATTGTATGTTTCAAAATTAGAAACGAAATCTTCTGCTTATAAAATTATATGCTAAAAAATTAGTTGTTGGTAGTAATACTTATCCATCATGGATATGCATAATGTGAAATGCGAAAATAAACATGTGTAAACTATTTGTAAAATGCACTGTAAATTCCAAAATAAAATGTAAACGTGTATTAAAATATCTTTTATATACATATGCTCTGTTGCTGAATTGCGGGTACTGCTTGATCATCTCATCGACCCATTTCGACCAATTATATAAGTTGCCAAATTACTCGTAAATTGCATAAACTGGCTTAATTTTATTTTAAATAACGGAAGAACAAATAAATTAGTAAAAGATTAATAAAAATACGGATGAATCGTCAAATAAAAAATCATTTGATGACATACAAACATATGTAACATGTTTAATGTCAAGTGAATGTGACATTTACGATAAACCATTGCTGGCATATATCTTATTGTTTGGCGATAGATTTTTGGTCCACGGAATAATCAAGCCGTAACAAAAACATCCTTATAACTCCAAAAATGATTAACTTATTAACTAACAGTTTATTGCGTCGAATGAAGTGCCTCATTTCCAATAAAAAAAAATATTTAAATTGAATTTGAAAGAAATGCAGGATCATGAAAAATCGAAGAATGTGGAAAATATGATTACAAATATCGCGACAACTAATTATTCGATCGACTTCGTTTCTTGTGCAAAATTTATGTTTTTTTTATTGTCTTTTACAGCCACTCCTTAAAATAATAAAAATCGGAAACTTACCTTTCATCAGAATGCATATTTCGAGAGTTCAAAAAATAGTTCCGGATAATCGAGGTTACTGATAGTCAGTGTGCTTTTTTCCATTATTACATAAAAAGGATACACTCTAAATTTCAAATCTGAATCTCAATTTATTCCAGAGATACAGCGTTTATAGAAAGACAGATAGACGGACGGTAATTTTTTTTCTAAAAATATGTGTTTCTGAATCTCCAGTGTTTTAAACATGTAAATCCGACAAAAAAGTATATTTCCACTTACAAAACGATATCAAGACTCCTATATTATGTATGATGGATAAGTAAAAAAAAAATAACTTAAGCGTGGGCTTTATAAAATGGCATTTCAGAGCAAAGCTAAATTACTCTTGAATTTTATACATGAATCATTTATTTATCTACTGTTTGGTAAAAGTAGATATGAAAAATATTCATTTCAAACGTTTTTCTATGCAAGAAAATTTTGCTCATTATATGGAAAAGGGACAAAGAAATAGGCATCTATTTTCACAGCATCGATGTTAAAATAGAATATTACTAGTTTATAAAAATTACTTTTCCAATACACGCGAATGCTTTTCTTTCTAACCTTGAGAACAGCTACAATTGTGTAAGTTGTTGCTTTCAAAATTAGAAATGAAGATCGTCTGCTTCTAAAATCTATATATTTATTACGCTAAAATATGTGGCACAAAATCACGATTATTTGCTAGTTGTTTAATGGCAGCATCCAAATGAAGCACATCTTATAGGTTACTATGCAAAAGTACTTCGGTAAGATTTAATCTGAAGTAAATTGGATTTATTTATGTTTTGTTCCTTCGCTGCAATTATGAAGCTTCAAAATATCGTTGTTTTTATATTTTTCTGTTCTTTTTACTTAAAAAAAAAAAAAAAAGTCATGAATTTTAAACTTTTCAGTTTCAAATAAAAGTTATGTATTATAATAGAAATGAATGAAAGGATTAAATTTTTATATTTTAAATAATTAATGAAATACGAAAAAATGCCACGGGTACGATATTTGGCGATTTATTATCTGCGCTGGGCTAGCATAAAAATACTGAATTCTTGATTCACCAGCACACGTGTCACATATGCACCACATTGGCGCGTTATTTCTCTGACGCCAATTTGGCGAAAATTCAGTTTTCAAATACCAGTTACGTACATATTTTTAAACTAATTCCTAGTATTTTAAAAAGAAAATATTAATTAAAAAATGGTTTAGTTAATAATTATAGAATAAAACAATTTATATAATTTTAAAAAAGAAAATAAAAGCAAATAAACAGTTTATTAATAAATATATAACAATAGTTAACTTATGAGGCACATATATTTGCTATTTTGTTACAATCGCGCCAGTGTGGTAAGCATACGCATCTCTATCTATTTCTCTAGCAGAATCTTCTAATTTGGCAAAAAGAATGAGCAATTAAAATAAATTATGAATAAAAGCAATATGATTTAAGGCTTAGTATACATTCAAGGGAAAACAAACTGGTTACAAAGAGCGCCTAGTATTTAAGGAAAAAAAAAAAGGTTTAAATGTATTCAGAACAAAGCCAAATTATTCATGAATTTCATATATGTATTTATTTATTGTTTACTAAAAAAAGCAATTGAAATAATATTTTCAAACAATTTTGTACAAACTTTCACTCAGTAAATGACATAACAAGTCGGATATTGCACATCAAACGTAACCAATAAGATAAGGTGCGATCGTACTATAACGAAGTTTTCAAAATATACAGTACTTCAAATACAGAACAGTATCCGAAATCTTTTGAGTATCCCTGTAAATAGAATATGCTTTCTATTATACAGGAATTAAGTTGTAGTAATCCTTATCAATGTGTATCAATTTCATAAAATGTGAAATAGTTTAATATAATTAAAAAGTATCCCAATTAATGTTTTCTCTATACTATTATGTAATAGAATACTTTTGTTGGCCCTTTATATTAATAAAAATATTCTTTGCACTATAGATAGTTAAGATATTTTAGTATGTATTTCACAGATGCATATAAATTTTATTATGTCTCAAAGGGTGTAACATCATTAAAATGCCCTTGAAACTATTTTTTCCATTGATCGTAATGTAACGGAGTTCTTTCGATGATTCCTGTAATTGAACTATACATCCGATTTTCATAAAATTTGAAATGACTCGACAAAATTATGTAATAATTACAATTTTAAATTCCAAACGATTTGGTTGGATACTTTTTGCGTTGATATTTTCGGACAGACGGACGGATTGAACGACGACCATTGGTGCTTACTTATTTGCATTATTACGAACTCCCTTAAAAAATTACAATATGTGTTGATCATAGTTAATGAAAGACCTTCTAACACTTCCAAATTACTGTAACGGGATTTAGCCGTTTTATAAGTGTAAAAAGATGATTGAAAGTGGATGATGGTATTGGAGGATGGTATTTTAACCTCTTCAGACCTGAGAATAAAATAACTCTACCAATAAATATTTGTTGATTTTGCATAATCGAAATGACTCCATAGATGACAGAGAGAGTCATTTTTATGAAATCAGTACTTTAGGGGACTGGTAATTTAGGTTTACAAACATGGATATAAAACTATTAATTCCCTTAAAGCATCAGTTCAACTATCAGTAATGTAAATTTACGTAACAACAAAAATTACGGTAAACAAGTAAATGATCAGTAAATCCTCAAAAATTTTAATTGTAAAGCATTTAAGTTAAATGATCATGAATATTTCTTTTTTGGCCACAATGTCTTGAAGGTATTTTCAAAACTCGGATTAAAATAATATTTATTTTATGAAGTAATATTCATCAGTGCTGACATTTATTGGTATTTTTTAAAGCAAAAAACATTCCGCTGTATAGAAGTGAAGTAAAAAAGCAAAAAATTCGAACAGTTTAGTTTTTATTAGGAAAAGAATGGAAGTACACATTTGTGTACTCAGGTCTGAAGAGGTTAAGTAAACAATTTAGAAAACCCTAAACTGTCAGTGTACATTCAGAATAACAATCAACAGACGGCAGTGTATTCCATTATTTGCTTAACATGGTATTTAAATTTATTTATTATTTTCTGTTAGTATACAAAACATAATTGAGGTAAAATAAAATGCATAACTCAAATGAAAAACACCATTATTAAATTAAAACTTAAATACAATAAACCTTACGAATTATTTTCTGTATCATTCTTTTATGTTTTATAAAACTTATACATATGATGTAGTATACTAAAAATTAGTTAAAATCGCATACCAAAAATTAAAACTCACGTACAGCAATACCACTCATTGACAATACTATAACTGGAAGTTTTTATGTACCATTGTAAATAAAGGAATAATTGTTATATATGTTATATTCCACGGTAAGTAATTTCTAACTCACCTCATTAAGTATATAAATTTTACTCTGAAAATTTTTTTTCCCTCTGTAAACCTCTAAACAATCGTATTTTTTGCATGACCCTGTAAAACAAACAATGAAATGCTACTCATATCCCTTTTCTTAAGATTTTTTCAGTGCAAATGAGAAATGCATATCAATTTTATTATGCTTGAAATAGTAACATCTTTAAAATGCACTGAAATTTTTTTCCCTCAAAGACCATAATGTAACGATATTTTTTTGTATTGCTGTGAATAAAAAACAAATACACACACAATTTTCAATGACAAATATGCCATAATAAACCACAATAAAGCAGTTACATGACAATCCGAGTACAATTACGAGAGTTAGAGATCGGACGGTTAGACAAACTAGAGTCCCTAACGCTTTTCAAATATGTTCGGTAGTTACAAAAACAATATATATATATAAGTGCATAAATACGTACCGATTTTCCATAGCATCTATTTTAAAAGAAAAAAATATTTTTAATGCTACTTTTTACTTTTTCGGTACAAGTGCATGCTTTTCATTCTAGCTACAATTGTTTTTGTGGTTGTTTCAAAAAATTAGAAAATAAAATCCTCTGAGTGTAAAATATATATTGAATAAATAAATAAAGAAAGAAAAAATAATAAAGGGAATAAACTACAAAAGTTAAAATTTTTCTTTCAGAAAATGACATCTTAGAACCTCTTAGCAAAAGTAAATTGTTCTCGAATTTTATGCAAGATTTATACATTTGTTTACTGTTTGTTAAAAATGAAACAGAAATAAAAATTTTCAAATATTTTCCTGTTTAGAAACTTTCGCTTATTAAATAATAATTAAAAAAAAAACCCCTCAGAAATGTGTATCGATTTTCATAGCATCGATATTAAAATTGAAAATGATTACTTTGTAAAAAATATTTCTCCAGTATAAGTTAAATATTTTTCATCATAACCGTAAGCTACATTTGTTGGATAATTGTTTTCAAAATTAAAAATGAAAATCGTCTGTTTGAGAAATATCTATTGAATAAATAATAAAAAGATAAAATTAATTGAAAATATAACAGTAAATATAACTAAAAAATTAAATAAAATGCAAAAATAAAATTTTCCTTTCATAAAATGACATTTCAAATCTCTTAGAATACTAAATTGTTCTTGAATTTTGTGCAAGATACATATACTTGTTTATTGTTTGTTAAAATTAAAATGGAAATCAAACTTTTCAAACGCTTTCCTTTTTAAGAAATTTTGGCTCATTAAATAAAAAGGGAAACAGGAATACGTGCACATATCGATTTTCATAGCATCGACGTTAAAATAGAAAATGATTACTTTGTGAAAATTACTTTTCCAATACAAGTGAATGCTTTTCATCCTAACCTTGAGAATAAATGGATACACTACACTTGTATGAGTGGTTGTTTTCAAAATTAGGAATAAAAATCGCCTGCTTATAAAAAATATATAGCAAATATAAAGTTAAAAGTTTTTTTCTTTTTTAGTAAAATGCCATTTCAGAGCGAGGCTAAATTGTTTGCAAATTGTATACTTTATTAATATATTTATTTGATGTTTTTTCAAAATAGAAATGACAACAATGCATAAAAAATATCAGTTTGAAGAAGAAAGAGATAATTTAAATGCTTCATTTCAGAAAATGGATTCCCTGCTCGAAGTGGAATCGATTTCATATTTTATAAATTATTCATATTTTTCTTTTACCCTTTTGTAAGATTCACGTTTTTGTAAGATTCATTTTTGTAATATCTTGTAAGATTTGAATGAAAATCATCTGCTTATAACATATTCATTGAAAATAATAAAAAGATGTTTAAGATATAATAATAAAAAAGTACATACAATATTAAAACAGAAATTTTTTAAACTAAGTTAATATTAAATTAGTAAAGATTCTACCCCAGTCATCTGAAAAGAATCGCTCACTAAAGCTAATTCTATGGAAGAAATTTTTAAAGATATCTCGGTTGCATTTCAGTATTTTTAAACTTTTATTTGCATTTGCTAGCTAAGATCGATCTGAATCAATATCTAGTGCGTTTTTCACTTTTTCAATTTGATTTACATATATTTTTAATAAAGACACTTTAATTTTCAGAGCCGGTTTTGAAAGAAAAAGCATCCTTTTGAAAAAAATCTTCAAGCAAAATCTAAAAAATAAAAAAGGGCAGATGTAAACATTAATCTCAAATATCCAATCATAAAAATAATAAAATAATACAATAATAAAAAAAAGTAAATGGTCAAATGCGAATATTACTCGGGTTTAGAAGGTACCGTACAATAGATATATCATTGTTTAAGGTACGTCACTTTTAAGATATCTTTAAAAAGGAAATGCACTGAAATTTAGTCTTTCATCAATCATGTGTACATAGATAATCTCAAATCAAATTTCATTTTATCATCAAATTTCATTTTATCACCAGCATGTGTTAAAAAAACTTCATAATGTTTTCTCATAATGATTTTAAAAATCTTTTTTGACGACATCATTTTCGAAAGTTCTTAAAGTGTTTTCGCTCGGAGGCATCGAAAAGATTTGCAATAAAGAAAAATTCACTGAAGTTTGATCGTGAGTTATATAGCTTGTAAGTAATTTAGACTAATATTTCTTTTTGGCATTTATTTGTATGAATATAGGAAAATAGGAAAAAACATGTTTCAAGTACATTTTAATGATGTTATACTCGTTCGAACATAATAGAATTGACATGAATCTACGAAGTATATACAAAAATATACATTCTGTTCAATCTGTGATGAAAAGAATATTTATTTTTAATTTGCAGGGCCACACAAAAGTGTTACATTCTATAAATGTGTATAAGGAAACATTGTTTGGGAAGTATCAGGGTTGGCACGGTTTAAACCAATTGGTTTTAACCATGGTTTAAACCATGGTTTAAACCAATTGGTTTTTTTCTCAAAAAAACCAATTGGTTTTTTTCAAAAAATCCTAATGATATTTTCTCGTTTTTATTTACAATTTAAGACTTACAAATTATTGGATGTAAATATTTTCTACGTTTAACACTTTATTTCAGCAAAAAGTATTAAATATAGTGATTCTGGGTTTTTTTTTAATGTATAGGATGAAATTGAGTATGCATTGATGATCATATTCCATTACTCTAAAGAAAAATCTTAGAATATGTGAATTGATCAAAGATAAAATGGATTAAAAATAGGTATTCTGTATTTAGTATAAAATATTTTCATTTAAAAAATGCAGATTATTTAAAGCAATCTATTCTATCATAACATGCACAATGCTTTTGAATATGGAGCTATAACTGGGTGATGTTTAAGATTTTAGTGAAACTATAATTTTTTTTTTTTTTTCTATTGGGGAGATTATCTTTAAGAATTAAAATCAAAATATGAAGTTGAATGAGTATTCAGAAATTGGGTGCTAGTTATAGTATTTTAATAATAACAAATTATTTTTTCCCCTCAGTTATCTGCTAAATCTATTGACCATAAATGTTGATATCAAATTGTCTCTCAAAACATAACCCCCCCCCCCCCCAAGAACAATCTCAAATTTATTATTATTTTTTAAATTGTAGAAAAGAATATTATATTCACAAACTACATCAAATATTTCTTATAAGTAATAAAAAGATTATTTATAAAGATTTTCAAAGCACCAGTGTTTCACTGTGTAGAGTAGCTTATTGTTTGAACATAAGACTTTACTAATAACTATTTAAATTAAAATATGATTTTTTTCAATTTTCTACATAATTAACTATAATTATTTAATTTAAATTATTTTCAAATGCATTTATACTACTTATAATTCAACAATGTCTATTTTTATCAATAAATATGTATGTATATGTAATAAAAAAGGATGTTTAAAAAAAACCCGGTTTAAACCAAAAAAACCTGGTTTAAACCAAAAAAACCGGTTTTTTTGGTTTTTTTCAAAAAAACCTGGTTTTTTTCCAACCCTGGGAAGTATTTTAACTATATTAAACTATTTCACATTTTATGAAATAGTTATACATTTCTGAGGATTATTACAAGTTACTTCCTGTATAATAGAAAGCAGATAGTATTTACAGGAAAACACAAAAGATTTCAACCACTATACTCTATCTGGAGTACTGTACACTATAACAGCAAGATCTGAATATTTTTAAAACTTCGTTATAGTACGAACGCACCCCATTTGTTACGCTTCACGTGTAATTTCCAACTTGTTTTTTAAATGAGCCTCTAGATGATACTAACGGCTGACTAGCGGTGAACTAGCTAAAGTGGCGAATTTGTGCACACCATCTACAAAATTTATAGTTTAGCAGCTGCTGTCATTTAGCAGGAAAACTGTTTTTTTTTTTCCTTTTTTTTTCAACGCTAAGTTAAATTTCAGGTATTAATTAAAACGTAAAAAAAAAAAGCACTAGCGTTCAATTTATTGTTTTGACACTGCTTGGACTAAAAAAGGCTTCTTTCTTCATGTAACAATGTGTTTGTATAGCAAATTACTTACATCACTATTCGGGCAGGTAGTACAAAAGTTCAAATATAGCAACGGGGCAGGTTTTCCAATTGCGTAGGAGTTTGTTTTCCAACAGCATGAGGGCATGTTTTTCAAATGTTTCTCGTTGGAAAACGTCCCCACTCAAAAATCAGGTAGTATTATAGTATACAAAATAAATTTATTATGTAGTGAAATCGGCTAAAAAATCATCTATACTGCGAACCCGTTTCATCATTTAGTCATTTCAGCAAACCTATCAATGTAAAAAATAACGAAAATATAATAAAAAATAAATAAAAATATAATAAATCAAAAATATAATAAAATGTGATTTTTTTTATGGTTAATTGAATTAAATCATTTTATGTTTAAATTTGTATTCATAAGCTAAAACACTGAGATCGCAGTGTGTATGGACTTCTCAAAAAGCAAATTAATAATGCTTACAGCTGCTCCACTTGCGTCAACACTAGGCAATATTATGGTGGTTTTCGAACATTCGAGAATTTCCTCACTGAATTCTGAAATGTTTACGGTATCCATATTACAGATATTATTCCAGAACAGCTTTACCGTAACACCTGAAAAGCACCCATAAACCTGAAACGATTTCAAACTTTTCTTAAAAATCAATCCCCCCCCCCCCCCACTCCGAAAAAACAAACAAACAAACTCTGAAAACATTTAATTTGCCTCTAAACAAATGCAGGGTAGCACTTCCAACGAAACTGTTTCTTAAGTTCTACTCAAACTTTCCCAGTTGCTTATAAAGAAGAAGGTTCTTCTACATTCTAATTAACTTTACTTAAACTAGAATAATTTAGGCCTTTTGCGAAGCCATCACTGAGGAGGCAAACACGGCTTGGAAAAAAATAGGAAGTCATCTATACTGACTGATTCGCCAGTTAAAAACCAACTGAAAAAAAAAAAAGATTTATCTAAAAAAAGGAAATTTTAAAAGGTACCAGATAAAAAAGGTGAGGTAAAAACTTAATCTAATTCCAACCAGGAAGATTTTAGGATTATCGTCTAGAAATGTAACATACATTAAAACAGTTATTTATGTTACTGTGCATTTAGTTTATAATAAAAACAGTTTTTAATTAACAAGCAAGATTTATTAAATGTATTTTACTATTTAAAGTTAGTTGGATTATTATCAAATTTACTCCTGCAAATTTCTAGCTTGTTGGAAAACTTGCCCCGCATACGGGGCACTTTTTCCAACATGACTTGGTTAGACCTAACCATTTTCTTGAATAATAATTGTGCCCGTTTGTAGAGAAAAGTCTAGTGAACATAATAATATACTGTCGTTCTGAAAATAGATAAAAATAAACTTGTTGGATGTACCAATCCTAAAACTTTCTTCTTTCTCATACATATGTCTTAATATTTCAGACAATAGGTACGCATGTTAATACTTCAATATCATTAATTCAATACTATATCAACTTTGATTTCCATCTTAAATTTCTGCTTTAATCAATGAATCGGAGTAAAAACGAGTTAATGTGAATTATGATATTTATTAAAATAAACTGTTTTCCCTTATTTTGTTTTATCAGCTGTTTGCAAATAGCTGGCTTAGCAAAACGTGAGTTTCCGTCTCTGCACGAGCTGACGACCAATACAGCGACGAAGAATCGAAAAAATCATACTAAAACCGCTATCCATATGCTCTTTTCTCACGGAATATTTCCAAATTCAAGGAAGATGTGCTGGCTGTAGCCAAAAACATTCACAAAAATTTTGGTTCAATTCTGCACATAAATTTATACACTTTTCGGTGGTACAATATTGTAAATAGCACAAAAATCGCTATTACTGCGTCCCCTTCCGGCGAATTTTTTTCAAATTCAGAAAGGACCTACTAGTCACAGCGAAACACTTACACAAAAAAATGGTTCAATTCTATGCAGATCTTCATACACTTTTCGATGGTACAATGGCGACAAACGGACATACACACGGACACACACACACACACACACACACACACACACACAATACACGAACAGACAGACATTTAGTAAAAATATGTAAAAAAAACCCCTCTGAAACGTGTAAATCCGTCGAAAAAAAAATCGATTATACAATAGTTTCTTCTATTAAAGATAGAAAAAAAAATGTAAAAAGTTGGTAAACTTGCCCCGGTCTCCCCTATTTTTATTTCTCCCTTTCCGCAAGAACAATATGAAATAAATATAGTTTAAAAAAACTAAAAACCACGCTTTTAAAGTAATCAAACTAAAAAGTGAAAAATAAATATAGTTTAAAAAAACTAAAAAACACGCTTTTTAAGTATATCAAACTAAAAAGTGAAAAATAATTCGTACTATAAGCTGAAAACGAAAATAGATGAAAAATACTATATTACTATAAAATCATTGTTATTATAGAAATCAATTAATGAGCAATAAATAAGATTATCGTGGAAAAAAAGCGTGGGGTGCTCCATCTACCATGCTCCATCTATCAGTTCTTAAGAAGCACCCCACGCTTTTTTTTCCACGATAATTTTATTTATTGCTTATTAATTGATTTCTATAATAACAATGATTTTATAGTAATATAGTATTTTTCATCTATTTTCGTTCTCAGCTTATAGTACGAATTATTTTCCACTTTTTAGTTTGATATACTTAAAAAGCGTGTTTTTTAGTTTTTTTAAAACTATATTTATTTTTTACTTTTTAGTTTGATTACTTTAAAAACGTGGTTTTTAGTTTTTTTTTAAAACTATATTCATATTTAATACAAAAACCAAATTAATCGGGTGGATAGTTTCAGAGTAATTGGTGAACATACATAGAAAAAAAAATACATACGCGTCGAATTGATAACTTCCTCTTCCTTTTCTGAAGCCGGTTAAAAATAAAAATTGTAATACGGAATTTTTTTTAAATTTTACATAGATGTAAATAATGCCAGAAGTGGGGTTCGAACCCACAATCTCTTTCGAAAAACAGAGCTTCAATCCGCCGCCTTAGACCGCTCGGCCATGCTGTCTACACTCCATTCAGTGAACTGAAGTGGTACCAATTCGAGAGCATCGTCTTTCATTTAACACCAAAAACAAATTAATCGGTTGCATGGTTTCGGAGTAATCGGTGAACATTCATAAAATAAGGAGAGTTACAAACTCACAAACTCACAAACATACAGGTGAAGTTAATAAAAGCGTGGTAAAAAGATTTTGACCTAATTATTTTCTGTTATAACGATTTTTCTTCCTCGAAAAAATCGACTGAAATAAAAAACGCTCTCTAAAAAATGCATAATTGAATTGTAATATTTTAAAGGTACTTTTTGAAAGAAACTCTGGTAAAACTTGCCAGAAAAATTATTCCTCTATTAAAATTCAGTGTCTCATTTGAGAAATAATAATTTCTTAGAACATTCTTTTAGCGTAGTCCAGAAAATTGCTCCGGGCTATAAACTTTTGGAAACGCACTTCAAAATTTCTTAATTAGAAAAGTTTCTAAACATGAAATAAAATAAAATAAAACGAAAACTTTGGAAACATTCCAAGCAGAATTTTTTCATTACCAAAATGTAAATGAAGAGAATATGATTCATGTTTTTAAATATAAAAAATTCCTGTTATAGAAGACCTGTTATAAGGACGCTATTTTTTGTTCACAATAACAGAAATCTATATTAACCGAAATGTTCGCAAAAACCGACATCCACATTAAATAAACTAGAACTAAAATTTAGAAAAAATAACAAGGACAAATTTTTCTTTTACTTCTAAAATGTAAATGAAGAAGAACATAATTCATTTTTAAACGTAGTTAATTTCTGCTAGAGCAGATTTTCCATTGGACACTATATTTTGGTCCGCAATAACCGAAATCAGCTTTAAACGAAATAAAAATAGAATGAAAGTTAGGAAACATGTGAAGTATTATACATATTTTATACTTCCAATTTGTGAACCAAGTAGAATATCAACCATTTTTAACACATTCGCTGCCGATCAGGCGCCGACGCGTGATATGGCGCCAACGTTAAAGGGCCACTCATGCGCCAGCGCATGACGTGGGGTGATGTCTCAATAGCCAGTCACGCGCTGGCGCGGGAAAATCTTTCACTGATTTTTTGTTATAAAAAGTAAATTGGCTTCACGGAAAAACCCACTTCTACAGTGCGGCATTAACTATCATTGCATCTTCACGTAAGCGGCAGCGAACGTGTTAAATATAGTGAATTCTTGTTAGTGCAGATTTCCAGTGGACGTTCTTTTTCGTTTGCATTAACCAAAATCCCCATTAAATGAAATAATAAAATAAAATGAGAACTTAGGAAACATCCTAAGCATATGTATATTTTCCCTTTAAAAAAATCAATAAATTAGAATATTCATTTTAAAATGCAGTAAGTTCTTGTTATTGTTGGTTTCCAAATGACGCGATCTTTGTCTCCAATAATAGAAATTTATATTAAACGAAATAATAGAACGAGATCGTCAGAAACATCCTAAGCAAAAAAAAAAAAAAAAAAAAAAAAAAAAATATATATATATATATATATTTTTTTTTAAAATGTAAAAGAACTACAATATGTATCATTTTTAAGTACAATGAATTCCAATCACTGGTGTGGACGTGGACTTCAAGTGGATGCCATTTTTCGTCCGTACTAGTCGAAATTCACATTGAACGAAATAAAAAACTAGTCGTTAGGGGCCTTCGTAATACTTACCCATCATGGATATGAATAATATATTAACGAATTTTTTTCAACACCCGATTTCTTTTTCTGCTTTCTTTTTTCTTTTCTTTTCTTTCTTTTTTTTTTTTTTTTAAAGTTTGGGTTAGAAAATATTCGGATTGTTTTTCAAATGCTATTTCCAACTTGCCTGGAACAGAAAAATATCCCTCTATACCAAGTAATTTTTGACGGGATAGAATGCAGCCACAGGCTTCTCATATTCAGATTCAGAATATGAGATTCAGGTAGATTCAGAACCAGCAACTGGTGAGGATTACGATTTTGCTTGCGGTTAATGCCTTTCTTATTATGACTTCAATTATGTTTTAACATTTAGTAATAATAATAACAATAATAATAAAAGTTTACTTAATTTTCTTTTCACAGTTGGCGATTCCTTTATTCTACACACAAATTTCACTCTTTAAATTTAAAATATAGGTTATTTTTCTGAACAAATCAATAAATAAAACGAAAGTAATAAAACGAAAAAAAATCGAAAGTTGTGATATCTGTTAAACCCTGTTGTAATATGATATTTTCCAAACAAAAAGCCGCCTCACCAGTGGCCGAGAGGTACGGACCTCTCAACTGGTAGACGGCAGGTGCTGGGTTCGAACCCAATCGCGGCTGTCGGCCTAACCGTTCGGAGTTTTCGTGGTTTTCTTCGAACCTTGCGTAAATACGGGTTAGGTTCCCTTAGAAAGACCCCCACGAAGGGCACTCCCCCTCGTCCTATATCCCTAGTGTAGATAATCGGACGACAAAAAATACACACCACCAAACAAAAAGCCCTCCCTTGCGTATTATCATATAAATATGATTTGAATAGCACACGAAATAAGGACATTTGTTGCGTTTAAACAATGAGATAGCATTTAAACATCAGTAAGACTATTTGGATAGCTATGTTAACGTTATTAAAGTTAAAACAAATTAGTTCTTAAAATGGAAAAATTTTTGGACCCGAAAGCATTATAAATCAGTTCTGACTCCGAGACCGACTCCATGACTCTGACTCCGATTCCGCAGCTCTATATTGTCCTAAAATAAGAAACATTTGTCTTTTTATTACGGTGCAAAATAGATTTTCACGTTGAAGGAAATTGAAAGATTTGAGAAAAGTGTTAAAAGGTTAATGTTCGGCATTATACCCGTCAAAAACTGACATTTCTTTGGCATAATATAGTAATCGTCTGCAGCTGGTATTTCCGAAAATTACTGTCAACAAAAACATGCACTGTAAAAAAAAAATGTAAATTTACGGACATTTACCGTAATATTTGACGGTAGTTGTCCGTTTTTGAAGCTTAACGGTACACTTCCGTAAATTTACGTTGCGGAAACATACATTCGGAGTACTAATATGTTTTTACGGGCAAAGCCCGTTTTCTTATGCAGGATGTTCAAATCTGCTGCCTAGCCATTTTTTTTACGGACAAATACCTTGAAATAAAAGTCGATGACGTCATAACAGAAAGTTTTATTTTGTTTGATGAAAATATTATTATTATTTAATTAAATTATTGTCTGGTTTAAATTATCGCATCTAGATTAAAATATCGCATAAAATTATCGTCTGGTTTTAATATGCTATTGTTTTGGTAAATTTATAGAAAAATTTGTCGGTGGTGGGACTCCAAAAATTTTCTTATCTCATATATGTAAATACTTCCTGAAAAGTGCAGTATAACAGCAACACCGGTTATGTGATTTACACCAAAATCTAATCATTAACAACTTACGTGAACTCCTAACTGCATCTGAAGTTTGCTGAAAATCCGTGCATTAGTTTCTGAGATAGCGTTATTACTGAATCTGGAATAAGTTCTGCATAATAGTGCCACTTGCAGAGTGATATACACAAAAAACTAATCAGGACTAATTTTAATGAGGGATTAAACTGAATCTGAAGTTTGATGAAAATTCATGTATTAGTTCTTGCGATATAACTATTGCGAAATCGTGAAAAATGCATCATCCCAGGTAAGCATGGCACAGCAGTATCGGTTCGATATTGCCCAATATCGGACAACTTTGGCGTGCATCGGCAAAGACAGGTTACCTTTTACCAGGGATGTAGTGAAGGGTATACGGGGGGGGGTATACGCCGTATACCCTCTGGACTTCTTTAAGGAACACCATATACTCTCTGTTTCTCAAGAAAACTATAGTACATACATTTTAGGGCATACCCTCTATTTTGAGCGTATACTCTCTGGATTTTTTCCCACTACACCACTGTCTTTTACCGACATTAGCCAATACTGATCAATGTTCGGCGATATTGGATCTAAAATATAAAAACTTGTGGAATTTTCAATATTTAAATTTTTAATTTATGTATTGTACATTTTTGGAAAAATGGAAGGTAGGAATCAATTTTTATAACATCTTAAATTCTTTAAATTTACGTAGAAAAAGTCAATTTCTCAATATCGGTCTATATCGGCCATCGATCATGACCAATATCAGCACATCTTGGCCTCTATTGGCAAAGACTGATTTTATTTTACCGATATTGGTCAATATTGGTCGATGTTGACCAATGCTGGATCTGAAATATTGAAACTTATGGAAACTTAAGTATTTAATTTTTTTAATTATATATTATACTTTTTTGGGAACAGATCTTTTTTATTGCATGGCCAAATCGGGACTTTGCCTATGAGCCAGGGCCGTAGCTAAGGGGGCGCTATGGGCGGCTCAGCCCCCCCCCCCCTGGAAAAAGTTCCAAGGTCACTAAAGGTTCCGAAAATTCAATGAAATTCTGTTCAAAAATCTAATTTAGTTTTGAAACTCTTTCACAGTTTTGCAGAGTTACTAAATTGTATCTAAAATAAGCTAACAGGATGTTTAATTTTGCACCAGTCAAAAATCACCAGTCAGCATTCAAAATTTTCATCATCATATAGTTTTCTTAGCTTAAAATGAAGTTATTACAACAGTTTAATGAGAAACATAGTACCTACAATGTGAATATGCACTAATTTATCTTCCTGCATTAGAGAGAGAACAAAAAAAATATGAGCCCCCCCCTACATTCCCTTGAGCCCCCCTAGATTCCCCTGAGCCCTCCCTATCGTACACTTCTAGCTACGGCCCTGCATGAGCCCTGGACTTCAAGGGGCCCGCTCCATATATTAATTTCCAAAATATTTATCATTTCCCCCAATTCAAATTCTGAAAATTTTCAAATACAAAATACAAATTTAAATTTAAAAATTTTTTTGCCTAACTTTCTGAAAAACAAATTTCATTTTGAGAATGAAATGCAAATGCTCAATGCTTTCGCAAAGCTAATTTTGATCACTATTAAAAAAGAAATAATATTTTTATTGTAATAGATCGTATTATCAATGAACTTAAATCATATCAAAATTTTAGTGATTGAAAATAATCAATATGTGTAGTACAACTTAAAAAGATGCGAAAGAAAGTAAACTCTCATTTATATGTTAGAATATTTAATACTCTTCTACAAGCTGAAGTTATTAAATTCATCTTAAAGTAATATAACAAGTTCCTAAAGTTATATAAAAGAACCTTGTTCTATACTAAGAAAAAAAAAAGAGTGTTTTTTTTTTATTAAAATACTTAATTTAGAATTGTCCTAGCTAAGAGTTTTCTTCGATTTGAAATCCAAGGTGCGGGTTTCTGTCCAATCGGGCAGACAAATATTCAACCAATCAGAGACAAGCATCCTTTTCAACCAAAACAAAACATGGCGGTCTATCGTCTCTCGTCTGTTTGAAGCACCTGTCTTTCTTGCGTTAATCCTCATTTAAAACAGGTAAGCCCTTTTATAAATAATATTCTAAATTGATTTTGAAGTATTGCTTTCTGTTTAAGTTATTTATATTCTTGTGTAGCATGTATTTTCTGTTCGAATTGTGTTTATGAAAAGTTATCGCCAATGTAAATAACAAACGTTTGAAGTATATTATTTAAACGTGTATCATTATTTTCATTTTCATAAAGTAAATTCGATCAGTTGATACATCCAACTAGTTTTTTACAACAAACAGTTTTTCCTCTACCTTTGATTATAAACTATCTGTTTTTGATTAATAAAATTATTATTTATTAATGATGCAACAATTGATCTCTCTTCCAGTATAGCACAAAATTAGCATTCGCCATTTGCCATGGACAGTGCCCGAAATGGATTTCCCCCTACTTCTATCACTCTTTTCATAAATTTGTTGTTAATTTCAGGTCGGGATGTACTGAAAATTCGGTATTCGGCCTACTCGGCCTTGTTACTGAACATTCGGTTAGGCCGAATATCAAAGTATTCGGCCGAATCCAATACTTAATAAAGCCTTTTAAAACACGCATTTTAAAGAACTTTTCACAATTTCTACTTTTAACTGTCGATTTATTAATATATTTAAAATAATTAGAAGTAAATTCATATTTAAATAATATAGAATGTTTTTACATTATTTAATTGCTCAGTAGCGTAGCTATGTTTTTTGGCGCTCGGGGCCAGCAAGAAATTTTGCGCCCCCACCCCAATATAGATATATAACAATTTCTCTCAATTTGGCGCCCCTAGGCCTCGGCGCCCGGGGCGGACGCCCCCCCTTAGCTACGCCACTGTATTTGCTGTTTGTAAAGTTTAAATTAAGAAAATGAACCATGAGAAGGATTAAAATTAGGATTTATTAGTATTCTTCCTAGGAATAAATGATGCGAGTGCAGATGCAAGTTCCTAAATTCTATTTAGTAAATAATCTGTTTCTTGCTTTTCGTAAAAGACCTTAAACAAGAAAGGAAAACTTTTGAGATTAGTAATAGCTATCAAGGCAGACAATTTTTTGTTTATGAAACCATAATCGTAATCAACTTATTGAATCATAAATCCATTGTATTTCATCTCACTCTAGGTCAAACTTGTGTTTTCGTTTGTTGTATTTACAATAAATAAGATATCATATTTTCAACTCACATGCTTTGATTTCTGTAAAATATGATATGATGGGAAGGATGGAAAATGCCACTATTCATAAGAAAATAACTATGAGCTAGACATTTCTTTATTCAGAATTAAGCTGAAAGTATTTACAGTGACGGTCAAAAGTTTCAGGCCAGCAAAAATTTTTCAGTTAATTTGTAAATGCACCCACATGAAGAGGAATCGCAAAGCGATACTTATACATTATATTGACATATTAGTTAGGAACTTACTTATAGAAGAACGTGTAAATATCAATAAATTTTATTGACAAAATTAAATATAAAAGAAAACGCATTTTCTCAAAAGCTTCCAGCCACTTATCATTCTTTAGTTTTTTTCTATCCATAAAGTGTTTTTTGGTTGTGTTTATGAATGAATCAATGTGTATAGCATAGTTTGAATTCAAATTTGAAAAGTTCAACAATTACCTATTATTCATAAACTAGCAAAAGCCATGCTTTGTTTGGATTCGCGAAGCATTATTTTATAAAGCATATATTTGAATGTAACAATATTTTTTAATATTATTTTTGCATCTTTATTAAACAAAAACGTTATTTTATGTTTTGGCGCAGTTTAATTCTACAAACGTAAGTTCAGCCAAATAACTTTCAATTTCCCAGGAATTTTTTATTTATGATGTAAGACTGGCATAAAAAATATTTTGAAGAAAACTTTTACAAAATATTTTTAAATTTTCAACTAAAAATTCTTTTTAAAGATGTTTTTACAATTTCTAGTAGCCACTGGTGTTTTTTAAAGTTGTTTGAAATATGCATGTTTCCAGTCTTTGTAATTAATATCAAATAATCTTTGATAGCTATTTTAGAATAATATATTTGAAGAGAGCTTGAAGAAAGTTACTTCTTCAAAATCCTATTTTCTGGAAAAACATTTGAAATCTGCTCTCGTCGATACTATGAATTTTTAACTGTAAAACTTTTTATTCTAATTTCTTCGTTTTTATACATGTTAACGCATGAGAATTTTTGATACTGTAGAATTTTTTGTAAGGAAAATTTCTATTGAATGCTAATTTTGATGGATTTTCACTCTTGACAACGTTACGTACGTTTTTAAGCCAACTGGTGCCTATATAGCCTCAGTATCTACAACTGCTTCATCTAATGTTAAACCTTGGGAGTTATGAATTGTAACAGCAAAAGCTAACTGCAGAAGAAATTCTTTTCTTGAGCAGTTTATGCTTCCATTTTTTCCAGAATTCAGTTATTGGGGGAATTGGTACGCACCAATTCTTATAAGTTAACTTACTGTAAGTATTCAAATTTATCCATGATTATTCGCGATATCTGGTCTGGTGGCTTATGATTTTCTTTAATACGTGCAACAAAGCCTAAAGTCCCGTTCACTAAACATCTTTCGGTCCACAAATAAGAACGTAACATTACTTTAGATACAAATGATAAAGTAAAAAATGGTTGAAGTCTATTTGTCATTTCTGAATCGGCCAACTTTGCTGTAGTACATTTATAAAGAGCTTGAATCGAGGAAACAAGTTCCCTCAATTCTTTTAATTTTTCATTTATATAACAAATTTAATTTAACAATTAATTGTATTTGTTTACAATTCTTTTGTTGCCACTTTACAAAAAAAAAAAAAATCCATAATACAATTCTTTTAAAATGTTTAAGTGTCATCTGTGCAAACAAATTTGCTGAATAATGAAAACATATTTTATTTATTAAATTAATCATGATTCTATCTATAATCACTTACTCCATGATTTATATTTTTTTTTCTGAAAATATACGCGTTTCATTTTTTATTTATTTGCTAAAATGCGTCCGTATTGCAAATGCATGTAAAATAAATTAATTAAAATAATATTTTTTTAACGTTTTACTGTAAAAAAAAAATTACATTCTGCAAATCTACAGATCATATTTTATTTTTGTGTTTAATTTGAAGTCAAAATATTGAATAGTTTTCTTGTAAAGTGTACGACAAAGTGTAATTTGAGTGGCCTAGTAGAGGATTCGCTTCGCTCATCCTAATGAGTGATTAGTTTGTCGCTAAAAGGACAATGTTCTTGAGATATTGCGGCTAAGTTATCGATCACTAAAATCGACTGTAAACAATATTTACAAAATTAAATAAAGATGGTTATGGCTTTCAGGACTTTCAGAGGTCCGGGAGACCCCGGAAAATTGCTATTCCTGAGGACAGAATTATCAGGAGAAAAACTATTGGTAATCTGCATGAAAATTCTGTTGCAATATACTGTGATTTACGGAATGAAAATATTGCTGGAATAAGTTTGTCTACCGTGTTATGATGCTGATGTGATACAGAACTTTTTGGAATAGGCGGTGTTAAAAAATTTTCAGAGGTAAAAAAAATACCAACGTACCCTACTTTCATTTTCCAAGGAACACAAAGTCTGGTCAAGTGAAAACTAGAAAAAAGTTCTATTTTTCCATCAATCGAATTCAAAACAGTTTTGGAAGTGATGGCAGACACAACGTCCGATGACCTAACAGCAAAAGATATGATTCCACCTATGTTATTCCTACAATGAAGCATGGCGGAGGACACGGTATGCCGTGGGGAGTATTTTCTTCAAAAAGTGACTGTCCGTTATTTGAAACCCACAGCCAGGTGAATTATACAATGTATAAGGATATCTTGCAAGACTATTTTCTGCCTTATTAAAGAAAAAAATTTGGTCACGTCTGTTTTTCTTAACATGATAACAACGTAAATAATGTTTGCAAACCTCTCGATAAGCAATGGTTTTCGCACAAAAAATTTCATTTTTGAAATGATCAGCCCAAGCACCCAGCATGAATCCAATAGAAAATCTTTGAAAAGAAGTTGACAAAAGTCTGCAGAACTATAAATATTCCAACTGAGCCGAAATTTCGCCAAAATTGCAAGAAATGTGGGAAAAACGTACCATAGACGATCTTTAACCGCTGATTGTATGAATGTCACGTTGCTGCGCCGCAATACTTATTGCTAAAGCTAATAAAATAGTAATATGATAAATTACTAATCGTAAATGTTGTTGATCACTGTAATTTTCTATTACAATACCATTTTTTTACAAACTTGTGAAGGTGGCCGGAAACTTTTGAGAACATGCATTTTCCTTTATACTTAATTTTGCCAGTTAAATTTATTGATATTTACATGTTCTTCTATAAGTAAGTTCCTAACTATTATGTCAATAAAATGCATAAATATCACTTTGAGATTTCTCTTCATATGGGTATATTTACAAATTAACTGAAAAATTTTTGCTGGCTGGAAACTTTTGACCGCCACTGTATACTTTATATTGAAAAAAAAAATCTGCCATGAGTTATTTAAAAAGAACAAATATGAGATTGTACAGTTTTTCTTCAACTATTTATTCATTATTTCTCTTTGATTTCAAAATGTTTGTTTCAATTCGTAGAAGAAATGAAATTTAAAATTTTACTAATTGAAAAAGTCTCATAATATTATATTTCTTAATTTAAAAAAGGCAGATTTTTTTTCAATACTGAATGTTCTTATAAAAAACTCTTGTTTATCAAAATGTAAGTTTCTCTTATTAAACATTATGTAAAATTGTTTTAAAAAGTAACATTTTAATACCTTTAAACTTTGAAATATAAAAAGTACAGTCAAGTCTCTGTATAACGAAACTCCATACATCGAATTTCTCTATATTACGAATTTTTAGTAGGAACAGTCCCCTTTTCGCATGATTACATTAAAAACAGTCTGTATATACCGAAATATCTATGTCCATATAACGAATTTTTTCATAAATTGGTCTTAATTTATTCAGTTTTAAAAAGCTTCGAAATCATATGGTATCAATTTTCCATCACTTATTTTTAATTTATCGTCAGTGCTGAGTTTTTTTTATATTACTTCTCTTCTTGTTCTTTAAATCCAACGAATTTATCCCACCTCCCACACACCTTTCCACATCCTTCTCAAAACAGTCAATTGGATTGAGAAATTAATAAGAGAAATAATTAAGAAATAAAATGTTAGGTTAATATTTACTTTTAAATATTTCAAATACTTAATTCAAAAGTTTAATTTCTCTATATAATGAATTTTTTACTGGAACAGTGGATTTCGTTATATGGAGACTCGACTGTATTTGGAAAGCCAAATATTCGGTATTTGGCCGAATAGTTACTATTCGGCTGGCCGAATATTCGGTATTCGACCAAAATCACTATATTCGGTGCATCCCTAACTTCAGGTTTTTATTTTTTTTTTTTCAGAATCACCTGTGGTGTACAATCCTATTGAATGGTAAGTAACAGAAATAGTAAATAGCATTGTTATTAGCTAGAAAAAGCACAATTTTGTATGGAGCATTCGTAACTTTGGTACTTGCCAGCAGTTGAAAAAAATAGCCAGTGAGAAAAATTAGTATACTGGCCGATGACCATTGGCTAAAAATGTTAATTTTGACCTATATCTTCCACACACACAAAAAAAAAGCACAAGTATCCTATACCTAAATTTAGTTTTGATGCTGTCCATGTAGCGAATTGATTATTATCTTTATTGCATACTGTCTAGCCCATATAACAGTGCCTGTATCTTGATTGAATTAGTGTAATTTTACATTTTAAAAAGAAAATTCTTCAAAAACAAACCTATGATTGATGACCTCACGGACTTTGGTAGTGTATTTCCTTGTGTTCTCTCCAGGGTTTGAAAAAACCCGGGTTTTTTTGAAAAAGCCCAACCCACTGGGCCCAGTAGTCTAAAACCCGGGTTTTTTCGGGCTTTTTTGAAAAAACCCGGGTTTTTTCGGGTTTTATCAATTTTTTTTAGAGAACTCTTCACATTTCTAATTTTCACATGCATAGTACCTAAATTTTTCATTTATCAGTGAAACAAAGGTATAATTTTGCATTAAGTATAGATTAACAACAAATATAAATACATAAAAAGAAAATATAAATATATTTAAAAAGATAATTTTGTATCTCATAGAACTAGATTACTGGAAGAATGATACATTAAATCAAGTGCAACTGAATTTCTTTATATAAATCTTAAGTTAAAGACTAATTTATGCAATTTCTTTCATTTACTTCAATAAAAATCAGTTTAAAGCAGCAACATTTATGTAAATATTTTTATTTTTGTGAAGAAAAAAAATAGAATTCACACATATATATGCATATACACTATATTGCCATTGATTATGGGACACTTGCGATTTTAGACATTTTACTAAATATCTAGACAAATACATGAGGAATCATCTCGAAACTCTTAGTGTATAAATATAATAGTATACGTCATACATCTCCGTGAAGATTTTTTACCGAAACGCCATAGGGGACCGTCAACAAATTAAAAAAGAATGAATATCTTTTGAATAACCCTGTCAAAACTAACGTAGCAAAAGAGCTCAAACTCTAGATTATGATTGAATGCCTTATTGTTATACACTGTGTTCATTTTTAAGCAAATAGCATGCACACTCGCAGAGTAATTAAGGTTTTTATAAAAATGGTCCCAAATTTTTCCAAGTTTTTTCATTATAATTTTCAGAGTTCTTAATATAAAATAACATTTTTTTCAGAAAATATGACAAACAACATTGCACACAGTACCCTGTAATCAGAATTAAAAAATAATAAAAATTTTATGAAAAATGAGTAGATTTGCTATATAATTTTTTACTGCGCATGCGTCAAAGATATCAAAATTTCATTTGCATATTATGTTAGCTAAATGTATAGAGAAACTTTTGTAAAAGTCTCAAAATCATAGCTTGAAAATTCTGAAAGTAATCGTCTATAGAAAAAGGACAAAATCCGTTGTTTCCAAAATAAAGCAAAAAAATGAGGGATTTTATCCAAATGCAGTAGTACATCCCATATTGTGTATTCTATATTGACACTAATCAATGAGTATATGGATACAACCCCTCTTGTTTTTGTTTCATTTTGAGAATAACGGATTTTCGACTTATTCAATTGACGATTATCGTCAGAATTTTCAAGTTATGATTTTGTGACTTTCACAAAAGTTGCTCTATACATTTAGCTAACATAATATGCAAATGAAATTTTGATATCGTTGACGCATGCGCAGTAAAAAATATTTAGTAAACCAACTCATTTTTTATACAATTTTCATTATTTTTTAATTTTGATTACAGGGTACTGTGTGCAATGTTGTTTGTCATATTTTCTGAAAAAAATATTATTTTATATTAAGAACTCAGAAAATTATAATGAAAAAACTTGGAAAAATTTGGGACCATTTTTATAAAAACCTTAATTACTCTGCGAGTGTGCATGCTATTTGCTTAAAAATGAACAAGGCTTATTACAATAAGGCATTCAATCACAATCTAGAGTTTGAGCGCTTTTGCTACATTAGTTTTGACAGGGTTATTCAAAAGATATTCATTCTTTTTTAATTTGTTGACGGTCCCCTTTGGAGTTTCGGGAAAAAGTATTCACGGAGATGTATGACTTATACTATTATATTTATACACTAAGAGTTTCGAGATGATTCCTCATGTATTTTTATAGATATTTAGTAAAATGTCTAAAATCGCAAGTGTCCCATAATCAATGGCAATATAGTGTATATATATATATACTACAATTTAAGCAACATTTATATTGCAATAGTATTAAATTGGATTATCTAAAAGTCAATGTCAGTCATATCTATAAAGTTAGATCGTAAATGGCAATACACTTTTACTAGTTTAGTTTTGCTTTTGTATGACATCTGTTAGCAATCTTTTAAAGTATCTGGATACATTTTACATTAGATTTTATTTGGGTTTTTTGGATATTATCAAGGTTATTTATGTTAAAGAAACATGGTCCAGAATGTTTGAAAACAAGGTACTTATACTACTAAATACAATTTAAAATAACTAATTGATTACAAAAAGTTTATGAGGTTAAAGGTTAAAAGGTTATGACAATAATGAACATTATAATTTGCTTTTACAAAAATTAATTATTAGTAATAATTTTAACAATGAAATTATTAAAGTACTATACTAAAACTTTTTCACTCTTTTTTTTTTTTTTTTTTTTTTTTTTTTTGTTATAACAGGATTCCCAGCAAAACATGACTGGCAAATTCCTTGACTTTCCATGACCAAATCTCAAAAAATTCCCTGACTTTCCCAAACCAAATCTAGAAAAATTCTCTGACCAAACGAGCATACAGCAAAATTTGATACTTATTTTCACAATTTTTTGCCAAAATTAGCAATTTTTTTCTGCAATCATACTTCAGTCTTTTTTTTTTTTTTTCGAACTGTTTAATGAATTTTATGTCATTTTTCATTTTTTCACTCAAATGTTTTCCATGACTTTTTTAGAAATTATTTGTAAATTCCCTGACTTTTCCTGTATATTTTGAGATTTTCCTGACTTTCCATGATGCTGGGAACCCTGTATAATCTGTCACCATTTTTGTGTTGAAAATTACTGTATAAACTTTCATTGAACATTGAAGCAGGATAATAAATGTTGTGATTAATCTTAAAAGCTATAACAATACAAGCAATCAGGATGAGGATCACATTTCGAGCGCCATCATTAGGTATACATTAAGATTTAAAGCACTTGGATGCATTTTAAAATATATGGCCATGAAAATCTTCCTTATTTACGAACTAATTTATTTCATGGTCATTTTATCAATACTTAGAAATTCTTTTAAATATGGTTAGTTTGAAATATATTTAAATTGGCATTTATCTTTCTATCCTCATATCTTAGATTAAATAATGATACAGATGTGAAAACACGAGAAAATTTGAAAAAACCCACAAATGGGTTTTTTCGGGCTGGGCCCACTTCAGCGAACCCTGGTTCTCTCCAACATTGTTTAGGCCTCAATAGAATTTGCATGTTTTCAAATTTTATAAAAGAAATCTTTCAAAATGAACTTTATTTTTATAGTTATTATATTAATAGTAAATAGAAATTAGCTTTTTATTTTTAACAATTTCAGTTTTATGCATTTACCTTCATTTTTTCTTGCTCAATATGATAATTAGTCCCCTTGCCCCCCCCCCCCCTTTTATTAAAAATATGTGAAAAAGTTGTATATAAACTTACTTTTTTGATATAAAATTTGTTTAATATTTTCATTTTATATTAAGTACTTTATTTTCAGTAAATGGTGTTGGTAGCGAAAAATAATTGGTTTGTGTAAGTAAGAAATTTATGATACTAAGCCTGAAATTCTTCAAAATTTGTTTTATGAATTTTTTATTGTGCTTTTCACTATGATAAATGAGTAATTAAATTAGACACAAAAATCATTAAAGGTCAGGTGGAATGAAATTGTATGGAGCACATAGCACATTATTATATAGAGCATTCTAAAACAGCACATAGTGTGTTCAAGATTATTAGGAAATATTGTTAATTGGCAATACTGTCTTTAAGTTTCATAGCTGCCTTTACAGCCTACCAGCTGTAAAAAGAGCAATTGAAATCTAAGAATATTTGTAGTTGTTTATCTGTTGTGTTGAAAAAGAAAGAAAGAAAAAAAAGAATCCCAATTATCACATGTATGATTCTACTGTATCTTTTTTTAAAAGTTAAATTTATTCTTAATTTTCATTTTCCTTCGTCGGTTTATTGTTGGTACAGCCTTACGTGAAAAAACATCTGCCATTTGTTGTAACTGATTTAACAAAGTTGATTCAATCATACTAATTAAATAACAAATTTCTTAAGGAGAGTGAAATGAAACATGTAACAGTTTCTGAACTTCCTTGCCTTGAATTCGCAATTTTTCCGCACCTGATCGACCAAATTTCGTGATTTTTCCGCACCTAATCAACAAAATTCGCGATTTTCCGATTCGGATCGGCAAAATTCAGGATTTTTACGAAGCCAATCAATCAAATTTGCGATTTCTACAAAGCCTATCGGCAAAATTCGTGATCTTTGCAAAGCCAATCGCGAAATTACTCCGCATGATCGATGAAATTCTCAATTTTATTCGAGTCTGATCGATGTAGTTAGCAATTTTTCCGCGTGTGACCAACAAAATTTGCAATATTCCCATCTCTGTCCAAAGAAATTTGCTATTATTCGAAATGCGATTAATAAAACTCGCAATTGTTCGGTCTTCGATCGACGAAATGTGTGCTTTTTTCGCTGTAAATTGACAAAATATACATTTTTCTTCGACCGAGTAGCAATCTTCGTGATTTTTGTATTAACATTGACGAAATCTGCATTTTTTTATGTGGCAAGATAAAACTCGGGATTTTTTTTCTCTTGATAAACTGACAAAAACACTATTTTTCCGCAGCTGATCAACGACATTTGCAATATTTCCCCGCGTCATCACTTAATTCGTGATTTTCCCGAGTCTTATCAGCAAAATTTGCTTTTTTTTTTTTCTTTTTTTTTTTTTTTTTTTTTTTTGTCTCTGATTGACAAAGTTTGCGATTTTTTGTGCCTTATTGACGAAATTCGCTTTTTTTTTTTTTTTTCATGTGATAAACCAAGAAAATAAGCTATTTTTCCATTCGATGATAATTTGCAATTTTTTTGAGGAACAACAACATTTATGATTTTTTTCTTGCTTGATCAACGAAATCTGTGAGTTTTCGCGTCCATCCGACAAAATCCGCGATTTTTTCGTGCCCAATCGAGAAAATTTGCTACTTTTCCCCCCCCAAGTCTCATGAGCAAAATTCGCGATTTTTCCCTCTCTGATGAACAAAACTGATGACTTTTCTGATCCTCATCGATAAAATTTGACTTTTTTTGCATTTGATCAATGGAATTCGTGATTTTTCCGTGCCGATAAACGAAATTTGTGGTTCTTAAATGACGAAATTTTATATTTTCCCGCAGTAAATTGACAAAATTTAGTATTTTTTTTTGTGTGATGTATGTACAAAAATTGCAATTTTTTCCAGTTGTAAATTGACGAAATTCGCTGGCCACATATTAACACATCGCGGGCCACAGGTTGTACATCCCTAGTTTACAGATATTTCATATTAAATTTGAATTAATTTATTTGTAATACACTTATAAATATTTTCTATTAAAAAATGTACATTTCTACTAAATTTTATCAAATAAATGAGTCTTTATAACTGCTGATGCATCTGTGAAGGCATTATGTCTGAAATTGAAATTATAAATATTCATAAGAATACATTAAATTAGACTGTAAAGTTGTGGTTTGGAATTCAATGTTGCGTAGCTCTACATATACCAAACATTTTAAAGATTATATGAAACAATAACTAAATGTTACACATAAAAATGGAATTTTCCTTACATACTTCTATTTCTTTTGAAATCGGCAATAGCTTATGTGTATTTAATAATTGAAATTATCTTGTTGTAATAAAACTTGTTGAATTAAAATTTTGAAAAGCTCATTGTTATTTTAAAGTAGTGATGCACAACCTTTTTGCCAGAAAATCGTTTGCCACCAGAATATTTGAAAAGTGACGTTTGTTTTCTTTCATAGCAAAGTTTCTGTTATTATTATATGGAAAGTTACTCTGCATAAAATTACTGGTATCAGTTTGGCCCGCGGGCCACAGGTTGTGCACCCCTATTTTAAAGAATGCATACTCATACATAAACTAATGCAAAGTTATTCATAAATCTGTTTTATTCAAAAGAATTGCTGTTTTTATTAAATGACTTTATGTGTGGCTTCAAATAAACATTTATGAGCAATAAAAATAAGACTTGTATATTAATATCCTTTAAAATTAATTAAGTAATAAATTATGATACTAACTATGCAACTATTATCCTTTTTAATTATATAAAGCAGTAATAAAAAAAAAAAAACTGTGTGTGTGTGGGGGGGGGGAGGGTAAAGTCAGTGTAAACTAGAGAAAGCATTTTGTATGGTCTTTTAAAAGTTAGCTGATATATTTATAATTTTGACTGCAAATCAATACGTATTATTTCAATATTAACGTGTTCATTTTTGAGAAATTGGGTTATATTGAATTCTACCTCAATTAAGTCTTTAAAACTAACTAAAAAAACACCAATTTTGTCCAATAAAAGCTGGTTAAAACAAATAAAAGCCACCGGCATGGCTTTTTTGCAATCCTGGTTATAATTGGTTCAAACGGCTATTGCCAAAAGTTTTAATACTTTAACAATTAGACAATTGTTGTTCTATAAAATAATTTGTTACATCTTAAAATGCATTAACTTTACACACTTCAACATACTCAATTATTTCATGAAATAATTAGGTATTTTATGAAGTAACATAATCACTTTAATGGTAACTAATACATTTTTGTAAACATCCTGGATAATACTGCATTTTTTTACAGATGAACCAAGTAAACCTGGCCGACTACAAGCTACTGGTTAAAAGGCTACAAATTACTGATTACAAATGGACAGCTCCAGAATATGATGGAGGCGCTTCTATCACTGGTAGTGTCATCGAGAAGAGAAAGAGATGGAGGCATAAAGTGTGCGTCTCAAAAGTAAAATCTCAGTTTTAAATTTTTAAACGAATAACTTTATTTATTTGTTTTAATTTTAATGTTCTAACATATACTATAAATTAGCGATGCACAACCTTTTTGCCAGAAAATCGTTTGACACCAGAATATTTCAAAAGCGACGTTTGTTTTGTTTCATAGCAAAGTTTCTGTCATTATTATAAGGAAAATTATTCTGCATAAAATTACTGGTATAAGTTTGGCCCGCGGGCCACAGGTTGTGCACCCCTATATAAATAATAAGTATTTTTGATTAAAAAAAAAAAAGAATTCTAAAATTGAGAAATGTTAATGATTAGTCAATTTAACTCTAGTGACCACGTGGGTCATTTGTGAACAGAATAGTTGAGGCAGATATGAACAGTGCATAAGTGTCTCAATAATCATTCTGTGATTCTTTCAGTTCACTTCACGTGAAATAATGTCATATCTAATATTGTCTCCCCCCCCCCTCCTTCCTCTTTCAAAAGTAAAAGAAGTTAAATTTGGGTGTGTGCTTGTAATTGAGTTTTTTTTTTTTTTTTTTTTTTTTTTTTTTTTTTTTTTTTTTTTTATCATTATAAAATCCTTTATCATTATTTTAGAATAGAAGGGAAATACAAAGATACTCGAGGGATACAAGTACAGTAGAACCCCGCAAATCCGGACCCCGTTAATCCGGATCTCCGGATAATCCGGATCGGTTTGGTCATTTATTTTTTCAAGTTTGAGAAGCCATTGGCTAATTTCCATAACGTTAACTTGTTTCATCGTCGTATTCTGAATAAAATAAACTTTTTCTGAAATCTTTTCGGAAAAATTAAGCAAAGTAAAAACTTTTCCTGTCTGTAAATATTCAATAAATTTAACATAAAGGGGATTTTCTGTAAGTATGTTTTATTTCATTTCATTTTTTTTCTAATTCTCCGGGTAATCCGGATTTTCGATAATCCGGATTGGGTCCGGTCCCATTTAATCCGAATTATCGGGGTTTTACTGTATACCCATACAAGGATACTAGAAGGGAAATACAAGGATAAGAATCTTTTGTACTTTGGCAGATTTTTGATAAATATTATCTAAATTCCCCTAAGCAAAATTTAAAGGCTTTATTTTTTTCAAATGTACATCTTAATTTTATTTTATTCCGACAATATTTAATTAGTCATATAATCCTCCCTTTTCCCAATCTACTTATTTTTGTCTTATAATCTTGTGCTTAAATCTATCACTGCGGAACTAGAATTTTGTTTATAGTAAATTTAACACATAGTGTAACTAATGATCACGACAACAAATAAAAAACAGAATGTAAAGCATATCAAATATTTTCCCTTGTACTCGCAACTACCCTGCTGTTGGCGCACTTGTGAGCAATTCATTGAATTTATAAAGTTATTAAAAAAAAAGAAGAGCTAAGTATAAAGATGATTTTATAAAAAATTACTTTATTTAAAAAAAGGGGTTCTGTTTATTGTATTCAGAAATTAACCAGTAATAAAATAAAAAGAATATTGCCCAGTTAAACTGATGGCATTGAGCTCACAGGCTACGCATACTAATTTTACATTACAGGCCTTATATTTTCAAGGGTTAATTCCGTTGGAAAAAAAATTAAGAAAGGGAAACAGCTCTCCCCTTTCCCCTTTTTTATACTTAATCATTGTATCCTCTAAACTGATCAGGGACATGCTTTATCATATAAAAAAACCATATCCAAAATTTAGAGCAAATCGGAAAATTCTTAATAAAAACCCATTTATATAATTTGAGAAGAGTTATCCTTCTCTTTTAACCATTTAACTTCCAAACTATTCAGAGATTTGAACGAAATCTGACAATTCTGCATGAAAAACCCATACATATAAATTAAGGAGAGGGGTATTAGAGCCCCCATTTCCCCTGTTTATTTTTATCCATTGAACACCTAATACCAATCACGGAATCGCTTCATCAGAATGATCCTATGTGTAAATTTTGAAAAAAAAAAACTAATATTTCTACATGAAAAACCCATTCATGTCAATGAAGGGGAGGGGCATGAACCTGTTGTTCCCCCTCTTATACATATCGAATGAGTTCCAAAAACTAATCAGGGAAGCGCCTTATCAGGATATACCTATATACAAAATTTCAAGCGAATGGGATATTTTTATCATGAGTTATGGCGTTACGCACAAACGAACGTACATACAGAACGGGCGGGCACATAAGCTCTCAGGCTATGATAGCCTGTGAGCTAAAAAGCTATGTTTATGTGAACTATTCACATGTGCTCCAGTCTCTCCTTCGTGTATTCAAAGGCAATACGCACATTAGCCAGATTTTTTTTTTTTTTTTTTTTTTTTTTTTTTTTTTTTTTTATCCAGCTCTTAAGGTGGTCAGTGGGCTGCCGTAGTTATAATGGTTGTTTTCATATGAAGAAATCTGTATCAGCTTAAACAGTGGGTAATTGTAAAAAAAAAAAAAAAAAAAAAAAAAAAAAAAAAAAGTAGTAATAGCAGTATTACTACCATAGAACTAAATTTTGACCAATTTGGTCATATAACACTAAATTTGGCAACAAAATAAATTGCCATATATAAAACCAACTTAGCTGGTTAATTTGGTGAAATTTTCTATCTTTTAATGCATTTTCAAAAAATGTATATTTTTGTGAATGTTACAATAATGAAAACATGCTTTTTTTTTTCATTTATATTTAATTTATAATAATCTGTTTTTTTTCGTATGTAGATTTGTAATGTTGCAAACAAGTTTTTACCTGCTTCCTAATATGTTAAAATAAAAAATTATGCAGAAAAATGTTTCTAATGACAATATAGCATTTTAATATTGTTACAAATAATTATTAATTTTAACGCATTTACATTCAGTTAGTTATAATTCGAAATAGTAGGTGTAAGGTGTTGCATTGAAATCATTGTAGCGACAAGTCATCACAGCATCAATTTGTTCGTGTGAAGTTTTATTTCCAGCCCCCCCCCCCTTCCAAAAAAAAAATAATAATAATACTCACCACTAAGCGGGTGACACAGTGTGCAATATTATTAATCTAAATACGTTTTCGTTAACTTTAAAAAATTGACTGTGAATTACAGGTCGGCAAATTAGATACTCTACCGTATAATATTTTTTAGAATATTGTATTGTTTTTAATTTCTCAAAAATTAAAATCAATTACAAATACCACTAGATCTGCCAACTATTGCAGTTAAATTGTATTTTGAATGATTTTTAATGCTCACTACGATAATACAATTTTACTAGCAAAGAGGATTTTTTGTCATATCTGAAATACTCTAGATTCTAGAAAGAAAAAAAAAAGGGGGGTGGGGGTGCACCAGCTGGAATTTTTTGAAGAGGAATCACTAATTTAAAGAAAGAGTACATTTTTTCAAAAAGGGCTATTAAAAAAAAGGGGGGGGGTGTGCTTGTTCTTTGTATACCAAAAATATTTGCTGTAATTTTCAAAGATCAATTGAATTTCCACAGGCTGCCATGGAAATGTTAAAAAAAAAAAAAAAAAAAAAAACCATTGTGTGCATCAAAAAGGTTTAAAAGAGCCGCCAAGCACATAAAATAAATAAATTGGCTGCTTATGGTGCTATTTTAAGAGTTTCTTGGGGATGGGTTGTCTTTGAGGGGTAGCGTTTGAAATCATGTGCAGAATTGTGTGATTTACATACAGAAAAAGAAAGACCTACACATTAAAATTCTGTACTGTATTTCCCACTGTAAATTCTTCTACATATTTTTTTCTGCAAAGTGAGCCAATCGCTTGTGCAAAACTGTTGAGAATTTTGGCAATCAGTCACGATAAACTATCGTGAATTTTGACAAATGAGTACGTATAAAAAAGTCAATTAGCTGCAGAAGAAATAAATTTTGTCAAAGGGTCATGGTAAAAATGCACATTCTGCCAAAATATCACAGAAAGAAATTTCAAATCCCTTAAATAGAACAATCGCATAAAAAAAAAATGAAGTTTCATCAAAGAATCTTGGTAAAAAATGCTAATTTCATCATACTTACAAAATGCAGATTTCAACATAGAATCATGATAGAAAAATGAGAATTGTGATTCTGCGGAGAGGGAGGGGGTGATATGAATATCATTAAATAATCGGAAAAATTGTGACTTTAGTTAACATCTTCGGAAAAAGTGTGAATTTAGTCAAGATTTCAGGGGTTGGGGTGCAAATTTAGTTAAGATCCTGGGAGGGAGTGCAAATTTAGTCGCGGTCTTGAGAAAATGCATTATTTAGTCGAAATGAAGAAAAAATGCATTATTTAGTCGAGATCTCAATAAAAGATGCAACTTTAGTCACGATCTTGGGAAAACATGCGAATTAGTTGAGATCTCCAGAAAATGTGCAAAATTAGTCGAGATCTGAAAAAAAAGCGCATTAATTAGTCGATCTTGAGAAAAAGTGTTAATTTTGTCAAGATCTCAGGAAAACGTGCAAATTGAGTCCAGATCCTGGAGAAAAAAGTGTGAAATTAGTCCAGATCCTGGGGGGGAAAATGCGAATTTAGTCAAAATCGTGAGAAAAAGAGCAAATTTAGTCGAGATATCTCGGAAAGAGCACCATTTTATTCGAGATATCTCAGAAAAAGTTCCAATTTAGTCGATCTTGAAAAGAGTGTGAATCTAGTTGAGAGATCTTGTAAAACATACAAATTTAGTTGAGAGTGCAGTGACAGAACTATCTTCAAGTGTCTGCAACAATAATATTATTAAAAAGTCTGCAAGATGGAATGTATTACATAAATCTATTCTTTGTGCTGTTGTAGTATTAATTATAGCAACGTGTGTGTATGTGTAAAATATTTCCATCACTTACGAAAAAAAAAGTTTTTTGATAAACAAAAATATTTATTTATGGTCTTTTACTATTTTACTTTTTACTAATTTTCTGCTTAAGCAGAAAATTAGTTACTAAGGGAACATTGTAAAATGCTCTATTTGAAAGAAAAAAATATTATTTTATTATTCTCCAAAATTCTCAATATAACTGTTGATTTATTGCATGATACAAAAGAAGTTGATGTCGATATATTTTTGAAATGGTAGTAAAAAATTGTTCCCTATATATGAATTGAAGCACTTTTTAAATCAGGAACTAGAATTTGAAGTTTTATAATAACCTGTGCATTAGTTCTTGAGTTAGAGGATATTATGGAAACTGTGAATAATGCATCGTATCAGTGCCACCTGTTAAGAGATATACCCCAAAAACTAACCAGCTTCAGTTTATATCAATGCTCTAACTGAATGTAAAGTTTTGTGAAATGCCATGCATTAGTTCTTGAGACAAAGCTACCACATTTTTTTTTTTTTTTTTTTTTTTTTTTTTTTTAAATAAAAACTTACGGAGTTGACTGATAGACATTATCTAAAAACTTTTAAATTTCATTCCTTGCCTTCCATTACGTACAAATCCACCAAAAGTCAGAATACCACATTTTCTTTGAATTCAATATTTTCTTGTAAAGATAGAAGAACATAAAAACGTATGAAAAAACATGCACTCTCAATGTCTCAGTTACAGTTAGCAATGAAGAAGAGATCTAAGAAATACAATATACACATTGGCTGCAAAACAGACATAAACAATTCAAAAGTAATTAAAACCAACTATAATTGGTTCAAACGGCTATAAGTGGTATATATAAACGGTTCAAGGTGCTATAAAGGCATTTTACTTTGATATAAAGAACATTAATGTCTATTAGAGATGTTCAGGCCTTTTTGTTTTGGGGCCCAAAGTTTTATATCAGAGCTTAAAAGAATTTTGTCATATTAAAATTGCTTCAAATGTAATCTACTCATTTAAAAATATTTTACATAGAAATAAAAGGTCAAGTGCAAGTTTTATTCATGTACAAAAGATTCAGTAAAATAAATTACTAACTGTAACATTACAACAAATGAATTATTTTACAATAATTGAAATTAATTTTGGGTTAAACTGAAATGAATTCTAATTCCTTACTTTTTTGTTACTTGTTTTAATAGGATGCTCATAACAATTATCTATTAAACATAACTGCTGTATTTGCTGTTAGAGGTCTGCACGGGCCCGGGCTTGGCCCATGGCCCATACCCGGCCCGGCGGAATCGTTTCTAATTTTCTAACGGGCCGGGCCGGCAGATTTAGAATAGTTTTTTCAACGGGCCGGCAAAAAAATTGAACGGGCCAGATGGGCCGGGCCGATAAAAAAAAAAAAAAAAAAAATTTGTTCTGAAGATTTAAGTAGAAACGATAAAATATGAGCTATTTTCAACGAAAATGGTTTTAACGAGAATAAGTATAAATGTGGTCATACTAGTTCGACAGCATCAATATAAAAATGCAGTGTGTATCGGCATCGGAGAATTACATTATGTATAACCCGTTTTAATATTTTTGTAGCTGACTCATGCTGGTCCGAGATCACGCTTGCATTATTTTTCTACATATAGACTGGCCGGACCGGTACTAGACTTAATTATTGGCAGAAAACATGATTTGTAAAATTATTAACAGCGATAAAGAACTTATGTTAGCTTAGTTTTCAGATATATACTTCTTGAGGATTTTTAAATTTATTTCTCAATATTGCGAAAGTTTGATATATTTTCTGATTAATTTTAAATTGTAAAAGTATAAAAGTGATAAGTCTAACTATTGGAGGGGTTTGGACTTGAATAGCGTTTTTCATTTTTGGTAAATAAAATACTTGTATAACCTTGTTGAGATATAATAGTTTCTCAAATGATTGCAGGTTTTTCTCCCTTCCCTTGCTATTGCTTCCGGAAATTCTATTCAAAACGCTAATTATGACAGTATTTTATTTGTTTGCAGTATTCTTAAATTGCTTGTATCAAAAAATGGATAACTCCATTCCATTATATAGTTTCTGAATAAAGATATCTGCTAATCTTATGCGTTTCTGAGGGAAAAAAATGAATTTAAAAATGTATCAGAAAGGAGCTTCTTTGATTTTAAGAATGTATTTGGATTTGAAATCTGAATAAAATGATATAGAAATATATTTATAATATATATATATTTATTTATATAATATATATATATAATATAATATTATATATATAATATATATTTATTTATATCTTCAAAATTAACGATGTTTTTAGCTTTCTTTCTTTTTTCTTTTATTCTAAGCCATATTAATTTTTTAATGAATCTTTATTCGAATGTTGAAAGCCTAAGAATCTAAGTAATCATTAATGTTGTTAATGTGTATTTGCTGTAAAATATACTGTAAAATCATTGCATAGATATGTATGCAGTATTCCTTAAAGGAATCTTAGTTATATGATGAAAATCTGAACTTTTTAGCAATCGTAGAAATTGTAACGGGCCAAAACGGGCCGGGCCTGTTTTCGCTGATTTTTGTACGGGCCGGGCCTAAAATATAAAAATTTAAACGGGCCGGGCCCGGGCCTGAAAATTCCGGCCCGTGCAGACCTCTATTTGCTGTTCATCTGGAATAACTGAGATTGTTACTATACTCAATTTCTGTTTATTGTGTATACTTTTATATAATATTTATTCTTACCTTCTTTTTAAATAGGACATGCTTGGCTATTAATCTGGAAAAAGACACAAAATCGAAAAAACGATCTACAATATCCAAAATCAACCTTGGGGATAAATTGTGTTACTACAAATCTGTGTGAAAAAATGAATTTTTTATTTGTTGTTTCTTAATTTGTTATTTAAATTTGTTACTTCTAAGAATACTGTGTTGAAGTATATTAAAAAAATTTGTAAAAATTCATGTTTTCTTTTTATTTATTGAATGATAATTTATAAAACAGAACCATTGTAATAATTTCATCTTCAAACATTCCCAAGTTTAATCAATTTTCACCGAAATCTCATTAACAATATACTATGTATTATTTGTGTACACAAGATCAAGAACCGTGGGACATGGGTGCAAGACCTTCAATCTCAGGACTGATTTCAGTGTTGAAGAGATTTTTGACTGACTCAAAATTCTACCTTATATACTTAAATAATAGTGGTTCTACCATCAAGAACATTTAATCACTTTCTTTTATTGTAAGAGACCAATTTTTAGGTATAATACAAGACTTAGAAATCTTCTAACCCTTTTGCATTTAGTTATTTCTAATGCTCAGAAAAGATTTGTCTCGACTTAGATGGATTTCTTGCACTGATGTGTGTGGGATTATGAATCATTGTTAAATCAAAAATGGACTACTTTTGTTTCATGTAGTATTTAGTAAATACATAAAAATCGAAATAATAAATTAGCATTTGTGTATCATAAAAAAGCTGCTCTCTATTATTAAGGGACTTGGAAGGGAGGAGAGGGAGCAATAGCAGTACAGCTAATAAACTGATATTACTAATCATAATTTTTCTGATCAATTCAAGAGTCGATGCAGGTTTTTATTCTTGGGGCTCATTTTGTGAAAAAGAAAAGTTATTTTTGTGAAAATAACATTTCGTAATGGAAGTTGACTTTGTTATTTGAACAAGGAATTTAAAAACTAAATATATATATTTTTAAAAATTCCTTTGCTAAGTTTTTGAAAATTATGACATGCTTTTGTGTACAAATTAGATTTTAAAACAGTATTTATGAAAATGACATAAAAGAATTTTGTGAAAGGGTTGTTTTATTAAAATTATTTTGTGAAGAAGCCTATTTTATTAACACTAGAACGCCCGGAAATTCTACTCAAGTTTGAAAATAATATTTCTCACCAGAATTTTTATTCAAAATTATTTAATTGATTTATTTAACGTAAATTTGCGTGGATTAGATTTAAATTATTTCAAGAAAATTTTTCTGGTTCGAATTGAAATTTAGTTACATGATTGGAGTGGAATCGACTCCATCCGGGCGTTCTAGTGTTAAATAGATTTTTGTGGATCCCAAATTTTGCCTGGATCAACCCCTTTAATTTAATATTAAAGTAACTAGTTTTCTATTTTCATTTTACATATCAGACTTTTATCTAAACACACGAGGGTTTGTTATCTTACCAGTTTTTAAATGCTCCACCATTCTCACTATTAAAGTGTGTGATGGTAAATTTTAGAAAGCTAAAAATTGTATTTTAACATAAGTTATTAATGCAACAACACCAAAAGTGAGAACCTTGTAATTGAATAAAAATACAATTTACTATAGGAAATGAGTGAGAATGCTCTCCTTTAAAAGAATTAAACTTTTATTTGAAAAAAAAAAAAAAAAAAAAAAAAAAAAAAACTACAAACTGCCTGCTAAGAATACCTGAAAACCTTGGAAAATTAGGTTTTGAATATACAAGTTTTATAATATGCATAAGTTATGAATATTTTATTCAAATATTGCGAAAATATAAGTACTCCTGTGAAAATTTTTGTTGTTTATTAGTGTTGTGAATTATCTATATTCCTCTTTTAAATCTATTATGGATTTTCAGTTGGTATACATGGCGATCCCCATTAAGGATTTTATTTTAAAAACCCCATAATTTTATGATTTGTGCCCCCCCCCCTCCCCCCCATGAGTCCAAAAGAGAATGGGGTAATACTGGATAACTGTATGGAAATTTATATTAATTTCACTGAATGATACTTTTTGTAATTTTATAGGCAATGCTTTTTCCTTAATGAGGTATCCTAATGTATGTGTTTTGTTATTTTATGGGCAATCGCCCCTTTTTTTCATGGCCAGAATTTGTATTATTTTACGGGCAACGTCCCTTTTCTCAGAGATACATTGGTATTGTATTTTTACGGTCAATGCACCTTTTTTTACGGGCATCTTGGCATTATAGTTTTACGGCCAATGCCCCTTTTTTGACGGGCATCTTGGCATTATAGTTTTGCGGGCAATGCCCTTTTTTTACGGGCAACTTGGCATTGTATTTTTACGGACAATACTACTTTTTTTACGGGCTAGTTATGCATTTGCTAAAATGTAAAATTACGGGTGATTTTTTGATTTACGGTCAAAATATTTTTTTACGGATACTGTCCGGAATCTCTGCTGCCGGCTTTTGTCCGTAATTTTACTTAGATTTTTTTTACAGTGTGCATGCGTCAGAAATTCGCGTAGAGAAAGAAAAAAAATCGAAAATAAAACACGGAAGTGTTTAGATACCTCTCTCAAAGGTGGAGTGCAGAATTTTGAATGACAAATTGTGAAAAAGCCCTTTGACTGCTGAATAAGGTTATGAAAATATTATCCCGAGATTTCACATTGTGTTTAGAGTGCTCGAGCCAGTTTAAGCAAGAATCACATCGTCAGTATAGTTATCGAAAAACATTAAACCTTCTTATTTCTGTTTATATTATTTTGCTTTTAAAGACATATTTCCTTGAATCTTTTATGCATTTTAATTTATATTAGCAGATTTTGCCCGCTACACTGGTTTGTCTATCCAAACGAGCCATCAATCAAACAAAATAAATCAAGGAATTTGACCTTATGATTTAAAGCAATATGGACATTTACCTGGAATGACCTTCCGCACTGCTAACACGAAATGAACGGCATTGCACAATTACATTTTCTAATGTGCAGACAAATTTTCAGCTGTTAAACTCCTTTTAATTGATGAATCATTATAGGTTTGATATAGTATGATAGAACTGATTATAGAACTTTCCATTATACATCTATTAATAAACAATGCAAAGCGGTATGGTAGAACATACTAAAACCCTGCCTGAAAAATTACCTATCTAATAATGCAAGTTTTACAGAAATCCATTCGGAAAAATCTTTTAATAAAAAGAATATTGCCCAGTTAAACTGATGGCATAGAGCTCACAGGCTCCACATACTAATTGTATATTACAACCTTATATTTTCAAGGGTTAATTCCGTTTGATAAAAAATTAAGAAGGGGAAACAGCTCTCCCCTTTCCTCTTTTTTATGCCTTATCATTGAGCCTCCTAAACTATCAAAGACATGCTTTATCATATAAAAATCTATATCCAAAATTCTGAGCAAATCGGATAATTCTTAATAAAAACCCATTTAGCATTTATATAATTTAAGAAGAGTTATCCCCCTCTTTTATACTTAACCATTAACCCGCGAGGACGCGCGCAGGGCCTAAAAGACCCGGAGTGCGTATGGTTTTTACAATTGTAACCACTAATTTTTTTTAAAGTAATCTTCAACTTATTTTATCGCAAAAATTGTGAGAATTGTATCAATCTTATTAAAGCGACTGTTATAATTTGATTTTATTGGTGGCGAAGTTAAAACCATTCATACCCTGTGTAAGCGCGCGTTCTCCCGGGTTAAACGTTCAAAACTATTCAGAGATTTGAATGAAATCTGACAATTCTGCTTGAAAAACCCATTTATATAAATTAAGGGGAGGGGCATTAGAACCCCCGCTCTCCCTGTTTATACTTATTCAATGAACACCTAATAACAGTCACGGAATCGCCGCATCAGAATGATCCTATATTTAAATTTTGAAAGAAAACTTAATCTGCATGAAAAACCCATTTATATCAATTAAGGGGAGGGGCATGAGTCCCCCGTTCCCCCTCTTATACATATCGAATGAACTCCAAAAACTAATCAGGGAAGCGCCTTGTCAGGATATACCTATATACAAAATTTCAAGTGGATTGGATATTTTTATCATGAGTTATCGCGTTACGCACGTACGAACATACATACAGAACGGGCGGGCACATAAGCTCTCAGGCTATGATAGCCTGTGAGCTAAAAGTTTAATCATTCATAATTTGACTGATTATGTAATTATAAAACATAAACCTACAGAAATATAGGTCAAAGCAACGTAGAAAAATGTGTTAAATCAAAATCTTCCCACAAAAACAAACACAAAATAAGGACTTTCTTTGCGATTAAGATTATTAAAATAAAAATAAATTTGTTTTCAAAATGGAAAAAAATTCGGACCCGAAAGACTTATAAATCGGTTCTGACTTCAAGTCCGATTCCACGATTCTGACTCCGATTTCGCAGCTCTGTATTTTCCTAAAATAAGTAACCTTTGTCTTTTTATTATGGTGCAAAATAAATTTTCACGTTGAAGGAAATTGAAAGATTTGAGAAAAGTGTTAAAAGGTAATGTTCGGCATTATACCCGTCAAAAACTGACATTTCTTTGGCATAATATAATAATCTTCTGCAGCTGGTATTTCCGAAATTTACTGTCAACGAAAACATGCATGAGTCAGAAATACCCGTAGAGAAAGAAAAAAAAATCGAAAAGAAAACACGGAAGTATTTAGTTACTTCTCTCAAAGGTGGAGTTTAGAATTTTGAATGACAAATAGTGAAAAAGCCCTTTGACTGGTGAATAAGGTTATGAAAATATTATCCCGAAATTTCCCGTTATAAGTTCAAGTGTGCTCGAACCAGTTTAGTAAAAATCCCGTCGTCAGTACAGAAATAGATAAACTTTAAACTTTCTTATTTCTGTTTATATTATTTTGCTTGGAAAAAAATATTATCTTGAATCTTTTATGCATTTTATTTCATAAGATATTTAGAGATTTTTTAAAAATACATTATATATTTAAGTATTTTTTTTAAATATAAATTTACAATTTAGTATTAAGAGATAGCAAAAGGGCCATTCATATAGTATGATGTCATGCTTGGAAGAGGAGGAGGGGGTTTGTGAAATTGTGACTGTTTGTGACAAGCGGGTGGGAGGGGGGTGAGTAAAAATGTGAAATTACACATTTTAATTAAAATAAAAGCATTAAAAATCAGGAGATTAAATTTTGAAAGCATTTTAAAATTGAAGAATTTTATAATCATAAAGTAAAAATAAAATTTAAAGCCAAATATATTAAATGTGAAAATACTATTGTCTTCAATTGCTGTTTCATATTAATATTTTATTACTTATATATATTAATTATATTTTTTGTTGTAAGCCACAATCTTATTTCATACAAAATAAGTACACGAATAATTTCTGTTATTATGTTTACAAATGTTATTAAAACACGCAGTTAAAGTTTAAAAATATAAACTGAAATATGATCTATAACGTAGTGCTTTCTGTCTAAACTGCAAGCAGGGCCATAGCTAAGAGGGCGCTATGGGCGACTCAGCCCATTACCCCCTACAACAGTAAGCCTCCGGGCAGGTTGCTGTATTGAAAAATGACGTAGTTAGAGTAGTCCATAAAGACTATAAAGCATGGTTACCATATTTCCCTGTCTATCGCTTTCCCCGTATTGGATTTCGCTTTAGCTTGGGGGTTTCTTCCTTAAGGCGGGAAAAGATTAAACGCGCGTTGCTTTGCTTGACTCTTAAAAGTAGTTCGCTTTTTTTTTTTTTTTTAATGTTTGCATTTTATATAAAAAAAATTGTTCTGTGTCTTTGTTATAAAGGATGCCTTATCGATGCTGTGCCGTAAATTGCAACGGCAATTATAAAAATGGCCCAAAAGTGCCAGTGTTTTCTTTCCCCAAGAATGAAGATTTAAGACGAAGATGGTTGCAAGCGATTTGTCGAAAGGATTTTATTATAACTCCAAACTCAAGAGTAAGTTGATTCTTATTTGTAACTTTTCTGTTTTTTAACTGATCTCAATCTTTTATGTTTTACAATTGTTTGCGCAACAAGATTTCCATTAAATGCAAAAATGAAGATTCCATTCCTTGTGTTATCACAATTATTTATTATCGGAATCCTAATATTGTGACCTAGACCATTATAAAATTAAATAAACAAATAAAAACCATTATACAATATTTACTAATATTGCTTAAAATACATAGAGTAAATTCTTATGCACATAAGCAAATTAGTCCTAAAATAAACTAAATACGATTCTGATTGGTTATTTTTTGGCTCTTTCTGTAGAAATTTTCGCTTTATTCAATGTTTGTTTATAACTGCCAAATTAATTGTTTTTCCATGCTTAACAAAACTTGTTTTAAACTCCATTAAATTTTCTTTAAAATTGCATCATTTATTTAAATTCAATTTGAAAAAAATTTAAAATACAGATATTTTAATCTTCTTTTTTTTTTTTTTTTTTTTTTTTTTGTTCTCTATGTAATTGATTGCAGTACATACATGTTTTAATTTGTGTATAGTGTTGCTCAGTTCTGTCACTTTTAGAATTTTCAAATTTGTATTAATTTATACTGTATTTCAAAAAAAGATTTCAAAATTTTAAAATGAATTTTCGTATTAAAAAATTGATGAATCAGTTCAAATAAAATATATGCAATTATATTTTTAAATTATATATATACATATGTTAAAATATATTAATTATTCATGCATGATTTGTATATTGACATTTATTGATAATAATTTGCAATGGTATATAAAGATTTATAAATATATATAATGCATACACATATGGGTAGACGTTCCAGTAATGGGCACCCTTAAGAAATTTCTTTTAAAATTATTTTTTTTTATCAATAGTTATTATGTTTCATTTTTTTTTCCAATATTATATTAATCTATCAACAATATTTAACCATTCTTTGTCTGATTTCCCAATATGAATTAAGATTTAATTATAAATATAAGAAATATATCAAAACATCCAAAAGTTTATCAATTAGTTTTGATGGATAGTTGAAATATTAAAAATGTCAGACAATTACTGCTATCAAATTATTGAGACAGTTGGTGATTTAAATGGTAGTAAAAGTTTTGTAATATTGGTGTAAAACTTTATCTTTTTTATTTTTAACAATTAATCTTTAAGAGACTACTTCATGCATAATTTTTAATAAATAATATTGCAAATATGAAAGAAATATTGTGAGTTTAATATATTAAATAAAAAATAAAATATTTTAAAAATAAAACTGTAGAACTGATGTTTGAGGGCAGTGATCTGCAGATTTACTAGTTTCACGGTTATTATAACTTTCATTATTATTGCAATTTTTATTTATTTATTTTTAAATATTTTATTTATTTATTTATTTTTAAATATTTTTTTCTGCTTCCTGATTGTTTTGATTAAAAGTGTCAACAATAACCCAGATTTTATAAACGTGCAAGGAAAAAATATAAAAAATAATAATAATTTAAGCTAAATATTTATTAGTTATTTTTTATGTGCCAAAAACATCAAATGATGTCCATTACTGGCATATAAAATTTATATAATATGCATTCAATAACAATATTGAAGCTTTTGATTAAAATGGTATAGGCGTGAGAATCTTTCGTATTTCAGTAGTTTCTGATTTGTAATAAAATATTATATAAATTATTATATTATATTATATATAATTATATTATATTATAGGGGGGGGGTCCCCCCCCTCAACCTAAAATTTCTCTAGTTAAAAAGTTCTAAAGAAAAAATTTAAAAATAGTGTTTTTTTCTTTAAATTTACTTTTTTATCTGTTATATTAATGCATCAGATAAAAAATCAAACGATTAAAAATTATATCCCTTAAATTTTTAAATAATTTTTTCGCACCAAAAAGTTTGTAAAAGAGGAGGAAATGGCCTATATTTTGGAATGAAAAAGAAAACCAAACCTACTTAAAAGTCAATAGTAGACTTATTTTCGAGAGGAGGGGGGGGGGGGAATGCTTACAAACTCGATTTTATGGTATCTCTCAATAAAAAATAAATATCAATAAACTTTAAATAACAAACGTAAAATAGTAATTTAATTGCAATATACAATGCATTTTATTCACATGAAAATATTTATTTTACAGGTGTGCATACAGCATTTTTCGGATGAGTTGATCATCAAGGAATCATCATTTATAGATTCTGCTACAGGAAATATTATCAAAGTTCCATTGTCTCACTATAAACTAAAAGACGGAGCAGTACCTTCAATCTTTGATGGATGTCCAAGTTATATGACAAAGAATATCAAGTGTAGAGAAACGCGTGATGAGAAGTTAAAAAATGCTGAGATGAGAAATATGAATATAGCCATCACAGAAAGTTTGAAATCGAATGAAGAATACAAGACAATTATATATATTTTTTCTCACATTTCTATTTTTTTTTTTTTAATGAACATAAATTCTAGATATATATATATAATATATATATACCGTTATAAGTATGCATTGCTCCAGAAAAAAAAAATGTATATATATATATATATATATATATATATATATATATATATATATATATATATATATATATATATTACATACATTAAAACATAAAAATGCTACTATTAATTAGTTATCCAACTAAAGAGCAATCTGTAATCGCTTCACAATAATCTTAAACCTTAATTTTGTAATTTTTTTCTTTGCTTTAATTATAAGAAAAATTTATCTACCGAGAAAAAAGCGAGCAAAGTATTGAAATTTTCATCTATACTATAAGTTTGAATATCACTTGCGAAATCCGCGCCGATTTGAACATCGGTCTACTTCAACGACGTCACTGCTTCCGTGCGGAGGCTTACTGTTGTAGGGGGTAATGCTCAGCCCCCCCCCCCTAAAATATTTTGAGCCCCCCCCTGGAAAAAGCTCCAAGGTCACTAAATGTTCCGAAAATTCAAATGAAATTCTATTCAAAAATCTAATTTAGTTTTGAGATCCTTTCGCAGTTTTGCAGAGTTATTAAATCGTATCTGAAATAAGTGTTTCAACACTCCCACATCCTATTTACACATATGAAGCTAACATGATGTTTAATTTTGCACCAGTCATACACTCAAAATTTTAATCATCATACACTTTTCTTAGCATAAAATGAAGTTATTACAACAGTTTAATGAGAAACATTGTACCTACAATGTGAATATGCACTAATTTATCTTTCTGCGTTAGAGAGAGAAAAAAAATTATGACCCCCCCCCCCTACATTCTCTTGAGCCTCCCCTATCGTTCACTTCTAGCTACGGCCATGACTACAAGTATGTATATTTATACGTAATATAGCATGACATGTGACAAAGGGAGAGGCGGGGCTATGGTGAAAAATGGTACTTGGGGTCAATGGTAATGGGGGTGGGGGTCAAAAATATTGAAAAAAAGCATGACATAATTTATGGACAGCCCCAAAGGTAGTGAGATAAGGCATTGTGTAGTAGTGGTGATGCATAATGGCGGTAGTCAGCATAAGATGATAGCAACGAATAAGAATAATTTGAGATTACGGTTTTGCTTATCGTAAAATTATATCCAAATAATGATTTTCGTCATTTTTTATTTTGAACAAAACTATGTATAGCCTGTTAGTCTGTGATGTAACATTAATTCGTGATTCCGTTCTGAGTCTAAAAAATCAAGTTACATTAATATACCCAATGTTATTATTTATTTAAAAATACTTTATATATTTAAGCGCTTTTTTTGTAAATTTACTATTCAGTACTATAAGATGATATATAATGGTTCACGATTTCTGCAATAGTTATGTCTCAAGAACTAATGAAAAAATTTTCACAGAGTTTCAGATTCCATTAGTCTTTGATATAATATGGTGTTTAAAGATAAAAAACCAACGATTATAAATGCACAAATAAAGTAAGAAAAGGTAGCAAACAGCCGTTTCGAATCTACTATGGAGATTCTTCATCAGTGCAAAACTCAGCGAGCTAGAAAAAGCAAAACTGAGCCAACTCAGTTTTGCTTTTTCTAGCTCGCTGAGTTTTGCACTGATGAAGAATCTCCATAGTAGATTCGAAACGGCTGTTTGCTACCTTTTCTTACTTTATTTGTGCATTTATAATTGTTGGTTTTTTATCTTTAAACATTTTTGCACAAAGGCTTTATTTCCTATTTTAATATGGTGTTTATTACCTTTTGGTGTAAATGACTCAATAGGTGATGCTGCTATGCAGCATTATTCATGATTATCGCATTAGCTCTATCTCATGAACCAATGCATGGATTTTCATCACACTTCAGATTAATTTAGTCCATGATATAAATTAATATTCCTTAGTTTTTGGAGTAAATCGCTCAACAGGTGGCACTTCTATCCTGATTTATTTACGATTTCCACAGAAATCTGTCTTCCACAGAAATCTGACGACGTCATAGAAGCTCTCAGGTGTTTAAGATTTTAATTATAGACTGTGAGGCGGACAATTATCTCATGGAATTCATGGGTGAAAAATTAGCATTAATTAAATCTCGATTTGCATATTAAAACGCAATCGGTCTTCCAAGTCATATCTTAAACACTTAACAAACAAACAAGTGGAAAACAGTTAACACATTCGCTGCCGCTTACCTAAAGATGCGATGATTGTTAGTGCCGCACTGTAGAAGTGGGTTTTTTCCAGGAGCCGATATACTTTTCATAACAAAGAAGCAGTGAAAGATTTTCCCGCGCTAGCGCGTGACTGGCTATTGGACATCTTCCCACATCACGTGCTGGCGCGTGAATGGCCCCTTTAACGTTGGTGCCATATCACGCGCTTTCGCGTGAGCAGCAGCGAGTGTGTTAAAATCGCTAATTTTAACACACATGGTTGACTCATAGTTTTACAATTATGTTTTCCTGCTGTCAATTTACCATGTTTTGTCCCACCAGTGGCGGAGAGGTTCTGACCTCTCAACTGGTAGACAACAGGTGCGGGGTTCGAACCCAATCGCGGCTGTCGGCCTAACTGTTCGGAGTTTTCGTGGTTTTCTTCGAACCTTGCGTAAATACGGTTGAGGTTCCCTTAGAAAGACCCCCACGAAGGGCACTCTCCCCCTGGGCCTATATCCCTAGCGTAGGTAATCGGCCGACAAAAATAAACAAATAAACACACAAACTTCCATGTTTTCATATTTTTGGATGCAGGAAAGCACAATGGTAAGCCTATGAATCAACCGCTAAAACTGAATTTTTTACGGGTTTTCCACCGACATATGACCTGGCAGACCGATTGCATCTTAATATGCGAATATCGAGATTTAACTGATCCTAGATTTTCATCTGTGAACTCGATGAGGTGATTATTTGTGCTACCCCTCATGGTCTATTATTTTCTTATTCAAATTTTAAGTTTTTCGCAAGATACAACTTAATTGCTACATTTTTGTGTATAAACTTGGGAAAAGTTGAAACAAAAATTACTATTTTACCTTTATTGCAATCATTTTCTCATTAAAACGCAAATGATAAATTATTTTCAATTTGAATATAAGATGAAAAAAAAAATCTTGATTAAATAAATTTTTCAAAGAAAATTTGAAGGAGTTTTGACGTACGTATACAAGCTTCATGAATGAATTTATTCTACGCAATCACAAATTGTTTGTCGAGAAGTTGATATTACAAGGAAGGTCTCCATACTGGCATACTCAGAAGCTTTTGAAAAAAAAAATACTAATTTGTACTTCTTATGTATATAATAAAGGATCAGTTAAATTTAGAAGCGGAATTACAGTAAAAAGTATGTCAAAAAATAAAATAGTTTGAAATATTTGGCGTGAAAATATGAAAGCGTCAACCGATTTGGCGAGCAGCACTTTTCCTCGCCAAGAGCAAATGATTTTAAAGTAACGAATAACTGTTTGATTTTTAGACGCGAGCAAATAGTTTTTAATGAATTTAAGCATAAACAATGAAAGAGATTAATAGTATTATATGTATATATATACATTGTATTACATACATATAGCTTGTTGCTGTAGTTATTTATCACTGGAAAAAATATTTTCAATAATGAAAAAAATTCATACTGAAAAAAAATATTTTCATACATTTAAGCGCATTCAAAAATGAAAGCCAGTTGTTTTCTTAGCAACAAAATCGAATTGATAACGCTGAAATGGACTTTGAGCTTGAAACAATTTTAATTAATTTAAATTATGAATTTTATTTTAAATTTAAAATTTTGATAGTTAAATTTGAATATAAATACATAAAATTATCGACATAACAAAATTATACTTAAAACAAACTAAAACTGATAAAATTAAAGTTACTTAAATTAAATTTGTCTGAACAAGCTCAATCTGAAACTTTTTATTCCCTTAAAGTGCATTTGAGATATAAAAGTACTTTTTGAAATTCTATTCCATTGACAACCGATGAAAAATCGCGAAATAACGAAATTTTCACTATGTTTTTCGGACACTGTATGGAGGTTCCGCCGAAATTTTTTTATAAACGTATACATCCTTATGAGAAGAACATTCTGTATTTTTTTCAGTTTTTTCGGAATATGTCCGTATGGAGACCTCCCTTGTTAGATTTTTTTCAGCCTCAAATTCAACGAAGGTGGAGAATTTAATTATTTTGCATTTAGATAGACAATTATTGATCTCTTATTCAAGGTTCTCACATTTTCTCAAAATTATCGCATTGAGTTTTCTCTTTTTTAAAGTACTTTCAGTTTGCAATTAAATATTTTTTGAAAGAAAGCTGCTCCGAACCCGGAAAAGAAATTTTTATTGACCTGACTGAAACCCAAGTACAATCCGAAACCTTAAATGAAGAAAAAATTGCATATATTTTACTATAATTATGGGAAAATTTTTCTCTATTTCTAACCCCAATTTTGTATAAAACATATACAGGACTTATTTTTTAAATATGGAACTAACCCAAATCTTACCGCATACCCAACCGGAAACAATTAAAGGCATCAGAACCTGAACCCGACCACACACCCAACCGGAAACTTTTAAAGGCATTACAACCTGAACCCGACTCACAACGAAAAAAATATTAGTACTAACCGAATTCCACACGAAAAGCGGTTCGGGTCAGGTTGACGCTAAAGTTTTCGTTGCGTTTTGGGATCGGTTCTGATTGATTTTAATTATTTCATGTTCGAGTTTGAATTTACTCTTGTGTTTTCAGTTTCGAGAAGTTTTTTTTAGTTTTACATTAAAAAAAATTTATTTGAGAGTTAAGTTCTCGGAATAAAGTGCGGACGGAATGGCTGAGCGGTCTAAGACGCCAGGTTTAAGCTCAGGTTCTCGAAGAGTGAGATCGTGTGTTCGAATCCCACTCCTGACATACGCGTACGATTTACAATAATTTTTTCTTTATTATAATTTTAATTAATCGACTTTAGAAAATCGTTAACTTTGAACTAAAAAGAGAAAAAAAAACTTTTCTATCAAAAATTGAACCGACTTCAAAATTTACTGAAAAGTGAAAAGTAATTTCCTATTGTAATAAGAAATTAAATTAAGAGCGTAGTATTTATCGTGCGCATTATTATATTTATGTATATTTATATGATTTTTTTGGAGTCAGTGCCAGGACAACGTCTGTCGGGTCCGCTAGTATATATTATTTTTAGAAACACACACATATGTATATCCTCAGTTTTAATCATAAAAGATAAATATGATATCAGAGATATATTTAGAGATTAATTTCCTAATTGTATTAAAATATACATTAATTTTCTTCCATCCCAGAATTGGGTTAGGGTCGGGTTAGGTTTCGGGTTGTCTCTAAATAGCAACGAGTTTTAAATTGCTTATGACTTTACTGTATACTTCCTCTTGAAATTAATTCCTGTGTCAAGGATTTCAAAACATAAAATTAGCCTAAAGGTTCCGACTTGGTTATTTATTTATTCTTCTTTAGAATACACGTGCTAAATTTTCGAATAATAAAGAAGACAGGAAAAACTAATTGTTTTAAATTAAGTACATAAAAATGAAAGTAAAAAAAAAAAGGATAACTTTACTTGTTTTATACTTAAACAATGACGTGATATTCTAAAAATTTATTTAGCCTTCCAAAAGACCCATAAATAATAATACATACATACATACTTTAAACAAACAGAATAATTTTATATTTACATCATTAAAAATATTTAAGTGGATTTAAGCAAAAACGCTTAGAGTTTTGAATAAGGATTAAGGTAAAAAATATCAAAATAATAGTTCTAGATATATCTTTGACCTTTAAAAGCGTATTTTAAATGCTTGTAAATAAGCATTAATAATATTTGAATTTTTTTTTTTTTTTTTTTTTTTTTTTTTTTTTTAAACATGGATTTATTTTAATGCGTATTTTAGTATTTAAATGTTTCTGAAACGCATTTTACCAGTATGTATGAGCTTTACAATGATTATTATGTATCAAAGATATTTAAAAGCATATTTTTAACACATTAAATTCAGTGGAAAATATTTATCAAGTATGTTTATTGATGAACACCGATTTTATATTTTTAATATGTTCCCTCGTAAGTGCGCATTAAACTTAAAAAAAAAAAAATCCATAAAAATTGTTGAGATTTTTAGTTGATTTTGAAAACAACAGAACTCAGTTTTTGAATTAAATTACATAGTGTGTTCTCAAATAAACTTAATGGCGCACATTCAATCAGAAACAAATTTGAGTAATATGTAAAGCTTCAAGATTATCTTAAACACGTTTCTTTATTTTAGTTCCAAAATCCTCCAGATGGCTCTACCTTATCTCAAACTATAATACTTCAAAAGTTAAACTTGCAGTTTCGAAAAGCACAGTTAAAGTTTCAATAACACCATCTAATGCTTTTGGTTATCAATGCATGTCAAGAACTAACTGAATTTTAAGCTTGGTGGAAATCCGTGCATTAGTAATTAAGATACAGTTGTTGCCAAAATCGTAAAAAAAGGCAGCATAGCAGCGCCATTTATTGATCGATTTACACCAAAAACTAATCAACATTAATTTATATTAGAAACTATCCAGATAGAAATTTATATTAAAATCCGTGTGTTAGTTCTTGAGAAAAAACGTCATCAAAATTTATATCAGGTACAGACAAACGGACAAAGTCACAGACTCCCAAACAGACATTTATAAAAACATGTTTTTTGGGTTCTCTGTCCCTTAAAACGTGTAAGTCTTTCGAAAACCAGAATTCGAAAATTTTCACGAATTCTTTCTTTTTCTTAAGATAGAAAGTAAAAATAAAGCTATGCGAATTTGCCTAATAATAACAATAATAATAATAATAATAATAATAATAATAATAATAATAATAATAATAATAATAATAATAATAATTTACGTTGTGGCATGTTACTTTAACAAGATTTACTTCCTGAACCCGTTGTATTTACGCCTTTTTAACTCTTCCGAAATATGCAGCTGCATCTCGTCACGATCTCATTCGGCACAAGTTAAGTATTGTGATGCAAAATACGTTAGATTCATGGCCCGAACGTTGCACTCACTAACATAATTACCTTTATTCTAATCACCAGTGCCTCGGTTCCTTTCTTGGGTGAAATTTATTCCAAGCATGTTCGCTGGAAAAGAAATTTCTTAGAAGAGATTATTTTATTCATTTAGAAGAGAAAAAGAAATTCTAATGTTATTTTGGGTACATCATTTAGAGGTATTTTTCTATTAACTATGCACTCATTCTATATAATACCACACTATTAAATATTTCTGTAAAAAAAAAAAAAAAAAAAAAAAAACAGAAAAAAAGCCAGTTCTCTGTAAATTTATATCTGTTCCCGGTTAAATGCATTCGATTGAGTTTTTCAGTCATCATTTTACAAACATTTTCCTTATCTTATATCTGTATTCCCTATTTCCAAGTCTTTATTTAAAGGTATTTTTTTATGTTTATTAAATTTTGTAATTTAAAATACACATTCTTAAAATTCTTTTGCACATTTATGAGAAATATTAAAGAAGTTAATTGAGTTTAAATATATTTTTAAAAACTTAGAATAATTTAGAAACGGAAAAATCATCTCATCAGATTTAGTGGAGATTTTTCCTTGCTGTATCATAAAAGACACATACTTTGTACTCAATGCTAGTAGCTCGTATATCCAAGTCAGTATGGTGTTCTCCCAGTGTCAAGAGGTCTCTTGTATCGATTTACACACAGAATTAATCAGCATCATTTATATTAGTGACTATCTGAGTATAAATTTTTATTAAATTTCGGGCTTTAATTCTGGCGACAGACACAAATGGCCACAAAATTTATGTCACATACAGACAGACGAACAGAGTCACACACTCAGACAGACATATTGTAAAATTATTTTGCAGCTTATCTGACCCCTAAAACATGTAAATCCGTTGAAAACCAAAGTTCAAAATTTTTTTACGAATCCAATACTTTCTTCATGTTGAGATAGAAAAAAAAATAAAGCTATGCAAATTAGCCGCATAAAAAAAATAGTTTGCTTTGTGGCATGTTGCTTTGATGAAACTTACTTCCTAAACCCGTTATATATTTACGCCTTCTTAACTCTTCCGAAAAATGCAACTGCATATTGTCACGATGTCATTTGGCACAAGTTAAGTATTGTGATGTGATGGAGAGATTTTTACATACCTAAAAATAATTTGTAATAATTATATATTAATTCTTTATTACCTTTGATTTTTCTCCGAGATTTCTCTCCCCAAAAATGTGTGCATCAATTTGATCAACCAATTTTTTTATTTTATGATAATTATAATTAAATCCGTTAGTGATCGTATTAAGTTTCTAGGATCTGATCAGGGAAAAGAATATTTTCTGCGGCATAACGAATAATAATAATAATACTAATAAAATTGATAACATTCCTCACAAAATACTCCCAATTAAAATTTCACGCAAAAAAAAAAAAAATATTCTCATCCAAAAAATTTAGATTAATTTATGCGTTGTGTTATTTCGATGCTATCAGATTCCTTATGAAACGATTGACCAGCATGCACCTATAGTAATTTCGACACATACTCCATAAATCATTATCATGCTTTGTCATTTATAAAACAAAAAAACATTTTATTGTACAACACGGAACACACATAATACACTAAATATATACATGCACATAAATAAATTACAAAAATACAAAATAATCAAATCAAAATCTATTTTTTTTATAGCTGTTGGCATTGCTGCATAATTACATTATATGCTTTGTAGCACGATATTTTCAACATTGAAATTGATTTCATAAATTTATGAGCAATCATCACCAAAATGAATTAACCTTCGGGATCACTGGCGTGCAAGTGTTTCCCTATTATTTTATTGTTCTATCATACTCTATGTTTGTGGGCAGTAGTAGGAAAACAAGAGTACGGGCTCAAGCGCAGGTGGCACTGTGGCACCGTGCCTCCTGCTCCTCCGGCTGTCCCGCCTGCTCCTCCGGCTGCCCCACCTGCTCCTCCGGCTGCCCCGCCTGGCCCCTCCTGCGGTGCCTCCTGCGCCCACCGTGCCACCACCGTCCCTCCTACCCCCCACTATGCATCCCCCTCCACGAACGCCCCCTAGTGGAAAAAAGGAACATTCTATTATAACAGAGAGGTGAACGACCTTCCCTAATTAAAAATATTATCAATCACATCTCAACTCGGAATCATACTATATGATGAAGATTAAATTTATATTTGAATTTTGAACAACCATAATTTTAATGAGTATTATTAATTAAGCGAAACACTGGAAAAATCTCAGTTTTTAACCATTTTATTTAGATTTCTTCAACTACAAGATGAGATTATCAATTTAACTCAAGAAAGTTAAACATATATTTGAATTTTGCTTCATAGACATCTTAATGAGTAGTATTAATTAAGTAAAAACAATAGAAAATATCCAGTTTTATAGAAAAAGACTGATTTCTTACGATTTTTATCAACTATTTGATCAATGTAACGACTTAAAAGTTGAAAGTTAAACATGTATCCTAGTTTTTCAACAGCTATAGCCTTAATGAGTATCGTTAATTAAGTAAAAAAACAATGGAAAATATCAAGTTTTATGGAAAAAGACTGATCTCTTACGATTTTTATCAACTTAAGAGAGAAAACTTAAACATACATTTCAGTTTTCAACAGCTATAACCTTAATGAGCATTCATAATTAAGTAAAAAACAATGGAAAATATCGATTTTATAGAAAAAGACTGATTTCTTACGATTTTTATCAACTCCAACATCAGTGTATCGACTTACAAGTTGAAAGTTAAACATGCATTCTAGTTTTTCAACAGCTATAATCTTAATGAGTATCGTTAATTAAGTAAAAAACAATGGAAAATATCAAGTTTTATAGAAAAAGACTGATTTCTTACGATTTTTTCAACTCAAACTTCAGAATATCAATTTGATAGAAAGAAATTTAAGCATGCATTCCAGTTTTGGACAACCATTTCCTTCATGAACATTATTAATTAAGCAAAACAGAAAATATTAAATTTTTAACTGATTTCTTCATATTTTTTTATTTATTTATTTATTTTTTAATATAAAATCAGAATACACAACTTAAAATAGAAATTTAAACATATTTTTTAGTTTTTGAACAGTCGTTACCTCAAAGAATTTCGATAATTGAACAATTAACAAAGGAAACTAATGATTTTTTAACGAAAAAAGACGAATTAAACGAATTTGGTTAACTTTTACTCTAATTGGAAATTTCATCGTACTTTATATATACCAACTAAGTAGAATTTTAATGCATAAACGAATAATTTAAAGAAATCCCCAACAAACCTGCAGAGCATTTCTTATTACGTCATATCTAAACTAAAACTTTTTTCTGCAACCCCTCCATGCATCCATTCCAGGTAGGGGAACATAACAAAGAATCTTGACGTCACAACTTACAAAGGTATACAAATGTTTACGTTCAAGAAAAAGTATCACATAGAGTGAAAAAAAAGAAGAGATTTAAGTTATTTATCCATTCTAGTTTTATAACAGTTACTACAACATCTCCAAATTAAAATTTGGAAGTCATAATGAGTATAATTAATTAAGCAAAATAATAGAAATATTAGATTTTCAGAGGGGAAAAGACGAATTTAAACAAATTTTATTAGTTTTACACTAGTTTAATAATAATTTTAAGGAGGAAAAAGACGAATTTAAACTTTTTTTTTTTAGTTTTACACTATTTTTTCTCATCTCCAACATGGATATATCAATTTTAACAGAAGAATTAAACGTGTATTATAGTTTTTAACAACAAAATCTTAACAAGTATCATTAATTAAACAAAAATAAATATCAGTTTTAAAGAAAAGACGAATTTGAATAATTTTACACTAGTATTTTCAAAAGCAACATGGAAATATCAATACTTATTCACATATTTCACTTATTCACTGTATTCAATACTATATTTAATAAATTTGGATACGCTTTAAGAATTTCCTAATCTATAATTAAATATTAGCTGTATATTTAATGTTACCCATGTTTTCAACATTAGTTCATAATCGTGAATTTTGTATTTTAAATACCATGTATTCAGGTTCAGATTATTTTCACTTGAAATCATACAGAATTTTTTAACAGAGTTTGTTTTTGAAATCATTGAAGCAACTGTATTTAATATTTTTAACACCAATTTTCTAAGATTTTCTAACATTTTCCGATTATACATTCTTCAGAAGTACATTTCTAAATGCTACAATCACTTTACATATCGAAAAGATATCATTGAAGCAACTGTATTTAATATTTTTAATACCAATTTTCTAAGATTTTTTAACATTTTCCGGTTATACATTCCTCAAAAGTTATTATTACGTATTCTAAACAATAGCAAATATTAATTTTAAGAATAAAAAGACGAATTTAAACAAATTTTATTAGTTTTACACTATTTCTTCTCACCTCCAACACGGATATATCAATTTTAACAGAAGAATTAAACGTATATTTTAGTTTTTAACAACAAAAATATAATAAGTATCATTAATTAAACAAAAATAAATACCAATTTTCGAGAAAAGACAATTTTTTACACAAATTTTCAACTTTGAAATACATCGCTTACATATATTGTTACAGTATATTACTAAACTTAAACTTTTTAAAAAGTTTGAATGTCTTTACAAAGGGTTCATACTTATATTTTTCACGTCTTGACTGCATTCGAAATCTTACAACAAAAGTATACTTTTATTATTATTATTATTATTATTATTATTATTCTAGAAAACCTAAAAAATCGTTTCTTGCTGCTTTAGACACTTGACATATTAAAACTACTCTACCCATATAATTAATCAAATTAGGACATGATTCATCTTACACTTCAAAATTTCTGAATTTTTACAATACTTATTTTCATCAAACTTTATTCTTGATCCTATATATTTTAATAGCACAGAATTTTCACATCTGTTTTTATCTACTTATCAGAAAATTATTAAAACACCCAACAACATTTTTCAATTATGAATATTATCTTTACAATTTAATGATGCAAAACATACACGAATACAAAGTTTAATTTTTACAAACATTTCATATTTCAAACCAAACTATTCGAAATTTTCACAACATAAGAGCAAACATTAGACGAACTTTTTAACATTAATATTGCTTAGATCTTTTCATCATAACTTTTAACTATGATAATTATCCATTTTTAGGTTGATTGTCGAAAAACTGTAACTGAAATTACATAAACTTAATGTAAAAAACCATGTTCTCACACAATTTCTTGAAATTCAACAAAGAATTGACTATTACTCCAATGCTTATCTACTTCAATCTCGACTCTCGATAGTATATAGATATTACATCATTACATACTTACAACTCTTTTCAAACGTTTATCAGAAAATCAAGCCAATCAAAGTCTAGTAGTTATCACACCTGTTCCTCAGAAATATTACTATCATATGAAACAATAAAGAAAATTAATAGATATTTAATATTTAATAACTTCATACGTGAAATTACTGTCGAATGAGAATACTAATAATCAATAAAATCAACTGTTGGACAAAAAAAATAGTACAGATTACCGAAAAGTCAAATCATTTTTTCTACAAAAATTACAAAAATTAACAAATGAATGACCAGTTAGAGAAATAATTAAAAAAAATAATGAACATATTTACAAATTTATTAAAATCACACCTTTTTCTGGATTACATATTTTATTTAGGATACAAACCACAATTTCTTGAAAAATTTAACACCGAATTTGTAAGATTTTAATCCTAGTATTACATACACTCAATAAATATTCAAAATTAACAAAAAAATAATTTTTTTAGTCTCATCAATAAGCAGAAATTCTATATTAAAAGAATATTTTCATAGTAGTACTTATAAAAATGAGAGTTTACAAACTGATTTTCATAATTTTATCACATTTAAACTTAATTTTTATACATAAAACATTATTTAATCAAATTTTATACTTTCTAATTCAGTAAAATTCAATACTTTTTTAGTTTTTAAACCAATACCACAATATTTATTTACATCAAACTTGATTCTTTACCTTTTATATTTCCACATTACACAAGTGAGTTAAATACTAACTTGGAACGGGAGTTGAAGTCAATTGATTCAATTCGATTTTCATCGTATACGCATTTCCCCTACACGAAATTTCTTACTTCTATAATCATCTAATGTATTAAAACTAATCTACTCATATTTTTAATCAATTCATCAGATGTTTCATCTCGCACTTCTGAATTATCATCCACCAAGTTGCTTAAAATATAAATACTATCTTTAAAGTTTTAATGTAGTATACATGACTAATCTTGAGTTTCCATCTATACTATTAATCAAATTATCATATGTTTCATCTTACAGTTCAACGATTTCTGAATTATCGTCCATCTAGTTGTTTAAAATATTAATAAAATGTTTATAGTTTTTGATTATACATAGTATGTATGAATACAATCTTTAATTTTTAACAGTTCATATTTCAAATAACCTATTTTCGAAACCAAACTATGTGAATTTTACCACAATACTTATCATCATACAGAGATTTGTGTTTCATACTTTTTCTAAAAATTATCAGATATGTACTCCTCAGAGGAATTTCTATCATATGAATAAATGAAAAAAAAATTAATTTATATTAAACGTACAGCGAAATTTGATTGCAATATATATGTATTTAATAAAAATAAATAAATGAGCGATTATTTATACATTAAACCTTTACTAAATATATATTTCTTGCGTTATAAAGATGTTTCAACAAGATGAACCAAAACAGCAGCAAACTTCAGAAATTAATGATCTGAATGATTCATCCCTAGCACATGTAGCGTTAATGAATAATACATATGTAAGTACTTATATGAAAAATACTAGAATTCGTATATGAATCGTAATTAGAGTAAATATAAAATGATTTGTCTTACTGCCTACACTTTAACAAATGCCTTTTTACCTATATTGTTGAAAAGAATCCTAATTGTTTGCATTTATTTCTATTACAGATGTGTTCTATTTGCTACAAACACTTCTTAAGTAAATGGAATTTAACAGAACATACAAAAATCCATACAGGTGAAAAACCTTACACTTGGGAAGATTACCAAATGCTGTTTTCAAGAAGGCGTGAATCAAAAGTGCACACATCGTCATATAAAGCATCGTCAGTTATATGTAAACTTAGTGAGGATATTCAAAAATTATTCAGACGTTTGAAGAATTTAGACATAAAGGAAGATATTTAGACTATATATCCATCATATTTTCATAACACTTACCACAATATCTCAAACTTAAAATTTGGATGACATACACACTGGTGAAAAGTAATTTTGTTACCCGTGATTCTTCTAGCCAGCATGAATGTATAGATATTATTTTGCAATGTATTCTTTAAATGCCCACAATAAATATTCTTTTATATGCATATATCGTTGTGTTTATTTTTTAAAAACCTATTACATTAATAAAATAGGTTACACATACATACACATAACATTTTAAGTGAAACAACACTCTCACAACTTAAAAAATGCATAAGAACATACAAAAATAAGCAGATGTATGAAAAAATATACAAGTTTACAGAATAATTTCAACGTTTTCTAGAAATACAAACAAAAAATATTTACAATATTAAAAAATTACAAAAGTGAAAAGAAAAAACACAAATGTAAAACAAAAACATCAAAAAGTGAAAAACTCAAAACAAAGTTTTTGAAAAAAAAAAAAATTTTACAACAAAAATTTTTTTTACAAAAACCAAAACTTCAAAAAATATTTTTTCAAAAATTTTTTTTTTCAAAAACATTTTTTACAAAAATTTTTTTTTTCAAAATAAGTTTTTACAAAAGTAAAAAAAAGAAAATCACAACGTTAAAAAAATGAAAATTTTTTGTTAAAAAAAGTGTAAAAAAATTACAAAAAAAAGTTGCAAAAATTTCAAAAAAAGTTATGAAAAAAGCTTCAAAAATTTCGTTGGTTTTAATGCAGTATGCAGCCATTGCATACTGCATTAAAACCAACAAAGTTTTGAAGCTTTTTTCATAACTTTTTTTGAAATTTTTGCAACTTTTTTTGCAATTTTTTTACACTTTTTTTAACAAAAAATTTTTCATTTTTTTAACGTTGTGATTTTCTTTTTTTACTTTTGTAAAAACTTATTTTGAAAAAAAAAATTTTTGTAAAAAATGTTTTTGAAAAAAAAATTTTTTGAAAAAAATATTTTTGGAAGTTTTGGTTTTTGTAAAAAAAATTTTTGTTGTAAATATTTTTTTTTCAAAAACTTTGTTATGAGTTTTTCACTTTGTGGTTTTTGTTTTTACATTTGTGTTTTTTCTTTTCACTTTTACAATTTTTTCATATTGTAAATATTTTTTGTTAATATTTCTAGAAAACAATGAAATTATTTTGTAAACTTGCATATTTTTTCATACATCTGCTTATTTTTTGTATGTTCTTATGCATTTTTTAAGTTGTGAGAGTGTTATTTCACTTAAAATGTTATGTATTTCATTAATGTAATAGGTATTAGAAAAATAAACACAACGATATATGCATATAAAAGAATATTTAATGTGAGCATTCAAAGAATACACTGCAAAATAATATCTATACATTCATACTGGTTAGAAGAATCACAAAATTACTTTTCAGCAGTGTGTGTCTTCCAAATTTTAAGTTTGAGATATTGTGGTAAATGTTGTGAAAATATGATGGATAAATAGCCTAAATATCTTCCTTTATTTCTAAATTCTACAAAAGTCTGGCTAATTTTTGAATATCTTCGCTAAGTTTACATATATCTGACGATGCTTTATATGATGATGTGTGCATTTTTGATTCACGTCTCCTTGAAAACAGCATTTATGGTAATCTTTCCAAGTGTAAGGTTTTTCACCTGTATAGATTTTTGTATGTTCTGTTAAATTCCATTTACTTAAGAAGTGTTTGTAGCAAATAGAGCACATCTGTAGTAGAAATAAATGGACACAGTTAGGATTCTCTTCAATAATATAGGTAAAAAACATTTGTTAAAGTGTAGGTAGTAAGACAAATCATTTTGTATTTACTCTAATTACGTTTCATATACGAATTCTAGTATTTCTCATATAAGTACTCACATATGTGTTATTCGTTAACGCTACATGTGCTAGGGATGAATCATTCGGATCATTAATTTCTGAAGTTTGCTGCTGTTTTGGTTCATCTTGTTGAAACATCTGTATAATGAAAGAAATATATATTTAGTAAAGGTTTAATGTATAAATAATCGCTTATTTATTTATTTTTATTAAATACATGTATATTGCAATCAATTTCGTGTACATTTAATATAAATTAAATTTTCTTCATTTATTCATATGATAGTAATTTCTCTGAGGGGTACATATCTGATAATTTTTAGAAAAGTGTGAAACACAAATTATTCTATGATAATAAGTATTGCGGTAAAATTCATATAGCTTGGTTTCGGAAATAGGTTATTTGAAATATGAAATGTTAAAATTAAAGATTGTATTTGTACATGCTATGTATAATCAAAAACTATAAATATATTATTATTAAAAAAAAACTCGATGGACGATAATTCAGATGCAAGATGAAATCATTAAGATCAAGTGCAAGATGAAACATATAATTTGATTAATACTATGGAAGTGCTAACTCAAGATAAACCATGTATACTATATATCATTAAAACTATAAAGATAGTATTTATATTTTAAGCAACTTGATGCACGATAATTCAGAAGTGCGAGATGAAACATCTGATGAATTGATTAAAAATATGAGTAGATTAGTTTTAATACATTAGATGATTATAGCAGTAAGAAATTTCGTGTAGGAGCAATGCGTACATGATGAAAATCGAATGGAATCAATTGACTTCAACTCCTGATCCAAGTTAGTATTTATCTCACGTGTGTAATGTGGAAATATAAAAGGTGAAGAATCAAGTTTGATGTAAATAAATATTGTGGTATTGGTTTAAAAACTAAAAAAGTATTGAATTTTACTGAATTAGAAAGCATAAAATTTGATTAAATAATGTTTTATGTAAAATATTAAGTTTAAATGTGATAAAATTATGAAAATCAGTTTGTAAACTCTCATTTTTATAAGTACTAATATGAAAATATTCTTTTAATATAGAATTTCTGCTTATTGATGAGACTAAAAAATTATTTTTTTTTTGTTAATTTTGAATATTTATTGAGTGTATGTAATACTAGGATTAAAATCTTACAAATTCGGTGTTAAATTTTTCAAGAAATTGTGGTTTGTAATCCAGAAAAAGGTGTGATTTTAATAAATTTGTAAATATGTTCATTAACTTTTTTAGTTATTTCTCTAACTTGTCATTCATTTGTTAATTTTTGTAACTTTTGCAGAAAAAACATTTGAATTTTCGGTAATCTGTATTTTTTTTTTTGTTCAACAGTTGATTTTATAGATTATTAGTATTCTCATTCGACAGTAATTTCACGTATGAGGTTATTAAATATTAAATATCTATTAATTTTCTTTACTGTTTCATATGATAGTAATATTTCTGAGGAACAGGTGTGATAACTACTAGACTTTGATTGACTTATTTTTCTGATAAACGTTTGAAAAGAGTTGTAAGTGTGTAATGATGAAATATCTATATACTATCGAGAGTCGATATTGATGTAGATAAGTATTTAATAAGAATAATAGATAAGTAATAGTCAATTCTTTGTTGAATTTCAAGAAATTGTGTGAGAACATGGTTTTTTACATTAAGTTTATGTAATTTCAGATACAGTTTTTCGACAATCAACCTAAAAATGGATAATTATCATAATTAAAAGTTATGATGAACGGATGTTAAAATTCAACAGATGTTAAAAACAGATGTTAAAATTCTGTACTGTTAAAATATATAGGATCAAGAATAAAGTTTGATGAAAATAAGTATTGTAAAAATTCAGAAATTTTGAAGTGTAAGATAAATCATGTCCTAATTTGATTAATTATATGGGTAGAATATCTCAGAGTAGTTTTAATATGTCAAGTGTTTAAAGCAGCAAGAAATGACTTTTTAGGTTTTCTAGAATAATAATAATAATAAAAGTATACTTTTGTTGTAAGATTTCGAATGCATTCAAGACGTGAAAAATATAAATATGAACCCTTTGTAAAGACATTCAAACTTTTTAAAAAGTTTAAGTTTAGTAATATATTGTAACAATATATATAAACAAATGTATTTCAAAGTTGAAAATTTGTGTAAAAAATTGTCTTTTCTTGAATATTGATATTTATTTTTTGTTTAATTAATGATACTTATTACATTTTTTGTTCTTAAAAACTAAAATATACGTTTAATTCTGTTAAAATTGATATATCCGTGTTGGAGATGAGAAAAAATATTGTAAAACTAATAAAATTTGTTTAAATTCGTCTTTTTATTCTTAAAATTAATATTTTCTATTGTTTAGAATACATACTTTTGAGGAATATATAACCGGAAAATGTTAAAAAATCTTAGAAAATTGGTGTTAAAAATATTAAATACAGTTGCTTCAATGATATCTTTTCGATATGTAAAGTGATTGTAGCATTTAGAAATGTACTTCTGAGGAATGTATAATCGGAAAATGTTAGAAAATTGGTGTTAAAAATATTAAATACAGTTGCTTCAATGATTTCAAAAACAAACTCTGTTAAAAAATTCTGTATGATTTCAAGTAAAAATAATCTGAACCTGAATACATGGTGTTTAAAATACAAAATTCACGATTATGAACTAATGTTGAAAACATGGGTAACATTAAATATACAGCTAATATATAATTATAGATTAGGAAATTCTTAAAGTGTATCCAAATTTATTAAATATAGTATTGAATACAGTGAATAAGTGAAATATGTGAATAAGTATTGATATTTCCATGTTGCTTTTGAAAATACTAGTGTAAAATTATTCAAATTCGTCTTTTCTTTAAAACTGATATTTATTTTTGTTTAATTAATGATACTTGTTAAGATTTTGTTGTTAAAAACTAAAATATACGTTTAATTCTTCTGTTAAAATTGATATATCCGTGTTGGAGATGAGAAAAAATAGTGTAAAACTAAAGAAAAAAAAGTTTAAATTCGTCTTTTTCCTCTTAAAATTATTATTAAACTAGTGTAAAACTGATAAAATTTGTTTAAATTCGTCTTTTCCCCTCTGAAAAACTAATATTTCTATTATTTTGCTTAATTAATTACACTCATTATGACTTCCAAATTTTAATTTGGAGATGTTGTGGTAACTGTTATAAAACTAGAATGGATAAATAGCTTAAATCTCTTCTTTTTTTCTCTCTATGTGATATTTTTTCTTCAACGTAAACATTTTGTTGTATTTCTTTGTAAGTTGTGACGTCAAAATTCTTTGTTATGTTCCCCTACCTGGAATGGATGCATGGAGGGGTTGCAGAAAAAAGTTTTAGTTTAGATATGACGTAATAAGAAATGCTCTGCAGGTTCACATTTGTGTGTTGGGGATTTCTTTAAATTATTCGTTTATGCATTAAAATTCTACTTAGTTGGTATATATAATGTACGATGAAATTTCCAATTAGAGTAAAAGTTAACCAAATTCGTTTAATTCGTCTTTTTTCGTTAAAAAATCATTAGTTTCCTTTGTTAATTGTTCAATTATTGAAATTCTTTGAGGTAACGAGTGTTCAAAAACTAAAAAATATGTTTACATTTCTATTTTAAGTTGTGTATTCTGATTTTATATATATAAATAAAAAAAAAAAAAAAAAAAAAAAAAAAAAAAAGAAGAAGAAGTCAGTTAAAAATTTAATATTTTCCATTGTTTTGCTTAATTATTAATGTTCATGAAGGAAATGGTTGTCCAAAACTGGAATGCATGCTTAAATTTCTTTCTATCAAATGTATATTCTGAAGTTTGAGTTGAAAAAATCGTAAGAAATCAGTCTTTTTCTATAAAACTTGATATTTTCCATTGTTTTTTACTTAATTAATGATACTCATTAAAATTATAGCTGTTGAAAAACTAGAATGCATGTTTAACTTTCAACTTGTAAGTCGATACACTGATGTTGCAGTTGATAAAAATCGTAAGAAATCAGTCTTTTTCTATAAAAATCGATATTTTCCATTGTTTTTACTTAATTATGAATGCTCATTAAGGTTATAGCTGTTGAAAAACTGAAATGTATGTTTAAGTTTTCTGTCTTAAGTTGATAAAAATCGTAAGAGATCAGTCTTTTTCCATAAAACTTGATATTTTCCATTGTTTTTTTTACTTAATTAACGATACTCATTAAGGCTATAGCAGTTGAAAAACTAGGATACATGTTTAACTTTCAACTTTTAAGTCGTTACATTGATCATATAGTTGATAAAAATCGTAAGAAATCAGTCTTTTTCTATAAAATTGGATATTTTCTATTGTTTTTACTTAATTAATACTACTCATTAAGATGTCTATGAAGCAAAATTCAAATATATGTTTAACTTTCTTGAGTTAAATTGATAATCTCATCTTGTAGTTGAAGAAATCTAAATAAAATGGTTAAAAACTGATATTTTTCCGGTGTTTCGCTTAATTAATAATACTCATTAAAATTATGGTTGTTCAAAATTCAAATACAAATTTAATCTTCATCTTATAGTATGATTCAATGTTGAGATGTGATTGATAATATTTTTAATTAGGGAAGGTCGTTCACCTCTCCTGTTATAATAGAATATTCCTTTTTTCCACTAGGGGGCGCAGGAGGGGGATGCATGGTGGGGGACCAGGAGGGACGGCGGTGGCACGGTGGGAGCAGGGACGATCCCTTCATCCCAGCGACTGAGCAGGGACGGGAGCAGGGACGGTCCCTGGTCCCTGCTCCTGAGCCCGTACTCTTGTTTTCCTACTACTGTGGGCAAATATAAGGGGAAATAAGTCGGTAAATTGCACACCTTTTCTAAAGTTGCTGACACCATAGGCAAATGTATATCCGGACAGATGAGGAGAAGCCTGGAACACTTTCGTTACCCATATTGGCACACCTCACTCGAGTACACTTGGTAGACTGACTGACTGACTCAAGAAGCAAAAAGTATAATGATAATTCTGTAGTCGAATATCCTTCGACCATTCACAGTTTTCTTTTTAACATATTTTTTTCCCCTTCCAATTTCGTGTTATTTCATTTGTGCTTCTTTTAAGGCAGTACACTGTTATTGGCTGTCCTTAAATTGACTATTAAATTGAACACTCCCCTAATTTTAATTTTCTAGGGGCTTGTAAAGTCCTAGTCGTCGGAGTGTCTGTATGGTTGATACTTATTACCCCACACATAGATTTCCCCTTTGCCCTGTCGTAAATACACTCTTAGTGAAAGTGTCTCTGTTTTGTCGTCTTATTTATGGCCGTCCGTCACAGTCTTATTGCCGCTATAAATTTCTTGTCTGAGCTGTAAATCAACTGTCCTCTGTTCCTTTTTTTTCAATAATTTATTTCAAATAGTTAGTTTTCTTTACGGAATTATCTGGTTTGAGTGATGTGGGGGTTTTACACCCATCATCTATCCCCTGGGTCTAAAAAAAAATGAGGTCTGTAGACATCATTTTTGTGTACACCACACTGCCGCAAGTGTTGTATCCATAGTCATTGGAATGTTGATTAAGTTCTGGTGAACACTTCCAAGATCCGATTATCTTCTCTTCTGTGTATTATTTCCCCATGCCCAAATTTTGATACAATATTTAAATTAATCCATTAAAATGCCAAATCATGTAATCAAAGCCAAGTATAAATTTGGAATAATTTTTTTCTACACTAAGGAAGAAAAAAAAATAACATGTAAAAGCTCCGAAAAATCTAAACCTGAATTTGAGATGTATTGGCACATTTTTTGTTTATTTTAAATGCATAATATTTTAAACACATAAAGTAAAGTATGTAATAACCAAAAACAAAACAGAAAAAAAAACAACACAAATTCGTAGCAACACCAATGTTATTTGCATAACATATCTGGATTAGTATCGAAATAGTAAAATATATATACAATGTTGAGAAACCTTTTTACGTACATCATATGCAATATCTAAAAAAACAAATATACCATGTTTTGTATAGTCTACATTATCCACAAGATTATTAACATAAATCATAGCTGAATGTTACAAATTTGAATTATGTTAAGTTTGATAAAATGGGTAATGTTGTATACATATTCCTAATTATTCATGCGTAAGAGGCACCGAGAATATCGCACAGAACAGCAGCGCCTATTTCGCAGAATTAATTGATAAAGTGTTGGGACACTTCGACAAGTCACAGGTGGCATACTTCATGGATGATGTGGTAATTGGTACCAATACAATCCAGGAAATGCTACAAATTTTAGAGCAAGTTCTGCAGACCCTCATTAACCACAATCTGACCATAGAGCCTTCAAAAATGCAAATATGCAAAGAAGAAATAGATTTTTTGGGCTTTCAACTCAACAGATGGGGATATTCCCCAGCAAGAAAAAACATAGACAAAATTAAAAACCTCGTACGTCCAAAAACAAAAAAAGGTGTAAGATCACTTCTGGGTCTAGCAAACTACTTTAGATCTTTAATTAGAAATTATTCAGATATTGTACATCCCTTAGTGGAACTTACAAAAGAAAAGGTAAAATTTAAATGGGGTGAGGAGCATGAACAGGCGTTGAAAAACATACAAGAAGCGATAATACAAAACCCTACACTTAGACCTCCAGATTTTAATAAGGAATTATTTTTGATATGTGACGCCTCGAAGCTAGCCATATCCTCAATTCTGGCGCAGGAGACTAATGGCATTTTATTGCCTATTGAGTTTTTGGGAGAAAATTAAGAGAGGCAGAAAAAAGCTATCCTAGTATAAAATTCGAGTTATTGGCGATTCATGAATCAGTCAATCATTTTAAACATATTTTATGGGGTAGACCATTCACGATTATGACGGATTCGAAACCCATTACACAGCAAATGAATTTGGAAACGCAATCTGACATAGTCAAAAGATGGATGACACAGTGGCGTAGCTATGTTTTTTGGCGCCCGGGGACAGCAAGAAATTTTGCGCCCCCACCTCAATATAGATATATATCAATTTCTCTCAATTTGGCGCCCCTAGGCCTCGGCGCCCGGTGCGGACGCCCCCCTTGCCCCACCTTAGCTACGCCACTGGGATGACAGATTTGGCGGAATATAATTATGTCTTCGAGCATATCGAAAGTAAGGTCAACCCGGCTGATTTTGTGTCTGACTGACTCAAGAAGCAAAAAGTATAATAATAATTCTGTAGTCGAATATCCTTCGACCATTCACAGTTTTCTTTTTAACATATTTTTTTCCCCTTCCAATTTCGTGTTATTTCATTTGTGCTTCTTTTAAGGCAGTACACTGTTATTGGCTGTCCTTAAATTGACTATTAAATTGAACACTCCCTGTGATGTAGAATCACATATAGTATTCTTAAATTTTACATTTTTCTAAATTACAGTTAAAACTAATCTTTAATTATATAGCTATTTTATCTTAACGTTTTATTTCGATTCCACAATAACTTTCCGTTCAAAAGAAAAGAAATAAAATCATCTAGCATCTGCCTTATTACTGAAAAACGGCTGTCAGATAAAGAGAATTCATTAATATGCGTATTTCACCCTTGCTGGAAACAAATAATAAAAAAAAGAATAATGTTCGAATGTGTTTGCGGTCAGTGAAATTTCATTTTCCTCTCTGCGTAATTTTAAGTCTAACTTATTCGTTGCATAAGAGTCTTTTCATGTAGATAATGGTTGTTATGTCTTTTGAGAACATTTTCCCAAAATATGCTCCTAACGTACGAATCGGCAGTCGGATTCCTTTTTGGCGTATTTTTTAGGACTGCTGTTTTCTGGTTGCCCTGCTATTAAATTCAAAATCCTTTTATTGTTTAAGCGTAACAGACAATTTTGCGGAGATGATATCAAACATTTTTCATATGCTTAATGTCGCCAATTGTGTGATGCCAATGTGTGAATTTTTCAGTGAGGAATTAATTGCCTCCCTCTCGCTTCATGAACTCAGTCATGTGAAGACAGTTTTCTTAAAAAATGCGTTCAGGCACCATCCCTAACTTTTCGGTATGAAACCCTTAAATTTTGAAGTTTACTGCAAATAAATAATTTTTCTCAAAGAGCATTTATTGTCTTAAGCGATCATAGCCTATAACTAGCGAATGCATTTTTAAAAAGAACCTGTCAACATACTTTAAATCACAGATCTACAATATATAAATTTATGGTGCCTACACCAGGCATTCGCAATTTTTTTAAACGTCAAGGGATGGTGCCTGCTTTAGTTGCCTGCTTTAGTTGCCTGCTTTAGTTGCCTGCTTTTAGTTGCCTGCTTCGATTTGCTTGAAAGTTTAGTTTCTGGACTATTTATTAGCACTTATCTGGACTATATCTGGACTATTATCTGGACTATTTATCTACCTGAGTAGTATGACATTATCTTATTCATTGGCTGTTTACAAGATTTTTGAAAGCCTATTTCCCCGACAGATGACTATCTATTACGTTTGCGGAATATAGAGTATTAGATACTACGAGTGTTCTTAGTTCATAGACTATCGTTTACGGTGCCTATAGAATGTGGACTATCGCTGCCGGATTTTCCCCTGATGGATCGCATTGGAGTTCTTTCCCGGCGCCGAACCATTATTCATGTTGGATGCGGCTGATTTTTCTGATCAAAAAAATTTCATGAGGCTCAGCGTAAAGAACTCCTGCTCGTTAACGCCTGCTCTTCCCGATGTACGCCTAAGAATCTGCGGTAGACTGTTGTGACTCCTATTTCGCCTCCGATAAACTCGTTGGATTCATTGCCCGAACTTTGCACTCACTAGCATAATTACCTTTATTCTAATCGTCAGTGCTTCGGTTTCTCTTTACAGTGAAATTTATCCAAAGCATGTTCACTGGAAAAGAAACTTCTAAGAGGATATTATTTTATTTATTTCGAGGAGAAAATAATTCTAATGATATTTAATGTTCATCTTTCAGAGGAAGTTTCTTATTAATTATGCAGCCTTTCTATGTAAACCAATGCGTAGATTTTGCTCCGTTACTTATTTATTTTTATGAATACGTATTTACACACTAGCCATGACCGGATTTTCTAACCATTGCATATCGGAACCTCCAGAACATCGTTGTATGTTTTATATTAATCAGTTAATTGTTCAACATTTATCAAAAAAAAAAAAAAAAAAAAAAAAAAAAAAAAACTTTCAAGCAATGCCTATTTTCTCATGTGTTTTACTGTATTTTTCATCTTGTATCACCTATTTTTCAAGACAGAAATTTTTGCTTAACTGAACCGGAAAAATGCTTGGATTAAATCATGCAAAATTTACACTAAAAACTTACTGGCGAGAATAATAAATCAGGATTGGAATATGGATGCCCGAAAGTGACATGGGCAAATCGTGATTGGAAAAAAACACGTTGCCCGTATGATGTACTGGCAAATAAGGGAAGCGGTTAATAATTGAGTTAAGAAAAAAGCAATATTCTTGGCGAGTAATATTTTCTAGAAATTTTTGCTTATAAATACTCATTGCTATTTCTTCATTCATTAGACTTTATTATTTAGGAATATAAGTAATAATTCTCGCCATGTTTTTCGCGGTTTTTAACATGTTTCATGTCAGTTACAGACTCTGAACTTTTCGTTTCGTGTAGGCCACGTCACTCATCGGTGACTGATAGTATGAAATACTATATAAAAATTAAAAATTACATTCTAAATAAATTTTAAGCAATTTTAGCGTTGTATTATAAATGTACCATAGTAGAATCCTGCCATTCCGAAAAGAGTTCGGAAAAAAATATCAACTTTTTAAACTAAAACAGGAAAAATTAAAATGACATTCGTGGAAAAACGTACATTCACTATTACCGTATTTACTCGTGTATAAGGCGCACTTTTTTTCAAAAAAATTAGGGCAAAACTCCTAGGTGCGCCTTATACACGGAATAATTTTTTACTGTTGGATGCAGTCGAACGATATACATATGAAACAAGAAATTATTCAAGGAAGATATTAAAACTTGGAAAATGTTACTTAATTGAAGTATTACTGCATATTTATTTCCTTCCTTGCAGTTTTTTATACAACAGAGCTAATGACATTATCTAAACGCTAATTACAATTCTCTTTACCGTCACTCATTCCTATTTCCCGTCATTCTCTTACAACCGGAAGTCTAAAAATGCATTTTCGTTTTGCTTTCTGGTCTGGTGTAATGTTTGTCTCGACTTTTTTTTTTTTTTTTTTTTTTTTTTTTTTTTTTTTTTTTTTTTTTTTTACTGGAGTTCATTTGGTCATTCTTCATTAGCTTATCAAATTTATGGTGCGCGTTATATACGAGATTTTAAGAAATCGCCACTTTTACATATAAAGTAGGGGGGTGCGCCCTATACACGAGTAAATACGGTATATAAAGAAGTTAAATAAAGACATATACTGTTACAAATTTTGCTCTAGTTTGAACCAAATTTTGGTGCTCAGCAGCTGCCACCATAATATGGTGAACTCTAGTACCAACATCCGGAACTTTCTATTTCAACATCGTTCCAACTATTGGAATTATGCTTTAACAGGAGCTCCAAATATAATAGGTTCAAGATTTCACCATCAAATAGTGACAGCTAGCACCAAAATTTAAATCAAACTAGGATAAATTTTTTTAACAGTTTTTAACAGTGAGACTAAGCTTGATGAAAATGCCTATTTGGAGTTTTCTATTTCAACATCGTTCCAACTATTGGAATTATGCTTTAACAGGAGCTCCAAATATAATAGGTTCAAGATTTCACCATTAAATAGTGACAGCTAGCACCAAAATTTAAATCAAACTAGGATAAATTTTTTTAACAGTTTTTAACAGTGAGACTAAGCTTGATGAAAACGCCTGAAACCAAACTGGAATGAACGCTGGTTATTATCGTACACATCGGCTCTATTTATAAAATTCTTTACAATCATTTTTCATCACTGCTAAACACAAAAGAATAACTAATCTACGCACACTTAAGAAGTATAAAGTCAGTGATTTTTTAAGAAATCGAGTAATAATGTTTAGTTTTTATTAAAATGTAGATTTAGCAATTTGATTTTTTTTATCATTGACTCAGATTCATAGGGAGAAATAGCGTATTAATTACTATGATAATACAGTTGCATTTATTATTTGAAAAGTTTGTTACATTACTTATTTTTAAATTAAGCTATTAGAAACAACAGAACCTGTTCACAACAAGCCAATCAACGCTGCATAGAACTTACACTAGCAGATCCCCCCCCCCATTTAATTTACGCCTTAATAAGTCATTGCGTTGATTATCATTAATGAAATCTGCCTATTTTAAATTTCTGGTTAACTGAATAGTTTTCTGTCCCAATTAGTTCAGAATAACGGAACTCTACTATATATATTTTTTATCAAAAAATTTTAATAGGTTTGTTTAAAACGCAGTAAACATAAAAACGATTATCTTTTGCAGGTCTCACCAAATGTGACAAATTGCTTAGTTAATTTTTTGGTCATTCCTTTAACAAGTTGTTCCGCATTTTTTTCGTAGCATAGTTTGCAATACCGTCGCGCTTTAGAAATTTTTACAGTTTTTTTTTTTTTTTATATAAATTGTGTAACGGGAATCTAATTTCGCGATTCAAACGGAAATACAAAGTAGACTTGGCACTGAACGTGTTATTAAAAGTTCTTGGTTATAATACAGAGACTATATACAAGGAAGTTTTTCTGAAATGAAATTATGATATATACATGACTAGCGTTCTGCTAAAGATGACGCAATACTTTTTAAACTCTATCTATACTAAAGAATATCTGAGTTTTCTACACTTTAACAAGGAAATTCTGTTGAACAAGCTGTAATTCTAGCATGACAGAACTATTGATGAGCTTTCCCCATTTTTAGTTGACTTTAAGTGTTTTTATTAAAAATAGAACTACGGAATGGGACTGTTTCTATGATATTAAATTATTATTATTGTTGCTAAGTGCCCAACAAACCCATTCTGTTTCTCTTATCCACATATATGTATAACTGTCTCTTGTTACTTTTTTGTGCTAAAACTATTTGTGAATAGTAAGCTTAACCTTCTTTATTCTCAGAACTATGGGATTAAATGTGAAGATTAGGCAAAGATTTCTATTCGAAAACAGTGGAAACAAAAAAGTGAAGCAGCTGATAGCTATGTATATGCATACAGATATTTACATACACTCATATTTACTACATTACTACTATTTTATATATTTACTACACTTATACATACATTCTCTTCTTTATCTTTCAAGACAGTACGGACCACACCGCTTGTTGGTAAAGTTGATGCTGGGATTTTGAAATCCCTTGCAGTTTGTCCCTCACTGTAAAAAAGTTTGCAATTTTGCTGCATCGTCACTCCACCGTTTTTATAGAAAAGGATTACTTCAGCCTATTATGAAGCATTCTCATCAGGACCTGATTATTACACGGGCCTCCGGGGCCTCGGCCCTGGGCCCAGCAATTTCAGGGGCCCACAAATTATGTGGCTGATTTTTGTTCCTTAGTTAAATACTTTTCAAATAATATTGTTTTTACAAAATATGAAATGTAAAATTTAAATATTCTGAATGACTCAATAAAAATTTTAGAAGCTTTTAACCTAGGTACATTTCACCCAAACAACTTTGTCAACTCATCAAATAAACCTACTTTTTTTCTGAAAATGTCGCCGAAAATGAATAGGTAGGAGTGCCTAACTTTTTAACAGGGCCTGGGCCCAACTTCAACTTGATTCGGGCTCTGATTCTGATGGGTCAAAAGAGAGATATTCTATTAAAGCGGGGGAGTGACGATGCAGCAAAAGGGTCAAATTTTTTGCAGTGCTTTTATACACTTTTATCTATAGCATCTATAATTTCCACCTTTTTTTTCGATTGTCAATATGTTCAATTTTTACTTAAAGCTCAGTCTTTTCTTTTGAACTTTCCAACTGAGACTAGGAATTGGCGATTTACTGGCACATTTTATAATTCACTAAGATTTTTCGGCGACTGATTTAATCATATGCACTAAATTCTAAACAATTAAGAACAACACACCTAAGCAGAAAGCATCACAATTGATGGAAATTTGAAATCTCATTGGCAAGATATCTGAATTGACGAGAAAGGTTAGCGCATACATCTTTAGCCACCCATATAATAAAGAAACACCTGTTTTTCCTACTTTGTTTACTATTCAAATGACCTAATGGAGCTACAGGTATCGTTTCTATCTCCTAAGAGAGATAATGAAGGGTGCGAGAGATTCTAAGAAACCTACCCTTATTTGCTTATACACAAATAAAGGACATTTTTTCCCGAAAATGTCATTTTTTACCTTGAAAAATATTCGACATAATAAGGTTTTAAGAGAAAAAACTACTTCGAGACAGTAAATAATTTATATTAGATGAATATATAATATCAAGGAGGAAAATATTCTTTCGACATATCGAGGTTTTCGAGGCATGAGAATTCGAGATATCAAGTGTATCCTGTAGTTAATTTTGTTAAAGATCTGATGAGAAAATATATGACTGAACTGTATTTCTATCACCTTAGATTAGTCTTACTATTGATAATTCTGTGCTTAATTACCTTTTGTTTATCGCTGCTGTTGTGAAGGTTATTTACACATTCAGATAAAATATCTCGTCGACAGTTACATTAAAAACTTTCCTACTTCCTTGGCTTTAATACAAAACGATTTCTAATAAACTTGTAATCGCAAAAAGAATTTGTACCCTACCTTATTGCTTGTTTTTAGTTCTTAGCCCCTAAAAACGACAACAGAAAACATCTGCTTATCAAGTGTTCTTTTCCATTCTAATTGTTTTCCTTTATCCCTCTCTTTCAAAAGTTCTTACTTTCTTTTTCCTTCAGAACAAATGTTATTTTTGTTCTTTAGTTCTCGTTCGCTGACAATTTTTGTTTCTGAACACGCAGATGAAAGGTCACGTGCTTGAATGAATGGTGTTCCATTGTTCCTAACAAACTGTCTGAAGTCATTCGATGAAGCGTTGAACTTTACTTTTCGCAATGAAGAGTGGAATCAGTACGGATTTATAACAACAAACCTTTAGTAACTAGATGTTTTCCCCCTTTACCCTTTTATATTAAATATAATGAGTACAGAATGTGGAAATATATCTAAAGAGGTATTTAATACAGGTCTTTGAACTTATATGCTATTCAAGAATTTATTATTGCATTCTGAAGATTATGCAGGATATTATGCATGTCTTATAGAAATGGTCTTAAACCCGAGTCTTGCGGGTCATGATTTTCATAATATTTCTATTAACTCTCTGGTTTATTTGAAAAACGGCGAAAATGTAATATTGTTTTCTCTTTTTTTCTTAACAAGCAAGAAAAATCATGCGTTAAGCATAGATTATGAAACATTTTCCAATATTTCTTGATATCATTAACGAAACTTCATTATTTAGGGAATATGGTTACTGTCTATACTGTCTAAATATGCATTTCAATACTTTTGAACAGCCCTGCATTCGATCTGCCGGCTGATATATATATATACTACATAAAGGGAAAATTTGTTTGGCAAAAAAATGCCTAGCAGGTTCCAATTTCTCTTCCAGCAATTTATACTAATAGATGGAAACATATTTGAATACATTTGTTCAGTCCTATTGTTTACTTAGTACATTTATCACACGCCTGTATTTAGATAAAATTTATTTTAAACTAAAACACTCTTAAAACAAGTTGGAAATTTCCCGTAAAGCGTAGCAAATGAGGTGCGTTCGTAGTACAACAAAGTTTTAAAAATACTCAGATTTTGCTTCGAATAGTACTTCGAATACAGTATATTCGAATATAATTCGAATAGTATAATTGTCGAAATATTTTGTATGTTCATGTAAATACTACCTGCTTTCTATTATACTGGAAGTAACTTGTATCAAATCTCAGCAACATATATCAATTTCATAAACTGTGAAATAGTTTAATGTAATTAAAACACTCCCAAAACAATGTTTCCCCATATAGTTTTCCCATAGATTGTTGTGATTACTTTTGTGTGGCTGTGCAAATGTATAATAAATATTATTTGAATCACAGATTCTACAGAATGTATGTATATTTTGGTATATACTTCATAGATTCATGTCAATTCTATTATATTCGAAAGAATGTGACATCATTAAAATGTACTTGAGATTATTTTTTCCCTATTGACTGTAATATAATAGAATACTTTTGAATGCCCTTGTAATTACACTATACATCCGATTTTCATAAAATTTTAAATTACTTTCAAATGTTCATCTGACTAGTTTTTTATTTTTTTTCTACCGTCGATGATTTGCGCTGTTATTTAAACTTTCCAACTTAGTTTAAAAATGCTTATAAATTCGATTTGTCAATCTGTCTGTCTGTCGCCTGCCGTCATTTAAATCTCGTAAACAGGTATTGCCATGAAAATTTTTTAGGTTATTCTTGTTTATTATTGAATATTCTGTATAGAAAATGAAGTCTTTAGAATTTATATTTCGTTTATAAGGAAGCACACAAAAGCATTCTTTATAGTCTATGGCTAAAAATTGTTTCAGATTCATTTTAATGAAGTTACAATACTCCCAACTTAAGGGCATTGATATGCATCACCGAAGGGAATTGAAACATGATTTTTCAGAATATATATAGAACAAGGGTCTAAATAGAATAAGACTCTTTTAATAAATGATGTCAACCTTTGTCAACCTTTTTTTTCAACATCTTTCACTCCCATCCTCCTCTTTTGTCACAAAATGTCACACTCAGTGGCGCCAACTTATATGGGCCCGTGGGGCCTGAGCCCACCCAATAATTTTCAATTCTAGCGTGCCCAATTTTCATTGTTCTATTTCGTTATTTATATCACTTGAAGATAGCCCGTCAAAATGACATGTTTGCATTTTTAAAGGATAATAAAAAATTACAACAACTGTGGAAAATCATAGCCACTTTAGGCTGAAACAATTTTGAAAAATGCAGCGATTGAGCTTGGAGTGGGAAAAATCTGAAAAAAAAAAAGAAAAGAAAGAAAATTTCAACAAAAATTTGCATTCAAAACTATAGTAAAACTATCTGGTAGATGGAGGGGGGAGGATTTTAATGAAATTTAAAACGCACCCGCGCACAGTGGGGCAGGAAGCCTCCAAAGTTGGCAAAAAATAAAATTTACTTTGAACAAAAAAAGAACATCACGGATTCTTTTGTAGAAGAAAAGTAGTAAAATTTTAAACTTTTACATAAGCTAAATAGTAATTTATTAATTAATTTACAAACCTTTTTCAATATTTTTTGTAGAAAATTGAGTTAAAAACAAGAATTTGAGATAGTTTTATACTAATTAGATATTTATAAATCATCCATAATATCGCATTAAAAAATGTAAACATAATTAGTAATTTTAATTATCCTCAAGCAAACCTTATAATGAATATTAGCGACTCGTTTTGAAGGATTGGATCAACCTTTCTCAGGCAAAATGTACGTATTACTATAAAGACAGCAGAAGAAAAACTGTTTCTGTTGTTTTAGTGCTAACACACACTTTTTGTTTTCCTATTTTTCAGATCTTAAACTCATACATGTCACGTACACTAACGAATATGTAGAACTAGAATTGTATAACCGTTTACTCTTGATATTTTTGATCGTCCAGAACAAATTCAGACGGAATATGAAGATGGGCACGTTTGCTTTTCATTGACGCTTCTGTTTGTTTTTCAAATCGAGGAAATGAAAGCGATTTGCCAAGCCACTCTTTGTTAATTCTAAAGCATTTCCCTTGTTTCGCCAGGCTTTTGCTCATCGGAATTTATATTAAACTTTAAAACATTTAATCTTCTTTTCATTTAAACTACTTGTTCGTAGTTTCTCCGATTATGGAGCTCTTATACCATAAAATCACATTACTTTTCAAAAGTTTTTTGTTAAAACGTTCCATGATAGTCAGTTTCATTTAAATACATTGTTTTGTGATAAACAATGCATTAAAATTCGTATTTAACAAAGAAAATATTTATAATCATGTTTGGCACACCCGTACACTAACAAAAATTTAAGGATGATTAGCTATAAAAATGATCATACAATTAAAAAAGTGGCAAAAAGGAGCAAGATTTTCTGGCATATTTGTCCTTTTAAAACTCATACTTAGTAGAAAAAATTATAATTAACACTTAACTCGCCTTAACTCATAACTAAAACCTACAATGTTTGTAGACAGTGTTAAATTTTTTTATAAATTTCACCACTATATATTCTAAGCGTCTGTATATCTATAAAAATCGTATTAAAACACATTGAAAGTTAATGAATTATTGTTACATACTTGTAGTTAAAGGTTCCATAGTCAAAAAAAATTATTTTTTAATTATTATAGCGAAATTAACAAACGAATGTTGAAACAAAATTATTGATTTTTTTTTTCACTTATTATCAAAGCACAATATGCAGTTTAACTTCTTTCTCTAGTGACGATCAAAATAACTTTGCGCAAATTTTAATACTAGGAAGATGTGCACTGACATCTGCTCTATTAAAGTGATGTATGTCGGTAGTTCAAAATAAAATTTCATTTTTTTCATTTTTTGCCAGTTTTGAAGGCTTTTTGCCCCACTGTGCCGCGGTGTGCTTAAATAAAAAGTTTTAATTAAATGTTGTTTTTGAAATCGTGAAAAGATTTCAAAGCGAAGTAAAATGTAGTGACATCATTTACAGCTCCCATTGTAAATCTGACCAATGAGAACGCTCCATTACGACTATGGAACGGTTTCATTGGTCAGAAAATAGATTGCCTTTAAAATCGGAGGTAACTTTTCACAATATTTTTTATAGATTTGAAATTCTCAAAAGTCATTCACGGCTAAAAGAAAAAAAAAACAAGTTGAATGTAGATTCTACCATTGCAGAATTCAGTTTCGCCTCCGATTAGAAAAAAAAATCGATAGAAGTTTTTTAGAAGGGCGACCCCGTTTAGATTGCAATGAACTAACTTCATTTTTCTTGTGTTTATCAATATAATAGCAAACAGAACGGCGTGAAATACCCAATTGAACAGCAATTTCTCTCTGAGACATTGGAATTGCGGAATAATAAAGAGATACAATTTGAAGTGCTACTTCTTCATTGATTAGATTCATCAAAAACGGATTTTTTCTTTAGTTTAAACGCTTTTTATAGACTCTGAGTAAAAGGAAATGCAATTTAACAATAAAACGAGTGGAATCCCGTCGAATTCGACGAATGAAATGTTTAAAAGACCCGATCGATTTGGTTTAAAAAAAAGCAAAAGTAATTACATTATTGAATCAATATATAATAAATATATTTACAAAGAAAATGTCAAATTTGCCAGTTACAATTTTGCATTCATATATTCGCACATCTACAGTTAAAATTGTAATATGAGTGCCGGCGAAATCCAGAAATTTTATTTTATATGCACTCACAGAAAAATAGTTTTATTAAAAAAAAAAAACTAATTTCATTTTTACTGTGATATTATTTTCACTAACTGAAGTCATCCGAAAGTAAAATCTCAATTTTAGAGTCCATAATGAAAAGAAATATTGAAATGTAAATCGTTATGAGTAAAAGTGCGATGTTTTAAATAGTGACGTCATTTTCTCTTCAAATGTTTTTTAAAAGTTACTGCTATTAGTAATATGAAAAAGGCGTCTGTAATAATATTGTAAATCCCTTTTATCTGGTTGCTGAATGACATCATTTTCTTCATTTGAAAATTTTCTTATTTTGCTTTAGACATTAATTTTTATCATAAATTATTTTCTGTTATTTTATTTACATTATTAATATTATTTCTTAGTAAATATATATATTTTTTACCTCAATTAGTGCATAATAATACGCAATCCTTTTATTATAGTTAAATTTTACGAAAACAATTAACTTTTTTCTTTTAAATGCGAGCACATGTTCACTGATGTGAGAAGCTTCTGATAATGGGAAATAAATTTTTATTATCGAGACTCGAGAGAAAAGCTTAACTGAGTTGCCACCATTTGAAGAAATATCGTAAAAAAGCATTTAAAATTAAAAATAAAATATAAAAATGGAAATAAATTAAAAAATAGCTAAAAAAGGCACAACTACAAATAAATAGCTTTCATTTAAAAAAAGAATTATCAAAATCGGTTCAGTAGAAAATTCAGGGATGATGACACGACATTTTTAGCTTGTCTGAAAGAAATAGCATCGGATGCTAAAAAAAAAAAAAAAAAAAAAAAAAGCAACCCGAATACAAAAATTTTAACAATATTGCATTTAAAACGCACCTTCGCTTTCCTTTAATAAAAAGTTTTAATGTACTTTTTGAAATCGTGAGATTTCAAAGCGAAGTAAAATGTAGTGACGTCATTTATAGCTCCCACTGTTATAGTCCACTGACCATTGAGAACGCTACATTACGACTATGAAACGTTTTCATTGGTGAATGAGTTTCTTTTTCTCGTGGATGGGTTAACCCCAGAATTGTTATACACGCAGGGGTTTTATATATACAATTATTATTTTATTATTCATTTTTCTCCCTAGAACAAAATTTCTGTAGCCAATGACCGCGCGTTTTAATTCTTCGACTGACACTCATAAATCCAAAATGACTGAAACGTAAATGTTGTTTCTGTTTGTAATCATGTTCATGATATGATGATATTTCAATACATATTACTATCTTTATAAGGAAAAAAGCATGAGAATATGATTTTAAAAAATTGCAACTATCTTAAAACATAATAGCTTGACTTAAAAGTCTCATCTTTCACCAGCTGTTCACCCTTAAAGGAAAACAAATTGGTTGCACCATTTTACCAAAATATCTTCGAGCCCACCCTATATTTTCGAGCCAACACAATGTTTTTAAAAAGTTGGCGCCATTGCTCACACTTCCCTCCCTCACTTGTCAAATGTCACGCTGTGGGATGTTATTCGGTATTTAAAATATAGAACAGAGACGTTACAGTCACATTTTATTGTAGACGACATAACACATATCACATTATATACAAATCGCAAGACGAGCGCAACCCAATCAATTGAATATTCATAAAAATTACTTAGCACAAAGAACATCTCTAAAAGAGATGTATATCGAACACACATCCCAATCTTACATCTTAACTGAAAACTAAATTACTTCACTTCATTTCATGTCTTTTTAGAAAGGAAGGCAAAATATCTCAGGATATTTTGCCGAAGGTGGCAATAGCGCCACCTATAGATTCTATAATTTAGGGAAGGCAGTCATCCTATTACAACGCTATATTACATAATTAACGCTATATTACATTACATATACTTGTTCAAAATCAAAGTACTATGTTATAGATCACATTTCAAATTTTATTTTTAAATTTTAACTATGTGTTTTAATCTCATTTGTAAGCATAGTCATAAAAATGATACGTGTACTTATTTTATGTAAATAAGATCAAAATTTACAACAAAAAACATATTAATATAAATTAGTAATAAAATATTAATATGAAAAAGCTATCAAAAACAGTAGTAATTTGAAATTTTAAATAGAATTTAATATATTTGACATTCAATCTTTAATTAAGAGGCACAAAATACTTTAACTTCAAAGTTTAAACTGCTGGTTTTTAATGCTTTTATTTTAACAAAAATATGTGATGTCACATTTCCTCTTACACACTCCCACCCCTTTGTCCCAAACTATCACAATAACATAAATCTCGCCAACCCCCTCCAAGTACGATATCATTTGTGGGCGGCCTCTAAATAATATTTAAAGTTTATTTATAGGTTATTTATAATATTTAAAGTTTGTTTAAGTATATTTTTGGCAAAAGAGTTTTATATTATATCATAACCTATTGAGAAAAAAAAATTAGCGATATGTTTTAATGATGTTATGATGTTTCAAACATAATGAAATTAAAAAGGATCATCGAGGGTGCATTAGAATATGATTCTATGGATTAAGGCCCCTGTCGCTGCCCGCGGCGACACTCGCGAGCTAATGCTATTTTTCTAATAACTCTTCCGCATTTTGACATTTTTAAATATTTTTTTTTTACCATTGGATAGCTGAGGTCCCTTTAAAGATCGCTCCTTGATTACTTTTTCGATTTTGGTCGCAAGTATTTCCTATAAAGTCACTTTCATTTTCAGAACCGGTTTTGGAAGTGAAAGTAACTTTATAAAAGATATCTGCAACCAAAATCGAAAAAGTAATTAAAGAGCGATCTTGAGAGGGACCTCAGCTATCCAATGAAAAAAAAATATTTAAAAATGTCAAAAAGTCAGAGATTTATTAGAAAAATGTCTCTCCATAGGAATAGCATTATTCCGCGACTGTCTTCGCCTGCAATTACAGGGGTCTTAAGCAATACGTTGTATTTATCTTTGTTTTATAAAGAAGCATAAAATTATTCGATTACAGTACGTACTATGGTCCTTTTTATTGTACAACAATTCTTCAATTTTCCGAAGAGTTCCGTTCTCGAAAACATCCGCGAATGTCAAAACCGGGAACGTTGAGACTATCATCCCTTGCGTAAAAGAGGTTTCGGTTATACTTTTTTTTTCTTTTACTGGAAAAAAGCAAATGGAGTTTGTAAAAATACATTTATTTAGCATTCTTTAAAGAAATTAAAATAATTATAAACATACAGTACAAAATTTATTTGCTAGTATATGGTGGAAAGAATTTAGTGATATTTGATTTTTTGACAGAACTATGTGATTGTTTGAGTTCCCATGTAAGGAAAAGTCACGGCCTCGATTTCTATTTTACATTTAAGTTTCCTCACCACTGAAGATTCACATTTTATTGCTTTTACAACAAGCTGTTGTTGATGTTTTAAAATTTCCCCGATAACATTTGCAAGAATTTGCCTGGAATCAAAATTTGAAATTTCAGAAAATTTAGGAAATTGAAAAAAAAATCTTCATTAAAAAAGTAAAGGAAATCACTGATCTATATTTCCTTTCAACGCAAGGACGGAAGTTCTCGCAACTTAGGCCATACAGTAATACAATACGCTATACAGTAGATAATTGTCTAGAAACAATCCCACAGTTAATCTAATGTGCAGTAAAACCACAAAGATTAACAACAAAGCATTTAATCTAAATTGCCGACCTGGGTGCTTGTCTTAGTGGATCGTCGAAAATTCCCAATATGTACGCTAATGGCGCTTGGTGCATGTAAAATCCGTCGTGGGTGCAAAGTCCTCCAAGTTACCTGTGAATTATACCTCTGGAGGTGCCTTGCCAGGTGAAGGTCTCGTCATCTGATCAAGGCTCTAAATTACGAGACCAACTTGAGTAGTCATTTGCAGTACAAGCAACAGGATGTAACCTTAAGCAACCGACAAAACAAAGTATGCCCAAGCGAGAAGTAAGTACTGCAGATGTGATAACGTGCGAAGCGAAAGAATCAGGTTTATTGCCGCTACATGGAAATTAGGCGGTAACCCGCCCCGATACCAGGTATCTAACCCGTTAAGCTGAGGTAACTCGGCAGGTAGGTGGCCTGGTCATCGGTTAGAAAGAAAGAAAGTGTCCAGTATCACGTAGTTCATAGAATTGATAAAAATAAGTGAGTTTACTTTGTAAAAAAGTATTCTTTATAATACAAATTTCGCGAATAACCATGTCCAGTATATCCAAATGTTGAAATATTCCGCATTGTTCATTTCGCGAATAATAAAAATTCGCGAATGTTAAAGGATTACTGTACTATAAAATAAAAATTCTAAGTAATATTCTATTAAAGTTGGAAAGTTCTACACAATCTAGGATTCGTGATGCATGATTTATAGTTCTTGTATTATAAATACAGCCGGATTCTTTGAATAAAGTCATCGAAAAATTCGGAGCCTTTCAACCACTGGGGACTTCTAGCACTTTTTAAATATGAACACTACCGGCTTCTTTGATCAATAACATTGAAAAATTCCTATGCAAGATTTATCGAGTTTCAACTGGTAATTTTATTAGACATAATACGAATGTTAAACTGATTTCCTCTATTAGAAAATACATTTCAAAATTTATGTTCTCAGAGGATCAGAAGAGTTGTGCCGCACCAAATTGTCAAGGTCAATTATTTTGAATTCATTGTCGGCTATTTTAAACAGCAAAGTTTCAAATATTTCTCGAACAAAATTTAATTCGATTACAAGCTGGTTGTGTTGTTTATTCATAAACACTTCTTAAGAGACATTTAAGTTAGGTATTTGCTCGAAAATTCGACATACTTGCTTGCGTTATTCAAACAGATTTACTATCACTGAGATAAAATGTTCGAGGGTTTATTCTTAAACAGTTTTAAAGTTCTTGCTGGTTTTCTGTAGAATTTTCATCACAAATTCTATGGAAATCTCTTGAATTTATTCTAAATTCCAAACATTGGCCTGCCTAAGGAAGATAGTCTCTGTAAGAGTGATTTCTCTAGATTGAGGTGTGTTTTAGACCTAATTAAGTTTAGGTAAATAATGGCAAAAACGTAGTCAAAGGCAGTTAGGCAAAATACAGGGCTGCACAAAAGAATTGAAATATGCTACCGTTCATTGGATATAAATTTCTGAAAGTCAAATTTTTACCTATTACGCGTTTTAACACTTTACAATATAGTTGAAAGTGAATTCGGTTATCTCTGCGTACTCTAGCTTGTATTAATATAGTTGGATTGCTCTGTAATTGATATATAATATTGAGATTTACCATGCCATTCTCGGTATTGAAAATAAATTACGTAACGTTCATAATTTATTTACAGAGCCACTCAAAAATATTTCATTACATTATAGTCTATGGGAAAATATTGTATTTATCTAAATGTGTCACACTTAAAATCGTTATCTGATCTTTTCATCTATCCGCATAAAATAGCGTAAATCTACTAAATAAATGGTTTGAAATTTAAATTTTATATAATCGTTGCAGAATTTTGTCGAGTCATTTTAAATTTTATGAAAATGGGTAAGAACTTAAAAAGATAATAACAAAAGCTTTCTTCATTCTGTCAAATCATATTATACGAAACTAATTCTATAATATCTCATAATAGAATAAATGATAGAGTAAATGATACTAAATTTTCCATATTGATTAAGTGGTATTTAAGATGGTGTTTTAATAGTTTCATGTTACAAAATTTAAGATTTATAATCGTTTCACATTTTGTATTCGTGCATTTTTACATAAGAGCATACAGCTATTTACATACAGCTGTTGTATCAAAATCTGAATATTTATAAAAATAGCTGTAGTACGAATACACCTCATTTGCCACGTTTGACGTGCAATTTCCGATTTAAAAAATCTTATTTTCAAAAATGAATAATAATAAAGATATTTTAAATGAAACTTCAAATGCTAAAAACTTATTACCGCTTATGATCCAGAATCTTTATGAACTCATACAATTCTTCTTATTATTATTAATTTTATTTATTTATTATTTTAATTTATTTTAATTAGATTTAAATAATAGATTTATTATTTAAATCTCTGTTAGCATTGTTGGAAATTTCACATCAAGAGTAGTAAATGAGGTGCATTCGTACTATAAGGAAGTTAATATTCAGATCTTGGAGTGATAGTGTGTAGTACAGTAAAGCATCGTTTATACGACGATCACTTATACGACATTTACATTTATACGACGTTTTACTGTGGTCCCGATTCATTCCTATTTATTTTAATGTAAAAATATATCTTTTATACGACGCCCAAAATCGTTTACACGTCGATTTTTCGATTTTGTATAGGTTTATTTTTGTTTATTTTTCTTGTGTATTTTACGAACGAGCGGAAGCTGGCAGCTATGAATGATACCAAAGAGCTCTCCACATTATAAAAATGTGGGCTGGTGCTCGATTAGTCTGAAAAATCAGCTTACGTGTAACAGATTACACTGGGAGGGGTCATTATTTTTTCGGGGATGTCAGCTTTCGCGACCTGTTTTAAGTTGCAAATAGACTATCCTTCTAACTGTTATCAGTATTGGCGACTTTTAGTTGGCCATGCGGGGTTTTTGATCTTTAACTTTAAATGGAAAAGAAATGATGTTCTGCAAATGAGGAACCTTTCGGTGAAACATAAATAAAGGTACGCATATTTAAATTGCTTACTAATCCCCCCCCCCCGTTTTTAAGATTATTTGTTTATTTTGGTTTGTTTAAATTAAAAAGCATGCAAATCATCACGTTAAACATTAAAATTTAGTGAAAACAAACTTATTTCTAGTTTTGGAAGTGAAAATCGATTATACGTCGTTATCGTTTATACGACGTTTTTCGGTAGTCCCTTCGGCGTCGTATAAACGATGCTCCACTGTACTTCGGATACAGTAGAGTACCTGAAATGTTTTGTGTATCCCTGTAAATACTATCTGCTTTCTATTATACGGGAAGTAACATGTATTAAACCTCAGCACCGTATATCAATTTCACAAAATGTGAAATAATTTAATATTATTAAAACGTGCCCCAAATAATGTTTCCTTCTATACCATTATCTAATGGAGTACTTTTGTGAAGCACTGTAAATTAATAATAAATAGTCTTTGCACTACAAATTATACAGAATGTATATTTTAGTATATACTTCATAGATGGATTTCGATTTTATTATTTTCGAAAGAGTATAACACTATAAAAGTACGCTTGAAACTATTTTTTTCCATTGTCCGTAATGTAGCGGAATCTTTTGATTGTCCCTATAATTAATCTACGCATCCGATTTTCGTAAAATTTGAAATGACTTTACAAAATTATACAATAATTATATATTTTAAATTTCAAATGATTCGGTTGCATAGTTTTTGTTCTGTTATGTGCAGATAAACCCTTACGAAAATGGCTTTTAGAATTTTATTGAAAAACTTTTATAAGATCCTATAGAGTTATGGCGCGTTTTTCTATAAAATAGTTTAAAATCTATAGAAATATAAATAGAAATTCAATAGAAAATTTTGTAGAGCAGAAATTTCTATTAAACTTCTATTAAACACTTTCTCTCTACATATACAGTGGAACCTGTCTAAAGTGACCACCCTTGGGACCGGCTAAAATGGTCACTATATAGAGGTAGTCACTTTATGGAATGTCTTTCAAAGTTGCACATTAAAACTTTTGTAATCTCAAAAAATAAAACAAAATATAAATAAGTAAAAATGCACTATATTAAGTATGATTAATTAACAAGTATAATAACTGAATTACTAATTTAAAATGTACTACATAGAATATAATTTACTTAAAACATTCATTATTTCTTTTAAAAACAGTTGAAATTCCATATTGAATTGATTTAAATAACACATAACTACAAAGTGTACTATAATTTATACGCATTTTTATTTTCATTGTAATTGTATGATGATTTCTATAACTGGCAGTAATAAACATTTCAAAATCACCTTAGACAAGTGCTAATATCATTACAATAAAGGACAAAGTGGTCACTTTATAGAATAAGCAAATGATGACTGTAAGAGATAATTTTCTGTACATTTTAATGGATCAAAATAAAATTTTAGAAAATGACCACTTTAGTCTTTTACTTTGAAAATTTTCGGCATGCAGAAAAATGAATAGTCACATTTTACAGGTTCAAATAACACTGACAATGACAAGCTAACTGGTAACTTTACGCTGGAGGAGACATTAGACAGGTGGTCACATTACCGGACAATTCTAATACAGTCGACTCTCGTTAATTCGAAATCGGATAATTCGAATCTTCGCTTAATTCGAACTAAACATGAAGTCCCGAAATGTTCAATGGTAAAATAACGCTAAAAATTATCATTAATTCGAACTCGTTTTCTCTTGACTCCGTTTAATTCGAACTAACGAGAATTCCGATTTTTCATTTTTCTTTTCTTTCTCACGGATTTCAGATCATTTGAATAACATCCTTTCTTCGATTTTTGTTTAAATTGTTCCGAACGAGTATACATATAATCCAATGCATTTGATATCTATTTTCTTAGTGTCTCTTCTGCCCATCAGTGACACATTTTTCTTCCATTGTGCTCGTTTCTAATCTTTTAATTAGTTTATGTATTTATACATTCTAATTTAATATTAAGTCATCTTCTAATGATAACAGACGAAATAAATAATTAAAAAAAAACACTATAACATTAATTCCTATGTAATAGTACCATATTAAGCATGTTTCATTTCATATTTTCCATAATTCGAACTTCGGATAATTCGAACATTTGTTGTGGTTCCGACGAGTTCGAATTAACGTGAGCCGACTGTATTATTTTACATGAGCACAAGTAAACTTTTCCAAAAGTGATCACTTTAGCAGGGGTCGGAGCATATAGGACAAATTTTATTGTTCTGACCAGAATTTTTTATGAATAATCTTTAAGATACATTTTTACAAGACATGCGAAAGGAATATTTTATGAAAATTAGTGGCAAAAAATTCTGGTCAGAACAATAAAATTTGTCCTATATGCTCCGACCCCTGCTTTAGCCAGGTGGTCACTTTAGCAGGTTCCACTGTATTTGTATTAAACGTCTACAGGTATTTCTATAGATTTTAAACTATTTTATAGAAAAACGGGCCACAATTCTATAGGATTCTATAAAACTTTTTTCTATAGAATTATAAAAAGCATTTTCGTAAGAAAACGGACGGAAGGATTAACGAACGGACTGAACGATGATTGCAGGGGCTACGTATTTACATATTTACGAATGCACCTAAAAACAGTTTCTCCTAACTGCTGCAAGAGTTAGCAATCAGTCGCTATCCTGCTGTTCTTTTCTTTAAATAATAATATCAAACATTTCTTACACAAGAATTAATAGAATTATAATAGGTTGCTTTATTAGAAATATTACGAATATTGAGTTATTTAAACCAAATGAAATACGCAGTTGAAAAATAGCTTCTTCAAGCTGTCAAAAGAAGTCAGAAGTTTAAATCATTGTCGGATCCATTGAGTAATAAAGATTCAAGTTTTTCTCGAAGAAATTTTAATAAGAAAACAACCGGCCGAGTTATTTTTGCATAACTGTTTTTAACAGACATTGAAATCAGATGTTTGTAGAACAATTGGGCGCAATTGTCTGAGTTGCTCAAAAGACCATAATCAATGAGAATAGATCTTCAAGGTTGGTTCATAAATAACGAGTTTTAATTGGAAGGCTTTCCTAAAACGTAATATCTGACGAAAATTAATAATGCTTTAAAGGTCGCTGAAACGCTCGTTATATGGCATTTTAACGTTATTTATGCTGATATAATTAAATGTGATAAATCCTGACACATTTATGGTACGAAATACTTCCTGACGACAATGCTGGTGATTCGTAAAATTATTACCATTTATTCTCGAGTAAATTTATGAGTTGGTATAATTCTAAAATAGTATTAATCTCTTTAAGGACATTAAAAACAAACACACACATAAAAACAGAGTTTTCTCCGATAACTTTCTAGCAATTCACAAATAATCATTATTTTCTAATATGGTGCTGTTTCTATAGAATAGTAACATCGAAATTTTCTTCGCAAGAATTTATAGAATTACAATAGGTTACATTATTAAAAATATACTGAATATTAAGTTATCTTCAGCAACTTAAATACATATTTGAAAAACACCTCATCATACCTTGAAAATAAGTCACAAATTTTAAATCATTGTCGAGTTGTCTAAGTAATAAAGGTTCCAGTTTTTCTAGGAGAAATTTTGATAGGAAAAGAGTAGACCGGGAGACGGCAGCAAAGGCCATAGCCGTATAGAGTTCACCAATAAATTTTTTAGATTAGTTAAATCTCGATTCGCATATTAAAGCGCAATCGGGCTGTCATCTCATATCTTGGTGGAAAACACCTGGATACCCTATTTTACCGCTTGACTCGTAGATTTACGATTATGTTTTCCTGCACCCAAAAGGATGAAAACATGGAAAAGTGGGTGCAGGAAAACATAATTGTCTGGGAGAAGCGAAGTCTTATGCACATAGTACGTAACGATATTAAAAGTAAAAAAAATTCTTTCGTCAAGCAAATCTCAAAAAGTACCTGTCGGATTTCGATTCTGTTTGTACCAGAAGGTACCTATGAAGGTAACCTGGTGAATGCACCTACTTACAAAAATTAATTCCAAATAGTTTAAAAGTTATATTAAAAAAACTGGTAAAAAAGTACAATTTCATTGCATTCGTCACAGATATTTAATGTGCGTCACTTTTCACCGGCTTGATGTTTTCGTTAGATTATAGAATTTGAACACATGGAGCAAAGAAAATGCGGAAGCAATTTTTATTTAAGCACAATAAAACATATTTAAACTTAAGCAAATTGGAAAAGAAATCTGTTTCATTGTTTATTTATTTATTTATTTTATTTTAAAGAAAAAAGTTATGATACTTAATAACTTAATATTTTAGAATTTGCGATAATTTTTATAAAAGCATTTTGTAATCGCGGTTAGAATCATATATTTCATGCTTGCAAATTGGAAACATTTCTTTCGTGTTTAAATAAAAGACGAGTTTGACATGCGTGCTTTAGATATTACCTTTGATTCTACTTAGTTATCCTGTCAACCAAAAAATAATCGCAAAATTATAAGATTAAATGCCAATAATCTATGATCATGAATGTCACATTTAATGTCATTAAATACGATACACGCATTTTAAACGTCATTAAATGATTTTTGTTTTGGACTTTTTAATTGTATTTTTATTAATATTCCAATAAATACTTTTTTATATTTGAAATAAAAATTATGTCAATATTTATAATTTGGTTATTAGTATGGCGATTTGTAAAATTTCGCGAAACTGATCGGCGGGATAACCAAGAAGTACCTTACTTTTAATCATAGATTACAATCTGTTATTTTCTTTACATAGATTACTTAATGTTATTTCTTAAAAAGCAATCTGAGTTAACCGGCGATTATTGCGAGATTACACTCATTTTATTATGGTTAAATTTTATAAAAACACATAATGGCAGACGTCATATACGCACTAAGTTGGCGCGATTGCAACAAAATGGCGATTTTATGTCTCATATGGTAACCTGTTTATTTTGTTTCATCAATTTATTTAAAAAAAAACAATAATTAAGCTATAAACAGTTATAAATAAAAAACATTATAATAAATATAATAAAAAATATAAATATCACAAAAAATCATAAATATTAACATTTAGAGCAATATTCAAAAACTGTCACCAAAACAAAGTTTTCACCAATTTGTGGGAGAAAAAGTCGCTCTACGTTGTGCTTTTTTGACATCCGTACCATGTTTAGATGTAAAAATAAGCATAAACATTCATCAGGCTTGTTTATGTAGCTATTTGCAACAAATCTCAACTTCTAAAGTCCAAACTAGAGAAAGTTTATAAAAACGCCAAGGTAAAATAGGAAAAGTTTCATGAAATTAGGGCAGGTATATCATATACGCATCGGGTTTATAGCAAATTTGGCGAAAATCGTTTTTAAATATTTGTTACATATATATTTTTATTAGCTCACAGACTATCATAGCCTGAGAGCTTATGTGCCCATCCGTTCTGTATGTTCGTGCGTAACGCGATAACTCATGATAAAAATATCGGATCCACTTGAAATTTTGTATATAGGTATATCTTGATAAGGCGCTTCCCTGATTAGTTTTTGGAGTTCATTCGGTATGTATAAGAGGGGGAACGGGGGGCTCACGCCCCTCCCCTTAATTGATATAAACGAGATTTTCATGCAGAATTAACAGTTTTCGTTCAAAATTTAGATATAGGATCATTCTGATGAGGCGAGTCCGTGGCTGTTATTAGGTGTTCATCGAATAAGTATAAACAGGGGGAACGGGGGGCTCACGCTTCGCCCCTTATTTGATATAAACGAGATTTTCATGCAGAATTAACAGTTTTCGTTCAAAATTTAGATATAGGATCATTCAGATGAAGCGATTCCGTGACTGTTATTAGGTGTTCATTGAATAAGTATAAACAGGGGGAACGGGGGGCTCATGCCCCTCCCCTTAATTGATAGAAACGGGATTTTCATACAGAATTAACAATTTTCGTTCAAAATTTAGATATAGGATCATTCTGATGAGGCGAGTCCGTGGCTGTTATTAGGTGTTCATTGAATAAGTATAAACAGGGGTAACGGGGGTTCTAATGCCCCTCCCCTTAACTTGTATAAATGGATTTTTCAATCAGAATTGTCAGATTTCGTTCAAATATCTGAATAGTTTTGGAAGTTTAATGGTTAAGTATAAAAGAGGGGAATAACTCCTCTTAAATTATATAAATGCTAAATGGGTTTTTATTAAGAATTATCCGATTTGCTCTGAATTTTGGATATAGATTTTTTAATATGATAAAGCATATACTTGATAGTTTAGGAGATTCAATGATTAAGTATAAAAAAGGAGAAAGGGGAGAGCTGTTTCCCCTTCTTAATTGTTTTTTCGAACGGAATTAACGAAAATTCAAGGCTGTAATGTACAATTAGTATGCGTAGCCTGTGAGCTCAATGCCATCAGTTCAACTGGGCAATATTCTTTTTATTTCATTTATTTTCTATTATTTTAAAAAGGAAATAACAATAAATAAGAACACGATTAATTAATAAATATAAAAAAAAATTCATTTATATTATTTATAAAAACACAATTTATTAATAAATAAACAACAGCCGGGTTACCAAGCCATGCAAAATAACAATATTTTGGCTCTAATTATGCGGAAGAGTTCCATATTCTTTTGTAGCTTTTTTATTTATTTACTTAATTTTGTGGCATTAAATGAATCGATGTGATTTTGATCTTCAACCTTTGGGGTTGCATTTTTAATACTTTCCAAAAAGTTGAAAAGTGTTTATGAATTCGGTTTGTCTGTCCTTCTGGCCATCCATCCGCCTAGCCTCGCTCTAATACCAGTAAATAAACACTTATTTTAATGCAATTGGTAAACCTTATTAAGGTCTCCTAGGCATGGTTGGTATTATATATGATGTATGTGGGATTAAAGTTCCTTTGGAAGGGCACCAAAAAGAATTCGATTACATTATGGTGCGTGGGGAAAAAACATTTACAGAATATTTTAATGATATTATACCATTGCAGATGGATTGAAACTGGTGTAAATCACCGAGTTTTACAACGATTACGTAAGAACAGGACATTCATAGCATTTTAAATCCATTTACAGGGTGACACAAAAGATATCAGCTACAATACTGTGTTTTAATACCAATTGTAATAAATACCAATTGTAATACCAATTGTAATAAATACCAATTGTAATAAATAAGTAGCCCTTACAGTCGTCGTCTAATCCGCCAGTTTGTTTGCCTATCCATCTGTCTGTCCGCATCTAACAGCACAAAATTACCCAACCGATTCGTTTGAAATTTTAAGTATATATTTGGTGCCGAATTTTGTTGTGTCATTTAAAATTTTAGTAAAATTGGATACGTAGTTCAAATACAGGGACAGTTAATAGTATTGCGTTACATTACGACCGATGGGTTGAAATATTTCCCAAGTGCTTTTTAATTATAACATCCGTCGAAACAAAGAAATTGAGGAGCACTATAATATAAATATTTTAGAATATGCCGCACAAAGAATACTTATTATTCATTTACAGGCTACTACAAAAGAATTCCGAACCATAATGGTATGTGGGGTGAAGGGGCATTATTTCTTTCAATCCCTAGATTTTCTCATTTGTCATTACAAGGTCTTTTAAATAATAACTTATTCAGGTGAAACTGCATAATCGAGTTCACTTTTGCGTATTTGAGCCTGCATGTTTTGCTGAAAAAAATGTGTTCAGATTTTTAAATCACTGCTCATGACATGGCAACTCAAAACTTGTGCTGACGAAATATTCAAACCTCGTGTCGTACTTTATACTACAAGCATTGCCAATTCCTTTTATTTGATGCATGCTAAAGCGAAATACTGCTCAAGTTCTTTAGAATAGGTTTGAAAAGAAAACAAAACAACGTATGTAGTGATTAGTATGCACGACATATTTAAATCCGAATGATCATATCTGGAACACACTCAAACAACGCATCGTATTCCTTTTTGGCGTTTTCGAGATTTTTATGTATCACATTTTAAAGAGAGAATTCCCTAAATTCCTATCGAGAACCTCATCGCATCAATAGAAATCAGATGTAGATATTATACTGTTGTATATATTAACTATTCTGGATTAACTATTTAAGGGGTTCAACCTAGAGATCTGCACGGGCCGGCCCGCGGGCCGGGCTCGGGCCAATTTCCAATAATGGCATTCGGGCCGGGCCGGGCCTAGGCACTAATCCTTTCGGGCCGGGCCCAGTCACTAATCTTTTCGGGCCGAGCTGGGCTCGGGCCTTAATTTTTTTGCTGGAGTATCGGGCCGGGCCTAACTTTTTTTTTCCGTACGAAGCCGAGACTGATTCCATTCTTCCTAGTTTTCATGGACCAAAATAATAAGTTCCTATTGAATCTATATGAAAATCCTTTTCTCGACTTTTTATAAATCAGTAATATTTGGCTTTGTCCAAAAATTTCTGCAAAAAAAGCATATACTTTTAAGCCGTCATTATTCTACTATTAACCATTAGAATTTATTCCTTTTACAGAATCGTAGATTACTAGGCGTTTTAAAATAGAATTAAACACACACACACACACACACACACACACACACACAAAAAAAAAAAAAAAAAAAAAAAAAAAAAACCATGATTATGACGGATTTTTTTTTTTTTTTTAAACTGAAAACTGAAAGTTTCTTTTAAAATGTTCATCCATGCAAAATGAATACAACAATACGGGAGAAAAAAATATATTAAACATTTACATCTGTTAAGAAGGGAATGCATTTTTTTTCGTTCCAGAGCGATTTCGTCTTTGGAAATTTTACCATATACCGCTTTTTCGAATTTTTGTCTCCATTACTGGTAATATGGATTAATAATACAAGTGATAACTGAAACATTTACTTACAACAAACAAAGATTCATTTAAAAGCATAAATATCGCAGCCTATGGCACTTTTGCATAAATGGAGATTTTAAACGTGAAAAAAAAAGACTAATATAATTTTTTTGGTCAGAACTCTTCCTTAAGATGAAAGATCAATGTTCTGTAGAAATTCAGTCGAGCCGGGCCGGGTCGGGCCATTATTTTTTTCGTTCGGGCCGGGCCGGACTCGGGCCGAAATTTTAACTTTCGGGCCGGGCCGGGTCGGGCCAATATTTTTTTCGTTCGGGCCGGGCCGGGCGGGGGCCGCAATTTTAAATTTCGGGCCGGGCCCGGGCCTGGAAATTTCGGCCCGTGCAGACCTCTAGTTCACACACCATATAAAAAAATTCTCTCTTTCTATTCAACGATCATGGTTTGTGCCATTTTTAGGTACTAAAATTGGTGTGGAAACTCTTTATGTTCTTAATGTAATTTCAGAGTTCAAATTCAGATACAAGTTATTTTAGTATTTTATTATCTGTATTACTTTTAATGTATTTGCGTACTTCCAATTTTATACCCATGCATGGCTGTTTTGCATAGTTTATTTCCCGATTTTTAAACCGTGTATTCGAATTAATATAGAATATTTTGCAATTCTATATTTCCCTTTTGTCATTTTCATCATTTGAACTTGAGACAGTATAACGTCAATTAAAGGTAGCATCTTATTTTTTTTCTTTTACTTTTTGCAAGTTATTACTAAATCTATGTTCTCAGCATTATCGCTCAGACTAATCCCTCTCAGGGAAGTCCTAGTGGTAAATCTATAAAACAATCCTTAAAATCCGGTTTTTAAGCGGTTTCCACCGATATATGACTTAGCAGACCGATTGCATTTTAATGTGCGAATCGAGATTTAGCTAATTCTAGAATTTTAATCCGTGAACTCGATGTGGTAATTGCCTATGCTGCCGACTCCCTGTTTAAATTGTTTTGTTTTATTGGATATTTGTGGAATAATTAGATGCAAATTCTTGCATTGTTAAAAAGACTAATTAACGAGAAAAAAATCTTCAAGATTTTCTTCATAAACAGTTCTAAAATTCTAACTGATTTCTCATAAGAATAATAAATAGATGAGAAAAAAGGATAATGTATTCTGAGAAATTCCAGCAAGAATTAGTTATAATTTCACATGTTTCTCAAAACATAAAGCTGTCGAAATTTCGTTATGCTTTAACTTTCGCTGAAATGTTCATTAAAAAGCATTTTAACTGTTATATATGTTGATACGTGGCAAATCCTAATATCATTATGAGATAAACTATTTTCTGACGAAAAAGTCCGTAAATCTGTAGCTTATTAACAATAGAATTCCTAACAGGAGTCAGTTTGACACCAAAAGAATAATCAAATGTCGATTAAAACTAGGAATAACTTCATAAAATAGTAAAATATAAACCACAGAGAATATATTAAAAATTAGATTAAATAATTCTGTACAATTTAACTAATTTCCCAATTAATTTTCAGCAATGAAATTACCCTTAAAATTTATTGAATATTTATACGGGATTTATCCCTTGCTAACTAAGCGTAGAGACCAACAGGGTGAAAAATATTCAATCCGGAGATCGAATCCGGAACCCCTCGAATAGTGCTCCAAGTGCTCTACCATTTAAGCTACAAGGACGATGCCCAGCTTAGAATTTTTTGCACACATATATTGGTAACGCAGCACTACAGCACAAGATGAAATAGTTTTAATGAGCACACAATCCTGAGGTGTAACATGACACACAAACAAACACATGATCGATGAATACGTATACAATTTTATTAATTTTTACCACGCTTTTATTAACTTCACCTGTATGTTTGTGAGTTTGTAACTCTCCTTATTTTATGTATGTTCACCGATTACTCCGAAACCATGCAACCGATTAACTTGGTTTTGGTGTTAAATGAAAGACGATGCTCTCGAATTGATACCACTTCAGTTTCATCGAAATTAATTCAGTACTTTTTTAGTAATTAGGCAAAAACTAATAAAATTAGTGATTTTTTGCTAATTAAAAGTGTTGAATACGTTCACTCAATGGAGTGTAGACAGCATGGCCGAGCGGTCTAAGGCGCCGGATTGAAGCTCTGTTTTCCGAAAGAGATTGTGGGTTCGAACCCCACTCCTGACATTAATTACATCTATAAAAAAATTTCCGTATTACAGTTTTTATTTTTAACCGGCTTCAGAAAAGGAAGAGGAAGTTATCAATTCGACGCGTATGTATTTTTTTTCTATGTATGTTCACCAATTACTCTGAAACTATCCAACCGATTAATTTGGTTTTTGTATTAAATATAAATATAGTTTAATAAAACTAAAAACCACGCTTTTAAAGTAATCAAACTAAAAAGTGAAAAATAAATATAGTTTAAAAAAACTAAAAAACACGCTTTTTAAGTATATCAAACTAAAAAGTGAAAAATAATTCGTACTATAAGCTGAAAACGAAAATAGATGAAAAGTACTATATTACTATAAAATCATTGTTATTATAGAAATCAATTAATAAGCAATAAACAAAATTATCGGGGAAAAAAAGCGTGGGGTGCTTCTTCAGAACTGATAGATGAAGCATGCTAGATGGAGCACCCCACGCTTTTTTTTCCACGATAATTTTATTTATTGCTTATTAATTGATTTCTATAATAACAATGATTTTATAGTAACATAGTATTTTTCATGTATTTTCGTTTTCAGCTTATAGTACGAATTATTTTTCACTTTTTAGTTTGATATACTTAAAAAGCGTGTTTTTTAGTTTTTTTAAACTATATTTATTAGCAATCAAATTAAGCTTTAAATTATTGAACATTTAATACGTGATTTATCACTTACTAACTAAGCATAAAAACCAACAGGGTGAAAAATGTCCAAGCCGAAACCCTTCGCATAACGCTCCAAATGCTTTACCATTTAAGCTACGAGAACGACGCTCAGCTTAGTATTTTTCATAATTTTGAATTTTATATAATTTAATAATTCTGAGCAAAAATTATGGTGTAAAATATTTTTCTATGGCTTGAGTAACATTTCGAGGTGTTCTAGTTATTACTTCGAAAATAATTGTGCATCTATAATGTTGTTTCATACAAAAATAAAAAACAAATGTTTTCTTCTAAGCTTTTTCTAGCAGTTGACAATTATCGTATATACTTGAGTGTAAGTTGACCCGCAACTTTTTTGCTTCAATTTTTCACATAATCAAATCAAAGATGTCACTTACAAATGCGAAAAAGTTATAACAAAACAAAAATAAAATTGTTAAAAAAAATTTCACTAATAAATTATTGTCATTTGTATAATATATTTTCTATAATTTATTATAATTCATATACATAAAAAATCGGAATTTTGCAGTATTCGAAATTTTATTTATTCTTTTTTAATTGTTCCATTTATTTACTCACCGAAAATTGTTAGAAATTTTTCGACTTATACGTGAGCACATATACGATACTCTTTATTTTTTAATAACGTACCGATTACATTGAATAATGATATCTAAAATTTCTTATGCGAAAATTTATACAATTGCAATCGATTTCGTTATTAAAAACAGTGAATAGTAAGTTATTTTATCCGCTGAAATATGCATTTGAAAAACAACGTCTACAGGCCAATATATACACACATATACAATATATAAACATATATATATATCATCTTTTTTTAATTATGAAGATTCAAGTTTTACCCAAAGAAATTTTAATATTCTTAATTGTTTTTAGCGGACATTAAATTTGGATATTTGTAAGTTATTGTCTGCGCTGTTAATATGGCTATAATTAATTAGAAAAAAAGAAATCCTCAACGATTTGTTCACAAACAGTTCTAAAGCACTAAAGGATTTCTCATAAGAAAAATAAACATGTAATAAGACAAACTGGCAATATGTTCTCAGAGATTCCAGCATTAATCAATTTTAATTGGATGTCTTTCTCGAAATGTATTGTCCGATTAAATTGAGTAAATGATTTAACGTTCGTTGAAACGCCCGTTAAGTAGCATTTTAACGGTTATGCAAGTTGATGCAATTAAATGTGATCATTCCAGACGCTTTTATGCGACGAAATATTTCTTAACGACAACGGTCATGACTATTTTGCTTTTTAATTTTTTCAAGGGCAAATAGAGTCAAACCCGGTTAAGAATATCCCGGGTAAATAAAGATCTTGCAATCTTCTATTATCACTGATATTTGTTGTGTCCCTTAATAAATTTGATTATTGCATTTAAAATACTTATATAATTATTCTCAAATACAATATCTTAAATATATGTGTGTTTGCTTATTCTTTAATGTTTAATTTAATGATTTTGGATTTAAATACGTAAACTATCAATATTCTTTTGTCCGAAATCATTTAAGGGGACGGTGGACGTTAATTTTTTTTTTTAATTTTCATCACAGCAATATGAAATTTTCTGCATATATACATTTTACCAAAAGCATATAGAACACCTTCAAAAAAATTTCCAATCTTATTAAAATTTTTAATTAAAAAAAATTCAATTTTTAAACGAAATTTTAAAATGCTCCTCGTGTTTTAATTTTTGAGATATTTTGTTGCTTTTGAATTTTTATTACTTAAAACTTTATTATAAACATATTTGCATAAGATTTCTTTTAATCTCTTGAATAGATAATATTTTACAGTTTTTTTTTTTTTTTTTTTTTTTTTTTTTTTGAAATTCCATATCGATTTTCATCAAAATTTTGCCTTTTAATAAGTAAAAAATCAAATTTGACTATCTTAATGAAGATGAATTTTAAAAAGCTTACACAATTTCTTTTTAAACAATATCAGGATACTTTCTTATCAATTTCATAAATATTGATAAAAGATTACTTCGCAAGAAGCATTTCAAAAATCTAAAAAAGCTGAAAAATTAGTTTTGAGAAAAACAGATTTAAAGTACGTATATAATTACACTTACCTTTATTATTTACCTCTTAAAACCTTCATAAATGATATTTTAATAAGAAAAAACTGTTTTGGTACTATTACACTGCAGAAATAGGCCTTTTTTGCGACGATTTTACTCAAATAAAGGTCCACTGTCCTATTAATACGCTATAGAGTTTCGGTCCCTTCAGACAAGTTATTTCACTTAGGAGGTCTCAGGTCTTTTAACACTCTGAGTGCCACGACTGACTGACTCTATAAAATATGGTATAAAACAAAAAAAATATATATATTTTGTTTTAAGCAATTATTAAGAAAATATAATCCTGTAATAAATAAAAGCAAATTAAATTTTAAATATTAGTACATTAATAACTTAAAACAATGTAATTTTTTTTAGTTTAAAATTATATTTTAGACTGTCAGTCACCAAGGACTGACTCCGCCTAAACGGAATATTTAGTGTCAGTCACCTGTGCTGTGATTGACATGGCACTCAACGTGTTAAATGAAAAAAATCACAGAAAAAAGTATATTTTCAAATTTAATAGCTTAAAATATTTATGATTTAAAAACACTATTTTTATTAGAATTAAAATTTATAACTGTTTTTTCATATCATATTTTAAAAAAGAACTTCAAGCTACAGAATTAGTATTTATAGAGCGCTTCAAACTGTCAGACATTTGCTGGGAAGGAAATTTGCATAACAATTTATACGCGCAAGTTTACAAAAGAAATTTTGCAACCAGAATTAATTTTTTTGTGTCTAATTGTACTTAAGATTGTAATAATTACCCTGAATCTGAATAAATTTATACGTAAAACATTTTTACATTTTTAATAGAAATTTGCATTTAGCTAATAGAAAATTTTGAAAATTTCAATAATACAATCCTTTAAGAAAATACATTTTTAAACAATAAAAGTGAAATTTCAAGTTTAAATTATATAAACTAACATCAAACATTTATTTTGAAAATTTAAGGAAAAAATATTCAGAAGTTCTTGAGATATCCTGCGCGTTATACACAGTAAAAAAGAAAAAAAAAATCTGTTAAGTTACTAAGAAATTTCTAGTACTCTTCTAGTACTATTTCTAGTATTCTATGAACTTTTCATGTAACGGTAACAGCAAAAAGTCATGTAATCTTCCTCCGTTACATGAAATTTTGCTGTTATCGTTATATAAAAAGTTCTTGGAATACAAATCTACTAAAAAAATTTTGTAATTTTAAAGATTTTTTTTTTCACAGTGTACCCCCAAAACGCCATTTGGAGAAAAATGACTTAAAAGTTTCGGAAATGCTGCTTTAGCATAGATGCTAACTTACATGTTTTAATTATTCCGGAGGCTGATCCAAGACAAGCATATTTAAACTGGAAAAAATATATGTAAGTAAATTTATTTTCTTTCTACAATGAACTATCTCAATAATAAGGATTACTCTGGTTTGGTTTGGTTTGGTTTATTTTTGTCGTCCGATTATCTACGCTAGGGATATAGGACCAGGGGGGAGTGCCCTTCGTGGGGGTCTTTCTAAGGGAACCTAACCCGTATTTACGCAAGGTTCGAAGAAAACCACGAAAACTCCGAACGGTTAGGCCGACAGCCGCGATTGGGTTCGAACCCAGCACCTGCCGTCTACCAGTTGAGAGGTCCGTACCTCTCGGCCACTGGTGGGCCCAAGGATTACTCTGTAGCGCCATATTTTTACCCGATAGAGAAATCAAATGAGCATGTTTCTTGACATGCTCATTGAACTGAAATGATATTCATTTCAGTGACAATCATATTTAATTATGAAAAATTCTTTGTAAAATACAGAATTTGTTGCTTTCTTCTATATTTGTTTTATAAGGTATAAATATTAATTGGAAATTCAAAAAACTAGAAAAATATATTTATACAGTGCAAAGGAAAGCCTTTTACTATACCCACATCACAGTGTGACATGCCAGGAAAATGACAAAATGAAATTTACAGTCTTTTATTAATTATTTTATTTATGTTATTAGAACTGTAATGTCTCTTAAAAATACTTCTATGGATATTTTTTAATTAGAAAAAAAATAAAAGAAATTGCGAATTTTATTGTGTGGATTGTAATTTCCGTATTTTCTATATTCATTCCTATGCTTTAGCTGTTGACCGGGTTTAATTCTAATAGCCATAACTTCTGTTCTAATGAGGATTTTACCGAAATATTCATGCCAAAATGTTTAGGGAAAAAAAATTAAATTTCGAAAATTTTGAAGTTTTAAGAGTTGCGGGACTCTTAAGATGCGAATTTTTTGCTTCCCGCGCAAATTCATCAGAACATTGAAAAATAATAAATGGCGCTGAAACGGTACACATATGAGTAAAATGCCCGGTATAATATCATGGCATTCCATCTTAATCAGTTCCTCTACAATGTAATATTCAGCACTCTAAAACAATATGATTAGATTTTTAATTTCACCTAGTGTACAGAAAAATTAGTCAAAAACATAAAGTTTCAAACATGTCTTAGAACATGACTCAGTTCACAAGTGAAAAAAAATCACCTATTGAAAAATGTTATCATTGGTGCTTTACAATGGTCTTTTTTGCAAGTGATTTACGCAGGCAATTTTCATTGTAAATTTATCATTACAACGGCATTTATAGTTTTTCTATGCGCTCATGAATTTCCGCATGAAAAAAAGGGGGTATTTCCATTTGAAAATTTCGAAATTTTTTTCACTGTAACCATGAGAGTCCTATTATTTTAAATCATCACGATTTCGAGCGCATATTTTCGAATAATTAAATCTGAAATTTCTTTCGACTGTATGAGCGATTCAGCCGCTAAGGGTTCATACATCGGGGAAGTTTTTTATGACCACCCTGTATATGTGTGTGTATTATTTTATGATCTAAATGAAAATTGAATAAGACACCTAAAATCTATTTTAATATATCTATCCAATCCTCTTTTTTATTAATCACTCCCCAGATTTTTTTTAATATGATATTTTTGAATCAAATAAAAATTTTAAAAATCAGTTACCACGAAGGAAAACGAATTTTAAAACGAATGTTTTAAATTAGCTTCATGAAAAGAAAATCTATAGTCACTTTTGTGAATTGTTGCATGATTACAAAAAAATATATTCTATTAACCTTCATATGCTGCATTACATGAGTCAATAACAAATATTAAACTGTTTTCTTGTCTCCAAAGTTTCATTTAAAAGCCTTTTACATATTTCTAAAACAGTCGAAAACGTCTTCAATGCGTAGCAGGTTTCTTTGAATAATGATACTGAAGAAACTGGTAATAGTTTAAAATTTTCGTAATCATTATGAAAAAAATATTCTGCTGCAAAAATTAATACGATTATAGAGTGTTTTGTTACTCTGTTTTTTCAACGGTCACTTACATTAAATTATTCGTTAAACAATTGGCAGTAGCTGCGTGCAACACTGTAAAAATAACGGACGATTTAACGGAAGTATTACTGGTAATCTAGACGCCAGTACTATTTACTGTTTTTTAACGGAAAAATTTCCGTAAATTCCGGGAAAAAGTCGAAAAAAACGGAATATTCACGGAAATTTTTCCGTTAAAAAACAGTAAATAGTACTGGCGTCTAGATTACCAGTAATACTTCCGTTAAATCGTCCATTTTTTTTTTTTTTTTTTACAGTGAACGTCCAGAAAATTCAAAAGTTTCAATGAAATCTTGCAATTTCCTCCTGAAAGGTCATTCTTTTAGGAATTCATTCATGCTTTGGTTTCGAAGGCTGAAGAACAAACTATACGATTCAGCGATCATATTACGGGGTTTTTTAAATGTTCTTCCACAAACACGACGAAAATGTAGTTCGCCCACTTTTCATGTAGTGAAATATTATTGAAAGGAGATTTTCGTCCGAAATCATAAAAAATAAAACAATATGGATAGATGCAACTAATCTCATGAAATTTACTACATTTAACGAATAAAAAATTATTTTGTTTAAAACTGAGTATTTCTGGTGCTTCAGAAATGAAAGAATTGGTCGTCGAACGTGAAACAAAAAGTTTCATAACAAACAATGATTTACTTAGATTTCAAACTGTCATTTCTCTGAATTTTTTAATTCATGAAAGTACGTTATGTGGCCATTTTTATGAAATTTTTCGTGATTTATTCCTCCGGGCCATTTTATAAAAAATATAAAATAACTGAATTTTATATGGCTAAATTTAGCTAAAAGATCAAATACAATTTTACATTTTATATAAAATTCTGTTTTTTATATAAAATTATTAGATTAAATATACTCTTTTTAGGTGCGTTCGTAATTATGTAAATACGTAGCACCTATTGTTGTCGCTCAGTCCGTCCGTCTGTCTGTCCGTCTGTCTGTCCTCATATAAGAACGCAAAAACTACCCAACCGAATCGTTTGAAATTTAAAATACATAATTATAACATAATTTTGTCGAGTCGTTTCAAATTTTATGAAAATCAGATGGATAGATCAGTTACAGGGACAATCAAAAGGGTTCCGATACATTACGGTCAATGGGGAAAAAAATTTAAAATGCATTTTAATCGTTTGAAATTTAAAACATATAATTATTGCGTAATTTTGTCGAGTCATTTCAAATGTTATGAAAATCGAATGCATAGATCAATTACAGGGACAATCAAAAGAATTTCGTTACATTGCGGTCAATGGGGAAAAAAGTTTCAAATGCATTTTAATCGTTTTAAATTTAAAACATATAATTATTACGTAATTTTTTCGAGTCATTTCAAATGTTATGAAAGTCGGATGCATAGATCATTTACAGGGACAATCAAAAGTATTCCATTACATTACGGTCAATGGGGAAAAAGTTTCGAATGCATTTTAATGATGTAACACTCATTCGAACATAATAGATTTGGCATGAATCTATGAAATATATACTAAAATATGCATTCCATACAATCTGTGATGCAAATAATTTTTATTATTAAATTACAGGGCCACACAAAAGTATTCCACTACATAAAGCTATACGGAGAAACATTGTTTGTGGGGCGTGTTTTAATTACATTAAACTATTTCACATTTTATGAATATGTTATACGTTTCTGAGGTGTAATAAAAATTACTTTTTGTATATTTACAGGTACACAAAGATTTCGACTACTATACTGTATCCGAAGTACGCTCTACTATATCAGCAAGATCTGAATATTTTTAAAACTTCGTTATCGTACGAACGCACCTCATTTGCTACGTTCACGTGCAATTTCCAACTTGTTTATATAAAACCTTGATATTTTTAAATCAAATACAAAATTAAATCTAAAAGTTAGTACCACTAAAAGAAAAAAAATAATAATTTTTTTTTTTTTTAATTATCTTAACAAAAAGAAGTTTATTTCTGATCCGTGAAAAAAAAAAAAAAAAAAAAAAAAAAAACGTTGTCTGACTATTTTTGTGAATTTTTTTGTTATTTATTTCTGCAACGATTTTATTAAAAAAATATGTCCTTTTAACCTTCATATATTGCATTGCATGAGTCAATAGCAAATGTTAAACTGTTTTCTTGCCTCCTAAGTTTCGTTTAAAAAGCCTCTTACATATATCTAAAACAGCTGAAAACGTCTTTAATGCATAGCCGGTTTCTTTGAATAATAATACTCAAAGAAACTGGCAATAGCTTAAAATCTTCAAACAATCATTATCAAAGAAATATTCTCCTGCGAAACTTAATAAGATTACAACGTGCTTTGTTACTCCGTTTATTCAACGGTCACTTATATCAAATTATTCCTTGAACAATTGGCTGTAATTGCGTGCAACGTCTAGAAAATTCTTGAAGACAAAAGACTATTTTTTATAAATAATTTTTAATCCAATTTTCTTCAAGAAGATTGCACATATTTTACAAGCTATGAATCACATGTTTTTCAATGTTAGTCACATTTGAAGCATATCGTCTCATATTGACCTCTAAACAAACTACGTGATGATATTCAGGGTTAATAAGAAAATTTTATGGAGATCTTTTTGTGAGCTTGTGATCAGAAAACATGTTCGTCCTATAATGTTATTGCAAAGGTTATGCCAGTTAAATTGAATTGAATACATAATTAACCCTTGAACTTTTAAATCGTCGTTGAATTTTGACAACCATGATTTTAGTAAATGCAATTTTGATTAACAAAATGACATACTTTTATCCTAGTAAAAAAGGTAACTAACACTTCTGTTGCCAAAGTAATTGAATTTATTGTGACCACTGCTCTTTTTCGACATATTTAAAAAAATCAAATAAATCATAAATCAATCATAAAAATTGAATGCTTTATAAAAAAGTATAATAAATATAAAAAAAAAGTTTTTAAATCGAATAATTATTTATACCTTATTCAGTCATTCAATCTTAAAAGCGGTCAAAGTTGTTCATCTAAAAATATTTGATAGAATACAAATAAATATGCAAATCAATTTAACCATCTTTTGTAAGCAAATAATCGACTAGATTGCTGTGTGAGATGTTCAATCTTTTATTAAATTTGTTTAATTTATATTTTTTCAAACTTTGTACTTAAAATTTCATTATCTGAATTTATTTCACATTTCGAAGGAAAAAAAAAAAAAAAAAAAAAAAACAATTTGTTACCAAGTGTTACCAGATTTAAGAAAACAGGCAATTAATGATGTTTCGAAACGTCTTTAAATTGAAAATATATTTATACATTAATATTAAAATAGAAAAGAAATTTAAAATAATTAAATTAATGCGTGAAAAAAGCATTTAATGAGGAAATTACGTCATATTTAAGAAGCCCAGATAATAATACTGTCAATCAGCATTTCAAACCGTGGATAACAAGCGAAATGCACCACTCACTGTTTATACGCTTGGCGTCTGTCCGTGCTCTAATGCATGTAAATACATTTATATTGCCATGCAATTGCTGTCTGTTAGGGAGGTTTACTATGGCATATTCGCTTTCCAAATGATGCGGTCAGCATTTATGGTTCGTTTACAAATACACTGAAAATAATCCCTTTACATTACTGTCTATTGGCTGAAAATATTTCATCGAACTTAAATGGCTAGTAATATAGAATAAGTTATTAAAAAATATAATAGATTTTTTTAGGAAAAGCATTTAAATTTATCACTCAAAGTGGCCATTTATTATAAACTATTTTTACGAAAATTATGTTCGCCAATTTATCACTGCAAATTTTATAATACCTAATAGAACGGAAATCCGTTATACAGACAATCACTTCTTCAAGTTCACGGATGAAAATCTATTTTTAGTCAAATTTCGATTCGCATATAAAAGGCAATCGGTCTGCCAAGTCGTATCTTGGTGGAAAATACCTAAAAACCCGATTTTAACACTTGACTCTGAGATTTACTATAACGTTTTCCTGCTTCCAATTCTCTATATTTCCATATTATTGAGTACAGGAAAGCACAATAGTAAACCTAGGAGACAACCCTTAAAATCAGGCTTTTAGATGTTTTCCACCAAGATAGGACTTGGCAGACTGATTGCATTTTTATATGCTAATCGAGATTTAACTAATCCAAGATTTTCATCCGTGAACTCGATGAGCTAATTGTCTGTGCTGCCGGCCTTCCCGATCTATAAAAAATCCTTTCGGTAGTAATTCAGTTTCGAAAATTTCGTACTAAATATGTTTTAGTGAGTAATAAATATCTATCTTTTGAATTTTAAAGGCTTTTAATGGTAATCAAAAAATTGAAATTTTGGAAATGAGAATAAGCAATTCGTGCCCTATATTGTTGAATATCGTTTTGCTTCTATTAATTTTCTCCCATGTTTCAAATTGTTTATTGATAGTATAGCTGATGGTTTACCGATGGATAATGTCTAACAGTTAAATAAATAAGCAATTGCATTTGCTATAAATGACTTGGTGTATCCGAAAGCGATTAAAATTCTACATGGATTCACAACCATTCATCTAATGTCTGTGAATTACATACATTAGAGAGCTGGCAATAACAGTAAGCACTTTTATTACTGCTGCAACCATTTTTATAATGCCCATTAACGTTGAATTGTTTCTAGGTAATTGTACGTGATATTTTATAAGAAGAAAATATTTCAGAAGATACGAAGATACTAAGATATATAATACGAAGATACTATTAACGGTATTCTTTCAGATAAATATCTGTATTGTTAAACCTTGTTGTAATAAAGAGTTTTTTAATATGCTTCCTTCTATCTTCACAAGAAGAAAGTATTGAAATCGAAAAGTTTCGACTTCCGGTTTTCCACAGATTTATACGTTTTTGAAAGTTCTGAAAACAATTGCTCTTAGAAAATGTCTGTTGGTGTTCTTGTCTGTGTGTCTGCCTCTCTGTTTGTATGTGACACAAATTTTTTTGCGTTCTTTATCCCAAAAACTAATGTAACGGAATTTAATGAAACTTCATATTTAATTAGGACTTCATGCAAATTGATGCAAATTAAATTTTAGTATAAATCGTCCAACAGGCGGCGCTGCTGTACTGTATTTTTCCCGATTTCTGTTGTTTAAAGTTTCTGATATTTATTGTTTTTTTAAGATTCTGATAAAAATTTAATAGATTTTTTTTTAGGAAAGACACTTAAATTCATCACAGAAAGTAGCTATTTAGTATCAGCTCTTTTTATGAAGATTATTTTCTCAAACTTGTAACTACAAATTTTATAATACCTAAAATAACCTTTCGATAGTTATTCAGTTTTGTAATTTTGTACCAAATATATTTTAGTGAGTACTGAGCATTTTTTTTTTTTCTAAGCCATTTAATGGTAATCAAAAATTGCAATTTTAGGAATGAAATTAAAGAATTTATTACCGATATTGGTGAATATCGTTCTCCTTCTATTAATTTTCTCTTATGTTTCAAACTGTTTATTGTTAGTATAGCTGATGGCTTACCGATGGATAATGTCTAACAGTTAAATAAATAAGTAATTCCATTTGCTATAAATGACCGAGGCATCCGAAAGCGATTAAAATTCTACATGGATTCACAACCATTCATTTAATGTCTCTGAATTACATATATTAGAGAACTGGCAATAACAGTAAGTACTTTTATTACTGCTACAACCATTTTTATAATGGCCATTAATGTTGAATTGTTTCTAGGTAATTGTGCGTGCCATTTTATCAGAAGAAAATATTTCATACGGAGATACTATTAATGGGATTCTTTCAGATAAATATTTGTTTAGTTAAACGCTGCTGTAATAAAGATTTTTAAATATGCTTTGTTCTATCTTCACAAGAAAAAAGTATTGAAGTCGAAAAGTTTCGACTTCCGGTTTTCGACAGATTTATACGTCTTTGAAGGTTTTGAAAACGATAATTCATAGAAAATGTCTATCTGTACGTGACATAAATTTTGTGTGTTCTTTATACCAAAAAACCAATATAATGAATTAATTAAACTTCAGATTTAATTAGAACTTGATATAAATTGATGTTAATTCGGCATTAGTATAAATTGCCCGATATTTGGCGCTGCTCTGCTGCATTTTTTTCATTTTCTGTTGTTTTATGATTATGATATTTCAAGAATATGGAATTTAATCAAATTTCATATTCTGGTAGACCTTGACATAAGTAAATGCTCATTAACACTAGAACTACCGGAAAATTGAATCAAGTTTTATAAAAATATTTCACACCAGAATTTTGATTTAACTTTCCAGTTTAACTTTATTATTTAACGTTTTTTTTCTTCTTCGCATCTCTTAAATTTATTTTACAATGAAATTTCCTGTTTGAACCGAAACATATTCATATACTAGACGTCAAGATGACTGCTCACAACAGTTCTAATGTTAAATTTTGGTGTAAATGTCCCAAAAAGGTGTTGCAATTATGTTGTATTTTTCACAATTTCCTTGCTAGCAATATCTCAAGAACTAATGAACAGAATTTTGCTAAAATTCGTATTATATTTTTCCTGACTATCACGCTGCATATCAAGAGTTCGATTCCCTGCTGGACAAGATTCATCACTCAACTTTTAATTATTTCAGGGTAAAATGAGTACCAAACTATTTGGAAGTTAAACACTAAGGACCCCGCGTTCGACTGACTTTTTGATCGTGACATGTGCTTTATAGCACAACGAGGTCTAGCAGTGTTGAATTCAGGGGGTGCCCCGGGGGGGAGATACCCCTGTACCAATGAAATGTCACCCCCCGGAAAATTTGAGATTGTGTGTTTTTAATGGTCAAATATTGCAACGTCCCCCCCCCCCACCCCGGAGATACAAAAGTCCCTGAATTCATCAACATTGAGGTCCTGGATCATAAAAACAGGGTTGGGCACCATACTTCCAGATTTTAAAATCGATGCTAAAGCCACATATTTAATTTAGTGCATATTATGTTAGATCTTGACATAAACAGATGGGTATATACCGCTTCAAAGTTGTCGGTGCCAAGCTCTGTTTGTCACAATTCCTTAGACATTAATACATTAAGGGAGACCCGTAAGAAAAAACCCAAATTTTTTTTTATTGATTTTAAAGTAATGAATTTTGGTGTACTATTTAAGAATCTTCTTGTAAAGAATAATTAGCAAAAAAATTCACTTTTTTTTAAAAAGTATATTTTTTATGGGGATTTTTATGATTTTTTTTTTTTTTTTTTTTTTTTTTTTGTCGAAAATTACACTTTTTAAAATTACTACTCCTCATTCAATTTTCAATATTTTGGTATTACTAAAAATTTTTAAATAGTGTTATAGTATATAGAAAAGAACTAAGGAGAGATATTTTTAATTTTCTATTTTAATTGGCTAAAAAAAAAATAATAATAAAAATACGCATGATAAATTTCCTTAAATTCGTTATAATTTTTATGTTTATCGATAATGCTCAATCGGACTTTGGGTTTGAAACAATTTTAATTAATTTAAATTATGAATTTCGTTTTAAATCGCAAATTTTGATGGTTAAATTTGAATATAAGTACATATATAAATATCGATATAACAAAATTATACTTAAAACAAACTAAAACTGGCAAAACTAAAGTTATCTAAATTAAATTTATCTAAACAAGTTCAACATGAAACTTATTTTCCCTTAAAATGTATTTGACATAAAAAAAAAAAAAAAAAAAAAACTATTGGATGGAATTGCATTCAATCGCCAAACAATAAAAAATCGTCAAATAGCGAAATTTTAATATTTTTTTTTACGGGTGGTGTATGGAGTTTATTTATTTATAAACGTATAAATGCCCTCAGAGGAACACCCTGTAATTTTTTCAGATTTTTCGGAATATGCCCATATGGAGATCTTCCTTGTTAGTGTGCTTGAGCTCTTGTGTCAATTTTCAAGATGATTAAATTATGAAAATTGTCTCTTCAGTTCAAAGCTATTTAAAGTGAATCATTTCAATTTTATTTGTAAAAATAAATTTCGAGGGACGGATGATAAAATTGATTAAAAAAACTAGTTGCAAATTTTGTCCATAGATGGCGCTGTACCTTAAATAATCAGAAAGTAGCGCAAAAAACCTGAAGATAATCAAATGCAATTAGTTACCAACGTCCCTAAGACATTTTAAAATTGAATACGAAATCAAGCAATTGTCGTACGGCAGTGCAGTTTGGACTAAAATTTTCCTCACGATAAAAAGATTTCTTGAAGCGAATAAAAAAAATTAGTTTCAAATTTTGTCCATGGAATTATATTTACAGAAGTATCAAAAGTTCACGATAATCAATCAGTTATAAATCGTTTATTTTGTCACAAGCAGTTGCAAATCATTTATTTTGTTCAAACAATGAAGCTCGTACACAATGAAATATGGTAATGAATCCCTTAGAATAAACACTTTTTAAAATAGCAAATAAAGCCTTTGTTCACAAATGTTTAAAGATAGAAAACCATCGATTATAAATGCACAAATAAATTATGAGAAGGTAGCAAATAGCTATTTCGAATCTACTATCGAGATTCTTCATCAGTGCAAAACTCAGCGAGTTAAAAAATAGCAAAACTGAGCAAAGAGACAGAGAGACGCAGGCTTATATACCCGCTATGGGAACAATCCCGCCTAAAGAAAAGCAACCAATGAGAAGAAAGCAGCCAAAACAACTGGGTGGACAAGTAGCGACATCTATTGGAGAACAAGCAAAACAAAAACTAAAAAGCGAGTGAAAAGAAAAAATATTAAATTAAAGATTTCCAAATACTTGGAAAATAACGAGTACTAGATAAGTCATTGACTAAGGAGTGAGAATTTTTTATGATGTGGTAAGCTTCCCAAAAATCAAGATCAAGAATGGAAGGACATTTATGGAGGATGGTGGCTGAAGAAAAGTTAAACTTATGTTGTGAAGACCAACAATGTTGAGCAATAGAGGAACGTTTAAGCTCTTGATTTTTGACATACCTTTTATGTTGCATTAAACGAAATCTGAGAGCACGTTTAGTTTGACCAATATAAGAAAGACCACATTGGCAAGAAAAACACTTTTTAATAGCTTGTGACAAAATAAATGATTGCAGCGAGTTTCTTTCTGGTATTTTAAGGCACAGCTCCATCTATGGGCGCAATTAAGAATTGATTTTTAAGAATTTATCGCGAGAAGCATTTAGTACAAACCGCACACCTGTACAGCAATAACTTCATTTTATATTACATTTTAATATGTGTCAGGTATTTTTGTACCACCCTGTATTATTAAATTTTAACGAAAACCTGTAATACTAATGGAAGTCGATAACCTTATTTTTAAAAACATTTTTATTTTTTTACAATATTTTCTTTTGTTTTCGTTTATGAAAAATATTCAATAAGTTAATGAAATCCTTCTAGAGTCTGAGGCGACACCGCTGAGAATCATCTCATCGAGTTCACGGATAAAATTTTAGAATTAGTTAAATTTTGATTCGTTTACTAAAACGCAATCGGTCTGTCAAATCATATCTTGATGGAAAACGTATAAAAAACTGATTTTAGTAGTTGACTCATAGGTTTATTATTATGTTTTCCTGCACTCAAAAGCTTGAAAACATGAAGAAATGGGAGGCAAGAAAACTCAATGATAAATCTACGAGTCAATTACTGAAATTGGTTTTTTCACGTATTTTACACCAAGATAGGACTTGGCAGACCGATTGCGTTTGAATATGCGAATCGAGGTTTAACTAATCCTAGAATTTCATCTGAGAACTTGATTATCTGAGTGTCTGTACTGCTGCCTGCCTTCCGGTCTATTCCGTGAGGAAGTTTTTAGCTCACAGGCTATCATAGCCTAAGAGCTTATGTGCCCGCCCGTTCTGTATGTACGTTCGTACGTCCGTACGTGCGTAACGCCATAACTCATGATAAAAATATCCGATCCACTTGAAATTTTGTATATAGGTATATCCTGACAAGGCGCTTCCCTGATTAGTTTTTGGAGTTCATTCGATATGCATAAGAGGGGGAAAGGGGGGCTCATGCCCCTCCCCTTAATTGATATAAATGGGTTTTTCATGCAGAATTAAGTTTTCGCTCAAAATTTAGATATAGGATCATTCTGATGAGGCGATTCCGTGACTGTTATTAGGTGTTCATTGAATAAGTATAAACAGGGGGAACGGGGGTTCTAATGCCCCTCCCCTTAATTTATATAAATGGGTTTTTCAAGCAGAAATTGTCAGATTTCGTTCAAATCTCTGAATAGTTTTGGAAATTGAATGGTTAAGTATAAAAGAGGGGGATAACTCCTCTTAAATTATATAAATGCTAAATGGGTTTTTATTAAGAATTATCTGATTTGCTCTGAATTTTGGATATAGATCTTTTATATGATAAAGCATGTCTTTGATAGTTTAGGAGGTTCAATGATTAAGTATAAAAAAGAGGAAAGGGGGAGAGCTGTTTCCCCTTCTTAATTTTTTTTCGAACGGAATTAACCCTTGAAAATATAAGGCTGTAATGCTGTAATGCACAATTAGTATGCGTAGCCTGTGAGCTCAATGCCATCAGTTTAGCTGGGCAATATTCCTTTTATTCTCTTATTATTGTTATTTTTAAAGAAATCAAAGTGCTTAACTCCTTAACTTGTTCTTTTTTTCCGTTCAATAAGTTGAAAATTAGGGATTTACACCGCAATTAAATATTCGTAACATTTATTCTAAACATTTTCGCCTTTAAATAGTATGAAATTCTTAAAAAAAAAAAAAAAAAAAAAAAAAAAAACAGTGGTGTCAAAAAGCTTTAAATGATGAATTAAGCAAATTTGTCTTGCCCGAACGGCATATGATCAAATAGTTAAGGGATTAATAAAGCAAAATGCTTTTAATGAAGTTTTCGATAAAGAAAAATAAATAATTCAAGTGCAGTATTATTATATATCGTACTGTAACTATTGATTTTTTCATAAATATTCAAATAACGTTACAGTAATTGGTTGTAATAATACCACATAAGTAACAAAATAATTGCTTTATTCAAATCATAAAAAATATTCTTTATACCGGATTTGCCCATGACATAACTGTCTTTTCTTTCTTTTTTTTTATATAATTTCTCCCATCCTACTCCCTTCTTTTGTTCTTTGGACAGTTATGGACTTAAAAGCACAATATTAAATTTCCTCTTTCAATATCCCATTTCTCTGAGAAAAAAGGTCTTAAATAACCATTTGTCTTATATTCATATTTATAACCTTGTATAAATTGGTCTCACAGGGTGCTACTGTTTCGATGCCAGGTATATGATTACATAAAATATACATTTGTTATTGTTATTACAAGATGAGCACATTTTCACAATTTTCGTATGAGATAGGAACGATGTTGATCAATTTGGTAAATTTAAATTTTTTACTGATGCTGCAATTATTGCAAAAACTGCGTCGATGCATTTTAAATAACCATTTATTTTACATTCCATATTTATAACTTGTATAAAATGGTCTCACAAAGCGTTACTGTTCAATGTCATATATAGAAACACACGGTTTTTTTAGGGTTTCGTTCATCTGACGAAACCCTATTCGTCTCTGTCCCAGGGCCGTAGCTAGAAGTGAATAGTAGGGGGGGGGGGGGGGGCTCAAGAGAATGTAGGAGGGGGGATCATATTTTTTTTATCTCTCTCTGTCGCAGAAAGATAAATTAGTGCATATTTACACTGAAGATACTATGTTTCTTATTAAACTGTAGTAATAATTTCATTTTATGTTTAGAAAAGTACAGGATAGTGAAAATTTTGAGTGTACAACTTGGAGCAAAATTAAACATCATGTTGGTTTCATGTGTACAAATAAGATGAGGGAGTGTTTAAACACTTATTTTAGGTACAATTTAGTATTTCTGCAAAACTGTGAAAGGATCTCAAAAATAAATTACATTTTGAACAAAATTTCATTTGAATTTTCGGAACAGAAATTTATTTAGTGACCTTGGAATCGTTTTCAGGGGGTAGGGGGGCTCAAAATATTTTAGGGGGGCTGAGCCGCCCATAGCGCCCCCTTAGCTACGGGCCTGCTCTGTCCTCTGTCTGTCACAGAGTCCGTACAAAAAAATTATAGAACCAAGAGAGTTCAAATTTTGTGTACTTACAGATGAACATCTCTTGTCACACAACAAATCATAAAGTTTTGAAAATGTCAATTATTTTGATTAATTATTTTTAATATAATCAGTTGATTTTTTTTTTGTTTTTGTTTTTGTTTTTCCTCTTCTAATTGTTGACAAAAGCTTAAATATAAAAATTATTTCTTTTTTATCTTTTACTTTTAAAAGAGATAAAGTACTTCTATTGCCACAATTACAAAATTCGTATTAAAAACTACAAAAATAAATTAATATCTCAAAAATAAATCGAGACACAGTTTTTAATCAAATTGTATGTAAAAGTACATTTTTTCCCTATACGATGGTGTTAAAATTGAAAATGTACGATATTTAGAAGTTTAAAAGCTTGCAGTAATGTAAATTTCAAAATTTAAATTTCATTTTTTTCAATTGTTGCACGCAAAATTAAATAAAATTATTATGCATGTAACATAAATTAATGTATTAAATAAATCACGCAAAAAACGGGCTTATTTGTTTTTATTTCATCATACTAATCATTTATTTTGACATGCAAAGTGAATTTTTTTTAATGAAATTCTTATTCATTTAAGTCACTTGCCGCTTCTGGTAACCAGTTTGATCTCACTTAAATTTATGCTAAGCTTTGCAATATTTTACTTTTATTCAGAATTTTATTTACTTGCACATCATCACTAAATCTGCAGATTTACATAGAGAAATAAACAAATTGTATGCAATCAAGGCAGCATTTATGGGAAGAATTCAATATTCTATTCTAATTGCCACGAGTTTCGAAGAAATCCCAAAATAGTGCTGAAAAAGCGTTTTTCGTTTGTTAATTTAATGGTTAAATGTTTTGAAGGAGATATTGAACGAAACCCTCTGTGCGATCTGCGATCACACTTTCCCACTTGTCTTTTTTTATTATGTCATTTATTTATTTTTTTAGTAATAAATTATTTTCAAAATAAGCTTAGATTTACAAAACACATATTCTAATAAAGTATTACATAATTTTTGCAAAAATTTGTATGTGTAAATGCCTGCGTGTGAATTAACAATGTGATTTATTTCGAAATCGTTAAATACTCAAAATGAATATTCGACTCGAAAATGTACATTAAGAGTGTACACTAGTCACGCGGTAAAAGCCGAGCGCTAATGTAAAGTCTATGGGGACGTTCTTTTCGAATATCTCGCTGAAATTTTAATATTTTTACATGATTTTTTTGCACAAGATAGCTGAGGACGATCCACAACCGGCCTAGTTTTTACTTTTTCAGTTTTCGTTTCAGATTTTCTTTAAACAATTACTTAAACTTTCGGAACCGGTTTAAACCGGTTCTGAAATTGAAACTATCGTAATATAAAAAATATATAAGCAAAATCGAAAAAGTAAAAACTAGGCCGGTTGTGGATCGCCATCAGCTATCTTGTGCAAAAAAAATCATGCTAAAATATTAAAATTTGAGCGAGATATTCGAAAAGAACGCCCCCATAGACTTTACATTAGCGCTCGGCTTTTACCGCGTGACTAGTGTACGCTCTTAAATGTTCAAATCGTATTAGTGCATTAAAAAGGAAGGATAATTTTTTTTTTCATTGTTCTTATTATCTCCATTTTTAAAAATTATGTACTTTTCTTTTCAAGAGCATCATTTATTTTACTTAACTACTTAATGGTTAAGTTAATTAAATTACGTTTTATTAATTAAGTTAAAAAGTTAATTACTTACGAGTAATTAATAAAGTTAATTAAATTACGGTTTAAAAATTCAAATTCACTATTGCCACCACTTTTTTGAAAAAAAAATATTCATCTTATTTAATGACAAGTAAAATGGTTCCAGTATAAAACCAATTACACTATTTTATAGAACTGGTGGGAATCAAACAATTCTGAATAAAAACCGTGAAACTTGCAGCCCGTGAATGTCTCGGGCACGACGATTAAGTAGTTAAAAAGAAATGAAACGTAAAATTAAAAATTTGAGACATTTTACATTTTTCCTATAAATATATTTTCAAGTGTAATCGACCAAAAACAGAAATTCCCCTCTTTGTAAGAAAAAAAAAAAAAAAAAAAAAGGCTAGTTACTTTGAAAGTATGGATGAAATAGGGAATAGAGTGATACAGCTTTTTGAAAATGTTGTTGCAATTAGCACTTAATTCAAAATCTCAATAAATGGTATAATATGAGTCACTTCAACTGCACAGTATAGGTGCAGAATGGTGGTCGCCAGTTACCACGTGTCGGCTAGATTTTTTCACTTGGCGATTAATATTCGAGGCCTAAGTCAACATCTTTTAGTGAATTTTGCGTTTTTTTCTTCCAAGCATTTGACTAAAACTGTCAAATATCCGCAATCCTTTGACGAGTGTCCTACATTTTTTTACGAACCACTGACAAAAATCGCGTGTTTTTAGCAATCCTCTAACCAAAATCGCGATTTTCTGAGATCATTTGACGAAAATTGCATTTTTTTAGGGATTTTTTTTTTTTAAATAAAAGTCGCGGTGTTTTTTGCGATCTTTTAATATTATTAGCTTTTCTTTTACGATCTTTTAACTTCATATTTGCTTTATCCTATCATTTATTATTTTTAGCAGTAAAATTATTTAAAAAATAAGATTAAATTCACAAAACCCACATTCTCATAAAATATTACATAATTTTTGCAAAAATGTGTATATGTGAATGCATGCGTGCGAATTAACAAAGCAATTTATTTCAAAATCGGTAACATTTCAAAATAAACATTCGACGGGAAAATATACTTTAACACATTCGGGTCAGAATTTTTTTCCATTTTAAGAGCAAAGTTCTTTTACTTTAATAATGTTGATCGTAGCTACCCCAATAGACATTCAGTCGGCTCTCGTTAATTCGAACTCGTCGGGACAAAAGAAATGTTCGAATTATCCAAAGTTCGAATTATGGAAAGCATGGATTGAGATGCTTAATATGATATTATTACAAAGGGATTAATGTTATAGTGTTTATTAAATTTAATATATCTATTATCGTCAGATATGACTTAATATTAAATTAGAAAGTATAAATACATAAACTAATTAAAAAATTAGAAACAAGCACAATGGAAGAAAAATTTAAAGCGTCACTGATGGACAGACGAGGCACTAAGAAAGTAGATATGAAATGCAAGGGATTATATGTATACTCGTTCGGAACAATTTTCACAAAAACCAAAGAAAGAAAGTTATTCAAATGATCTGAAATCCATGAGAAAGAAAGGAAAAATGAAAAATCGGAATTCTCGTTAGTTCGAATTAAACGATGTTAAGAGAAAATGAGTTCGAATTAATGGAAGTTTTTAACGTTATTCTGCCATTGAAAAATTCGAGACTTCATGTTTAGTTCAAATTAAGCGAAGATTCGAATTATCCGATTTCGAATTAACGAGAGTCAACTGTATACCGAATTTTTTTCCTTTTTGACAAAGTTATTATTACTTTAATAATGTTGATCGTAGCTATCCAAATAGACATACTGGTGGTTAAAGATTATCTCATTGTCTGAAATGCTTCGAATGTGGCTTATTTTGTCTACTGTTCAATTCATATTGATATGATAACAGGCTAAGGAAGAGAGTTTGGAGACGTTTGAAAAATAACATATTACAATAGAGTTTAACAGATATTAACTTTCTAATGATTTTGCGTTTTATTACACGTGATTCGTCCTGAAAAATAACCTATATTTTAAATTTAAAGAGTGAAATATATGTTTAAAATAAAGGAATTGCCAACGATGCTAAGAGAAATAAGAAAACTTTTATTATTATTGTTATTGATAAATATCAAATCATAAATGAAGTCATAATAAGAAAGGCAGAGACATATACTATCATTTTTATATGTAGAAAGTAACAAAATAATTGTTAAAAAAAATACAGCAGAGTCTCTCTATAACGAAACTCTATACATCGAATTTCTCTATATAACGAATTTTAAGTAGGAACGGTCCCCTTTTCGCATGATTACATTAAAAACAGTCTCTATATAGCGAAATATCTGTCTCCATATAACGAATTTTTTCATAAATTGGTCTTAATTTATTCAGTTTTAAAAAAGCTTCGAAATCATATGGAATCAATTTTCCATCACTTATTTTTGATTTATCGTTCAGTGCTGAGTTTTTTTTTTTTTTTTTTTTTTTTTTAAATATTACTTATCTCCATCCTTTAAATGCAACGAGTTCATCCCACCTCACACACACCTTTCAACATCCTTCTCAAAACAGAGTCAGTTGGATTGTTACGCATATAAGAAAGGAATAGAGGCACGTAAAAGAGGTCTTCAATTGGAGGAAAATGTTAACTACAATTTTTCCTTCCTTGCTAAAATTTGAGCATTTTTTTGGAGAGCGTAACAATTTTAAAAGCAAAACAATAAAAAATGACAGATTTCTTCGTTTGAAATTAATGCAAGTCTTCCTCATTTGATTTTCATTAAGCTTTCAAATAAATGTCTATTCTCTTTTTTGAAACTGCTTAAATAATTAAGAAATAAAATGTTAGGATACTATTTACTTTTAAACATTTCAAATTCATAATTAAAACATCAAAAATAATATTTGTTCAAAATTTACACATTAAATACGATTTTTAACATCATTCTCTATACATCGAATTTCTCTATATAGCGAGTTTTTTACTGGAACGATGGATTTCGTTATATAGAGACTCGACTGTATTTGATGAAAAGACATGTGCTATTAATACTACTCAAGACCCGAAAGGGTTATATGTTACAATATTGAAAAGGAATGAAAAATTGTTTTTTCATTGTTCTTATCATCTCCATTTTTTTTTAAATGATGCAACTTTCATTTCAGGAGCATCATTTGTTTAGCATAAAAAACTGAAATGTAAAATTAAAAAATTGACGCACTTTTTCTATAAATACATTTCCGAGTGTTATCGAACAAAAACAAAAAAATCCCTCTTTGTATCGTATCTGGTGGTCTGGTGTAATAACGCCATGCAGGATAATAACGCCAAGTGCTAATATTATCCATAATTATGAAATAATCTGGTAAATGACACCCATGTGCTCTCCGCAGAAGGGTTTTGAGTCATATAAATCGCAAAAAACAGCTTCAAGTTAATTTGTTTCATTTTTAGGTCTTATTGTTTTTACAAGAAACTAAAATTAACGCTTGATCTATAAATTTGCGAGATACGTTTTGTGATGTGACGACTATTTTTTTTTATCCGGAAATACTTTGTTCATTACATAAATTTGTAGTACATTTCATGGACTTTCAAAATGTTGTTGATGATTTTGGATATCTTCTCGAGATAATTTGTAATTTAAAATGTACAGCGCAATAATTATAACGGGGTAATAACGCCAATCCTTGGCATTAATACCCCGGTTGATTCCCTACAGTGGCCGAGCTACATCCTAAATACCGATTCGAATAAACACAGTTAAATCTGTGCAATGTTTCTAATAATTCTATTTAAGCGGTCCTTTTTAAGCAAAAAGAAGCTCACGGTCTGATATTCTTTTGCCTCATCCCCCCCCCCCCCCACACACACACACCACACCTTTATTTTTCTTACACTTTCACAAAAAATTGAACATTTTCAATAGCTTAGAATGCAATTTGTCAATTTCTAAGTTTGTAGAGTTTGTATTTTTCGAGTTGGGCAGTCTACATGCAATTATTCCATCTTATTTCATAGTTTTGTTTGCATGGCGTTATTACTCATATAGGTGGGTAATAACGCCAAATAGCATTGGTCAAGAAATCACGCCATTACATTTTATGAATACATATCTGTTAAATTATTTTTTTTATATAGATAGTCAATGAGTTCCTATATCAAATCATATATTGGTTTGAAAAATACAATCTAAAATTGGTAGAACCGTGAAAATTGGTAGAACCTTAGCGTGGCGTTATTACCCCAGGGTACCTTATTCCAAAAAGAAAAAAAAGAAAGCAGCCACTTTGAAAACATAGATGAATAGGGAATAGGATGACTCAAAATAAAAAATAATCAAAAAAAAATATTCCTTGTGATCTGGCAGTGTAAACAGAGAACGCTTCTGATGGAATAATATTCAGTTTATATTCCATTGTTTTAATAATTTAAATTTACTTTACAATTTCTCCACTTTGTCAGATTATCTATAAATTTTATCATTAAAATATTTTTAAAAATAAGGTTATATTTACAAAACACATAATGTCATGAAGAGTTACAGAACTTTTGAAGAAATGTGCATGTGTAAATGTAATCAAGGGTGTATTAATATCCAAATTGCTTATTTTATGATTTATTTTTAAATTCATTTTTGCTCTGAAACGCATTAGACTTGCAAATTCTCTTATTTAGAAACTACACAATATGTCGTGCTAGTCTATGTTTTGATAAATGCAGAAAATATTGCAAAAAATGCTGTCAAAGCTGGCGTTTTTAATCGAATTTTCCGACGCCGTATATCGGAGATCGAACAAAAATGATCACACGGAGAAAACAATTGATTATAAGTCAAATACTAATTAATTGAGCAAAAAATTAAATCACACAGCCTCTTATACATGTCTTCTAAAATCACCTCAGCAAGATTCATGTTTTTACTTATAGTCTGAAAATGTTTCAGAAAATTTTCAGTTGTTGAGTGTAGAAAAATATTTTTTGAATACACCCTTAACAATAAAATCTATTTCAAAACTGGTAAATATTCGAAATGGACATTGGACGTGAAAATATACTTTAAATGTTCAAAACGTAATTCATAAACGAAAAAAAAAAAAAAAAATGTTTTTTCACTGTTCTTATTATTCTTAATTTTCTTTTCAAGAGCATCATTTATTTGATATCCTTTTTTAAAAAATAAATTTTAAAGAGGTCGAATAGAAACAGAAATTTCCCGCTTTGTTGCAAGTGTTGTGCATTTTCAAGTATTCTAAAAAGAAAAAAAAAATGCCGCCTTTTTGAAAACATAGGTGAATAGGAAATAGGGTGACTCAAAAGAAAAAGTAATTAAAAAAAAACTCATTTATTTCTAGTGATCTGGCAATTATCAAAGAAAGATTCCGATCGAACAATATTCAATTTATATTCCATTGTTTTTAATATTCAAAATAATTTAAATTTTCTCAAATTTTTTTTTACTTTGTCATATTGTCTGTAACTTTTAACTTTAAAATATTTTTAAAAATAAGGTTATATTTACAAAACACATAGTGTCATGAAGAGTTACAGAACTTTTGAAGAAATATGTATGTGTAGCTGTATACATGCGAATTAAGGGTGTATTCCAAACCAAACTGCTTATTTTCTGATTTATTTTACTCTCAAACGCATGAAACTGGCAAGTTCTCTGATTTAAAAACTACACAGTGTACCGTGGTTGTTGAATTTTTGATAAATGCAGAAAATATTGCAAAAAATGCTGTTAAGTTTGACGCTTTGAATCGAATTTTCCCATGCCGGAGATCTGGGAACGTAACGAAAAAGACACACAGAAAAAGTAATTGTTTAGAAATAAATTCTAATTAGTTGAGCGAAAAGTAAAATCATATGGCTTCTTACAGATCTCTTCAAAAATCACCTCAGAAAGTTTCATGTTTTTATTTTAAAAAATGAGTCTGAAAAAGCCTCAGAAAATTTCGAGCTGTTGAGTAAAAGGAAAATATTTTTTCGAATACATCCAACGCAACACTAGCGCAACACTAGGCACAGAAGAAAACCCGGATGATAATGTAAAGTCTGTGGGGGCGTTCTTTTCAAATATCTCGCTCAAATTTTAATATTTTTACCTGATTTCTTTTCTTCACAAGATAACTGAGGACAATCCACAACCGGTCCAGTTTTTACTTTTTCAGTTTTGGTTTTAGATTTTTTTAAATTACTTTAACTTTCGAAACCGGTTTAAACCGGTTCTGAAATTAAAACTATCGTAACATAAAAAATATGTAAGCAAAATCGAAAAAATAAAAACTAGGCCGGTTGTGGATCGTCCTCAGTTATCTTGTGCAAAAAAAATCATGTAAAAATATTAAAATTTGAGCGAGATATTTGAAAAGAACGCTCCCATAGAATTTACATTATCATCCGGGTCTTTCTCTGTGCCTAGTGTGGGGCCTTAACAATAAAATCTGATTCGAAATCGGTAAATATTCGAAATGAACAGTGAACGTGAAAATATACTTTAAATGTCCAAAACTTAACTGCATTAAAAAGAAAAAAAAAAGGATAAATTGTTTTTTCACTATTCTTATTGCATCCATTTTTTAAAAGGGTTGCAATTTTCTTTTTAAGAGCATCATTAATTTTGCATAAAAAGAAATGAACCGTAAAATTAACAGTTTGAGACCCTTTTCCTATAAATATACTTTCAAGAGATCGAACAAAAACAGAAATTTCCCTCTTTGTTACAAATTTTATGCATTTTCAAGTATCACAAAAAGGAAAAAAAAAACCAGTCACTTTGAAAACATGGATGAATAGGGAATAGGGTGACTCAAAAGAAAAACTAATAAAAAAAAAGCGATTTTATTTCTAGTGATCTGGCAATGTAACAAAGAACGCTTCCGATCGAATAATATGCAAATAGGATATGACGCATGCGCAGGGTTTAAAGTGGGGTTCGATTCACGTTTTTATTCAAGGGGTCGCTTAAAAATGATTTCGTTTTGAAAGCGTTGAATTTTTTTCAAGATATATTCTCGCACAGTAAAGTTCCAAGTGTACTTTAGTTAAGAGTACTTCGCACTGAAAGTACGTGAAAGTTTCTATTGTTAACTGTACTTAATCCATAATGGACGTGTGCATATGTAATCCAGCATTTGCTTTACAAAAGTAAATGTAAAGTTCAAATGTGACGAATAGAGTTTCTGTGAATTTAACTGTTTTTAGATTTCTTTCTGGTGATTTTTTGCGATCTAAATATAGTATCTTTTTCGAGGCGGGGAAAAGGGGTATCAAAATTATGACGTTTGTGTACGTCAGGGATTTTTGAATTGTGTATGTAAACTTAAAAAATAATTTACCTGTGTTTTTGAATATGAGCAAGATGTCATTAACCCTTTTTAAAACTATTAAAATGAGATCATTGACTCTTTTCAAAACCATTAGAAAGGGATCATTAACCTTTTTATAACTATAAAACTCATTAGTAAAATATATTGAATTGTACTGATAATTAGAAAGACAGTCAACTCATATTTAATTTAATAGTTTTTAATTAATGATTGTCAACTTCGTGCCAAATAAATAGCATAGGAGAAGTAAGAAGTGTTTTTTTTTCAACATATGATAAAAATAACAGACAAAGAAATTTTTCTAAAACTTTTATTAATTATATATATAATTGATTATTTATCATCATAATCTTAAAATAATTTTTCAGCATTTTAATGTCTTAAAGCCCATTGTTCACTGCACTTAATAAATAATAGACGTATGCATATGTAATTCAGCATTTTCTTTAGAGAGGTAAATGTAAAGTTTAAATGCGACGAATACAGTTTTTGTGGATTTAACTGTTTTTGAATTAATTTCTGATTTTTTTGTTGTCTAAATATAATACATTTCTCGAGACGGGGAAAAGGATTACCAAAATTATGAATTGTGAACTTAAACTTAAAAACTAATTTAACAAGAAAAAAATATTGTTTTAATAAATACTTCTTTACATATTAAACAAAAAATATTGGATGAACTTCCTTCAAATAATGGAAATATTCCGGTAGATCTGCTGCCAGGAATATTTACATTTACATTAGCAAGTATTTTTGAGATAATACATTCAGTTTTGATAAACGGATTAATACTTTATGAAAATTATTCGGTAACGTCTCCGAAAATCAGTGGCAGAAAAAAATGCTTTTATAAATATTTTTTTACATAAAAAAAATATTGGATTTTGAAAGCCCTAAAGAAAAAAAAAACGCTTTTCAGAATTGTGTTTAACTCGTATAAGGTTACTGTATATTTTCGTTCATGGTTATGAAATCTTTTTGGGAATTCAGAAACATATGAGGACCCTGAATACCAAGGGGTATAAGTGACAAAATTGAAAAAAATTAACCTAAGTACACAGACGTCTGGAAATATGCTTTTTTCTTTTCAGGTAGTGAAATACAAATTATATCATAATTATGTGCTGCGTTATAGAGATAAACCACTTTTTTCGAAAAATAATCAATATTGATTAATCATTAAATTAAAGAAAATTGTACTCTAATTTTTTTTTAACTGTTAATGAAATAAGAGTTCATAGACCACAAGTAAACAAGTTTCGGTTTCCCATTTCGATTCAGTCAATTATTTTTGATGTTCGTATTTAACGTCAATCATCTTTGAACTCAATTTACTCCAAATCGAATTTATGTCACTTATACCCCTTGACTTTTGTGGTTTTCTCATTTATAATCTTTTACAATGTCTTTCGCTGCACAAAATGCATGTTGTCAACAAATATTAAATAAACTCAAAATTTATTTGCATTTCTCATCAGAAAGAAACGTGCTCAAAAATTCCTGAATTAAATAGGTTAATGTAGCATTCATTTCTTTTTCTTATTTGTGAGTATTTTTTAAAAATATGAATGGGAAATATTTTCAAGTATGGATGAATGAAATGGCGTAGGCGTTTAGGTGTGACAAACTTTTACTCTGTTTATGTAAATGTAGGCGTTGGAAGCGGCACGTGTTCACTTTCACTGTTTAATGTTTGTTTTCTTTAAGTTAAACATTGTATAACATATGAACACTTAGTTATTTTGTCCTTCAATTTATTATTTATGTAATTTTCAGCACTCTTTTTTTTACCAGTATTATTTTTGCATTTCTAAGTTGCTAGAAAAATTTACAGACACACTAAGAACAGAAAAATGGCATAAACATAGGTATTCATAACTGAGTTTTTTTTTTTTAATTTTTTACCAGAAGAAAATTGATTGGTAAAGTTATCGTTACTGATATCAATAATACTTGTAGCAATCAACATGATTGGGTAAAAAAATAATAAAATGAATTAATGTTTTCATCGTTTTAATATTGTTCTTTTACCTGCGGCTTTTTTATTTTATGGTAATTTTCGGCACTCTTTTTTTACAAGTATTATTTTTGCATTTCTAAGTTGCTAAAAAAACTTACAGACGCACTAACAGCAGACAAACTGGCATAAATATCGATACTCATATCTAAGTTATACATTATTTTTTAACAGAAGAAAACTGACTGAGTAAAGATATCATTACTGATATCAATAATATTTGTACCAATCAGTATGATTGTGTTAAAAAATAATAAAATGTATTAATGTTTCCATCATTAAATTAATGACTTAACTTATCAATATTTTTTTTAAACTTTTAAATAATGCCTATTTCTCATGTCTGTTACAGAACTTTTAAACTTTAATCACCGGTTTTTCAAAACAGAAATTTTTGTCTAATTGAATCAGAAAAATGCTCGGATTAAATAATACAAAATTTACTATAAAAAATTAAAGGTGAGAATAATAAATCATGATTGGAATATGGATGTCCGTATATGGTGCGGACAAATCTGGATTGGTGAAAGCACATTGATCATATGCATGCAAATGAAGGAAGTTGTTAACACGTTGACTGCCACGGCAATTTTCAGAAATCTGGCCAAAAAAAATGGCAATTTGATTTTATCACATTATCTTATTAAAAACTCTAATTCCAGTCTATAGGTATAATCAAAAATCAATTTTTTTTTTCTTTAAGGGCTTACGAATTTTCTCGCAGTTGGTTTTATCTCGTAGTTGGTAATTATATTTTTTGATCGTTCTTTAATAAATTTTCTGTTCATGCAAGCCAGCATTGATTTGTTGTTCTTTTCACAGAAGCCATCTATCGATATTAGTACTGATATATTGCCAGTTAAATTGTCGCTGGACAAAAATTGCAAATAAACACAGTACGAGATAACTCGTAGTTAGTCCCAAGAAAAGTCCTAGAAAAGAACGCAATTTACCAGTTATCTCGTAGTTGGCAGTCAACGTGTGTAACTCATTTACCTGTGGCTTATTCTTTTGAGTCATCTACATCGAACACCTACTACTATCACCAAAAATTTGTCTAAATGATGCGTATCAGCCGGGTATCGGCACAGATATTGACAGAGATTTTTCAAGTGAAATCAGAAGTTCTGGATTTGACTCTTGACTTGTACCTGGAAATTTTTTTTCCAGTTGAAAAACTTTCAACATGTAAGATAATTATGTTAGGGACACACTTAACAGGAAAGTAAAAAAAAAAAATTAAAAAATAAAATAAAAATCCGCCATTGTTTGAGTGACTCTGCCTTTCGTATTAGTGGTTGGAGCGTCGCCTTTGTTACTTCAACCTGATGTGTGATTCAGTAAGCATCCAGTTAAGAAAGTATGAACCTCTTTGTTCCGCCCATTTACTTCTTATAACTTCAAAACCTGAGTAATGCAATAGAAAATCCTTCCAATGCGAGGTGCATGCTGTAATACTATTTTTTTGGCACAAAACGTTTCAACAGCAAACCTTCATCATCAATTCAACGCACTTTTGTCATCGCCAAGTCAACGCACGTCCTCACGATGCTGGAAAAATTAAAAATGTTTGAATCAGCTCAAATAAAATTTCTTTGGTTATTTTCCTTATTGCCCGGAATTGCGAGTGGTTTTCATATCTTGATGAACACCATTCATTGCGATCCTTAGGTAAAATTAATTTTTGTTCTGCGATCTTTTGATGAAATTCACGTTGTTTCTCCGTTGTTCACTTTGTTTCTTAATTTTTCATGTAAATTAAGGCCTGATGGCGACTGAAATATTTAGGTTAGGAACCACTGGCTCCTTAAGAATTTTAAAAATCTGTACTTATACTATAGGTGAATATTTTTTTCCCCAAAATGTTTCAACTTATGCTCAAATTTATACAGTACATATTATGCTGAGATCGATTTTGTGGAGTCACCCTATGGTATGGTGAAAAAAAAAAAAATCTCAAAAAATTAATAGAGAAAGAATAAAGAATTTATTTCATCTTACGTTAGCCCTTTACGCGCCATTTTTCATTAGAATGTTTTATGATTTTTATGTTCTATGTTCCCTATCTGGCACAAACACAAAAACAAAATTACAAGCTGTTGTACTGAAATATTTTAGGTTTAAGTAGCCTTAATAACAACTATGTGATATACTCGAATGTCTAAAATTTTATTTTGCGATACTTTCAAAATTTTGAGTAAAAAAGTTGAAGCAAATTCTACTGTTGTATACGACGCAGATTGAAACATTTTTTTAAAATGAAAATTTAATATATAGAGAGGTACTGCAATCTAGTGGGAAAATTATGTACAAAAGTCTTTGATTAAATGTTCTAGATGTGTCACAAAGCTCAGATAACCTAAATTTAAAATCCTTAAGAAAATAGAAGGGTTTTATTGGTATGTTCCATATATAGCGCACCGTGCAGTGAAAGGTTAAAAAAGAGTAAATTAAAAGAATAATAATAAAATTAGCGCACATGTCAACCTAATTAATAACATACACAGAGCAAATATGCAAATTCAAATAATATTTTTTTTTTTTTTTGCATGAGTTATCCATATTACAAGTTAGATTTGCAAATAAAGTATATACAATTTGCGCTCGAAATGGCGATAATTTTATATCAAAATAACAATTTTTTAAATGCAATTATTTTTCAATTTCAACTTTTAAAGTCACACAGCGCTAGAAAGCAATTTAACTTAGAACTGTTTCAGACAAAAAGAAAAGAGAAAAAACGGATACTGCAAAAAACCAGTCAGAAATAACAAAAAAGGGATGGGGGAAAAACCCAAGAGAATCCTGGCATGTCATGGGGATATTAGGGTGGCTTTAGAAAACCCCAATCTGACGCAGAGTGAGTCACGAAAGGACTGATTACAGGTGTTTGGCGATGTAGCCATGCTGACTCGTCAGCGTAAGTGGTCTACAAGTCACAGGTGCTTAGCCTCAGAAGAGAGGTCATTAGATAAAAATGGATATTCATCTTCTGAAGGTCGCATTATTTATTAACCTCTAATATTCAGTATCTGAAACCTGTTGAATATACGGAGTTTTCAAGAAAAGTTAAAAGAAGTTTTAGGGCAAGAATTAAAAAAGACGTTGAAGAATTTATAAAATTAAGCAAATCAAATAAGATCATATTTGAAAGAATTTGTAAAGTGTTCTATAGGGGAGAAATAGATAAAGTCAGGATGTTAAAAATTAAAAAATATACTAAAATTCATCAGACCATACAACTAAAAAATTGCACAACTACTTATACAATTAAAATATATACAGTTCGGGCTAAGTTTTACTAAACTTTTTCTAAAGTATATTCAATCAGTATTATGGAATGGGAACTTTTTGTAGTGGATTTTTGGGGAAGTATCGATTCATTATATCGGGAGTACATTTTAATCCACAAGACTGTATTTCCTGAAGTACTAAAAAGATTAAAATTTAAATGATTGTAAATTTCGTTATTTAATTTTTCCTTGAACAAAATTACGTAAGCGAGTTATGAAAGATGCTATAAATAAAAAAATTAAAAAACAACAAAATTGTTTTCGTTATGTACAACTTTATGTATACAAAACTACAGATTTTCACTATTTTTCAATATAGTAGTCATTTATGTTCTAGCATTTGTCACATTTGACTTATTTACAAATTTGTTTATTATAAAATTCAGCCGCCTGGATACACCTTTGAAGTTGATTCAACTTCATCGGAAGTTCTGTGCAAGCGACTTTTTTCACCGATGAAGAAGATGTGGATGATAATATTCTAGCTGAGCAACCATTAGAAAAAGATATTGCAGGTACTTTTGAATTGCATACAAAAACTGATATAGCAAATGAAAAATTAAATGAAGAATCTGAAAATGATGAAAGTAAAAATGTTCATATGCCTCAAAAAAAGAAAATAAAAATGAATAAAGAAGGTAAACAAATAATAATGAACAATAAGTGTATAAAAACAAGAACTGATGATAAGAAGCAAATGAAATCAAAAATATTGCCTAAATGGGTAAAAAAATATCCAACGTATTCTACTTCACCATCATCATCAGAAGAAGAGCAATCTGAAATGCTTATTCAAAAACTTGATGGCAAATCACCAATAGAACTATTTGAGATGCTTTTGGATGAAGAAATTCTTACTGAAATAGTTGCTTTTTCAATAAAATATGCTTATGAGAACAATCGTCATAATTTTCAGTTTTCTGTAACCGATTTGAAAAGATTTTTAGGCATACTAATTCTTTCTGGATACCATACACTTCCTCAAGTAGACATGTACTGGTCGTTAGATGAGGATAAGGGAGTGCCGATAGTTCGGAAAAGCTTGAGTAGAAACAAATTTAAAAACATAAAAAAAAAATCTCCATTTGTCTGATAACTCTAACCTTGACAAAACAGACAAATTTGCTAAATTACGCCCATTCTTTAAGCGTATAAATCAGAAGTATCTACAATTTGGAATATTTGCTCATCATTTGCCGATTGACGAAGAGATGGTGCCTTATTTTGGAAGGCATTCATCAAAAATGTTTATAAAAGGGAAGGCAGTAAGGTTTGGATTCAAACTTTGGTGTTTGTGCTCATCTGATGGGTACCTTTTCCAATTCATTCCGTATGGAGGTGCTGAGACTAATAGTGATCGACAAAATATGCCATTAGGAACAAGTGTTGTTCTGAAGTTACTTAGTGTTGTTCCAAAACTTGAAATGCACAAGATTTATTTTGATAATTTTTTCTCTTCCTACGGTTTATTTAAAATTTTGAAAGAAAAGGGTTTCTTTGCATCTGGAACAGTTCGCGAAAATCGCCTAGCTGGTTGTTTATTGGATGACTCCAAAAATATGAAAAAAAAACCTCGTGGTTCCTACGATTTTGCATTCAACAAGGATGCCGAAATATGCGCTATCAAATGGAATGATAATGCTGTGGTAACGATTGTTACTAATAACGGGAAAATTTTGCCTCTTGTAAATGCCAAACGATACAGTCGCAAAGAAAGAAAGGAAGTTATGATTTCACAACCGAACGTTATTTCGGATTACAATAAGCATATGGGAGGTGTTGACCTACACGACAATGCCATAGCTAATTACCGCATAAATATTCAAAGTAAGAAATGGTGGTGGCCATTATTTACAAATATCATTGATAGCGTTATAGTAAATTCATGGAAGCTGCACAGAAAATCTACTAACACAAAAATGGCACTTATAGACTTTAGATCTTATATAGCGATTGCCCTACTAAAATCTGAATGCAAGAGCAATCTATCTGGTGAAAACATAGTAGATACATTACAAATGACTCATCCTAATAAAGGTCGCCCATCATCCATAGCTCTACCAAAAGAAATACGGACTGATAGAATTGGACATATCATAAGTGAAAGTGAAAAAAAAGCCCGTAGACGATGTAAAGTGTGCAAGACTAACACTCTTTACTTGTGCCACAAATGTCAAGTCCATTTGCATCCAAAATGTTTCAAAATTTTCCATAAATAATGTAAAAAGTTCGACAATAAAGCAATGGTTGAACCAGTATGATTTGTTCATTCATTCGGCCAATGGTTCGTATACGAAACATTTTATTTCTTATATAAAATATTATTTTTCATGCACGAATCTTTTTTTGTGTCTTAATGTATGTAATTTAAGCATATTTCAATAAAAATAATGCTACATTTTATAAAATTTCTGTGCTTGGCCTAAAATGGGTATATTAATCTGTTTCACATTTTATGAAACGGATATACATTATTGAAGTTAATAATATTTACAGAGATACATAATGGATTTCGCGTTCTATACTGCATCCGAAGTACTGTATGCTATTACACCAAGATTTGAATATTTTAAAATCGTTATAGTACGAACGCATTTCATTTGCTATGTTTGACGTACAATTTCCGGCTTGTTTACATACAGAAGTACTTCGAAGTCATCATTTTCAAAGTCACGAAAATTCAATGCTACAAAAAAGTGTCCTTGAAGTAAAAAAAATGTTCTAATTAATAATTAGAAATATGCTCGATTCTGTTAAATCCACTTATCAATGTAAGATTTAATTAACCCCAAAGAACTGATGTAAGCAGATATATGGAACCTCTTATCCTCTTTTATCTTTTTTTTTTTAGCTTGTTAGGATTAAGTGACAGTAATGATGTATTGATTTCAAGAGATGGGTATTTTTTTTCTATGCTGTGTAGAGTACTTTAAAACGTTTATTTTGTAAAGTGGAGAAATCCAAATTAAAATTGATTTACTAATTTTCTATTCACAGTTAATGAAGAAAGGCGTAGAAAAAGAAAAATCTTGAAAATTCTCTCTTGTGATATATATTTAAATTTATCACTGAAGTGATCGTTTTACTGACGATGTCTAGAGAAATTAAAATCTGTAATTAAAATTGAATTTTACAAAATTCATAGCTATAATTGGGTTTATAATGTTGTAGGGTAGGAAGGCGAGATATGATACACTTTTAAAAACAAATTTTTATAACACTTAGAAAGCTTTTATTTTAACATTTAATTTTTTTCTTATAAAGTGACCTTTTACTTATTTGTTTAAAATATACACTGTAAAAAAATCCGTTAAATCTAAGGGAAAAACTGCTGGCAGCAATGTTATCAGCAGTTTTGCTGTAAAAATTGCAGCAAAATTAGATATAATAAAAATATTTACATCTAATTTTGCTGCAATTTTTACGGTAAAAGTTGCTGGCAATATTGCTGCCAGAAGTTTTTGTCGTATTTTTTTTTCTTTTACAGTGTAATGAATTAAAAAAAATAATCTTTTAAAAGTTATATTGCAATTAATTTGAATACTTACTATTGTATCAAATATCTCCATTACTGAGGAGGATTTATACAGTTGCAAAGGAGGTTTGATACATTGTTTTGTAAATTGAAAAAAAAAAAAAAATAAAAAAAATACAGACACTTTAATTTTTGTCATACAGATTTTGTGATAAATCGTGTAACATTTTAGTGAATTTTAAAGGGAAGTGATATTGACATATTTTGTTCAAACATTTGTTAAACATATTTTGTTCATTGACGTATTTTTGGTTTCGAATGTAGTACATCTTGAATGATCAATCATAAGAATTCATGCAGCAAAATATTCTTTATTTGAGTTTTTCGAGAACTTATTGGCTAAAGTAAATAAATTATTCTTTATTTCAATTAATATTAGTTAATTTTTAATAATTAATCAGTTTCCAATTAGTTTTCAATAATCAATCAGCTGCAAGTAAAATTATAAAATATTATTATTATTATTTTCATTACACCACACTATAATTGATTTTTACGAGCTGCAATATTTCAAGTAGCAAGCTATATTTACAATTTAAGTCTAACGTTTTACCAATAAAAGTGCATATATTCTATGATTGAATTATTATTCTTTAATTTTTAATAACCAATTTTCAATAATCAATCAGCTATAAGAAGAAATTATTACTAACATCATATTATTTTTCATTATGTCATACCATAATTAATTTTTACGAGCTGCAATATTTCAAATAGCAAATTATATTTACAATTTAAGTCTAAAGCTTTACCAATAAAAATACACATATTCTATAAATTTATCTGCTAAAAGCTTTTCGTTCTTCCAAGATTTGACTTCTAATTTCGGAGCGAGTAAAAATAACGTCATTTAAGTAAAATTATACAAAATGACTTATTTTTTGGCGAATTTATTCAAAAGCATTTTATATTTATGAATTAAAACAAATACTTATAAAAATATATTTTCTCTATGCTATACGAAAATCTGTTTATCTTCATAAAATTAGGTTTAATTCGTATTTTGTTTCGTTTCACATCAATAGAATTTACCTTAACCTTCCAGTCGAAAGACGATTTTTTAAGCTATTGCATAGCTTTTGTCACGGGCTTTGAGCGCGGCGACCGAATCCAAAAATTCCGTAACGCGTAAAATCCTAACACATCCGTAACGAAAAAACCTAACACTCGGCTAACGTCGTTTCAGCTCGGAAGACTTCGGCACGGTATCCTTCGGTAGACTTCGGTAGACATTGACGCGGTATTTTTCAGATATTTAGAGGATATCAAATCTCAAACTTATGTTTCTTATTTCAGTTACCATAAATCTATAGTTTCAATGATAAAAATTCCTGATAGAATGTGTATAGAAAAAAATCGTCTTAAGATAAAACAAGGTAGGATAATGTAGCTTTTTGGTGATTGGAGACCCGCCCAACGGTGAGGATCGAAAAATTTTAAATGCTTATAACTCGCGATCTAATTTTCGTAGCGCGGCCAAATTTTGTTTCGTAATTTATTATGAGACAGTGTTAATTTTTGGTGACAAGAGACCCCCCACGGTGAGGGTCGAAAAATTTAAAATGCTTATAACTCGCGATCTAATTTTCGTAGCGCGGCGATATTTTGTTTGGTAATTTATTATGAGACAGTTTTAATTTTTGGTAACAGGAGATCCCCCCCCCCCCCGGTGAGGGTCGAAAAATTTAAAATGCTTATAACTCGCAATCTAATTTTCGTATCGCGGCCAAATTTTCTTTGGTAATTTATTATAAGAGAGAGTTAATTTTTGGTGACAGGAGACCTCCCACGGTGAGGGTCGAAAAATTTAAAATGCTTATAACTCGCGATCAATTTTCTTAGCGCGGCCAAATTTTGTTTGGTAATTTATTAAGAGACACTGTTACTTTTGGTGACAGGTGACCTCCCACCTTGGGGATCGAAAAATTTAAAATGCTTATAACTCGCGATCTAATTTTCGTAGCGCGGCCATATTTTGTTTGGTAATTTATTATGAGACAGTTTTAATTTTTGATGACAGGAACCCCCCCCCCCCCCACGGTGAGGGTCGAAATATTTAAAATGCTTATAACTCGCAATCTAATTTTCGTCTCGCGGCCAAATTTTGTTCGGTAATTTATTATGAGAGATTGTTAATTTTTCGTGACAGGAGACCCCCCAGGGTGAGGATCGAAAAATTTAAAATGCTTATAACTCGCGATTAATTTTCGTAGCGCGGCCAAATTTTGTTTGGTAATTTATTATGAGACAGTGTTACTGTTGGTGACAGGACACACCCCCCCCCCCCCATGATGAGGGTAAAAAAATTTAAAATGCTTATAACTCGCATCTAATTTTGATATCGCGGCCAAATTTTGTTTGGTAATTTATTATGAGAGAGTGTTAATTTTTCGTGACAGGAGACCCCCCACGGTGAGGGTCGAAAAATTTAAAATGCTTATAACTCGCGATCAATTTTCGTAGCGCGGCCAAATTTTGTTTAATGATTTATTATGAAACAGTGTTAAATTTTGGTGACAGGAGACCCCCCCACGGTGAGGGTCAAAAAGTTAAAATGCATATAACTCGTGATCTAACTTTCGTAGCGCGGCCATATTTTGTTCGGTAATTTATTATGAGACAGTGTTACTTTTGGTGACAGGAGACCCCCACGGTGAGGGTCGAAAAATTTAAAATGCTTATAACTCGCGATCTAATTTTCGTAGCGCGGCCAAATTTTGTTTGATAATTTATTATGAGACAGTGTTACCTTTGGTGACAGGAGACCTTCCCCCCCCCCTCCACGGTGAAGGTCGCAAAATTTAAAATGCTTATAACTCGCGATCTAATTTTCGTAGCGCGGCCAAATTTCGTTTGGTAATTTTTAATGAGAGAATGTTAATTTTTGGTGACAGGAGACCCCCACGGTGAGGATCGGAAAATTTATAATGCTTATAACTCGCGATCTAATTTTCGTAGTGCGGCCAAATTTTGTTTGGTAATTTATTAAGGTATTGCATAGCTTTTATCGCGGGCTTTGAGCTCGGCGAAAGAATCTAGAAATTCCGTAACGAGAAAAATACCTAACACTCCGGCTAACGTCGCTTGAGTTTGGCAGACTTCGGCACGGTATCGTTCGGTAGACTTCTGCAGACATTAAAGCGGTATTTTTCAGATATTTTGAGAATATCAAGTCTCAAACTGATGTTTTTTATTTCAGCTACCATAAACGTATAGTTTCAATGATAAAAATTCCTGATTAACCATACATGTATTGTAAAATAATAAAAATATTTTAAACGATATTAATTTCTCATTTATTGAATAAGAGAAAAAAATGTTTTGTTATCGGTCATCACGCTAAAAAAAACTGCATAAATTAAAAGTAAATAAATAATTATGATAGCATAAGTTGATAAAAAATGCTATGCAATAGCTTTACCGCGGCAGTCCCCGAATGCCACATGTCTTTTTTTCTTTCTAAAATAAATTGATTCCCGAAAGTTGAATTAGAAAAAATAAGTTAGCATTTCTTAAAATTTTATTGAAATTTTCTTGAAAAATGGCAGTTAATTACTATATTATTTTCACTATCTATTCAAGTAAAATTTAAATTCTATTTAAAAATGGTGTCAATACCTAATAATTAAATGGCAATCTAAATCTGATAATATAAACTTTTTCCCTTTTTCCAGAGAAATAGGGCAATTTAGTCGCCATCACTATAGAAATTATAGTTAAAATTTACTAAAAAATTAATATCTCGAAATGCAATTCAAAATTTTAAATTCTAAGAGCACTTTTCACATTCTCGTATCCATGTGTATGACTGCCATTTATATGATCGCCTAAGATTGCATATTATAGAAGGAATATTTATGAAATACAAACGGCCAGTCATTTTTTTAGATTGATGATGTTTTAATTTCGTTACGAAAAAAATCCCAAAACTCGCAATTTACAGCAGTCTACATGATCTTGATAATCTCAAAGGTTTAAGCCCTAAGTACGATTACATGTCTTAAATTTGTTTTGTTTGTTTATTCATATTTTATATATTTGTTTATTGAATAAGCAATGATATCGTTTTGGAATATTAGTCGAAATAAATGCTGAAGTATTTACATTAATTTAAGAGTTAAGCGGATTTATCTTTACGGATTCATCTGTTTAAACGCGATAGAGATGGATTTAAAAAAAAAAGTAACATGTGAAAATTATTTTAAAAACCAATAATAATAAAAAAAATAACTAAGTTGTGATACAGTTTTCGAACAAATTGCATTGTAAAGTACAATATTTTTCCATTCGACAGTATAAAAATAAAAAATGTGCAATGTTATCAAGTTTAAAGAATTGCAACGAAAGCGAAAATTAATTGTCTGCTGTTTACAATACCAAAATGACGTCTTCTATAAGAACGGACGTGTTTATAATTTATAATACAAGGTGATTCTAAATTCATGGTACAAAATTTAAGGGTTGGTAAGTACACTGTAACAGTCATTTATTGTATAGGAATACGTGGACGCAAGTGTCGCGTTGACGTACAAACACCAGGAGGGCAATTTGTCCTTTTTTATTTCAAAATTTTTCGAAATTTCCACACTATTCTTTTTTTTTAAGACAGACATTTCCTGATTATAAAGAAAAATTCTTCTTTGAAAATTTCCTGTGTTAAATTGAAATTTTTGAATTAAAAAAAACTCTATTTCTATTATTTCATGTATTTGCTGTATTTGACAATTTTGTGTTTTTTAGTTAAAAAGTTTCGATTTCACACCAGAAATTTTCAGAGAAGAATTTTTTCTTTATGCAATCATGAAATGTCTGTCTTAAATAAAGAAAAGAATAGCATAGAAATTTTCCAAAATGAATGATTATAAAATTTTGAAAAAAAGGGGGGGGGCAATAAATAGGGACCAAATGGTCCCTTGTAACTCAACGCTTCACATTCGCTCATACAATCCAATACAATAAATGAGTATTACTTTGTCCTGCGCAAGCTTTTATAGACCGGGAAGCGGCATCACAGTCAATCACGTCATCGAATTCACGAATGGAAATCTAGGATTAGTCAAATCTCGATTCGCGTATTAAAACACAATCGGTCTGCCAAGTCATATCTGGGTGGAAAATCCCTAAAAACCCGATTTTAACGGTTGGCGCTCATAGGTTTACCATTGTGCTTTCCTGCACCCAAAAGTATGTGAACATAGAGGATTGGGAGCAGGGAAACATAATGGTAAACCTACGAGTCAACCGCTAAAATCGGATTTTTAATTATTTTCACCAAGGTATGACTTGGCAGACCGATTGTCTTTTAATATGCGAATCGCGTTTTGACTAATCCTAGATTTTCAACCGTGAACTCAATAAAGTGATTGTCTGTTGCCTTCCTGGTCTATTAAAGTTTTACCATGAATTTAGAATCACATTATATAGATAGATATTGTATATATCCATGTATAAATCGACTTCTAAATTCGAGAAAAAAATAACAAGTTGAATATCAGTATTTTCTTGTATCTATCTATATTACCCTTTTTTAATATCAGCAGATTCCGCATTTACTTAAGTAAGTCTAAGATAACCTGTTATTGCTCCCGAATTTGGGATCGATTTATAGACGAGTATATACGTTATAGTTGCAGATTCCCAAAATTTTTAAGGAGCCAGTGGTTCCTAAACCCAAATCTTCCAGTTTCCACGAGGAGTTAATTTCTAATAAAAACGAAGAATCATGCGAATTTCGTCAAAATATCGCAAAAGTACAAATTTTATAAAGCGATCGCAAACCCTCCGCAATTTTCGTCAAATAATCACTGAAAAAGACCGACTTTCGTTAAAAATTCACTGAAAAACGCGATTTTCGCCAAAGGAGCGCGGAAAAAAAACGAGAGTTTGATGAGAGAATCACGAAAAAAACGTGAATGTCGAGAGAGGATCTCGAAAAAAAAAGTGGAATTCTCGCCAAAGGGTTTAAAAAAATGGCGATTTTCTTCAAATGATCGGGAGATGGAAATTCAAAATATTGTCAAATGGTTGCAAAATTCGCCAAAGTTTGATGACTTAGATGCCGAAAATCAATCGCCACGTCAAAAAATTTTGTTGCCACATGGCAACTGGCGACCGTGAATCTGCACCTATACTATACGGTAGCTGAAATTTTTACTTTAAAATTCAAAAAAGTCATTTAATCAAATTCACATAGCTACATTGTAGCAAAAGTTCCCTTTCATATAAGAAGAATGCAATTAGTAAATGAAAAATATGTTTGGTACACTCACAGCCACTTATCAATGTAAGATTTAATCACCCTCAAAAGAACTGATTTAAGAAATCCCTTACATGCTTTTATCTTTTCTTTCTTTAGTTTCTTCCGGCGGAGTGGCAGTAATGAAATATTGATTTCAAGAAGGGGAACTTTTTTGCTGAGTAGGATGTTTTTAAATATTTACAGAGGCGTTTCTGTAAAAGGGAAGACATCCAAATTAGAAGTGACTTATTAATTTTGAGTTCACAGTTAATCTGCAACAAATAAAGGAGAAATATTTAGCAGTTATAAAGATTGTATTTGTAGGAAATTTACCAATTGTTAATAAATGCTTTTGGAATTACATTTTCCATTTTTAGGGACAAATAGAACATCTCCAGAAGTAAAGTGAAGCTGATTTTGCGAAATATCTAACATCATGTATTTTACTTAAAAATAGAGATATATATGAAAAACAAATTACTGTAAATGTACACATTATAGCCCTTATATAAGTTAAATCAAATATATTTCATGCATACATTATTTTACAATAAATAATTAATTTTTTGCATATCTTTTGAACAATATGTCTGCTTGGTGCACTTTACACACACGAAAAGCTGTTGAATATATCACCTTAAAATGTTTGTGGTATCAAAAAAACATACTGTTAGTGGATAATAATAAGCAATTTTGTCTTTTGAGTTAAAAGAAATAAACTAAAAATATTTTACTAAAAAATTTGGAAATCCTAAAAAAAAATTAAGAACATTTCGTTCAGCAATAAGAAAAATAGCACATTTCACAAAAAATTTATTTTTCATTTTATACCATGGGTTTGTCATAGGTGTATTTTGCTACAAAAAGCGCGTTTTATAAATGTAGTTATGCGGAAAATCACTTTATTATGCTATTTGTCCATTCGTTACCACAGAAGAGGGGTGGATTGTGTGGGGGAGGTAAATTTATCCAACTATCATCCAACAACCCTCGTCGTATGTTTTTATATTTAAGGGAGACCCCATTTTCGGCCAAAAATCATCCAAAGTTTAAAAAAAAAAATTATCTCAGAAAACGATAAAATACATATTTGCGAATATCCATGCAAAATTTCAGAACTCGGGGACACTTGGAACAGGTAGCAAATGAGCTTTTTAGCTCACAGGCTATCATAGCCTGAGAGCATATGTGCCCGCCCGTTCTGTATGTATGTTCGTACGTAACGCGATAACTCATGATAAAAATATCCGATGCACTTGAAATTTTGTACATATGTATATCCTGATAAGGCGCTTCCCTGATTAGTTTTTGTAGTTCATTTGATATGTATAAGAGGGGGAACGGGGGGCTCATGCCCCTCCCCTTAATTGATATAAATGGGGTTTTCGTGCAGAATTAAGTTTTCGTTCAAAATTTAAATATAGGATCATCCTGATGGGACGATTCCTTGACTGTTATTAGGTGTTCATTGAATAAATATAAACAGGGGGAACAGGGGTTCTAATGCCCCTCCCCTTAATTTATATAAATGGGTTTTTGAAGCAGAATTGTCAGATTTGGTTCAAATCTCTGAATAGTTTTGGAAGTTTAATGGTTAAGTATAAAAAAGGGGGACAACTCTTCTTAAATTATGTAAATGCTAAATGGGTTTTTATCAAGAATTATCCGATTTGCTCTGAATTTTGGATATAGATTTTTTATATGATAAAGCATGTCCTTGATAGTTTAGGAGGTTCAACGATCAAGTATAAAAAAAAAGGGGGGAGAGCTGTTTCCCCTTATTAATTTTTTTTTTCGAACGGAATTAACCCTTGAAAATATAAGGCTGTAATGTACAATCAGTATGCGTAGCCTGTGAGCTCAATGCCATCAGTTTAACTGGGCAATATTCTTTTTATTTAATTGTAGTCACTAAAGAGTTTAAAGGACTAGCAGCCATTTAAAATGTGGTTTCATGAAAATGACTTTTTTCATATTTTGCCTAAGTTCAAAGTACTAAGGCTCAGTGGTAAAATGATTTAGAAACAAAGTGTTTATGTTTTTAGTATCTTAAAAAAATTTGCAACAAAAGTAAGGAGAGATATTTTTTTTTTAACTATTTCTGAAAATTTTACATAAATTGGTAAACATTAAAATTATAACGAATTTAAGGAAATTTACCATGCGTAGTTTTTTTTTCTTTTAGCTGATTAAAATAGAAAATTAAAATATCTCTCCCTAGGTCTTTTCCATATACTATAACATTATTTAAGAAATTTTAGTAATACCAAAATATTGAAAATTGAATGGGGAGTAGTAATTTTAAAAAGTGTATTTTTCGACAAAAAAAAAATCATAAAAATCGACTAAAAGAATATACTTTTTAATAAAAAGTGAATTTTTTTGTTAATTATTCCTTACAAAAATATTCTTAAATAGTACACCAAAATTCATTACTTTAAAATCAATAATAATTTTTTTTTTTTTTTTTTTTTTTTGACGGGTTTCTCCCTTAAGGATTTTATGCTTTTATGCAAGTTTTTATTCCTGCATGCAGAGCTAAGTGGTATAATTTCGTGTTACAGTAAATTCATGCAAATTTTCTTTGGCCCTACCTGCGAAATCTAGATGTGTCACTTTTACTGCGGTGAGTGATATTTTTCATCATTTCAATTTTCTTTTCACTCATACAGTTAATGTTAGGTGCCTTTAAAGAAATAAATTAGTTACACAATTTTGGAAAATTTCAATTATTTATCTGAAATAGAATTTTAGAAAAGTGTACCAAAGCATTAAAGAACACATTTAGAAAAAAAAAGTCATAAAAATATATATATACATATATATGCCCATCGACAGTGCTTAAATTACGTTATTTTAAAACACTGCAGCACCATAATCTTTTATCTAAATTTTTATATCGATAATTAAAAAACAAGTTGGAAGTTGCACGTGAGGCGTAGCAAAAGCGGTGCGCTCGTACGATAACGTTATTACACCTCAGCAACGTATATTTTATTCATAAAATGTGAAGTAGTTTATTATAATTGGAACACTCCCCAAACAATGTTTCCTCGTATAGCATTATGTAGTGAAATACTTTTGTATGGCCCTGTAATTTAATAATGAATATTCTTTGCATCACAGATTGTACAGAATGTAACGGAATCCTTTTGATTGTCCCTGTAATTGATCTGTCCATCCGATTTTCATAAAAATTGAAATAACTCGACAAAATTATATAATAATTATATATTTTAAGTTTCAAACGATTCGGTTGGGTAGTTTTTGCGTTGTTATATGCGGACGGACAGACAGACGGACGGACGGACTGAGCGACAACTATAGGTGCTACGTATTTTTATAATTACGAACGCACCTAATGAAAAATTTGAACCATTTTTTGCTTCATGTGCCCTGTACCCCTTCGAGACTGGAGCCTTTTACGAAATTTTTAATATTTTGACACAGATTTTGAAAAACAGATATTTATTTGTGTCTTGTTAAATCGATAAAATGCTCCAAGACAAATTTTACTGGTGGGGATAAACAAAGATTCTTAAGTCTTTTTGTGGCATGTATACGTGTCGCTCGTCCTCAAGGGGTTAAAGACTTATTTTCAAAGTTATTTATATAACCTTTCAAACCATTCAGAAATTTTTTTATCTACTTTAGGCAATTTTTAAACTTAAAATTTTATCATTATATCCTTGTTTATCACAGTTATCCCCATATCCAAGTTAACTGGCAATCAATGACATTCCATTTAAAATTATTATAACGAAACAATTAAAGTAACATTATAATTCAAAACTTTCGTTTCCACGTAAACAGAAAACATTCTTATAAATAAAAATACGTCCAATATAATTACATCCATTTACCAGTGTAATTAATCTCAAAGCGCTGATTTTAGTTGGAAACGCTCGCACCTTTTCTTTCTTTGCGTTGTCGCGATATAATGTCAGCAATGAAATATTGATTTCAAAAGGGGGAATGTTTTTGCTTTAAGTAGGGAGTTTTAAAATATTTCCAGAGACGCCTCCGATAAACGAAAGACATTTAAACCAGAATAGACTTCTTCATTTTTATTTCACAGTTAATCTACAACGAAAAAAAGAACAAATATTGTTCGAGTCACTGTAAAGAACAGTGAAAGCTTATATATCAATCGTTAATAAATGCTATCTGCCAGAAATATTATAGAACTACATTTTCTCTTTTGTTTTTAAGACTTATTTTAAAAGGTAGTAAATTTTCTAAGCAATCGGAATAATTTTTTCATCTATTTTTGATTATTTTAAAATATAAACTTTCATCATTATCTCTGTGATTATCATAGTTTTCCCCGTATCCAATTTCATGAACAATCAACAACATTCCATATAAAATTATCAAAAAGAAACATTAAAAATAATATTACATTGCAAAAGTTCCCTTCCACATGAAAAAGAACACATTTCATAAATAAAAATACGTACAGTACAATTACATCCGTTTACAAATGTAAATAATCTCAAAAAGCTCATTTTAGATGGAAACGGTCGCAGCTTTTCTTTCTTCAAGTTGTTGTGATATAATGTCAGCAATGAAATATCGATTTATACAGCGGAAAGGTTTTTGCTATAAGTAAAGAGTCTAAATATATTTGACGCCTCTGGTAAGTGGAAGACATTTAAATTAGAACTGACTTCTTAATTCTTACTTCAGAGTTAATCTAAAACGAGAAAAGCCAGAAATATTTTACGATAAAAGTTTAAATTTGTGTAATAAATGCCTTCTGCCGGAACCTTTTTGAACTATTTTCTTTCATTGAAAATAGTTAATAGTCGCATTAAAAATGTTTTCCACCTTCAACAGCTCGAAATTTTCTGATATATTTTCAGGCTCATTTATAAAAGTAAAAACATGAAATTTGCTAAGATTTTTGAAGAGATGTACAAGAGGCCATGTAATTTCATTTTTTGCTCAGTTAATTAGAATTTGATTGATGGCCAATTATTTTCTCAGTATAACCATTTCTTTTCGTACCCAGATCTTCCACTTCGAAAAATTCGGTTCAAAACGCCAATTTTCGCACCAATTTTTGTAATATTTTCTGCATTTTTAACAAATTGACGAGCTCGACACATTATATAGTCCCTAAATAAGAGAATTTGCCACTTTGATGCTTTTAACAGCAAAATTATATCAGAAAAAAAGAAGTTTGGATTAGAATACACCCTTAAAAAAAGAAAAAAAAAACTTAAAAAAAAAAAAAGATATTTATGTAAAATTTTAAATCATTGCTAGTTTTAGGCTACTTCAAAATGGTTTGGTTTGGTTTATTTTTGTCGCCCGATTATCTACACTAGGGATATAGGACCAGGGGGGGGGAGTGCCCTTCGTGGGGGGTCTTTCTAAGGGAACCTAACCCGTATTTATGGAAGGTTCGAAGAAAACCACGAAAACTCCGAACGGTTAGGCTGACAGCCGCGATCGGGTTCGAACCCAGCACCTGCCGTCTACCAGTTGAGAGATCAGAACCTCTCGGCCACTGGTGGGGCTCTACTTCAAAATGTAAATTCTAATTATTATCTACCTATCATCACAGCTTTGAAAATATCGAAGTTTTGTAATTATACACGAAATTCCATATAAAATGAATTATTTAGAAACAAACTTAAAATAATAATGTATTTAAAAAATTTCTTTTCACGTAAAACTAATACTGTGAATAAATAAATATACGTCCATTACAATGAAATCTGTTTATCAGCGTAATTAATCTCAAAGAACTGATTTTAGGTGATAATCAGTGATTAAATGATAAAATGCTTGTATCTTTTCTTTTTCTCTGTTGTTGTGAAGGGATATCAGCTGAAATATGTCAGTGATTTCAAAACGGTGAATTTTTTTACAAAGTTGAATGTCTTTTTAAAAATAAATTAAAGAAAAATAAATATTTACAAAGATTTTTTCTAAAAAGAAATACATGTAACTTAAAATCAGCTTACTGTTTTTTCACTTATTGTTATTATAGGACATTATATTTCTGAAACGGTATGCTTTCGTAAGAAAATATAAGTAGGAATTTGTAATCCATCCCGCGACTTTTGGGTTTCGCAAAAATTCCGCAAACCAATACTGGCGGTTTCTGTCCCGCGGGATGTTGATGATGTTGCGAAATTAGGTGATGTTGCCAAATTAAAACGAAAACAAAAACAAATAATAATTTATGCTTTGTCGCAATATAATAAATAATCAAATCTTCTAATTTTTTTTTTTTTTAAATACTTTCAATTTTTAAATTGCCGTAATTTATTGTTTGTGACTAATGAAAAGTTGTAAAATTGTAGACATTTTCCCGATCTACTGATATATTTTTATACAATTAATTGCACAAGAATTAGTGCAATTGATTACACAACCCTTCCTCCTAATTTCATGTCTGAGCCAAAATAGCGCAAGATATTGTCACCACACCACCCTCCTAACAAGGAAATCGTCATATTGATTTGAAAAAGATGTTTCAGCATCTCAATAAAATGATGAAAAAGTCGTGTAATACGCAATTAAAAACAAAAATCTTGTAATAACATTATAAATTTCTTCGATTCTCACACCGCTGATACCTTCTGTTTTCTATTGGTTGTTTTATTTAACATGAACCTTCCCTTCCTCTTCTTTTCAGTTTTGCTTCTGCTTTCAAAGTGGTAGGACGTCTTCTTCCCGCCTGACGAAGAAAGGTTTTCGTTTTAGCCTTTATTTATAGATGGTGCAGTATTCATATCATCAAAGAAATTTCCTTGGTATTTACAAAGGTAAAATTCTTTGGCTTATTCTGTTCTGCCTGCTTATTAACTTTATGATATGCTTTCGAGTGGTTGTAAGAGTAATGAATACTAAAGATTCATTAAAATACACGACTGTTGTACACTTACTAAAAATGGCGCAAGTCAGATGTAGACTTTACCCATGTCATATCAGTTGCGCGTATATGCGTATATAGAAATAAAAACCAGTAGATAAAGGTGCTCAAGCCAATTCCAGAAAGGGAAGTGTTAAAATCTTAAACGCATAGTTTCAGTTCTTCCAAATTTCTAACTTTGATATATTTTCATTCTTTTTAATTAAAATCTATTCTTCATCTTTTTATCAATTCGACATCGTTCCTGCCTTTGCATTTGGCTTCGGAATTTATCCACATTCCGTTAAAAATTGGCTAATTTATTTAAACTGTTAAATTTTTTACTTTTCCCCCTTTTTTTAGTCATGTTTCTTCTTTCAAGTTGGAAAGTGGAGTATAATCCTCTCAAAACAATCGTTTTTCCGTATCGAACGATTGTTGTTTCCAAGGTTGCGAATGGATGAATTTCATTGGTCGCCTGCTTGAATTTCATTGGCTGACCAAATTGTTCATCGTATCCCCTTGCTTTTTCTATGAATTTTTTTGAAATATTTTCTCTAATGATAATTTTATTATTTTTATCTGTTATTTTTACAAAATTTTAACTAATTTATATTTATTTTAGTATCTTTTTCGATATTTCCCTAAAATTTTTTTAGGATCTTATCTAATTTAGATTAAAAAAAAAAAAAAAAATGTATGGCCCTTGGTTTTTCTAGACCGCTTTACCCTAAGACTCATCCGACCATCCCAATGCTCCGGAATTTTTGAAATTCCATTTTACTTGCTCAACATCTAAGCAATCGATTATTCGATTCATCGACTTCGATGGAAGGTAAACTGAAGCAAGACGACTCCAGTAGGCACTTCTAATCATCTGCATTGGTTCATTGGTTCAAATGTTAAAATGATGTGAAAAACCAATGGCGACAAAATGAAAGCAAGCTATAATGTATTACTATCAGTGTTGAATTCAGACATTTTTCTCCGGGAGGGACTTTTGTGGCTCCGAACACAATAGAATTCCGAGGGGGACGGGGATTACACTTTTTTACCATTGAAAACACAAAATCTCAACTTTTCCGGGGGGGGGGACATTTGACTGCTCCGGTGGGGATGTCCCCCCCCCGGGCTACCCTCTAAATTCAACACTCTGAAAATGTTGTGTCAATTCTAGATGAGTGTTTTCTAAATTGTAAAAATTTAAGGAAAGATATGACATGCAAATTTTAGGTAACCTCTTTAAATGATACTCCACTGTGAGAAGTTAGAACTTATCCTAAGAATTAATAATGTTATAAAGCCATGTATAGTTTTTCCCATCAAACACCCGAAGCAATCCAGTATTTTTCTGATGTATTTACAGGAATCGATCGCTTGAGCCGTGTTGTAAAAATAAAATTAAAATACCTCTCACATCGCGGCACCACGTAAGATACCACTAGCTCTACTTGACAAAGTAAAAAATGAGTTGCAAAATATAGTAGAATCTGAAATAATCGCAAAATTGGATGAACCAACAGAATGGGTAAATATTACGGTTGTTATTAATTCGCCTAAAAAAATTGCGCATCTGCTTAGACCTAAGGCCATCAAATGAAATAATTCGTCGACTTCACTACCCTATACCAACAGCTGAGAGTCTAATTGCACGACTTAATGGATGTAAAATATTTACTATCCTGGATGAAAAGCTATTAGATAAAGAATTTTCATATTTAACTGCATTTATATCAACATTTACAATTACCCACGAATAATATATATATATATATATATATATATATATATATATATATTTTTTTTTTTTAAATCAAGATAGCATTCCGATTTAGGCAAACTTTACTGTATGCCTATGGATCCAATGGTATTTAAAAATCTCTTCGAAATCCATAAATATCTGTCACACAGAGCGCGTCATAGGAATGACGCGCTCTGGTATACAGTAAAGTAATGGATGACTAATGGATACAGTAAAGTAGTGTTTCCATTAATAAAGTTTTCTATTTGTTTAACTCTACTATGCATCAGTTTTATTTTCCTACCAATCCATTGAAAAATTCATTCGAAAAAAATGGTTCTAATGACTAATTTCAATAACTGCAACTATAACACGAAAAGCATTACATTTTTTTCTCATCTTGTACATAATTTATAAATATTAAAAGCGAACTTAAGATAAACTTTGTATCAAGAACATATAAAGGGCAACTTCAAGAGGGCCAACTGGTTACAGCCATACTGTAGTATCTAGAAGGTATTTTTACATTTGACAGGTAATTGCTTCGGAGCCTATAGAAACTATGGCTTTCGCCTCGAATGATCCATAATACACGCAGGAACAACAACAAGTCAGAACAATCTTATTTCTTGTATCCATTACATATATAAGGTATAACCCGTCGAATTTCGAAGGAATGTTTAAGAAGAAACTGTTTCATTATAAAAAGCCTACAAATTTAGTTACAATAAAAAATGCACCTTAATATTGGTAATTCTAACTCTTGAAAAAATGATATTTAATCTAAAGTTAGCAATATATTATTTCTATAAAACTGAATTGTAGAAATTGTTAAACTGTAATTGTACATGTAAGCAATAAAAGATAATAAAGATCTGTTATTATGATAAAGTTGTTATCAATTAAAGCTCTTACGCTAAAATAAATAAATAAATAAATAATAATAATAATAATAATAATAATAATAATAATAATAATAATAATAATAAAAACAGAATTTACTCTATTTTGACTCAATTATAGAATTTTTTCCCCGTGAAATCTAAACCCGACACCATTTTTACCGTTTCAAAATTTAAATATGCACCTTTCATATGTGTATTCCCATTTTTTAAAAAATCGATATTTTAATTTGATCTTTTTCTAACCGACTTCAAAAAAGGAGAGGCGGTTATCAATTCAACGCGTATGCATTTTTTTTATATGTATGTTCACCGATTACTCCGAAACTATGCAACCGATTTTTGTTATTTTTGTTTTAAATTAAAGAGGATGCTCTCGAATTGGTACCTCTTCCGTTTCATCGAAATTGGTTCGGTACTTTTTTTAGTAATTAGGCAAAAACAAATGAAATTAGTGATTTTTCGCTAATTAAACGTGTTGAATAAGTTCACCAAGCAGAGTGAAGACCGAATGGCCGTGCGGTTTAAGGCGCCGGATTTAAGCTCTGGTTCTCAACAAAGAGAGCATGAGTTCGAACCCCACTCCTGCCATAATTTATATCAATGTGTAATTTATAATAATATTTTCCCTATTACAATTTTTATTATTAACCCGCTTCAGAAAAGGAAGAGGAAGTTATCAATTCGACGCGTATGTATTTTTTTCTATGTATGTTCACCGATTACTCCGAAAATATCCAACCTATTAATTTGGTTTTTGTATTAAATAAAAGAGGCTACTCTCGAATTGGTACCACTTCCATTACATTGAAATTGGTTCAGTACATTTTTAGTAATTAGGCAAAAACTAATAAAATTGGTGATTTTTCGCAAATTAAAAGTAACATGCACTTTGAATTAGCTCGCCGACAGGCGCGCAGTCAGGATGGCCGAGTGATCTAAGGCGCCAGATTTAAGATCTGGTTCTCGAAAGAGAGCTTGCGTTCGAACCCCATACCTGACACAATTTACATGCATATATAATTTACTGTATTTTTTCCGTATTATATTTTTTTAACCGATTTCCAAAAAAGAGAGGAGGTTATCAATTCAACGCGTATGTATTTTTTTTATGTATGTTCACCGATTACTCGGAAACTATCCAACCGATTAATTTGGTTTTGATGTTAAATGAAAGAGCTTGCTCTCGAATTGGTACCACTTCCGTTTCATCAAAATTGGTTCAGTACTTTTTTAGTAATTAGGCAAAAACTAATAAAATTAGTGATTTTTCGCTAATTAAAAGGGTTGAATAAGTTCGCTGAATGGAGTGCATACGGAATGGCCGTGCGGTCTAAGGCGCCTGATTTAAGCTCTGGTTCTCGACAGAGATCGTGTGTTCGAACCTCACTCCTGAAATATGTGTATAATTTACAATATTTTTTTCCTTATTATTAACCGATTTCTAAAAAGGATAGGAGGTTGTCAATTCGAGGCGTATGTATTTTATTATATATGTTCACCGATTACTCTGAAACTATCCAACCGATTAATTTGGTTTCGGTGTTAAAATGAATGAGCTTGCTTTCGAATTGGTACCGTTTCCGTTTCATCGAAATTCGATCAGTACTTTTTTTAGCAAGTAGGCAAAAATTAGTGATTCCTCGCAAATTAATAGCGACAATAATTAATAGTTTACAATATTTTTAATTTCTCAGAAATTATTATTTTTAAACCGGGTGTAGTTAGAATGAAGCACCCTGTATTTGTGATTCAATAAGTGGTTTGCGGCCCTATGTTCCTATGTGATTTTTTATCCTTGTCGTATGCCTGATTTGTCATATCAGTTTGTCCACATAATTTTGAATCACCCTGTATATTTATCACTGTATAGTGCATAGTAGTTCAAACATGAACGATGTAGAAGGATTCAATTGAAAAAAATATGTTTCGGCATGTGAAAAACTAGCAGATGTCGCTGAGATAGATATTTGTCTTTCAGTATCATTCAAAATTAATGGGATAAAATTTTTAGCAGTTTTTAAAAGATTATTGGACTTCTCCATTTCTACGCTGCATTTTACAGACGCTTTAGCCATACATTTCACGATTAAGATTTCCATAAATTTTCAGTTATTTTTATATCTATCAAGAATTAAAAAAACCTGATTGACTCCACTTGCATAATTTTTTTCAAACGTTTTATGACATTTTATTTTATTATATAAACTCAATTCATTATAAGAATTCTTAGAATAGGATAGAGATTTTTGAAAAAAAAAATCTGGAAATTTAGTCTTTGAGATATAAAATTAGATTTAATGGAAGTATTTAAAATTGATTGATTTCTATATGTTTAGAATAGTTATACCAAAGAATAACAAAATTCATCAGGTAATCTTTATTGTAAAATGACTGTGGAGTACATATAAGAAAAAAATGTAAATTTTGCATCCTGATTTTTCTTCATGTCCAATTTATAAGGACATGTTCTAATAACATAATTCTTCATAATAACTTCATTTCAGTCTTTTTTCGTAATACTTTAATGACTCGGAAACAAATACATAAATGGAAAACAACCTTCAAAGAAAAATATATATTAATTTTTTATTAATATCCATGTCATTCAACAATAAATATAAATAAAGACATATTTTCCAAAATTTTATTTATTAAAAGTAGATAAAACCATTTACATTTTTTAGGTGCGTTCGTAATTATGTAAATACGTTGCATATATAATCGTCGTTCAGTCTATCTGTCCGTATGTCCACACATAAGAGAGCAAAAATTACCCAACTGAATCGTTTGAAATTTAAAACATATAATCGTTGCATAATTCTGTCTGGTCATTTCAAATTTTATGAAAATCAGATGTAGTTTAAAATAAAAAAATATTCCGTTACATTATGCCCAATGGAAAAACAGTTCCAAGTGCATTTTAATGATGTTACACTGTTTCGAATATAATAAAATTGATATATATATCTATGAAATATACACTAAAATATACATTCTGTACAATATGTTATGCAAATACAGTAGAGCGCCGATTATCCGAACTCCAATTAACCGAACTTCCAATTATCCGAACCGTGTTTTTCGACTTTTAAAATTTTTTAACCGAACTTCCAATTATCCGAACAGCGTATTTCTCTTTTTAAAATTTTTTTTCCGAACTTCCAATTATGCGAACGGCATATTTTTCATTAAAAAAAAAAAAAAAAAAAAAAAAAAAAAAAACCTCCAAAACCTAAATATTTTTTTTTCTGTCCCTTCCAATTACATTTCTCGTTTTTCACCCTGTTATCTATCTTTTTTCTTTTCTTTCTTGGCATACAAAATTTAATCCGGAAACTGCAAGGTATTTTTGGGGAGTTTTGTTAGTGGGAAGAGAAAACACAAAAGGTTTGAAGAAAGGGGTTGAGAAACCAAGGTCAAAGCACAAAATTCCTGTTTGTATTTTCTCCCCTCACCCTCGCTGTGGACACGTGTTGCAATCAATGTCTATGGTTGCAATGCAATCCCAAGGGGGTGGGAGGGTATTTCTTTGAAGTTTCTTATCGCAATGGACATAAGATAATGCACCTTCACATTCGTGTGCAGATACCCTTGAACGGGAAAATGGGAAGTTCCGAGTAAAGTTCTTGCCACCTAACGTTACATCGCTGATACAGCCCATGGATCAGAGTGTAATAGAGACATTTAAGCGCTTTTATAGAAAGCAAATGTTGAGAAAGATGCTTCTATCAGAAGACACTGAAGAGCCTGATTCCCAGAATGCCATAAAAATTAATTTAAAAGATTGTTGCATTATGGCTGCCGATTCCTGGAAGCTTGTAAAATCATCAACGTTAAAAAATGCCTGGAATAAAATTTTAAACAGAGAAAAAAGTGATACTGGAGCAGAAGCATCTGATAAGGAAAATGAGGAGTGTAAAACTATAAAAGAGATGGGAAGAATCCTAAATTATGAGGAAAAAGAAATTGATGAGTGGATAAATTGTGACATGCAAGACCCTGGATATCAGATTTTAAATGACAATGAGATTGTGGCTAAGATTGAAGGCGAAAATGAAGAAAATGAAAATGAAATTGAAAATTAATGCTCTGAAAATGACCCAGGTCCATCACATAGCGAAGCCTTTGAATGCTTGGAAACAGCTTTGAAATGGCTCGAAAGGCAGAAAGACGCTGATCCTATTCAAGCAATGCACTTAAGAAGCATTAGAGATATGGCAGCATTGAAAAGAATGTCTTCTTTGAAGCAAGAAAAAATCAAAAGCTTTTTTACTTAAATTATAATCTTAAAAAAAAGACAAAAAAAAAAGTTTAAAAAATGAAAAAAAGACAAAAAAAAGTTTAAAAAAATGAAAAAAAGACAAAAAAAAGTTAAAAAAATGAAAAAAAGGCAAAAAAAAAAAAAAAAAAAAAAAAAAAAAAAAAAAAAAAACATTTTTAAACACGCCAGCACTAACAGTGTTGCCAGTCCTAAGCCTGGATAAAGTGTGAAGGTTTTTGTATAGATAGGGATATCCTTTAAATTGTCTGTCCAATTATCCGAACTTTTGCTTATCCGAACTAGGGTCGGTCCCGACGTGTTCGGATAATCGGCGCTCTACTGTAATGCATGTTATTAATTTACAGGGCCAGACAAAAGTATTCCATTACATAATGGTGTAAAGGGAAACAGTGTTTGGGGCGCGTTTTAATTCTATTACATTATTTCGTATTTTATGAAATTCATATGCATTGCTCAGGTTTGCAAACAACTGGGTCAAGTTACTTCCCGTTTAATAGAAAACATACAGTATTTACAGGGAGACACAAAACTATATATTCTGTATCCGAAGTATTGTATATTATTATACCAAGATGTGTAAATTTTAAAAACTTCGATATAGTGCGAACTCCCCTCATTTGCTGTGCTTGACGTGCAATTTCCCACTTAGAGATACATTTTCAATTTAAGGCGACAATGAACTTTGAAAAAAAAAATTATATAATTACTTCAAATTCAACAGAATCGTTAAGAACAGGCTAAAATACCTATGCACTAAATTTGAAATTAAAATGTAAAAAAATATTTTTGCTATATTGCTTTTTAAATATTTTAATACGACCATAGATAAGACAGATTTCATAATCTTCCACATGTATTTATTTTATATTAAACATGACGACATTTATTTATTAGTTATTGTTTATACAATACACAGGAAATAATGAGGAAGTAAAAAGGGATGCATTATATAAATAGATTTTATGCACATGTTTTATTTTCATATTTTATAGTATGCATATCTATGATGGGTAGGTATTACGGTGCCCCCCCCCCCCCACTCCAAAAAAATCTATTTTTTTAATAAGTTAAAACTACACATAAATAAATGGTTAAGAAAATAACCACATTTTAAAAATATTTTGCTTCGACTGTTTCACTGTGCTTACTGAGTATAATTTAATAATCTACTTTATATGAAAAATACCACATACGTTTCATAATAGACGAATTAAGTAAATTTTATTTTGCATTTTCTTTCATGGTACTTAAAAGTCCCGTCGAGGCATAAGGGGTTAAACAGAATTTTAGTATACTATTAAAAATGTGCAGCAATTTGTCCATTCAACTATTTTTATAGATAAAAGTTACTTGCCTTTAATTTAAAGCGTTCTCATTTATCAGAGTAGAGTTAAATTGCAGTTATATAACAGTTTTTCTACAAAAACGTTTGGATGACGGGACAGATTGTTACAGATTTGTGTGAATGTACCTTGAAAAATTTAGCTGATAAATAGTAATAATTATTATTCCAAAATCAAATAAGTATTACCTTGATAAGGGAACAAGACGGAAATTGCACGTAACATATGAGGTGCGTTCGTACTATAACGAAGTTTTAAAAATACTCAGATCTTGGTGTAATAGGTATAGAGTACTTCGGATACCGTATACTAGCCGAAACCTTTTGTATACCTGTAAATACTATCTGCTTTCTATTACACAGAAAGTAACTTGTAATAAACTTCAACAACATATATCTATTCCATAAAATGTGAAATAGTTTAAATGTAATCAAAATGATCCTCAAACAATGCTTCCCCCCTGTTCCCCGCTGTTATGTATTGGAGTATATTTGTGTGGACCTGTAAAGTAATAACGAAATTCTTTGCACCACAGAATGTACAGAATACATATTTTAAGATATACTTCATAGATTCATATCAATTTTGAAATCAGGTTCAGAAGAATGTGACATCATTAACATGCACTTGAAATTAATTTTTCCCATTAGTCATAATGTAACGAAATACTTTTTATTAAACGATTTGTCTCTGTAATTAAACTATACATCCGATTTTCATAAAATTTGAAATGACTAGACAAAATTATGCAGCAATTATATAGTTTAAATTTCAAACAATTCTGTGGGGTATTTTTTTTATTTTTTTGCTCTGTTATATGCTGGCAGACTGACAGACAGACGGACTGCAGGACGACTATAGCTGCTACGTATTTACATAATTACGAACACAACTATACAGCGTTGCTTGATTCTTTCAATTACAATATTTCTAAACTTCACGCATGATGGAATAAACATCGTTTTGTAATTACGCAAGAAAGGTTTATATAATAACGCCTGTGGAAATGAAAAATTTATAAAAACACTTAACTATTTTACCTTTTCCTTTGGCATCAGATTTTTCAGAAGTAACTTCTTCGTCCAATTTAAACCTAACCTTCTTTTTTACCTTCTTAGGATTTCCATCGGCTTCAGTTTTACTCTCATTTTCTTCAACTTGTAAATTTTCACTAAGAGGCAAAGCAAAGCTTGCATCAAAACTTCTTGTATTTAAATAATTTCTTCTTTCATCTTCAACAACACCGCTTGCAATTACAATATCTTCAACATCACTTTCATCATCATCAAAAACATTACTATCAAAACTTTCATCAGCTTCATTTTCTATTATTCCGTGGAATAATCTCGACTTCTCTATTTTCATATTATATACAGGTATTAAGTTAAGGCTTTCTAACTTTTCGAGGTACGTAGGCATCAATAGTAGAGCATCAAGAGCTTCGTTCATGTTAACTTCAGCTACATTTGCTCTAATGCCTTCTTCAAAACCGCTGCTTTCTAGAATAGTAGGTGATCTTTCCTCGCTGGTAATCTCTGTAAACGTTCCATCGTCTGATATTGACGTTTCAGAAATCTTCTTTTTTCTTTTAAAACTTTTCTTTGATAGCTTCAATGAAACACAAACACATTTCAGTAGTTTTTTATCCCCACTTTTTCGAAAGTGTGGCTTTATCATGAATCTATTCCGGTGTAAAATTTTTAATCTTTTTTTGGTTCGAACAGACTTTCTGCGAAATCTCTGTAGTATTTTTAAACGGCTTTTTGTTTCAACTTCTGATGAAGTATTTTCGCTATTCGATTCCGATTCTTTGTCAGAATTACTAGATATTGTATCTTCATCTAAAGACTTGTCCACTTTTACAATATTTTCATACTGTTGGCAAATTTTTTGTGGAGTAATTTCTTCTGGTTTTACATCAGATTGATTAGTAGTTATTTTTACATTTGAAAAAACATGTAATTGATCGTCATAGAGCTTTTTCAATTTTACAGGAATTATTTCTTTGTATTCTGTATCAAACTGAATAGATTTAAATTTTTCTTCTGATGGAATATCTACTTGATCTTCATAGATCTGGCTAATTTTTGAAGAAGTAAATTCTTCCGATTCTGTACCAGACTGACTGGATCTTATTTCTTCTGAAGAAGAAATGTTCTTTCTAACTTTACTTTGCTGGTTAACTTTTCGAGAATTATTCTCTTCGAATTTGGTATGAAACTGACTATATGTTATTTCCTCATTTGAGACAATGCCTGTTTGATCTTCATGTGTCTGCTTAATCTTCGAGGAAATAATCTCATCAAATTTTGTGTCAAACTTACTTGATGTTATTTCTTCATCTGAAAGAATTCGATATTGCTGGTTAACTTTTGGAGGAGAAACCTCTCCGAATTCTGTGTCAAACAGATCAGATATTATTTTTTCATTTGATGGAATATCTGCTTGATTTTCATATTTCTGCCTAATTTTTGAGGTAATTTTAGATTCTGTGTCAAACTGACTAGATATTTCTTCATCTAAAGGAATGTGCATTTGATTCTCATATTGCTGGTTAACTTTTGGTTGAATAATATCTTTGAATTTAGTGTCAAAGTGACACAATATTATTTCTTTATTTGAAGGAATGTCTTCTTGATCTTCAGATTTTTGCTTAATTTGAGAGAGAATAACTTCATCCAATTCTCTATCCGATTGATTGAATGGCATTTCTTCATCTGAACGAAAGCCTATTTCTGTAGCATTTTTCGTTTTCGTATTATTATTCAGGACAACGTCTCTCAAAAAAGTGTGTTTATGATATTCTTCTGCATTATTGTTAAGGTATGATGATTTATAAAGTACCCCCGTTTCGTTATCCTCTTCATTTAAGGAATATTTCTCATCATCAGTATCAAATGCCGTATCTAAATAAAACGATGCCATTTCTTCATCAGATGATGATAATTTTATCTCATGTTTATTATTTTGAAGCACTGTGTTTTTCTTAGCAGCATTTTTCCCGCTTTTATATAATGCTCCATCATTAAGGTTTTTTGAGACATCGTTAAGCGTTTTGCACTTCTCTAAACTAAAGTTTGTTTCGTTCGTTGAAAAAAATGCGTTCACACCTTTCGTTGAATAAAAATCGGAATCTGTCATGCGATTTTTGGATCCATTGACCAGACATGTTGCGACAGTACGTGTAATAGAAATATCTGTTTCAGAATCACTTTCAGACAAAAATAAAGTCGCACTTTTGTAGGATTCATCTGAGGATTCTGCAAGCGTGCTATATTGGACAGTTTCTTCTTCTGCCGAATTTGGGCATTTCTTGTAATCAAGATAATTTTCGGAATAATCGGAATTCAATCTTTTATCTGACAGAGAATAAAGATTTATTTTTTGGTCGTCTAAAGCACATGCTGTACTGGATGTAAACACACCATCTTCATTTTTCAGACGAGTTTCCTCATTTTCTGTTAAACAGCCTGTTAAAGTTTCATTATGAACATTACTTGCATCATTTCCAGATAAAATGTTTCTTGGAATGTCCCAAAAGTTGTTTGTAGAGAATAAAGATTTTTTGTCAATTCCAACAAATTGTTCTTGGTTGGCAACGCTTTTCAATGAAACCGTTGTCTGAGTCGGTTCTGAAACACTACAACTTTTACTTCCACTGTGCACTTTAATACCAGCTAGTTCAGGCATGGAACAACTCATCTCAGGAGAAAGATTATTTACAGTCTCTTTAGCGCTTTTTAAAATAAAAGTTTGAGATTTAAAACATACATCATCAAGATCCAAGTAATCTTTTTGCCTCTGAGAGGACTTCAGAAAATTTGTTTGAGATTTAGTTTCATTTTCAACTGAGGTATCTAATGCTTTTTTGAGTGATAAAAATTCTTCTTCTGTAAAACCCCAAAATGAAAAACTAGATGTATTTTCACCAACTTGTATATTTTTCTTCATATAATTCGAATGACCAGTAGATTCTGCAAAATATACATTAATTGAAAGTTTATATTACTCTCTTTTCTTTTGTCTACGTCTTATGTTTAAACAATTATACAAAAATAGAAAAAAAATACAATTTGGAAATAATAGTGAAACTCTGTTATGCGTTGGGTATTCAAAAGTTCAATTGAGGATTAAATTTGTATTATAAAGCAAAAAAACATGTTCATAAGTGACAATGACGTCATATTGGACAGTAGCACTTAACTAATAAATACTCGTTTACTTCATTTTATTTATTTCCAAACATACTACAATATACATTTTTGCACTACCAAATAGGAAGAAATTGTATATCTTGAAATGAATTATTTAATTGTGTCTCATTTACAAATTTCGGTACTACTCTGTTATCCCGTCGACCAATTTTGTCAAATTATACAAATCGCCAAACTAATAGCCAAATTATACATACTGACATAATTTTTATTTTAAATAACGAAAAAACAAATAATTAGTAGAATAATAATACAAATATTTATAAAAAGTCGAAATAAAAATCACTTAATGACATTTTAAACGCGTGAATCGTATTTAAAGTCATTGATTGTGATATTCACGATAATCCATTATTGGCATTTAATCTTATAGTTTGGCGATAATTTTTCGGTCGACGGAATAACCTAGTAGTACTCAAATTTCTTGTGGTTTTAAAATAATTTTAAGGCACATTATTTTTTACTTGGGTACAATCTAGTTATGGAAGATTAACTTAATTCAATATTTGTTTGTTTCTGTGTAACATTCCATAACTAAGTTTAAAAACGAAACTTTAAAGTAAACTAACAAAGTATGCTAAATGTAAAAAATTAATTAGACTTTTCAATTAAAAAGGATATTCATCTACGTTACACGTTCATCGAGTAATAATGAGGTATCTTTATCGATTACAGTTTTCAATTAGAAAGGATATTCATATACATTATACATTCATCCCACATGATGCATCTTTACCTATTAAAGTTTTCAATTATAAAGGATATTCATCTAGAAGTCCCGGGTGATCCAAAAGTCAGGACGAACTTTAAAAAAGAATAATTTGAAAACAAATCAAGATAGAACAAGTTGAAAATTGCACGTGAAACGTAGCAAATGAGGTGCGTTCGTACTAACGAAGTTTTAAAAATATTCATATCTTGCTGTTATAGTAGACAGTACTTCAGATATAATATAGTGGTCGAAATCTTGTTTGTGTTCCTGTAAATATACAGGAAGAAACTTTTATTACACCTCAGCAACGTATATCACATTCATAAAATGTGGAATAGTTTAATATAATTAACATACGCCCCAAACAATGTTTTCCCTTATAGCATTATGTAGTGGAATACTTTTGTGTGACCCTGTAATTTAATAATAAATATTCTTTGCATCACAAATTATACTGAATGTATATTTTACTATATATATATATATATATATACTTCATAGGCTCATGTATTCTATTATATTTAAATGAGTGTAACACATTTAAAATGAATTTGAAACATTTTTTCCCATTGACCGTAATGAAACGGAATACTTTTGATTGTCCCTGTAATTTATCTATGCATCTAATTTTCATAAAACTTGAAATGACTCGCCAAAATTGTTATAATATTGTTTAAAATTTCAAACGATTAAAATGCATTTGAAACATTTTTCCCCATTGACCGAAATGTAACGGAGTATTTTTGATTGTCCCTGTAATTGATCTATGCATCCGATTTTCATAAAATTTTAAATGACTCGACAAAAATATGTAATAATTATATGTTTTATATTTCAAAGGATTCGGTTGAGTAGTTTTTGCATTGTTATATGCGAACAGACAGACAGACGGACAGACGGACGGACGGACTGAACGACAACAATAGGTGCTACGTATTCACATAATTACGAACGCACCTAAAAACGGTTTGCACCAAACGGATGGAAAAGAAATCTTGTTTTGTGTGGCAACGAAAAAAAAAAATAGTTCTGTTGAAATTTGTTGCGTTACCCTTGCAACATGCAAAAATGTCAGTCTGGTGTGGCTTCACTGCGGTTCATATTTGTTCCATTTTTTTCGACGGAGTTTCAAAGATGGATTTCACACTCTGTGACTTTTGGGCTGTGGAGATTCTTGAAGTCAAAAATGTACCGCAACCAACCGGCATCACCAGCAGCACTGAATGATGCCATCCTCCAAAACAGGGTTGGGTTTCTGACGTCAAAACTGGTTTTTGACATGACAAGTATCAAAAACTGGTTTAAACCGTCAAAAACTGGCTTAAACCGTCAAAAACTGGCTTAAACATTCAAAGTTTTGTAATGCGCTTTAAAACATTTTAAGAATAGGATGGAAACATTGAATAAGTCTTAATGATTTAAGTATTTTTTTGTTTTACATTAATTACTGTAATTTAATAATTACAAAAAAGTTAAATTATTTTAATTGCAATAAAACATTTTTGTTTTTTAGTATGTTCAAACAGAAGAAACTGATTTTGTAAAGTTCTAGTATCTAGATCAATTTTACCCCACAGCATCCTGTAGCACACAAGCAATTTAGCACATTTATTTACAACCAATAGATTTCTGAGTTAAGAGTGTATGAAGTCAAAGTTAGAAAATACTCTCTCAATTGATGCTGAGTTAGCAGGGCTTGATAGCAGAAACATTGCTAGTTGAGCAAGTTTGAAGGCAGGCCAAATTTTCAGATTTATGACAGATTTTTTTAAGGAAATGATAATATACAATACAGTAATAGTGAATTTTTAATATTACATCTGATGTTGTATATATGCGACAGATTTTTAATGTGAAATTTTACAGATCTGTGTAGAGTTTGAGATTTCTGACGGGGTTTTTGACAAGAGGTTTTCGACATGACGGTTTAAACCATGGTTTAAACCGGATAAAACCACGCACTGTCAAAAACTTGCCAACCCTTCTCCAAAATGTGTCTGCCATAACGCAAAAAATTGCTACTAAATGCTGTGAACGGTGTGGTACTTCGTCTCACAGGTGTACTTCTGATTTATGGACATCACATTGAACTTTTATTGCAATATTAATTAACTGTAATTAAGCTGACTTGTAACTTGTCAACATTTTTTCATTTGTAAATCATCTTTTGGTGTTATAAAACTCTATAGAGTCACCTACTGGTCGCCCACAGGACTATTTTTTTTCGTTGCCACACAAAACCCGGTTTCCTTTGCATCCGAATGGTACAAACCGTATCTTTTTATCTTGATTTGTTTTCGAGTTATTCATTTTTAAAGTTCGTCCTGACTTTTGGATAACCCGGTATATCGAGATATTTTTAAGTTAAATACTGGATGTACTGACTTTCATGTATAAAATAAAGTTTATTTTATACTTCTAAATGATTTTTAGTATTGATTAAAGTAGCACTTAAGAAAAATGTCCAACAACCATGATATTGACAATCAACTGACGCAATCACTTTTCATCGAACAAAATCAAAACGCAATGCAGCATTGATGTCGCATGCTACGCGTGTTGTTGCATGATATTATTGAACATAAATGTTACCTTCATAGCATCAAAAAATTTACCAGCACACGAATCTAGCCAACTTTACTTTGTAAAGTGCATTGACACTTTTTTTAGCCATTTCAAAAAAAAAAAAAAAATTTTGCAAAATGAAAATTATTTTTTAATTATGTAATGTTTGCCTTTTTTAGTTCCATTTTTTTTTATCTATACTAATAAAAGAACAAAACGCTCTGTCTGTCTGTGTGTGTGTGTCTGTGTGTGTGTCTGCAATGGTTAGCAAAATCTACAGCACGTACGAAGCTCAAAAAAATTTTTAGAGTAGCCCAATACCTCTCCTGATGCACCTGAGGCTCAGAGTTTTAATTTTTTGATTAGTTTCATAGATATTAATTATGAAGCGGAACTCACTCTCATCAAAAAGTCTTTTTTAAAATATTCTGGGAAAGAAAACGTTTGCACATGCGCAGAAACTCAATTATGTATTTAAAAGAAGGAAGAATCTTTTCCCCCCGTTATTTCTGTTTTTGGATCATTTTGTTTAAATCCAAATCAACCAAATAGATTGGCGTAGTTAAACTTAAGAGACATATTTCGAAAGATCATATTTTTAGGTCTCAAATGCAATAATGAACTTCGAACTGATGGTGTAATTGGTTTTAAAATATTTGGATTTTAACCCTTTCAAATATACTGGCAAAAGAAAGTCATTTTGCGACTCGCAGAGAGGATATTTTTTCCATGCTAAAATTATTTTAACGTGCATATTTCAACTCAATCTTTTAAAATCTTCTCAATAGACCAAATTTATACTCCCTACAAAAAGTTCGACACGTTCGGACGGATAGAAATATTTTTTACAAATTAAAATGTGCGAAAAATTTGATGAAATCAATAAAAACCAGATCGTTTTCATTGCGGTTTTGACTTAGCAAAATGCAATCCTGTAGGTACCGGAAAACAAAAAACATATTCTTTAAGCTTAAAAACATTTTTATAATCTATGATGCAATCGGTTTTTAAAATATAAAATTTAACCCTTTCAAATACACCAGCAAAAGGAGGCACTTTGCGACTCACGTATAGAATATTTTTTCTACGCTAAAAGTATCTAAGCGTACATATTTCAGCCGAAACTTTTAAAAGCATCTCAATAGATCAAATTTACACCTTCTTAAAAAAATTAAAACGTTTGGACGAGTAGAAATAATTTTTACAAAATAAAAAGTACGAAAAATTTGAGGAAATCAATAAAAACCAGATCGTTTCATTGCGGTTTTGCCTTTGCAGGGCGCAATTCTATATACGTCCTGACGAACCGAAAATATTTTCTTAAAGCTAAAACATTCTCATAATTTATGTTGCAATTTGTTAAAAAAATATGAGATTTAACCCGTTCAAATACACCGACAAAAACGAATTACATCCCGGCTAAAAGTAATTAGATGCCTATATTTTAGCACAATCTTTTTAGAGCCTTTCAATAAACCAGATTTACATTACTTTCAAAGATTTTGGAACTTTCGTATGGATAGAATTCTTTTTTTACAAAATAAAATGTGTGAAAACTTTTACGAATTCAGTAAAAACCTGAGTGTTCCGTCTCGGTTTCGTTCGCTTTCGGTTCGCATAGTTTCCAAAAAATCAAATTCCATAGAAAACAAAATACCAAACAGCATGTGCTTTCAATTCAATATCTTTTCGCGATTTTTCCGTTTAAAAATATAAAATTTAACAAAATGGACTTCAAGATATAAAATCGTAGAAATTTGAGTTTAATTTAAGGGTAATTTAGAAATAGGTCAGTCAAATTGTCAGAAAAAAGGGCCGATAGATGCAAAAATTCTGCTAGAAGATTTTATGTTTTTAAAATGTTTATGGGGATGCTAGTAACAAGAATTAGTGGTTTTCCAACAAAATATCTCGAGGCTAAATTTTGTGGAGCCAAAAAATCACAAAATTTTCGGACTTTTTTCAGTTTTTTCTCAATAACTAAAAAATTATAATTTTTTTGCGTAAAATACTCAATTACAAAAAAAAAGAGCATTAAATTCTCTACAAATTTTGTTATAAAAACGTTTATCTAAACCCATTACTAAGCGCACTATGGTTTTTTGAAAATGTCACTTTTTTTCAACTTTACAAAAAGTGACCTATTTTTCGCCTCTCATCCCAAAAAACTTTATCATCACTAACAATGAAAATTCAATACACATATTGATGGATGAGAAATGAAAGTTTTAAGAAAGGAAGGCACAAGAAGCACAAATTCTAGAAACCCTATAAGAAAAACAATTACAAAGGGAGGGAGGGCCAGGGATAAAAAAGGGAATGTAGATGGAAGATTGCGGCCACGTGACTTTCCCGATCCGTAATCATTTAAGATGCAAGTGTTCTTTTATAAAGATATATTCTTCTAATACGCTGCTATTCAGTTTATTGTATCTCTTCTCGTGCAGTAATGAAAAATGAGTGAGTTTGACCCAAAATTGTGTTTCATTCGCCAAACGACTTCAAATAGTGATACTCGCATTGTGAGTCAGAAAGGACTTGCCGATCTCTTTGAACATGCGTTCAGCGTCAAAGTAATATTCATCAAAAATAATATTCATCAGTTTTTTGGAAAATAGCAAGGAAGTTAGAATACAGGATAATTGCCGAAAAACATATGCGAATGAGAGAATGATAGCAGCATATGTTCACCAGGTGAAGATTCTACACAGATTATAGTTGGTGCCTCAGATCGAGCACTTCTTTCAAGTATCAAGAAAATTGCTTCTTATGTGAAAATGGTAATCCCGTTGACTTCAACGAAAAACAATAAAAAAAAGCCCTAAGCAAAGATGAATTTGGTTCATAAAGTAATGAAATTAGAAGCGAAAATTACATTTTTGAAAGCTGCAGAAAAACGTGGGGATGAATGGTCCCAGAAAGTAATTGAACGTATTTAGTACGAACCTGATTAGCAGATGTGAACCTAACTTGCAGATGCATAGTATCATAGTTTCTGTTGTGTAAAACTAGATCAATCTCTAACAAGTGGAGAGAAAAGATAGCGTCGACTCGCACCATCCGTTGACGAACCAATGACATAAAAAAGCGCTTCTCCATTTCATTGCTTAAAACAAATTAAAAATTTCAAAGTAACAGAATTCAAGTTGAGCAGGCAAAAGAAGAAGATGATGTCATGATAGTTATCTCAGCCATTTCAAGAGCCGAATCTTTTGAAAGCGTCGTAATTGTCGGAGAAGATATTGACCTTTTCTTGATCATGACAAGCTTAAGCTACCAGCACAAAAATTTATTTTTCCAAAAGCCAGGAAGAGGAGACATTGAAACCAAATGGTTTTCAGCCATGTCGTTCAAATACAATTGCAACAATGTTCTTTTCACTCATGCAACTAGTGGATGCAATACAAAATCCGCTCTTTTAGGGCAAAGAAAGTCAAAGTTTTGTAACATTTTGAAAAAAACATGATCAGCTTGGAAAAGTAGCCTTCGTATTCAATAAATTAGGTTCTACCCGTCAAGAAATTATCAAGGTTGGAGAAAAATTTCATGATGCACTATACAGTGGATGCATAGATACTACACAGAAATTGAGCACCTTAAGCTTTCAGCCATTTGTTAAATCTGCCACAAAAAACAAAGTTCATCCTGCAAGACTACCACCAACACAAGAGGCTGCTCAGCATCATTTTCTCCGATGTTATCATCAGGTACAAGCTAAACTAGGAAACAACATCCCTCCTGAAGAATGGGGATGGGCTCACAGGTCGGACGAACTCTTTCAATCAGTTCAAATGTGCCAAGACCAGGCTCCTGAATCCTTGCTCCATGCTGTGTCATGCAGCTGTAATAAAAGGTGCAGCAAAGCACGTTCTTTTGATAAATTAAGACTAAAATACTCGACAATTTGTAAAACATGTAATGGGATGGGATCAACTACGAAAATGTTAACGACATTACTTATCCAGAAGGAGGGGATGTAAAAATGTCACCGTAAGTATTTTTTACTTACAATCAGTTAAATACCTAATATTAATGTTCTCCACTAAAACTCTAAATACAAAAAAAGTTACAATGTTCTTAACTTTTTATAAAGTTACCGTTGTAATTCATCACTATTTTTATCATGCAAATACTTATAATTTAAATAAGTTACATTAAAGAGGATAAAATAATGAAAAATTGTGTCAAATTTTCGTTTTTGCAATTTTTTCATAAAGTTAGAAAAAAAGACTCACTTTCAGAAAGCTGTAGCGCGCTTAATAATGGCTTTAGAAAAACAGTTTTTTATGAAATTTGTAGAGAATTTAATGCTTTTTCTTTTTGTAATTGAGTATTTTACGCAAACATTTTATAATTTTTGAGTTATTGGCAAAAAACTGAAAAAAGGCCGAAAATTTTGTGTTTTTTTGGCTCTACAAAATTTAGCCTTGAGATATTTTGTTGGAAAATCATTCATTCTTGTTACTAGCATCCCCATAAACAGTTTTAAAACATAAAATCTTCTAGCAGAATTTTTGCATCTATTTATGACAATTTGACTGGCCTAAAAGCAAATAACACATTTGAAAACTGAATAACATCACGGGCCCGGGCAACGCCGGGCAGGACAGCTAGTTTTTTAAATATGAATTTAAGATTTTGAAATGAACAGTAACACAAATTTAGACAGATTAGATCATGTTTTTAAAAATCACGAACTAAAAAAAATCAATATGTTTTAATCTCAATTATAGTTTTAACAATTTAATAAATCTGTTCTGAGTAATTAAAATGTTTAATTTTAATTAGTTATGTTTTAATGCCATGGAATGAATTTAAATTGTGCATTTTAAAACTGTAACCTATGATTCTGAATATCCATTTTGTATAATAAATAATAAGAATTGCGGCCATTTAAAGGCACTTATATCGTGGATTGAAGAAAGCACTTTCTATAAAAAAAGTCTTACCATAGTCAGTTTGATAGCTAGAAATTTAGAACCTACATCAATAATTTTTGGTTCTGAGATGAGTTCGATTTTCTTTGTGATTTCTGTTATTCATTTTTAATATTTAAATATTCGCTTAAAACTAACTTTTTCTTTTATGTTGTGTAACATTATATAAAATAATAAATTCATTTAAGCAGATAATACAACGTTTTTAGCACTAGAACTTTCTAATTAATAGGAGACTAGTTTTGGTAGTATCAAGCGTTCCATCAATAGAATGAGGTACTACTTGGTTTTACCGTCGACCGATTTCGCCAAATTATACAAATCGCCAAATAATAGTCTAATTACACATATTGGCATAATTTTTATATCAAATAGCGAAAAACAAATAATTAGTAAAATATTAATGAAAATATAAATAAAAAATCGAAATAAAAATCCACTTCATGACGTCTTAAACACGTGTATCGCATTTAATGTCATTGAATGTGACATTCACGATCATCCATTATTGGCATTTAATCTTATAGTTTGGCGATAGTTTTTTGGTCGATGGGATAACCAAGTAGTACCTAGAATGATTCTTACTAAACAGTGTCTATAGATTTAGCCTTTGAGTGTTTTATTCGAAATCTGATAACATATTCTGACAAAAAATTTATCTAACCCATTATATTTTTAAATAACAAGGTTTTAAGAACTTTTCTTTTTATGTAAACATTTTAATGAACAATTTATATTACTTCAGAGAGGTGTTACAATAAATAAATAAATAAATAATTATTTATTTATTTATTGTAACCATAACATAATAACATTGATATGTTATTATGTTATGGTTACAAACTAATAAGAACCATAATCATAATAAAACGAAACGTCCATTATAAGAGCGTCAATTGAAATTTATATGCGTAAAAGTTTCGTTTGCAATATAATACTGTTTCTTTTATTATTCCCAAGTTATGGTTGGAGTTGATGGAATAAATTCCTTATGAAAGCTTGAATGGGATGAACCAAGTAGGAAAATAATTTTAGATCATTATCTTTTTTCAATTTATTTATTTTTTATGTTATTTATTTATTTATTTATTGTAATATAGAAGTGGTTTTTGTTTACATATCATTGTCAGGTGTCATTTGTACTGTCTGTGAGACAATTTGTATTTTTATTTTTAGGTGCGTTCGTAATTATGTAAATACGTAGCACCTATTGTCGTCGTTCAGTCCGTCCGTCCGTCTGTCTGTCAGTCCGCATATAACAATGCAAAATCTACCCAACTGAAATTTAAAATACATAATTATTACATAATTTTGTCGAGTCATTTCAAATTTTATCAAAATCGGATGCATAGTTCAATTACAGGGACAATCAAAAGTATTCCGATACATTACGGTCAATGGGGAAAAATGTTTCAAATGCATTTTAATGGTGTTACACTCATTCGAACGTAATAAAATTGGTATGCATGTGTAAAGTACATATTATAATATACATTTTGGATAATCTGTGGTGCAAAGAATATTTGTTATTGATTTACAAGGCCACACAAAAGTATTCCATTGCATAATGGTATAGTGAGAACATTGTTTGGTGCGCATTTTAATTGTAATTATTTACAATTTTATGAGATTGATATATGAGAGGATATTTTTAAAACTTCGTTATTGTACGAACGCACTTCATTTGCTACGATTCACGTGTAATTTCCAACTTGTTATTATTATTATGATTTTTTTCAGATTGGAACCGAAACATGTCAATGTTATTTGTTTTTAATTTTTTATAACACCTCTGTCAAGTAACATAAGGGATCGTTCATATATGATGTCACACATTTTTTCAATATTTCTGACACCCCTCTCCCCCCTCCCTTTGTTACAAAGTGTCACACTCCACGATACTCTCTCCTCCTCCCCCTCTTGTCACATATATCACGCTATATTACATAAACATATACTTACAGTTCAGAGACAAATCACTACTTTAGAAATGCTATTTCAAATTTTATTTTTAAACTTTGATTATGCGTTTCAATGACATTTGTGAACATAACAATAAAAAAAATTCGTGTATTTATTTTGTATGATATAAAATTAAAATTTACAGCATAAAACATAATTAACATACAATAATAATAAAATATTAATATGAAAAATAAATTGAAAACAGTAGTGTTTTGGAAATTCAAATGGAATTTAATATATTTTATTTTAATTCTCATTTTTAATTTATAAATACCAATTTCATAATTTAATATGCTGACTTTTAATACTTATATTTTAATCAAAATGTGTGATGTCACAATTCTGCTTTACCCCCTCCCACCTCCTAGCCGCAAACTATCACAATTTCACGAACCCCCTCCCCTACATCCAAGCGAGACATCATTTATGGACGGCCCTAAATTCTTTATTTAAAAAACATGTTCTGATATTCCAGAACTGCTTATTTTAGTATTCATTATACCAGGGCTGTCCAACCTTTTGGTAAACAGGGGCGCACCTCAGCGTTTGGTACTCAATGAAGGGCGCCATTTTTCATGTGACTCAAAACATGTGGCAGTATTATTGCGTAGTATTAGTATATATGCACATCTTAACGATGTAGGGATAAATTTTAAAGTAGTAGATAAAAGGCAACTAAGTTTACGAAGTTACATGTATTAAATTTTCAAATTATACATTTTTCTACGTCTTAAGTTCCGTCTTAAAAATGTTTCTAGAGTAAGGAACCAAAAACTTTAAACATTTCTATGATAAAAACAATAATATAAAGTAAAAATAAATAAATATGAAGATCAAAGACATTGCTAGGTTTCTTTTAGGATGCTAAAATACATTTTGACTTATCTTGAAGGTGTGAATTTAGCTTTATAAAAAGTACAAAAAGAAAAACAAGCTTGATAGTGATCATTAATTATAAATAAAAGTTTTCTTATACGTCCATTAAAAACATTTCAAAAATATGCATTGCAATATTTAATTGCTATAAAGGACGTCAAATACTAATAAAAAGCATTAAAAGATCTTAATAATTTTTGCATGTTTCGATTGAATTTACTCAATCATCATCAGAAAAACAAAATACAAATAAACACAAAGATGGAAAATGACAATCTTCCATCTTTGGAAGATTTTGGAACACAAAGATGGAAAATTGTCATTTTCCATCTTTGTGTTTATTTGTATTTTGTTTTTCTGATGATGATTGAGTAAATTCAATCGAAACATGTAAAAATTATTAAGATCTTTTAATGCTTTTTATTAGTATTTGACGTCCTTTATAGCAGTTAAATATTTTAATGCATATTTTTGAAATTGATAGTGATCAATTCATATGGCTGATTCCAGAAAGAAAGTCTGGAAGTGCTTTCGTAGATGGAAATCATTTTGCATTGTTTTATTAATTTTTCTAATGAAATTGAAAAGAATAAGTATAAATAAGGAAAATGTATAATTTGACATTGTAAAAAAAGAAAAACTAAGCTCTTTTATACCTCGTACAAAACAGCTAGGCCAGTGAGATAACAACAAAATAATAATAATAATAATAATAATAATAATAATAATAATAATAATAATAATATTAAAGAGCTGAAATTTCATGGCCAAACACATGTGTCTTCAAAGGAGCGGACGGGGAGAAGTGAAAAAGGGTTATTTTTCTGTTACTTCTGAATCTTAAAAATAGTTATTTCCAGTTATTACCAAATTTAAACAACTTTATTATACTTTATAAACAATAATTAGAAATCATGAAAATATGTTTCTGGTTCATAATATGTTTTCGCAGACTTTGAAAACATCTCTAATGGTAATAAGAATGGTTTTAAAGAAAAAATTCTTTATAATGGAATTTTACTTCTAAAAAGTATAATAACAAGAAACTTTCAAAAGGGCGCCAAAAAATACTGCGCCCGCGGGCGCCGCGTTGGACAGCCCTGCATTATACCGTTGTCTCGTTAATTCGAAAATTGTAATTCTATAAAATTCAGTATTTTAAATCTCTTATCTAATTAAAGTACTGATTCTGCTTGACTGTTAACAATTATTATAAATATTGTGTAAATTAATGATATTCATTAGAATTCAATTTAGTTGACAATTTGGGGGCCCTCGCATGGTTTCTGGTTGCTGTATCTGTGACTCTGTAACAGATAAATAGACGGGCAGGCAGATTTTAAACATAACGAACGTAATAAAATTTGCCTAAAATTACGAAAAGAAGAAATTTATTTCAACCAACGAAAAGCAGTGATCAAATTATCTGCACTAATTTGAAATTTGTGTTGTGATCGTACATAAGTAAATGTATTGCATTTAAGGGTGCATTCCAATCCAAACTGCTTATTTTTTATTTATTTTTAAATTAATGTTTGTTCTCAAGTGCATTAAACTGGTACATTATCTTATTCAGAAACTACAGAATTTGCCGTGGTTGTCGATTTTTTGATAAAGGCAGAAAATAATTGCAAAAAAATCTGTCAAATTTGTGATTTTCAATCGAATTTTCCGAAGCGGGAGATCTGGGAACGGAAAACATGATCATACTGAGAAAATAATTATTTGTAAATCAAACTATATTTAATTGAGCAAAAAATGAAATCACACGGCCTCTTATATACCTATGAAAAAAACATCTAAGCAAGTTTCAGAAGTTTTTCTTTGAAAAATGAGTCTGAAAATATCCCAGAAAATTTCGAACTGTTGAAAGTGGAAAATATTTTTTCGAGTATACTCTTAATATATATGTCCTGTTTAAAGGTAGTTAAAAGTACTTGAAATTTATGTTCTAATTTTAACATGTGCAAATCGCCCAGTGTAGATAAATAATTTATTGTGGTTTTGCGTTATTATAGTGCTTGTTTTTTTTAACACAATGTCTGTTCTTCCAACCCCCCAAATAAGTACTTACATGGGCGCCAGATAATCATTAACTGAATCACCTACTAAATTAGGGTCCCTCGCCCTTAATTTATTTCCCCCATTTACAAATATTGCCAGTTGTAAACATGACTCAAATGTCATTATAAACAAGAAGGAAAAATCCTGCGTAGGCATAGATTGCAAAACACTTTCCGAGACTAACAAAATATTGTTAAGAAAATTCCTTTTTTCATACAATAAAAAGAGATATCTAAAACAAACGGGTGTTTTTCTATTAGCCGGGTGCCTGTGTTGTATAATATACATATTAATATATATATAACACATATACATATATATATCATTTTTAATTTAAATAAATTAATTTAAAATTTCCTTATTCACATTTGTTAATGATAATTTATATTGGTTTATATTGATTGTATACACACACACATAAATATATATATAACGTTGGTACGGCTAACATAAAAGCACCAAAAAAAAAAAAAAAATAGAATTAAAAATATCCACGTTACTGAATACATCATAGCAATTCAACTCTGCAACTATGTTGCAAAATGCTAATATAAAACAGGCATGCTACGCCTCATTTATGAATTCTTCTTTGTACAGAACTAATTATTACTGATATTTTATGCGTTTTCCTCTTTTTAGGGGAGTTTGTAATTATGTAAATACATAGCACCTATAGTCGTTGTTCAGTCCGTCCGTCTGTTCGTCCGCGTATAGCACCGCAAAAACTACCCAAACTGAATTGTTTGAAATTTAATATATATATAATTGCTGCAAAATTTTGTGGAGTCATTTCAAATTTTATGAAAATTGAATGTATAGTTTAATTAAAGAGACAATCAAAAGTATTCCGCTACATTACTACCACTGAAATAAAAAATAGTTTCAAGTGCTTTTTATTCATGTTACAATCTTCCGAACATAATAAATAAAACTGTAATTAATTGATGAAATGTATACTAAAATATACATTCTGTAAAATTTTTAGTGCAAAGTACATTTGTTATTAAGTTATACGTCCCCACACAAGTAATCCATTACATAATGGTCTAGGCGGGAATTCATTATTTAGGGGGGGGGGGGGTTAATTATATGAAACTATTTCAGATTTTATGAAACTGTATAAGTTGCTGAGGTTTACTAAAAATTACTTTCCACATAAAAGATAGCAGATAGCAGTAAAAGGGACACACAAAAGATTCGCGTACTATACAGTATCTGAAGTACTGTGTACTATTACACCATGATCTGAATATTTAAAAATTCGTTATAATGTGAATGCGCAACATTTGCTACACTTGGCGTACAATTTTTGATTTTATTATAATAATAATAATAATTATTATTATTATTATAAAGCGAATATTATATAAAGCGAAACTATTATCATTACATTGTTTAATGCGAGCAAGTCTTGGAAGTGTAAATATATTTATGAAAGCATATAGTTAACTTTTAAACTCAAATACTTTTAAATTATTATTGCATGTTATACGTCACTTTTCTGCCAAAAATCGTACCAAGGTATTTCATTATAATGCAGAAGTTTTGTATTTAGCTACACCCGCCTATTAAGAACAATTTCTAAAACTAATGCTTACCTTAAACCAACATTTTCAATTAAGCACAACTTGTTCCACTAAAGTTAATTTGTCAACTTTAATAAGCGGGTTATATGTGAAAGAAAGAATTTTCTTAATTCTGCTTCTTATCAGGAAACTAATAAGTTTCAAACATGAAATGGTTGCCAGATTCGCAATATAATATTATTCTTTAATTTAGTAAGAAGTTTTATGGCCCCATTAATTAAATAAGGTTTTTCAACATACGGCAAGTTCTGCTTAATGGTTAATTTTGTAAAACACTTTTTTTTCTTCTCCGAGAATGAAAAAACAAAAATTTCCCGCAAGTTAATTTTAAATGGTACAGACAAAACGGAAATATAAGAGTATAAAAAATAATTAATTTGCATGATTATCACAACAAGAAAGTTAGTGGTAGGAGAAAAATATAAAACAGGGTATAAGAGGTAAAAGTATATTACAAAGAAAAGACATGTTCGTGTGTAATACTGACATTTACGGTGGAAATACCTGGCGAATAAGTTTCGTTTTTACTGCAATTTTCACGCAACAATATATATAAAATATAATAATAATTAAATGCAATTTGCTTGAAAACTCCATCTTTTTTATGTATTTTTATGTTTTAAGAATAATTTTCAGGCATGATTTTTTAAAAAATATATATCGCTATCGTGTGATAGTTAGCCCGAGCGTGAGCAAGATCGAAGAAGATTAACATAGCTATTTTCAATACATTATTTAATACTAAAAAGTTACTTATGATACCTTTCCACTATAGAATCTTTGAATTTTTTCCTTTCATTTTTTTTAATCATGGCCTAGTTTAGCTTTTAAAAAGTAAAACTTCTACCCGAATGATATAAATAGCCATGAAAACAAACTTTTTGGACCTTTGAGCTTGTTAATATATGCATTTATACATAAATATCAAAATATTTTATGTATGCATAAATTATTATTGTTTTTTTTACGTACAAATTACTTCTGTTTGCATATAAAAGTCGATAAATGTCTTCTTTATGTAAAACAAATCGTATAAATATTGAAAACAATTTCACATATATCAGAAACTGTGAAAAGGTTACCATGAAATAGGCATGAAGAGCTTCTTTCTCTGCCAAACTCCACTTTCTCTATGTCGTCAAAGCCGCCTATACCCTTGGAATTATAATTATATTTATTAAAGTGAAGCTAACTTTTAACCACAATTATTTTTGAATTATTATTGCCTGTTTTATTGCCATTTCTAACAAAAATCATACCGAGATATTTCTTTATGACTCCAAAAGTTTTGTGTTTAGTTACGCTGTTGAAAGGAATTTCTAAAACTTACTTTTGCCTCAAACGGGTCGAAAAAAAAAAACCCTAAAAAAAAGCATTAAAAAGTCTCTCTCTCTCTCTCTCTCTCTCTCTCTCTCTCTCTCTTTTTTTTTTTTTTTTTTTGCTTATTTTTTTTTTTTTTTTTTTTTTTTTTTTGCTTATTATGACATTTAAGTCATGTTTAGATCTTAATTAGAAGAGAAAACGTTATATTTTTCATTTTAGTTTGTTTTCAAAATCTAGTTTTCAAGCAATGATTGTCATGGAAAAGACTTCTAATTAAAATGCGTTTTTCTTCATGATGGGTTTTTCACACTTTCTCAGATTTAAATTGTTATAACATAAAAACTGTTAAAGATAAATGTTTCAAACTTGAAAGATGTCATTTTCATTGTTTTAAATTAATTTGGACTCAAAAAATTTAAAAACAGTATTTACTGTTTAATTTAATATATACAAACTATTTTAATTTTTTTAATTACATCTTTTTTTTTTCAAATTTTTACTAAAAAAAATATTTTTATTTTTTCTAAAAATAATATTTAAGAAAAAATGCTTAATCAAAATTAAAATCGAGAATAAAATTTTAACTGTAAAAAATGGAATTTCTTCAAATAAAATTTTGAGTTATAACAATTTCAAACTATCCCACGTTTTTAAATAAATTTTAAATTTTAACTTTAAAAAAATGAAGCGTTTTATCATGTGATTTTGTTTACAAATAATATGGTTAATCATTACAAAAAAATTTAAAACTTTGACTCAATAAATAAAAATTGTTTTAAAATGTATCCTCTTAAACCAACATTTTCATTTAAGCAGAACTTACTTCTCAAAAATTAATTTATCAACTTTAATAAGCAGTTTATGCGTGTGAAAATAAATTTTCTTAAACTGCTTCCTATCCGGAAATTAATAAGTTTAAAAAAAGAAATGGTTGCCAGTGCCAATAAAATTACGGTCTTCTTTAATGCCGTAAAAAGCTTTATGTCCTCGTTTATGGAGGGTTTTTCTGTTTATGATAAATTCTACTAAATAGCTAGTATATGATTTTGTAAAATATCCTTCTTTCCCAGAAAAATTCCAGTTGGTGATAAAAACAAAATATTCATGAAATTTAATTTTAAATGATGCAGAAAAAGGAGAAATAAATAATAAAAAAAAATAAATTGCATGAACAGCACAACAATAATGCTGATTGCAGGAGAAAAATATAGAATACAGAATAAGAGAAAAAAAAAATTGTAATTTAAGAAATTACCCCAACCATTTGAAAAATGTTTCACTCGATACATTCATCTATCATTTTAAGCTAAATACCAGTTGTTTTATTGTGTATTATCCGTGCCACTGCTATAAATGACTTTATACATGCTGCAATTTGAAGGTACGGTTCGTTTAAGTTATATCACTCTATTGTCGCCAAGCATAAAAGTTGGCGACGAAAGAAACATTTCAAACTATTTAACATTGTTGGTGCAAAAGTAATCATTATTAAAATACAGCTTTGGCATATACTGTTATACTTGTAAGACTTTGGCATATATTGTTTGATTTTACAGAGCAGAATTTTGGTGATGGAGGTTTTAAACCAAAATCGATCGCAGCACATGCATCTGTGAATGGGTCCATCAGACATCGAATCAAAAAAGTTTTTTCCCAGTTTTTCCCAAGCCGATTGCTTTTTAGTTTTCTTTTTAGGTGGTGGAAAATCAAGAGTAATAGCTATAACATTTTCCGGCTTGTTAGAATCACTATTGGCACTCAAATTTTCCTGGTTAGAACCGACCGATAGTAAAACGCCATGGCTAGTGGATTGGTCGCCCTGGCGACATGATGTTTTACAATTAATCGGTTCGGCATTAAATTGCTTCCTTTTTCGTGATCGCCTTTCAACACGTAATTGGTTTTCAGCGGCTCAATAATCTTTTGATTTTATCATTTTCTGCATTGAAAGACGTTTTTGCGCCAAACCAAATACAGTATTACTCAGTTATCCCGTCGACCAATTTCGCCAAATGATACGAATCGCCAAACTAATAAGCAACTTATACATGTTGACTGTGTTTAATATCATTGAATGCGATATTCACGTTCATTCATTTCTTTGGCTTCGGCTTTTTCCGTATCTGTTAATTTCCGTCTACCCATTTTTAAATTTGTTAGTTTTCTCCTTTATTACAATGATTTTAACCATTTTAATTTACTATTCAAATAAAAATTCTTCTAAAAGTAAAGAATTTAATTTAAATTCAAATAAAAATTCTTCTAAAAATAAAGAATTTAATTTAAATTCAAAAGTGGTAACATCATTCAAAAGTGGTAACATCATTCAAAAGTGGTAACATCATCGGGTCCATTCTCCCGAAAACAACAACCATTTTTCAAATGGTTAAAAAAAATTGTAATTTAAGAAATTACCCCAACCATTTGAAAAATGTTTCACTCGATACATTCATCTATCATTTTAAGCTAAATACCAGTTGTTTTATTGTGTATTATCCGTGCCACTGCTATAAATGACTTTATACATGCTGCAATTTGAAGGTACGGTTCGTTTAAGTTATATCACTCTATTGTCGCCAAGCATAAAAGTTGGCGACGAAAGAAACATTTCAAACTATTTAACATTGTTGGTGCAAAAGTAATCATTATTAAAATACAGCTTTGGCATATACTGTTATACTTGTAAGACTTTGGCATATATTGTTTGATTTTACAGAGCAGAATTTTGGTGATGGAGGTTTTAAACCAAAATCGATCGCAGCACATGCATCTGTGAATGGGTCCATCAGACATCGAATCAAAAAAGTTTTTTCCCAGTTTTTCCCAAGCCGATTGCTTTTTAGTTTTCTTTTTAGGTGGTGGAAAATCAAGAGTAATAGCTATAACATTTTCCGGCTTGTTAGAATCACTATTGGCACTCAAATTTTCCTGGTTAGAACCGACCGATAGTAAAACGCCATGGCTAGTGGATTGGTCGCCCTGGCGACATGATGTTTTACAATTAATCGGTTCGGCATTAAATTGCTTCCTTTTTCGTGATCGCCTTTCAACACGTAATTGGTTTTCAGCGGCTCAATAATCTTTTGATTTTATCATTTTCTGCATTGAAAGACGTTTTTGCGCCAAACCAAATACAGTATTACTCAGTTATCCCGTCGACCAATTTCGCCAAATGATACGAATCGCCAAACTAATAAGCAACTTATACATGTTGACTGTGTTTAATATCATTGAATGCGATATTCACGTTCATTCATTTCTTTGGCTTCGGCTTTTTCCGTATCTGTTAATTTCCGTCTACCCATTTTTAAATTTGTTAGTTTTCTCCTTTATTACAATGATTTTAACCATTTTAATTTACTATTCAAATAAAAATTCTTCTAAAAGTAAAGAATTTAATTTAAATTCAAATAAAAATTCTTCTAAAAATAAAGAATTTAATTTAAATTCAAAAGTGGTAACATCATTCAAAAGTGGTAACATCATTCAAAAGTGGTAACATCATCGGGTCCATTCTCCCGAAAACAACAACCATTTTTCAAATGGTTAATAAATGTATATTGTAAGGAAATGGCATGTTCGTGAACAACACAGACGTCATACTGACGGTGGAAACTCCTGACAAATAAATTTCATCTTTATTGCAATTTTCAATTTTTACACCGTAGAAAAGGATTTTTTTTCAAATGTAATTTGTTTGAAAACTGCGTCTAATTTAAATTTTTTTACGCTTTAAAAAAATAAATTTTCAAGCAAGAATTTTTAATATAAATATGTATATATACACTGCGTGCAATCCGACCAGAAAACATTAACTTTATTTCAATCACGTTATTTATTGCCAGTAGATTATTTTTTTTGGAATGGTACTTTTTCACTATGGAGACTTTGGTGGTTTATTATTATTATTATTATTATTATTATTACATGACGCAGTTTATGCTTCAAAAAGTGAAGTCTATAAATGCTATTAATAGCTATGTAAATAAGCCTATTAAACTTTTGTACTTATTACTATACGCATTTACATATAAGTATACAAACCCGTTATTTATGTAATGATTATTATTGTTTTCTATATACAAATTATTTCTGGTTGTATATAAAAATATATAACTGGATTCCTTAAGTAAAATAAAATGTAAAAATATTGAAAAATTTTGCTTATGGTACAAAAAAAAAAAAAAAGAACCTTTGAATAGGCTTTTAGGTACGAAAAATTTATCCAGAAAAATTTCATAAACTATGCTTTCTCCATCTCGCCAAGGATTCCTATACTGGAAAAGTAACCTTGGAACTATAATTATAGCCATTAAAGGAAATTTAACTTTCAAACACAATTATTTTTTGAGTTATTATTGCAAGTTATGCGTCACTTTTGAGACAAAAGTCATACACAGCTATTTCATTAAATCGCAGAAGTTTTTTATTTAATGACGTCATTTAAAGGAGTTACTAAAACTAATCCTTATCTTACAACAACATTTTCTTTTAAGCATAGTTTTCGAAAGTTGATTGAAAGTTTTAATAAGCAGTTTATAATGTGTATGAAGAAACTGTAGTTAAAGCTACTTCCTTTCAGGAAAATAATAAGTTGTAAAAACTCCAAGTAGTAGTTGCTACTTTCGCAATATAAAATTATATTTTTCTTCATTTCACAAAAGAATTTTATATCCTCTTTCGTGAAAGGTTTCTCAGTATACGGGGAATTCTGCGTAATAATTAATTTTATGTATGGTTTTTTTTCTTTTTTTTTCTGAAGCATTCAAACTAGTGACAAGCACAACAATTTAATTTTAAATGACATTGAAACAGCATTTGTTGCTAAATAATGTAAGCAGTCTCAATTACAAACCTAATATAATTTTACGCATGTTCGTAGCTTCACTTGCATTCTGACTGAATACTCTCGACGCTTCATTGTGCGTGGCTGTAAGAGGAAATCTGTTTCGAGATTAAAAGGTAACAATGCTGTGTGAATCGAAAGAGGAAAAAAGTACAATAGAATGTTTGAAAAAATGCAGTATACTCAGGGCCGTAGCTAAGGGGGCGCTATGGGCGGCTCAGCAACCCCCCCCCCCTGGAAAAAATTCCAAGGTCACTCAATGAAATTCTGTTCAAAAATCTAATTTAGTTTTGAGATCCTTTTACAGTTTTGCAGAATTACTCAATTGTATCAAAAATAAGTAATTTAACACTCCCTCATCCTATTGGTACATAGAAAGCTAACATGATGTTTAATTTTGCACCAGTTATACACTCAAAATTTTTATAATCCTATATTTTTCTTAGTACAAAATGAAGTTATTAGAAAAGTTTAATAAGAAACATAATACCTTCAGTGTAAATATGCACTAATCTATCTTTCTGTTTCAGAGAAAAAGAAAAAAAAATTATGAGCCCCCCCCCCCCCTAGAATCTCTTGAGCCCCCCTTAGAGATCACTTCTAGCTACGGCCCTGGGTATACTACTATTTCTTTACTGCTTATTACTATTAATTTTACAGCATAATATTGTCATACCAGTTGTTAGTATCATGTTGCAACTGGTTACTTGACCCGATTTATAGTTCACCATGATAAGAAAACTCGCTACCAAGATAAGTGATAGAAAAAACCCCTGTGAGAACGCCTGAGAACAAAAACGAATTTTACGCTTACATCAAAGGTCCACAACGTTACAAATCAATTACGATAAACGAAAAAAGATAAATCTATTATTATTATTACTATTACTATTATTATTATTATTATTTCTAATACATAGTAACGATCCAGGATATTAACTTATTATAGTCTATATTAGCAACCACAGATTATATAATCATAAGCAATGTTCATAAATGCAACTCCCCTCGTGTTTTTCAGTGCTAATGCAGATCGACCGCATAGAATGGGACATATTGGTTCTGTTCAAGAGTACCCTCCCCCCTTCCTCTTCTTTTTACGACTCCGTACAAACAACCCAAACAACATAATTAATAGCGATCTAGAGCCTATCAATACAGTAACAAAAGTGATTAAATAAATAGCATTGCAGTCATGACGGCCAAAGTGCTCGCCGGGGATATCTCCGCTATGAGGCGATCAGCGAATTTCGCATCACGAACTGGGATGCAACCCATTAAGGAACCTATTTACTCAGTTTCTGAATTCAACTCGGTAAGGTTGAACCTATAGTCGGTTTGGTGTATTATCAAAATATATCCTCGGGAAATTTATAATTTTATGCACATATACTGGGCAATTTCACCATAAAATGTAATTACTAAGAATGTATTTGTTAAAAATACGCTGCCTTGCTCATTTGTGCATAAAAAAAAACCTTCAACATAAACCATAAATAATTTTAAATCCTTAAAAGAAAATATTATGGTTATTATTATTATTATTATTTTTTATTATATCGGGCTACCCAAATTTAAGATGCCTAATAAACTGCCGGTGTACAAAATAGATGAAAAATGTTTTTAATTAAAAATTCTAGTAGATTCCGAATTATTTCCGAAATAGTAAAATTTTCATCTTTATTTATTTTCTTCTTTCCATCGAAATTTTTCTACTCTGCAAGAAACGAATTAACATCAAAATTGTAAAGATTTTCCCTTTTTAAGTCCATGATATGAAATTGTACAATTAAAAATAAAATAAAGTATACAATAAACGTTTCGAACTGTCTTCTGTAACAGTCTTCAGGAAAATATGATGATGAAATGACTAAAAGTTCAGAGATGAATGCTTATCAGAGATAATATTTCATTTAAAATAAAATCGAAATGAATCAAAAGTTTCAATATGTTGCCATCTAGGCACGAATAAAAACTAAAGTATTGCAAACAGATACAGATTTCAGACTTTATGGTGTTATACCAGATTTTTGGTATGTTATAGAATAACTATTCATTACAAGGTTTATTCTTACGTGCACTGTTTTTAACAGTTCTCTAATTTTATTTTTATATACGTTATTGGGTGGAACTATGATTTTTTTTAAAAACAAATACATTCTTAGCAGTTAATAATTTTAACTTCTTCTGTGTTATCTTCTTTAAAAAATGCCTCTTTTTTTCTTCAGTTTTAAAATAATTCTAAAACCTACGCTTATTTGCAGCATTATGTAGTATTAAAATTTATTCTTAGTTCGGCAGTTTTTAAAACACAATACAATAAATTAAGCCTATATTTTAGAAATATTTTGACAACTAACTAGGAAGGTCTCCATACGGGCATACTCACAAAATTCTGAAAAAATTAGAGAATGTTCTTCTCATGTGGACATATATTATTGTAAAAAAAGTTTTGGCGGAACCTAGACAGAACGTTCGTAAAAAAATAATGAACATTTCTTTTATTTGGCGATTTATCAGCGGTTGGCAACAAAATAAAATTTCAAAAGATACTTTTTTTTATGTCGAATCTTAAAAAAAAAAAAAAAAAAAAAAAAAAAATGTTTCATCCTGAACTTGTTAAAAAAATTTTTATTTATATAACGTTAGTTTTGTCTGCTTTAATTTGTTTTAGCCATATTTTTGTCATAATGTATTTAGAATGAAAATTAACTGTGAAATTTTATGAATTAAAACAAAATTTAAATTAATTAAAATTGTTTCAATCTCAAAATTAACTCCAATCTAATTGAGCTCTGTCGATTCAATTTTGTTGCTATGGAAACAAAAACGTCTCCGATATTGAAATACATTACTGCAGCATTCTTCATCTGGCCTTTATTTTGTCATACGCTTAACTATATGAAAAAATACTTTTCAATATGAAAGTAATTTTTATGTAAAAAATTATTTTTAAAGTAATAAAATTAAATAACTGCCGCAAAAGCAACAGAAATATGTAATAAAAAATGCATCTATGTGTCAAACTCTCTCATTGTTCAAGTTTAAATTCATTAGATACTATTTACATGTATTCTAAAATTTAATTGACAAGAAATTTTCAGGTGCATTAAAAACGTTTGCTTTTGGCAAGAGAAAATGTTACTCGCCAAATCGCGTGACGCTTTCGTCTTTTCGCGCCAAATATTCGAAAGTATTTTATTTTTTTACCGAGTTTCTTCTGTAATTCCGCCGCTAAATTTGACTGATCCTTTATTACATACATGAGTAGTTTAATCAGTATTTTTTTCAAAAAATTCTGAGTATGCCCAGTATGAAGACCTTCCTTGTAAGAAAAGAAGAAGCATCCTTTAGAAATACAGAAATAAGTTTAAAAATATTAATTTCCCGAGAATGTATTTTATAAAATAAAAATGCACTGAACAAGCATGGATTTAACTTTACCGAGAGAAATTGGGAAGCTGAATGACTAACAATCTTGAACTATGTACAACTGACCGGCGGTATATTAATCTGTATTATAAAGGCCAAACGTATCCGTGCGTAACGCATACGTCATTTTGCGAATGGCAACACTTTCCCCTGCAATTTCGGTTTTGCGATTTTCACTACTACAAGTTTTACACTTTTAAGCATCGCACATTTTAAATTTTTACACTGTCGTATAGAGAAAAAAAATTTACTTTTAAATGCAATTTGTTTCAAAGCTTATCTCAATTTATTGTTGATATATTAATTTTTTTTATAGTTTTTAGTACTAATTTTGTAATTGTAGCAACAAAATCACTCCATTTTCTCTCAAAATTGAAAAAAAAAAAAATTAGAAATTAAGATACGTTTGTTATAAAATCCGGTGAATTTCGGTTTTATTTCTTTTAATAATTTGAATAATTGAGTTTTATAGTATTTTCCTAATTTTAGTTTAAAATAATATTTGCTTGAGAATTAGAATGATCAATATATGATGTATTTTCCACTATAACTATTTTTGTATATTTATTATGAATAAATAAAACAGTTCCTTTTCAAAGATTTTCTTTCGTCGAATTTCGACGGATTCCACCTCGTTATAATAATAATGACAAATTTTTATTCAAGAGCATATTGTAATTTTTGTAACTCTTCTTTGGATTGGATCTTTCTTTCTGTCTTTTTAGTACACTTTTCTTGTTTAACTCAACCTGTTTTTTGAATGTATAGATCAAAAGGCTGTTTTCAATCCGCCTTTTGGTAGGCTATACTTGTAAAAATTATACATGAAGGTGTGTTTCCGATGAAAAAAACAGCGTTTTAATATTTTTGCAACTTAATTATAGATTAATATATTAAGTTTAATCAATTTTTCAATCAGCCCGCCGTAGGTGATAAATTGACAAAAATTCTCTGTAACGCGTGCAATTGTATACGTGTACAAACATCAATGAACTTAATAATGCGCCAATAAACGCACTCAAAAATAAGCCAAGTGTTTTTGAAATTGCAATAATGAAATGATAAAGTTAAAAAAAAAGCATATGCGTTTATTCATTAATAGTTTAATATTTGCCGAAACGTCAGTGAAGGCTTACTTTGGAGACAACTTTTTGTTTCTGTCTGTTCCGCGATAACTGCCGTAAAAAGCCCCCGATTTCCTTGAAATTAATTAAGTGAGCATCATGTTCATAAGGTATCCGGATTTAGCTGTATAGTTTTTTGTTATGTTTTGTTCATTCGTTCAGAAAATACAGAACATTTTATTTTGCACCATAATGTTTCCCTATGGCAATTCAGACAATTTTAAATTTTTCATTTGTTGAAAGAAAATAGCTCTTTTGATTAATGTATTTAAATGATAAATTATGGATACTGAAATTTATTAATGAACTCCTAAATGATTTCTATGATTTTGAAGTTTTGTTTGTGCATTTGCCATATTTTTAAAGTTATTTCCGTAAATTTTGGTGATTTTTTATGAATGTGTTTCAATAATATAAAACATTTTGTTTTAGAATTTTTTTTATTCAAAATGTACCTATTTCATTATTCTTTTTTCTTTTGTTTATTGCCTAGCAACAGAAACTGATCTTAATAATTTTATAAACAAACTTAATGTTAATGTATGAATGTAATACTTCAGTCAAGAGAAAAAAAAAAATAAATAGAAAAAGGGGCAGAACGGATAAATTAACTGTACAAAGATATAAACAAATATGACGTTAAATATCGAAAATAATATTAATACGCTTTCATACTGAAATAAAAGGATCTTGATTTATAATATTAATTCTTATTTATTTAAAGAAAACTAGCCGCCCTTGGCGACTTTAGTTCGGTCTCCTTTAAATTACACTTAACCTCACACTAAACCTCACATTAAATTACCTCACACTAAACATTGCATCATAAACATTGCACACTGCTCAATTGTGTACCAAATAAGAAAATTCTCCTATAAATTTCAAAAACTCGGTATTTTTATACTGACCGGGCACAAGTGATAATTCGCCAAACAATCTTCTCGTTGCATTTTTTCGCATTTCACTAATTTCATTTAAAATATAATTCTTTCACTCATTTCATTTATAATGCATAGCTTTAATTTTAAACTGAAACGTTTAAAGTTCATAACTTTTTTTTCTTTGAGTAATAGAAAACTAACTATAATAATATTTTTAAACTCCGTAATTTCATCGAAAAAGAAAAATGTAAATAAATGATATTTACCTTGGTCTAAATCCTTCTAAATTACTTTTACACATTAACCGATGATTTGCGTTTTATTCAGATGTTGCCATTGAACAATTAACAAATAATCGTGATTTTTTTGCCGTATACGTTAGCGTAAATTGTTTTGAATAGTTTAGAATTTATCGTCTGCATATAGTTAACATTAAAATTTATTTTTTGTATTTAAAATCATAATTAAAAAAACTGCTGTAAAGAAAAAATATAAGAAAATGTGAATAATATGCACTACAGAGATATTAGTGGAAAAAATGACGTCATGATTAGCGGGAAATAATGATTTTCATTCTAAATAATTAAAAAATATATGAAGATTACCGCAATAATCATGTTCGTTTGCTATTTAGTCAAATAGCACTGGTACAATTTGACTATTTAAATAACTAATTGATTATACAATAGCTTTTTGGTCAAATAGCACGATGATAAATGATTTCCGATTAGGTTTATGTCTCCAAACATGCTCATTTTGGAATGATTTTAGTAAGGTAATGTAATAAAATAAATTACAATTTGCATTTAGGTAAGATCTTATATCTAAGTATTATAGAACGATTATAAAATTTATTTTTGGGAAATAAAAATTAAGAAAAATATATTTTTAATTTAGGTAACGCCTTTCATTTTGATAAGTTACTAATACATGAAATACACATGTTTGTAGTAGATAGTAAGAAAAGAAATATCTGCTAATTAGAATAATATAAAATATTTTTCCAAACTGTTGCTTACCCTTAGAAATATTAGCACAAAATGAAATCTAAGATGAATCCTAACCATTCGCACAATCAATAGAAAATTAAGAATGTAAATTTAATGAGACCATGAGAGGGGGAGGGGGGTTTAGGGGGTCAAAGCCCCCTAAAGAAATTTACATTTTATATAAAAATTTATCATAATATGTAGTTTATCAGAATTCTAGAATATCGTTGCATAACAACATGATCAATTTATTGCAACTAATTTCTGCAACTCTCTATGTATTTTTTCCCTTATAAATATTTATGTTACTTAGAAACTTTTAATTGCTGTTTGTATGAAGTTAAATATTACGCAAAAGTGTTAAAAAGCAGTGATTTGCAAAGCTGACGTTGAGGCTCCTGATCTGCAGATTTACTAGTAATTAATTTGCGATTTTATGTTCAGAAAAAAAAAATTAGAAATCCTAAATAATGTCTAATTTTTTTCCTTAATGTGCCCTATTGTAAAAGAAAGCATTCCAAAACTGATAGGTTTTTTACAATATCATTTTCTACAGATTTTTACAAAGTGAAGCAAAAATTAAACAAATGAATAAATTAATATAAATCAGTAAATTTTTTATATACGAATTTCATTCATACACTAGATTAATATATTGTAAAGGGAGTTTTGAGAAAAAAAGCATGAAATATAGTCAAAAATTTATGCTTGATTTTTATGACGAATATTGGATACTTATAAAACAGTGCATTTAAAAACAATTATTTTAACTAATTGGAAAATAGTCATTGTTCTCGATAGAGAATTGGGAAATCTGAAGTATATCTGAATTTTTTTATTGGTTGAATTCCGCAACTTATTTTATTTTTCGTTTCCTGATTAGTCCAAGTTTAATGTCCAAAAATGGAATATTTCTGTTTTTTATTTTATTCGTTTTCTGATTGGTCGAAGTTTAATGTCCAAAAACGGAATACTTCTGTTGCCACAATGACAAAAAGAGTAATACAAAACTTTTTAAAAAATTAATACGTTAAAAACAAATTGTGATAGAGATTTTTAACAATTTCATTAAAAAGTGGATTTTTTTCTCTACGCGACGGGGTAAAAATTTAAAATGTGCGATGTTAAGAAGTTTAAAAATTTGCCTTTCCGAAAATTGTAAAACTGAAATTTCATTTAAAATTTGCTTGTGATGGGTTTAGGAATATTAATGTTTAACCCATGTCGTACATAGAAGGCGTTCAGAAGTCAGTCTGATTAACCCCATCCAATAAAATTGCACATTTTAAATAGTTAAATTTGTCTATCTATAAATTACTGTTTTTTTATCATTAGTCAAGGAATATTAATGTTTAATGCACGGCGTACGTAATATGTGACTCGTTGTAATCACCTTAAAAATTATGTTTATTATTATTATTAATTTAAATATATAGAATTTCTTTGAAAATAACATTTTCCAAATAGTCGTCGTAATTTGTTAAATTACAATTTTTTATACTTATTTTCTTGAAAATTTTGAAATTTGTTGAAAGCAGTATATTGTTATTTATGTATTTAAAACAAATGTGCATAGTATTCACCACATGAATACGATTTATGTATTCACGTCTGCTTACTTATAAATAAGAATTGTGCATATGAAGTATAAGGATGTAGGCATATATGTATGCATTCATGTATGTAAGTTCATGTATTCAGGTATACTATTCGTGTATAAGATTTGTATATATGTTATCCATGTATGAAAGGTTACATATCTTATATTTATGTTTTCACAGTTTTTTTTTAAATTTTTATTTAAACAAAAATTTATGCATTCAATTGTTTTATATATATTTCAGTACTAAAATAATGCATTAAAACTAAGAAGCAGCAATTTAATACATTTATACTTCATCCAGAGTTTCCAACAGGTTTAGAAAAAGGGCAGGGCTCTACTGTTCTGAAAATTGAACTTTTTACATTATTCAGGGCATTTTTTGATTTTTAGGGGCACTTTTATAGAGTTGAATTGAGAATCTAACGGTTCAAAAAATCGTAAAAAAACAGATATTTCGTCAAAAAATCGAAAAAAAGCAAAAATTTTGCCAAAAAATTGAACAAAAAGAAAAAAAGGTAAGTTTTGTTAAAAGATCGCTAAAAAACAGCAGATTTTGTTAAAAGATTGCGAAAAAACAGCAGACTTTGTTAAAAGATCGCAAAAAATGGCAGATTTTGCTAAAAAATCACGAAAAAAGACAAATTTCATGAAAGATCGCGAAAAACGGCAAATTTTGTTAAAAGATTGCGAAAAAACGTCCAGTTTTCTTAAAAGATTGTTAAGGGGCAAGCCTGATTTATTGAACAGACATTTTTTTTTTTTTTTTTTGAAGTAAAGAATACTTTTGTTGAACAAGGGGTTTTGTTTCATAACCGGGAGCTTTCATTATTCACATTTAGAAAATTTTGGACAGTCAAAAGTGGATTGTGAAGAGGGGGGGGGGGAGGAGGAGGTCACCCCGGTCGCGGAAAATCAGGGTGTGCCAAATTTATACTAGAAACGTCATTTTTGTGCTATCACAAGAAAAAGTTGGGATAAGGATGGCCTCAAACTCTAATTATGCCTCGGGTGCAATTTTCTCGTGACACGCCTTGATTGTAAAGCAGGAAAATCTGCTTTTTGAGGATTAAAAACACAATTTTGCAGCAGGAAAATTTGTTTTTAGAACAGAAAAATTCACTTTTGGCATTAACTTTTTTTGTGTGTATGTACCTTTGACGAAATTTGCATTTTTCGTGATCTTTTGACGAAATCTGCCTTCTTTTCGTGATATTTTGAGAAATTTTGCTTTTTCTCGCGAATTTTTGGCAAAATTAGCCGTTTTTCGCAATTTTTTTGACAGAATTTTCCCTTTTATTGCGATTTTCGGACGAAATTTGCCGTTTTTTCACGAATCTTTTGACGAAATCTGCCGTTTTATCGCGATTTTTTGATGAAAATTGCCGTTTTCGGGAATTCTTTGACAACATTTTCCGTTTTTTCGTGATTTTTGGACGAAATTTGTCGTTTGTTACGATCTTTTAAGGAAATATGCCGTTTTTACGGGATTTTGTGACGAAATTAGCCATTTTTCGTGAATTTTGCCGGAAATTAATCGTTATTTCGCGATTTTTTTTTAGTAAAATTTTACTTTTTTTCGCAACTTTTTGACCAAATTACACGTCCTGTGGGAGGCGTAAGAGCCATTTTTCGCGTTCCGTCGCCGATATTTTACGTAATTTACGTGTTATAGCGCGTCTGCGTCATCGCTAAAGGGCTGCGTTTTTTCAAATGTGGGGCAAGAAGGGCGCTATTTTTTTGAATGAGCGACAAGAGGGGCGCTAGTTTTTGGATGCGGGGCAGGAAGGGCGCTATTTTTTAAACTAAAGAACCCTCTATGTGAAACTTTGCTTCATCCATTCGTGTTTTCCTTTACAAAAAGTACTTATTTGAAAATATTAGATAAAAACGAACGTTGATTATAGAAATAAATTTATGCATCGTAAATATGGTTGTCAAATTTTTTATTAAAACTACAGGAAATTGTGCAATTAATTGTACTGTACATATTCATGAAAGATTATTCAAATTAAGAAAAATGTAATTACATACATTTGTACTTTTTTCATTAAAGTTTTTTTACATAAAAGATAGCTATCCTAAAAAACTAGATGCGAACGAACGTTGACTATAGAAATAAATTTACATCTCGTATTTATCTGCTCACAACACTTTTTTTTTTAACAAAACGTATACAAAATTATACATTCTGCTATACTATACATATTTATAAAAAATACTAAAATTAATAACTTTCATAATTTAATGTATTTTCATTTTTTCCCATCACAGTTTTATTTTAGAAAAGATTACTTATCGTAAAATATGTAGTTGCGAACTAATGTTGATTATGCAAATAAGCGGACGATATTTAAACTATTACTAATAATCGAAAATCGTTTGAGAAGTCCCATCATGCCAAATAAGTTGCATCTATTCGTTTGTTTTTCCTATCGACATCCATGGAGATATTGAATTTTCAATTTGTCGCTTATTTTGAAGGTCAGATGAAAAATAATTGCTTTTCCTTCGTTCAATTTTTTTTCATTACTAGAAATGAAATCAATAAACCGAGCTTCAAATTGATCACTTAGGATTCATATCACAAGAGTTAATACATATCCAATGAAATGTGGGTTTTTGCTTTGAGAGATATTTCGAAACTCATTATTTTACAAAAGTTTTGAAATATTTTCTTCTTTACCTAATTACGTTTTATGCGACAAATATAAGAAATTTCTGCACCGTAAGCTTTTATTACCAAAAGACTAATTATAATTTTCTTATTTTATTTTCCTTTTAACCTTCTTTTCTTTTTCTTTCCTTCTTTCTTTTCTTTTTAATTTGAAAACTATTATTAAGGTCTAATAATTATAACGCATCCAGATAATGAAACATCTTACAGTTTAAATATATATTTATTCAATTTAACTTGAATGACTTTGCAAAGTTCCATACGTCGAAAGGGAAAAATATAAATATTTATAAGAACTGTTTAGCTTCGCTTTAGAAAGCACGAATATTGAAAACAGCGTATTAAATCGGCATAATTATAACATAAATTAGTGGTTTTCGGATTAGTTTTTCCTTTACTTTCGTTCCAAGTTCCCTTACTTTCGTGCCTTCTTTCGTTCCAAATTTCCAATGTTCTAGGTTCTGGACGTAACCTTGAAATTTGGCACGTTTATAGGTTTCATAGAAAAAGTAAACCCAAAATAATCAAATGATAAAAAATAACGATCCATTCCTATGAAAACACTAATCTATTGATTTCTTTCATAGGTGTTTAAATGTTCTCCTTAGAAGAAAGAATATCTATCGTTTCCTAGAAACTGGATGATAAAACATATGAAATGTGCTTCAGCTGAACCATCGAAGAAAAGAAAGACAGCCATCAACAAGGACCAGCTATGTAAATGGAAGCTAATCCACTAGCTATCGATTACAACTTAATACTGTTAGTTGGAAATTGTAACTATTTCATACTACTATTTAATTATATTATTATTATTACCTACTATTCTTAATTTTCCTATTTGTTGCATACCACTATTTTCGAGTAGCCATCATCATCGTATTTAATATCAACAAATTATGCATTAAGATAAGACAAAGATAATTATTTTAAAATACCGGTATTTAGTATGTTATTCTTTCCGAATGCAGGGCAGACTTATACGCGATACGCTAACGTTTTAAGGATATGTTTAGATTTCAGTGTAAAACAAAATTCTCCCACTATGCTGGTTAATTTTTCCAAAGACTTTCAATCGAACAAATTATTTAATAAGTTTGACGTTGTGTTTTACATGGAATGCTACTTCGCATTGCTTAAAAGAATACGAACATCATTTCTAAAATATCCCCCAATCTTTAAACTATTGAAGAAGAACTCTTTTAGCTGATTATTTACAATGGTAAAGTGCATTAGAATTTAGTGCTACAGAACGATACGTTAAAGTCTAAAATTCTCTACCACCCCTTTCTCCAAGAAGTTATGGTGTAAAACCTCATTCAACAAAATCCATTCAGCAGTATCATTTTAAAAAGGATAACCTTTCATAGTCCGGTTAATTGGTTTATAGAAGTTACTCCATAGCGCTATAACTAAACAACATAAAATATACAATAACAGAGAAGCATACAATATTGTAAAACTTTCTGTAAAAAATTATCTAACTAGTAATGTAGGTCCCATTAAAATAAATTCTTTAGAATTCAAGTTATAAGCATCAAGAACGAAATTCATTTTCATTTTATGTATACAGGGTGTCCCAGAATTTCGCGTACAATCTTGGAGAGGAGATAGAGAACATCGTTAGGAATCTTAATTAGCTAGAAAAGCATGGGTAAAAATCGATAAGTCGTGCTGTATGAAAGCTAGTAAGGTTGGCACAGTGTTACTAGTGAGCTATTTCTTCTTAATTTAGATTCCTTGATTGGCACTCCTTCTTTGAAATGATAAAAATCTTCTTGTTTTCGCCTTAATCAATATGTCATTAAATAAGGCGGGTTTTAACATGTAAAAAAGTAGTGCCCCCCTCCCCCCCAAAAAAAAATCTGAATTAAAGAAAAGTTGACAACTTGTTACTCTGGATCGGCACGCGTAACTTCTTTTTTGTAGATACGGACTGCGTGTGATCAATATGGGTCACACGGACAACCACCCACATAGAATCCGACCACAAGTCTCACAATAACACTTCACTCTTAACGTGTGGACGGGAATCGTACCTGACCGTTTAGGGTGGCCGTACATCTGACTACTTTGACTGGTCGCTGACAATTATCCAGTTTTAATTCATTAAGTTCTTGTGGAATTACTTAGAGGCCTCACACTAGTCACTGAAAAAGACTCAGATGATAATGTTAAGTCTAAGGGGGAGTTCTTTTCAAATATTTCGCTCAAATTTTAATATTTTTACTTGATTTTTTTTTTCTTTTTTGCATAGGATAGCTGAAGACGACCTACAACTGGGCTAGTTTTTACTTTTTCGATTTTGCTTATATATTTTTTAATAGTATGATAGCTTCAATATCGGAATCGGTTTAAACCGGTTTTGAAAGTTAAAGTATTTTTTTTTTAAATCTGAAACCGAAATTGAAAAAGTAAAAACTAGCCCGGTTGCGGTTCGTCCTCAGCTATCCTATGCAAAAAAATCATGTAAAAATATTAAAATTTGAGTGAGATATTTGAAAAGAACTCTCCCATAGACTTTACATCATCATCAGGGTCTTTTTCTGTGACTAGTACCGCGCCTTAATAATGTCTTCGCACATTATGACGCAGAATGTGATTTGAACATGATGGGATGCAATTTACAACGCAAGGGGCATAAGTGTTCGTTTGGACTTGATATTTGGAAACAATTTGATTGGACGTTCAGATCCTGTTGCATGCGCCCTCTCCCTTCCCAGATCACCTGATTTATTTCGTCTTGATTATTTTCTTTAGCGCGCAATGAGCAGCATTGTGTATGACACATCGTAAATTCTGAAATAGATTTTAGAAGCACGAGTCTCCATTGCTGTGTCTACCATCAAGGCAACAATCGTAATCCTCGAAAATATCGCTAATCCATGTTGTCTATTCATCTATACCTATCGATGCAATTTTGAACAGATCCTGTGATGCTTGTAAGTCATACATTGTACTTTTTCTGTGTAAAAAGGGTATAAAATTGCTTTCTGCATTGAAGCCTTAATGTGTCTTTGTGTCTCTTTAACCTTTCAACGGACAAAACACTTATATTGCAAAAATGTTGAAATAAATTGACGACACCAGAAATTATGAACAAATTTATTTGCAAATAAGCAAAAGGCCGCAATATTCTAATTGGCATCAACATCAACAACATCGCGGTCAAACACAGACATAAATAATTAAATATCACAAGTTTTATTACAAAATAATGATCTACTACTACCAAAAAAAAAAAAAAAAAAAAAAAAAAAAAGAGAAGAAAAATCTTTTTCTCTTTTTTTCTTATCAAAATAGCATTAAAAGGACTTGAAATGGAATAATTAATTTTAAAGGTGAAAAAAGTTTTTTTTTTCTTTTTTTTTCTTTTTTTTTTTTTTTTTTTGTTTCTATACGAAAATGAGAATAAATAAAATTTCCAACTTAAGAAAGAATGAGCCCGGCTGGTATAAAAATCGAGCCCGTCTCATCTCTAGTTCCTGGTGGTAGATATGTTACCATAAGTGTTGCTAGTTAGTCCAATTTTTTAAATTCGAACTATTTAATTTCTGCTACTGTTTTAATTTAGCAGAATGTGACATCTTCAAGATTTTAGTCTGTTCTTATACATGGTCATACTTCAAAATTTCCTATCACAGTACCAAAATTAAATGACAAATTTATGCCATCACAGGGATTGAAAAGAGTATTTCTGTGAAAGTGTTACAGAACATGAAGTTTGGTTAAATGCTCTGCAGACAGAGGACAGAGACGAATAGGGTTTCATCAGATGAACGAAATCTTCAATGTACATAATAGAGCGTTTTGCTGCGCGATTTATACCAAAACTCAATCAACACCAACTTATACCAACACCTAACTGAATCTGAAGTTTTTAGAAAATCTGTGCATTAGTTCTTGAAATAGAACGTCCACAATTTTTTTGTCACATATAGAGAGAAAAACTCGGACAGACATTTACTGCAAACATTCAGATCGCGTTCAGAACTTTCCAAAAGATATAAATCCATCGAAAACGGAAAGTAAAAATTTTCCAAAAATCCAATAATTTCTTCTAGTAAAACTATAATAAAGTAAGAATTTTAATATACGTCTGTATTTATGACAGTTTAAATAAGGTAAATGTTATTGATTTAAAAAATGTGCTGGCATTCAAGAAATCCTTTTCCAACTGTTAAATCTTTTCAAAAACTAGGGCATTCGAAGTTTAAGCAGACTAATTTTCTTTGTACTTAAATTCTAGAAATACATTTATAGTCACTTTATTAAAATCACCCTTTAATTAAAAAACAACAACAGCAAGTAACAAAAGCACTAAAAAGAATCATGAAAAACTTGTTAAAACTTTCCTAGAAGTTCTAATTAAAAAAATGCAGTTTTCCTTTCTTTTCTAACTTCATTCTAAAAGTTCAACCGTGTCTTTGTGAATAAAGGAATTACAGGAAGACCATTTTAAAAAGCATCAGGTCCGACTTTAATTAGCCTTCAACTGCAGAAACAGAAATTTTCATTCTGCAAAGGGGAAAAAGTTAGCCTTACAAAGTTATTAAAGAGTTTTCTTTTCTATTGTCTTTTATAGACATTATTTTAAATAAAAAAAATTGAAAAATTTTATGTACGTTTCATCAGAACGAATATTTCGAGAGTCCGAAAAAATAGTTTCGGATAATCGAGGTTACTGCTATTCTGCCCATAATAACATACTAAATACACATAACAATTTTAGTCTCTATCTCAATATATTCGGGAAATAGAGCGTTTAAAAAATGACAGACAGACGAACGGGCAGACAGAATGATAAACAGACACACAGACAGAAAGAAAGACAAACCGACACTCAGGCAGACGAAGAGCAATTTTTTCTTTTTAAATATTTTTTTTTGGAATCTGGAGTGTCTAAAACATGTAAATCCGTAATTTTTTTTTTTTTTTTTTTTTTTTTTTTTTTTTTCAAAACGATTGCAAGATTTATCCTATACAATATGTGGTGGGTAAATAAAAAGGAAATAAAACTTTTAAAATGTATAAATAAAAATATTTGCAAATGTAGAATTTTACAAATTAACTTTAAAATATGATATTAAAAATAAAATTTCCCATATATGATGTTGAGTAGAAAAAGTAACTAGGACATCAGACGTTTAAGCAGACTATATTATTTACTATTCTAACTCTAGAAATATATTTATATTCACTTTATTGAAATCACCCTTTCATTTAAAATCAACAGCAAGAAGTAACCAAAGCAGTAAAAAATAATAATGAAAAACTTGTTAAAACTTTCCTAGAAGTCGTAATTAATAGAATTAAGTTCTCCTTTTTTATCCAACTTCATTCTAAAAGTTCAACTGTCTCTTTGTGAATAAAGGAATTACAGGAACACCATTTTAAATAACATCAGGTCCGACGTTAATTAGCCTTCAATCGTAGAAACAGAAGTTTTTATTCAGCAAAGGGAAAAAAAGTTAACTTTTACGAGATTATTAAAGAGTTTTCTGCTGCGTCTAATTTGGGCAAGATTTATGACCAATAATATACATGTACTTATTATTTTATAAAAATCTCAGGATAATAATTCCGCCATGTTAAAAAAAAAATAAAAAAAAAAAAATAAAAAAAAAAGAATCAATTTTACTACATAGAGGTCTGCACGGGCCGGAATTTCCAGGCCCGGCCCGGCCCGTAGGAAAAATTTTTCGGCCCGACCCGGCCCGTTGTAAAACTTAAAAGTTTGGCCCGGGCCCGGCCCGGCCCGTTTAAATTTTTATATTTTAGGCCCGGCCCGGCCCGGCCCGGCCCGTACAGAAATCAGTGAAAACAGGCCCGGCCCGTTTTGGCCCGTTACAATTTCTACGATTTCTAGAAAATTCAGATTTTTTTAATATAATTAAGATTTCTTTAAAGAATACTGCATACATATCTACGTAATGATTTTACAGTATATTTTACAGGAAATACACATTAGCAACATTAGTGATTACTAAGATTCTTAGGCTTTCAACAATCAAATAAAGATTCATCAAAAAATTAATATGGCTTAGAATAAAAGAAAAAAGAAAGAAAGTTAAAAACACCGTAACTTTTGAAGCTGTTTAATAAAAGAAGATTTATAAAAATATTTCTATATTATTTTATTAAAGATTTTAAATCCAAATTCCTTCGTTAACTCAAATATACGCCTTTCTGATACATTTCTAAATTCATTTTTTTTTCTCAGTAACGCACTGCAGGTATCTTTATTCAGAAACTATATAATCAAGTGGCATTAACCGTTTTTTGATGTAATCAATTTAAGAATACTGAAAGGAAATAAATTATTGTTATAGTCAGCATTTTCAATAGAATTTCCGGAAGCGATAGCATGGGAGGGGAGAAAAACCTGCAACCATTTGAGAAATTATTGTACTTGAACAAATTTATGCAAATATTTTATTCATCAAAAATGAAAAATGCTATTCGATTCCAAATGCCTTCAATAGTCAGGCTTATCACTTTTATGTTTTCACAATTAAAAATTAATCTGAAAATGTGTCAAACTTTCGCGTTATTGAGAAATTAATTTAAAAACCATCAAACTTTCGCGTTATTGAGAAGTTAATTTAAAACCTTCAAGAAGTATATATCCAAAGATTAATCTAACATAAGTTCTTTATCGCTGTTAGTAATTTTACAAATCATGTTGTCTGCCCTACAGATCTTGAAAACAATTAAGTCTTGTTCCGGTCCGATAAGTCTATATGTAGAAAAATGATGCAAGCTTGATCTCGGCCCGGTATGAGTCAGCTAAAAAAAAATATTAAAACGGGTTACACACAATTTAACTGTCCGATGCCGATCTCACACTGTACAAGTTACATTTTTATATTGATGCTGTCAAACTAGTATGGCTCGTGACGCACATTTATATTTATTCTCGTTAAAACCATTTGCGTTGAAAATAGATCATATTTTATCGTTTCTGCTTAAATCTTCAGAACGGGCCGGCAGGCCCGAAAATTTTTTTTATCGGCCCGGCCCGGCCCGTATGGCCCGTTCAATTTTTTTGCCGGCCCGGCCCGTTTATTTTGTTTGTCGGCCCGACCCGGCCCGTTGAGAAAACTATTCTGATTCTGCCGGCCCGGCCCGTTAGAAAATTTGAAACCATTCCGCCGGCCCGGCCCGGCCCGCGGGCCGGGCCGGGTACGGGCCACGGGCCAGGCCCGGGCCCGTGCAGACCTCTATACTACACTCTAAAAAAATTATCCGCAAATTAAACGAATTCTTCAACTGATTATAAGTTATTAAAATGCGAAATTTCCGTTTTATTTTTCACCATTTTACTTCAAAATGAGGACAATACCTTAAGGGTGGCTGGAACACAAAAATTTTCAAATTTCCTAAAAAATGTTTACTGCATTAAAAATTTCTCTGTTTTTTTAATTATTATAATAATGTTTAAATCATGTTTCTATCTTAATTAAAAGAGAAAATCCTATTTTTTTTTTTTGGTTTGGTTTGGTTTGGTTTTAAATGTAGCTTTCAAGTAATGGCTGCCATGGAAATAACTTCCTGTGAAAATGCGTTTTTCTTCATGATGAGTTTTTTAACAACTTCCCAGATTTAAACTGTTACAACTCAAGAACCGTTAAAGACAAATGCTACAAACTTGGAAGATGTCTTTTTTGATTGTTTTACTTTAATTTTCAATCAGAAAATTTGCAAAAAAAAAAAAAATATTTACTTTTGAAAACAGGATTTTTTAAAAGTAAGTTACATCATTTTTTTTTTAATTTTTCAATCTAAATATGTTTAATCTTTTAAAAAATTAATTTTTTTAAAAATACTGAATCAAAACTAAAATTTAGATATTTTTGTTTATTTGAATGTAAAAAAATTAAATTCTAAAAATAATATTTCGAGTTATAACGATTTCAAATTATCCTACTTTTTTAATAAATTTGAAATTAAATTCTTTTAAACAAGTTATGAGAAGTTTTATCATGTGATTTTGTGTACTAATAATATGATTAATCATCACAAAAATAAATAAATAAATAAATAACTCAATAAATTCGAAGTATTAATGAAGTATTATTTCGAAGTATATTCGAAGTATTATTTCGAAGTATTAACATGTATGAGATAGTAATTTTTTTTGGATTGCAACATGCGACTAGTTTGTCTTGTTTAACCACAGGAAAGTATTGCAAATTCCGCTTTTAAACAATGTGGTTTTAAGTAAGGTGTTTTGGTGTAATAACGCCAGGCGGAGTAATAACGCCAAGTGCTAATATTATGCATAATTATGAAATAATCTGGTCAATGACACCTACACTGTAAAAAATAAATGTGTAAATTTACACACAAAAATGTGTAAATCGATGATACAAAAACGACATGTCTATATGTGTAATTTGGTGTGTAAAATACGCCAAATGTGTAAATTTAAAAATACACATTTTTATGTGTAATTTGATGATAAGTCCAAATGTGTAAAAGTTATCTGATAACTCTTGAAATACACACTTTAAAGTGTAAGTTGCACTGAAATACACATATTTCTGTGCAATATTTTTACACATTTATTAGTGTAATATTCTACTTTTACACATATTTTGTGTAATAGGAACATACACATAATCTTGTGTAATATACAACATACACACATTTTTGTGTTATATGCAGAATACGCAGATTTGTGTGTTAATATTATGTTCTTACACATATCTATGCGAAACATGCAGAACACACACTTTTGTGTAATTTTTAAAATACACAGATTTTTGTGTACATAGCTTTATTTTATGCTTTGACATGTAAATTGTGAAAAAAATAATGTTTTTATGGTTACGAAACAAAACTGCATAAAGAACAAACTCATGTAATACTTGGCGTTTATTTTTTTTTTTTAACTGACTTACAAACAAGACCACAAATCACAATATGCCTAATTTACAAAAAACAGGGTAGTCTTAAATTATAATCTGTTATCTTTCTGTTAGAGTTGGTTTGAAGTCCGAAAATCATACATTCATAATTTATGAACAGGAATGTATAATTTGAGTATAGACAGTATGGAGACTGTTTTTTAAAATTAAGTTAAAAGTTAGAGTTCTTTCACACCATCTTACAAGTGTAGCAGCTTGTGTTATTTTCAATTTATTTAGAATTTCCTCTTTTTGGAAATTCATATAGATTTTTTTCTCCATATTCTGAAAATGGCATAATTTTAACTGTACTTATAACTGATAAAATGGTGTTTTTTTTTATTTGTTGCGATGTACAGAGTGAAAAAAACCATATTTTTTGTTTCTTTTTAAAATAAATTATTACAAACTTTTTTCGTTTGGGCTAATTATATTTTTGCACTCTCTTTGAAAGCTTTTGCTCACTTTAACTTCCAAAGTTATCATCACACATGTAAGGCTCCACAGCTAGTATTTTTAACAATAACGTTCAAGCAGAATTTTCCTTTAATATAATTTGACCAGATGGGTAAAAAAGCGTCCAGGGCAGGATTCAAACCAGGGATTTTTAGCGTAAGCTGCCAGTCTGCCATTAGTTAGCTTTATTTAGTATAATTCTAGTTCTTTGGCTGAATTATGTCCGCCAGATTCATTTACGATAGCTCAATTAGTAGAGCCAGGGCCTGATTACTAACGGGGCACTCTCCCACCAGGAAAAAGAAATAAAGAATTTTTCCTTATTCATGACAGTAATCTTGTATGAAAAGGGCGTTTAAAGAAGACGAAAATTTCTATAATTTTTTTCTGGTGAGAGAGTGCCCCGTTACTAATCAGGCTCTGAGTAGAGCATTGGCAGCTCTCATAAAAAATCCCGGTTTAAACCTAGGTCAAAATACTTTTAATTCTGTTGGAAAAATTACAAGTGATTTATTTAATAATTAACATAATTGTATTAAAATTAATAAAGAATTATTCTTTTATCAAATTACATGACATTTAACAGCAATATTTGTTAAAAATACTAATGAAATATTTCTGCTTAAATGTTCAAAACATAATCAAAATAAAATTTACATAAAATATATATATTCTTGCATTATACATAGTATGTTTTGTAATCTTTAAATTATAAGGATTATTGATGATAGAATTAAAAGATTATTGATTACTAGTGACTGAATGAAATTAATTTAGTATTTTAATACGCATTTTGAACGCTAAGTCACTAGTGATTATTTAATTACGCAACAACTATAAAAAATATTAAATATAAAAAGGAAAACCGATATTAAGTACTTACATTTTATGCATTTTAATTGCATGGTATTATTCACTATAAATAATACATGCGATTATAATACAGTAGACGCAGTTGATACAGATAAGATGGACAGAGAAAATGGGATTTACACCAAAGTTGCAGTTATGATGTCACCAAAATCATCTTGAAATATATATATGCATAATATAGAAATATACTCTATATGGCGAACGGTGACCGGCCGCTTGCGATTTTAGATATTTTGTTAAATATCTAGAAAAAAAACATGAAAAATTTCCCTGCAACTGCAGGTGTGTGTAAACATAATAGTACAGACCATATATTATCATGAACATTTTTTCCCTTTCCCCCCATGAACATTTTTTCAATTTGGACCCGTCAACAAATTGAAAAAGAACGTATATCTTTTGGATAACCCTGTCAAAACTAATGTAGCAAAAGTGTTCAAAGTGTAGATTATGATTAAGTGGTTTATTGTAATTAACTGTGCTCCTTTTTGTGTGGATAGCATGTATATTCGTAGAGAAATTGCGTTTTTATAAAGAAAAAAAATCCAAATTTTGCAAGTTTTTTTGCTTATAATTTGCAGAGTTCTTAATATATATATAAAAAAATCCTTTCAGAAAATATGACAAATAACATTTTACATAATACCTTGTAATCAGAATTAAAAAATAATAAAAATTGTATGAAATAATGAATATGTTTACTAAATAATTTTTCACTGCGCATGCGTGAACACTATCAAAATTTCACTTCCATATTTTGTTAGATAAATGTATAGAACAATTTTTTGAAAATCTCAAATGCATAGCTTGAAAATTCTGAAAGTGATCGTCGAAGCTCAAAATCTATTGTTCTTAAAATGAAGCAAACAAATGGGGGGTTGTATCCAAATATAATAGTGCGTGCCACATTGTGTATTCTATATTGGCACTAATCAATGGATATATGGATAGAGCCCCTCATCTTTTTACTTTATTTTGAAAATAACGGATTTTAAGCTTATTCTATCTACGATCACATTCAGAATTTTCCAGGTATATTTTTGAGACTTCCACAAAAGTTGCTCTATACATATAGCTAACACAATATGCAAATAAAATTTTGATAGTGTTCACAGATGCGCAGTGAAAAAATTTTTAGTAAACCTATTTATTTTTCATACAATTATTATTATTATTTTAATTCTGATTACAAGGTATTGTGTACAATGTTTCTTCTCATAGTTTCGTAAAAGTGCATTATTTTATATTCAGAAATCTGAAAATTATAAGTAAAAAATTTGTCAAAATTTGGGACTCACGTTCTCATGTATACATTTCAAACACGATTATGTTCGATATATTTATGTATCTTATGTTCGATATATTTATGTATCTTTGTCATCGTATACATCTTAAACACAAGTCATGTAGGTATGCTTCACATATGATGACTGTAAATGAGCATAAATGTTATGAAACGTATAATTGTAATATATATTATTATAAAGTCTTATGTGCTCTATAATTTGACAACCCATTTTCAAGAGATCGCTGCAACACATAAATACCTTAACAAATTCAAACTACTTTGATTCTAAAATGTACAATAAGTTTTAATGCTATTTGAAAAATGAAATAAAAATTTAAAAAAAAAGTAGCAAATGCTCCTATTTTCTTTTATGTATGTGAAGTAATCTTTTGACTTTTTCGATCTACTCTTATATTAACAATATTTCTACAGCTATCAAATGATACTTTTTTTAATTTTTTATTTTTGTTGTTTTTGCTAACAGTAGTTTTTGAATGTAATAGGCTTAAAAAAGTCTTTAATTTATGTAAAATATTTTTAACTATTTCAATCTAAAAATCACAAAAAAAGAAAGAAAAACAATGAATCGAAATTTGTTAAAAGGTGGGATTTGATATTGGTAGAAATAGTGTTAAGAAAACTACAGCATGTAAAAATATGAAAACGTGCAGTTTTATGTCAATTATTGTGATAAACAAGCTGAAACATTAATTATTTCAAGTGCTACTCAGTGTTGAAATTGCAAATATTTATTGGGGTGTTAAAAGGAATCATTTTAGAAATGTCTAAAATAAATAAATAAATAAGAATACTGATATTTTTTTCATATTTAAAATAAGCAGTAATTTATATACTTCACATCAACATTATCAATTTTCAAATGCAAAATAGTAAAAAATCTCTTTTTCAGCTATTTTCCATCATATTAAAAAATCTGCAAAGTTTATTTTAAAATTACGATGAAAAACTAATGAAATAAGAAATAAAACTTTGAAGTGAAAATTTATCTCAGTATCTCATGTTGACAATTCTGAGAACAATTAGGCTGACAACTGCTATGTTTGAAGATAACTCTTTTTTTAAGCTGACAGTAAAGGTAACATTGATTCTCATTGGATGAGTAACTTTCACTTTTTGGAATGTTACAGATATACAACGAGGTGATATAAAGGATTAATTCATTTTATATAAGAGTTTACAAGTAGTAAAGAAATATTGAAAACATTTTTTTTATTATTAAAAAATAGTTTTAATAACACATTGAAGAAAATACATTTTTATTTGTGAAATTATACATTTAATCCAATAACTCTTAATGTATGATAAAATAAACAACGATCGTTGTTTATATCACACAGCATCGCATCTACTCTATTTCGCCTTTAATGTGAAAATTTTAATTCGTTTTTCAAGTATGTATCTGGTTTGCTGGACGTTTTTTTTTGCCAGAGCCATTATAAATCTAATACTATCATAAATAGTATAAAGGATTACAATCTACAATTGCGTTCTTAAAACAATGTGGTGAAAATTTTATTTATATAAGTTTATTAAAAATCAGATAATGTTTTTGCATGTGATTAAATAAGAAAAGAATAATTAATACAATAGCAAACGGTTAACTAATTTTTAAAGTAAAAAAATACGTAAAAGAACTCAGATCATAGGTATAAAACTAGAACAACATATTAGTTCATTATGATTATCACCAATATTTTATTTATAGGATTAGATGATAATTATAAAAAAAAAAAGAAATCCATTTTAATCATACCGTTTTCTAATAGCGCTTATGGTATATATATTTTGAAATTTATCTGTATAATATCAATCAAGATATAAAATAGGGTACATTTCGGTTAATCGGACGCCAATATTATATATGCAATACACATGCATATATACATCTATACACATATTGTATCTATATATGCATGCAAACATATAAATATATGCTTATATATGTAAACATAGTTTCATATGTATTTATATATTTATATGTATATATATATATGTATATATAACACTGGGGCCAAGTTAAATAAAAAGTACATAAAATAATAAAGCTATCCAGAATGAAAAGTAAGTAATGAAATACAATTATTACATTATTACAAAATTTTAAAAATTATGTTTGAAAACATTCTTTAAAAAGGCTTTTTTATTCAATAATTTAAATATCGTTAAATGTTTACTGATTACATAACCATTGATTGTGATGTTTTTTCATATACTTTTATAATTTATGAAACCATGATCTTAACCAGTTATTTTTAAAAAGGAAACAAATCTAATTAAAATGCTATTGAAATCACAGTTTTCTAATCTTCTGATTAAAATTGTCACTAGGTAAATTATGTATTTCAATAAAATAAACAACAAATTTATTAAACTAAATGAAGTTAATGAAATATTCAAATTTTAAAACATGTTTATAAGAAGTTAATTAAAATCTTTATAATTTAAAGAAAAACAAATAGCAAGAATAATTTCTTTCATACCTGCTTTTCACTGACATTCTTTATTGTTCGATTTTGTTGGAAAAGTAATAAATCCAATACATAAGCACAATAGCTAAGGCTGGAAGCATATACACCACGCCAAAGCCAGTGTATTTATCTCGGACTTAAATATTTTGTATAAAGTATGATCTTGGAAGAACTGATCAGCAATTCATTGTTTAAATTACAAAATCCGTGTCAATACAGATCTATGTTGTCGAGAAAACTTTCTTGCATCCGTTCGAAAGCGTACTACATGTACTCTGTTTACTTTTATTCTACGGTTAGTCACCGCAGACGACTTTTTTTCCTAGCAGATGCAAAATGTGTTTTTAAAAACAAAACAGCGTTATAAGAGAAGAAAAAAAAATTTCTTTATCTGTCATTTTTTATATTAATTTCCTGTTGAATAAACTGCTTGTGATCTAACTATTTTAAGACATTTCTGGGAAACAATAAATTAAAATTTGAAAAATTATGGTATCGTTGTAGAATAAATTGTGTACATTTATTTTACATTCAGAAAATGTTAAATCTATTTAAAATGTTTGTAAAAAGTGGCAAGCAAATTTTTAAAGAACAACTTAAAATCTTTAAACATTAACAGAAAAAAATATATACAACTATACTATATACTAATATATACAACTATATGTATACAACTATTTTTTATAGCATTAAAGCAGCTTTTCATTACAAAACGCCCCCCAAATCTTTGCTTTTCTCAATTAGATATTATTTTCTGCTGTTTCGATTTTAAGATAAATTTAATAAATCAGTACAAACTTACCGGATTATAAAAAAACAGAAGAAAAACATTATTTAAAATTCAAAACTAATAGATTTTTTACATCAATTTTTTTTACTTAATTTATTATTCATATACAACACCAAAAAGCATTTTCATTCGAAAAAAATAAGTTATAAATTCAAAGTTTTGAAATTTAATAGAAATAGAAATACTTTCGTATTAACCACATACCGAGGGTTGACAATAAACAAAATCACAAAATATTTTGCTATGTATAAGCAATTTCATTTTTTTACATAATAATTTTAATAGCTTAAGCGCGAGGTTTGATTACATGTCTATTACAGCTACGTTTTATTTATATACTTTGTTATACAAGTTTATTTATATGCAAGTTTTCAGTTTCGTTGCAGAATATTTAGCCGGAAATAAATGCTGATTTTTTTTTTTAATGGAAACATTTTAATCTTGTGTAATTGGACAACATACAATAGTTTAAAAAAAAGAAACATGGTTTCAGATTATTTTTGAAACCATAAAAAACAAAAAATTGAGGCACGATAGAAAAAATTACATTTGAAGAAAAATTTCTTTTTCTATTTGATAGTGAAAAAATTTTAATTGTGCAATTGATAGAAGTTAAGAAAATCACAGTAAAAGTGAAATTTATATATCAAGTGTTGCCACCGCCAAAGTCATATTACTGTTTCACGAATGTGTTTTTCTTTATTATATAGATTTCTGTAAGTTTAACCAAATTAATTAATTTTCCATGGGATATAGAAAGCATTTGAACAAATTCCATAATAATAATAATAATAATAATAATAATAATAATAATAATAATAATAATAATAAATTATTTCGTGGATTATATACAAGATTATGTTTGCAGCATAATTTATAAATGTATACGGATTTAAATTGATGCATTTATATAGCATTTTTCTGTGTTAGAAAATAAATTAATGAATATAGGTTCATTTGCAATGATTGAAACAAAATACATTCATATTCAAATCCCACAAATGCATTAACACAATTCCGAAAAAAAAAAAAAAAAAAAAAAAGTGTCCTCTTTTCAAATAGTACTTTTAAAATTCACGTTGTGACTTAACAGCATACTGATGGTCGTTTGATCACATATGTGATGTGACTCGCTGTAACGTCGAAAAAATTTTCAAATTTGTCATAAACGTATTTTTCACATTGAGTAACGTACTTTTTGCAATTTTTAAATGTTTCCAAACAATTCATAGTTTACTTACAATGGGATTTTATGAGTGCAGACATTTTGGTTACAGATGGGACGTAACCATCGTGATTTGCAAAAATATGACAAAAACATCACTGTCACTATGGTTTTTATATGGGTAATGACTATGGATCGACCGAAATAAGTTTTTAAGACCGAAAACGTAACACAAACCAAATTTCGGTAAGCTTTCTATTTTCGGTTGAAAACGAAAAAAAAAAGATTAATTTTTTTTGAAATTATTAATGCATAAATGAATGTACACAATTATTAATTAATTAAAGGTGTATTGAGGCACATTTTTATCAAAAATATAAACATGCATAAAAACTTATGAGTGTGTAGAAGCTTCAAACGAAAAAATGATATGAACGAAACTTTTATATTTTTTGACAACCAGTAATTATAAGCATTTAGAATAGTTAACTAACTAAGTAATTAATTGACCGTGAGGCATTAGCACAGATAATCATCCCATCTAGTTCACGGCTGAAATACCAGAATTACTAAAAACTCGATTCGCATATTAAAATGTAATCGGTCTGCCAAGTCTTGGAAAACGTCTAAAAACCCGATTTCAGAATTTGACTCGTAGGTTTACTATTGTGTCTCCTGCTCTCAGTTCCCCATGTTTTTATACTTTTGGGTACGAAAAAACACAATGATAAACCTACGAGTCAACCGATAAAATCGGGTTTTCGGTCGGTTCCCACCAGGATATGAGTTAGTAGATCGGTCCCGTTTTAATATGTGAATCGATTTTTAACTAATTCTGAATTTTCATCCGTGAACGCGATGAGGTGGTTGTCTGTGCTGCCCCCTCCCGGTCTATAACAATGGAGAACAGATACAATAAAGGGTATTTATTTTTTAAATATACATAACTTTTCAGTTATTTAATGATTCTCATTAAAATAAACTAAAATACTACTACTTAAAAGTACTACTTAAAAGGGGTTTTTTACGAAACTAACTCTAAATAAGTCGTAATAAAAAAAATAATCATTTTTCAATTTATAATTATTACTATTTTAGCAAAAATTTAAATATAGATGATATGCATACTTAAATAAATATTTGCCTCTTCCTCCCAAAAAAACTTTGCCATGCCTTCGCCTCCCTGTGATTGTTCTGAAATAACGCCCTTGTTTGAAAAATCTATCTTCGGTGCAGAAGTTTTCTGGCATTCTATGCCTTTGTCTAAAACTTTGTAATTTTCATATAAATTAAAATGTAATTATTTCATTAACGACATAGAATGATGAATCTTTCTGAAAGATCTTTCAAAACACTTCTGCGGTTTCAAACCAAATATTTTCTGCTACTGTTAGCTGTGCACAACTTTCAATGAGCAGCTGAAAAACACCATATGCGCGTGCATGTTTGTTTTATAATTTGATCAAAGATTTTGAATCATACATGACCGAGAATTATAAACAGTGGAAGTTCATAGTAATAACTAACAAGTTGGAAATTGGACGTCAAACGTGGTAAATGAAGAGTGTTTGTACTATAAACAAATTTATGCAATAGCTGTTAAGTTATGTAAAATTTGTCTTATGCAAAAATGCATGACTACAAAATATGAAAAATTATGTATCAATTACAGAGCAATCCAACTATATTACGCAAGTTAGAGTAAGGTCAGACAAATAAAATTCTTAAACATTTTCAACTATGTTTTAGAGTGTTAAAACGCCTACTAGATTGAAATTTGAATTTCAGAAATTTACACCCAATAGACTGTAGCATATTTTAATTCTTTTGTGCAGCCGAGTCCTTTGTTTACAATCTTTACATAAGTATAATGCCACTATTCAACTAAAATTTAAACACGCTTAAATCTAGTGAAATCACCAGAGATTATCTTCCATAGACAGCCATGTATCTAATACCTTGCGTAGCCCTGTATATCATTTTTCTACATTCTATAAACATATATTGGTTTAGTAAATGCAGTTCAGCGTAAAAATACATAACTTATTTAAAAACCATATCTAAGTTATTATTTTCATATTCTGTAACTTGTACAATTTCAGTTGTGTTACCCTGTTTATGATCTACAGCATTTATACACACAACGCAATCAGCAAACACTTTGTTAAATTTAAAAGCTCATATCACTACTAAAAATGCACTTCTAGAAATCATCTCCTATATTAAGTATTTCGGTTGCAGTATAGTATCCGACATCTTTTGTGTGCCCCTATGATTACTGTGCACTTTCTATTATACAGGATGCAACTCACAGTAAATCTCGGCAACGTATATCAATTCCATTATATGTGAGAAAAATTAACACGGTTAAAATATGTCGAAGATAAAGTTTCACCCTATACTATTATGTAATGGAATTCTTTTGTGTGGCCCTGTAAATGAATAATAAACGTATTTTGCACCGCATATTGTAACAGAGTATATATTTTAGTACACCTCAGTAAATGCATATTAATTTCATTCATTAATTTCATTTTGTTTAAAAGGCAGTAATACCATCAAAATGCACTTAAACATTTTTTTTTTTTTTTTTGAATTGGCCGTGATGTAACGGAAAATTTTTGACCATCCCTGTAATTAAACTAAAATGACTCGACAAAATTTTGCAGTAATTATATACTTCAAATTTCAAAGCATTCTGTTGGGTAGATTTTACTCTATTATATGCGTATGGATAAACGGACAGATAGACAGATGGAAAATGGACTGAACGGCGACTACGTGTGCTACCTATTTATATAATTACGAACGCATCTAAAAAGCATATCATTTAAGCGGAAACAGTTCAAATCAAGAAGTCATGATGAAAATTTCCAAAGTAAGAATGAAGATTTCTAGAATTCAGACAGTTTCGGTCTAGCCGAATTTTCAGCAGCATTTTTGCCAAAAACGAATTTTCGTTGAAACTCGGATTTTTGGCCGAAAACGAAAACGAATTTTCGGTCTAGCTCTAGTAATGACAATAAATGCAACTAAGATAATTTTTACATTTTTAATTATATATAACACACAAATTTGTGTAACTCCAAATATTTTATATAATTTATTTATTATTTATAATTTATTTATTTTATATAATTTACTTCGTATGTCATATACACATAAAAACAGCTAAATTTTTGTTCAAAGTGTGTAATTTTAGAAATTTACACACACGTTTGTGTACACATAAGTATGTTTAAAATAGAATAACTCATCAATTTGTGTAAATCTAACCATTTTTCTACATTTACACACTTATCTGTGTTTTTCAAGTGATAACAAATTACACACTTATTTTAGTATGCTAAATACACATAAAAACAGGTAAATTTCAGAAAAATGTGTGTAAATTTTACGACAGGTGTGTAATTTTATAAATTTACACATATATATGGGTAAAACTAGCTGATTTACACATTTATTTTTTAGAGTGTATGTGCTCTACGCAAAAGGGTTTTGAATCATATAAATCGCAAAAAACAGCTTCAAGTTAATTTGTTCCGTTTGTAGATCTTATTGCTTTTACAAGCAACTAGAATTAACGCTTGATCTAAAATTTGCGAGATACGTTTTGTGATGTGAAGACTATTTTTCTTTTTATCCGAAAATACTTTGTTTATTACATAATTTGAAGTGCATTTCGCTTACTTTCAAAATGTTGTAAAAGATTTTGGATATCTTCTCGAGATAATCTGTAGTTTAAAATGTACTGCGCAATAACTATACCGGGGTAATAACGCCAATCCTTGGCATTAATACCCCGGTTGATTCCCAACAGTGGCCAAGCTACATCCTAAATACTGATTCAAATAAACACAGTTAAAACTGTGCAATGTTTCTAATAATTCTGTTTAAACGGTTCTTTTTAAGCAAAAAAGAAGCTCACGGTCTGATATTCTTTTGCCTCCCCCCCCCCACACACACACACCACACCTTTATTTTTCTTACAATTTCACAAAGCGTTTAACATTTTCAATAGCTTAGAATGCAGTTTGTCAATTTCTAAGTTTGTAGAGTTTGTATTTTTAGAATTGAACAATCTACATGCCATTATTCCATCTTATTTCATAGTTTTGTTTGCATGCGTTATTACCCATATAGGTGGGTAATAACGCCAAATGGCATTGGTCAAGAAATCACGCCATTACATTTTATGAATACATATCTGTTAAATTATTTTTTTATATAGATAGTCAATGAGTTGCTGTATTAAATCATATACAGTGGAGGATCTATAATCCGCGGACCCATAATCCGCAATTTCCCATAATCCGCATTACTTTACGAATGTAAACAATGAAATAAACAGTTAAAAAAAATTACAAATCCGTGATCCAAAAATGATTTTTTTTAAACAAATAATAAGAAATTTAATAAAAATCATAATAAAACATGCATTTTTTTTAAATTTACTCTTTTATTTTATTGACAGTAAAAAACTAAACTGTATTACGGAACGTGCCTAAGCTTACTGAACGTTCGAATTGACACCTGTTCATTCGTAGCTATTTCAGTTTGTGCAAGTTCAGGAGAGTAACAGTAAACACAGCACCAGCTGAGAACTAAATATTATACCGTAAAATACCAATAATCCGCCCCTCCAAACGTGACGAAAAATCGTACAATAGTTAGAGGGGGGCGCTTACACGAAATTTTTCAGCCATCGTTCAACAAAATTTACAGGAATGAATCATGATGAAATCAATAAATCGTTGAATGAATCATGAATTTTGATACTTGAAATTTTTTTTTTTTTTTTTTTTTTTAAACGTAAAATCTGTTGAAAAAACGCAGAAAAAAAGGAGAAATTTGTAAGAAAAAGCCAAAACAAGCATGAAATCAATTAAAAAATCTCGAAAAAACGCACATTTCATCAAAGATTCATGATTCATTCATTTCAGGTTTTGAAACAAACAACACTCGACTCTTATTTTTGTTAAACAAAAGATTTCTTAAATAATATTCATAGTACTATTTCATTATAGTATACTGAAGTAATTATCATTTATTTTACTTTGTATTGGTTATTTTTTATGCATAATTTGCTCTCATTTCTTTTATACTTTCTTCCATAAAATATTCCTTAAAAATAAATCTCATTATTAATATGTAATTATTGTTCTTTAAATACATATATATATATATATATATCATTTAAAAAAAAAATAACTTTAAAAATGCATTTTTTTAGATTACTTATTAAATTAATTACTAGATTTCATATTTATCTTTCCATATTATACTGATTATAGAATTAAAATGCTGTCTAAGAATGATAAAATGACGCATAATCCATTATACTCTATAATCCGCAAAATTCCATAATCCGCACAACCTTTGGCCTCAACTTGTGCGGATTATAGATCTTTGACTGTATTTGTTTGAAAAATACAATCTAAAACTGAGCCGTGAAAATTGGTAGAACCTTAACGTGGCGTTATTACCCCAGGGTACCTTATCAAATTGAAAACTTTTTTTTTTTTTTTTTTGTATTTCTTCCTGACACGAATACTTTCCATCAGGAAAAGAAATCCATATACCTGCATAAAAATATTGCTCAAATATAGCTTGTCAACCTGTAAATTTAAAAATATAGTTTTAAATAAGGTACATAATCCTTCTCAAATCTTGCGTATGTGATGAGATTAAAGCGTCCCAGCATTGAAGTTTGTTTTACCCGTTTTCTTCATTTATTTCATTCCAGGAGATTATCTGGAATTATAGGATCAAACAAAGGAAATTTTGTAAATCCCCTGCCTTGACAGCAATTATTCTTCAAAATAAAGTATAGTTGCTTTCATTATTTTTTGTTTTGTGATGGAATATTTAGTATAAATTTTAATATGAAAATAAAACAAATTTAAATAAGCTACATGATTCGTGATACAATATCTGTTGTTTTATCATACAAGAGTCAATAAATGAAAACAATATAACCGAAAGCATTAACTAATTAAGATAATGGATAAAATATGAGTATAATTTAGAGGGTAAGGGCTACGAAAATAGACCATGTTCTCGATGATGGTTGTGATGATATAAAATACTTTATAATAGTTAAGTAGCTTATTTTATGTTATGTTCCATACGAAGATGATATGTTCCATGATATGTTCCATAAGTGCCAATGTTTGAAATCCTTTCATGAGTGATTAGCCAACAGCAAAGAATTGAGCAGGTTTATTATTTGACAGGATATCCAGTAGACATATGTGTATATATATGTATGTAAGTATTTATATATTTTTTAATTAGTAATCAGCTATCATTTTTTGGTATAACGGAACTACTTAGGTAGAGGTAGCTTTCATTACAAAAAGTAAAAAATTACCTATTCCTAAAGTGCGGAGGAAAACTTCCGGAAAATTTTGGTATTTTTTTCATTGATCTTGACCATCAGATCCCCAAACCACACTCCATCCAAATGTTGTCTTATATACAGGGTGGTCCTAAAATATGAGTAAAAATGTAAAGGTAGGTAAAGGGGGCCTAAATAAGCATATTTCGGATAGGAATTTGTGTATGGTAATGACACATTAAAGCACTAGCTTGTAAAGCAGTATGAATCAAAGGAAACGGAAAAGTACGGTAAAGACAAAAGAAAACAAAAAATTATTAACAGTTTACAAGAGGTTGAAAGAGCGGCCTCCAACAGCGATACAAGATTCGCAGCGACGGCGCATAGATCGGCGTACATTAGAAAAGACGTCAGGCATGTCGAGCACATGTAAAGCAGCAACAGACAAAAAGGCAACAAGATCTTCTTCAGATGTGACGGGACTCCCGTACAAAAGGATTTTAATATTATCCCCCCCCCCCAAAAAAAAAAATCCAACCACGTTAAATCAGGAGGACGCGGTGGCCAAGGAACTGGACCGCCCCAACCTCTCGACTGAAGCGACTGAAACGACTGAACCACATTCGTCTGCGAACAGCTGGAAGAATATCTACCAGAAGTTCAGGTAAAACCTCCTGTATGATGATGTTGTATGTATGCCCAGTTAAACTACTAGGTGGAATGTACGGTCCTACTAAGTTATTGTGCACAATGCCTGCCCAAAAATTAATGGAAACCTTTCTTGGTACGCATGTGCTATTCTGCCATGTGGGTTCCCGTGAGCCCACAGGTGAGAATAATGGATGCTAAACATACCCGACCATGTAAAGATAGCCTGATCAGTAAATAAAACATCTGCTGGGAAGGTTGGATTGACTGCCGTCTGCTGTAGGTACAAAGGAGCAAAGTTGAGACGTGGAAGAAAATCGTCAAGGGTCATTGTTTGCACTCTCTGTAAATGATAGGGATGCATCCCGTCTTCGTGTAAAGTCCTCAAAACACTTTGATGGCTCACACCCAATGCACATCCTACAGCTCTCGAGCTTGTCGAAGGATTATACTCTACTGTGTTTAGTATTCTGGTTTCCAGTGCAGGGCGATATCTTCCAATGAAAGGATATCGTTTTATGCTCCACGCCTGGAAACATGAAACGACCCACTTGTGCGCAACTCCCGATGAAGACGCTCGAATGTTCGACGATCCGGTTGACACCTGTCCGGGAATCGCTCCCTATACATCCTCTGAGCAGTTAATCCGTTTCCTTGTGCATCCCAATACCTGAAAAACATGTTGGTAAGCTTCACATTAGGAAACGAAGCATGCTGTTTGAGATCTGTGCGGGAAATGATGAATGCAGCTAGCGAAGCGCTTTTATGCTCCGCAGTCATCAGCGCTCCCTACTGGTTCAAGGCGGCATTATCACACACAGAATGATATACGAAATATGCTTATTTAAGTCTCCTCTACCTACCTTTGCATTTTTGACATATATTTTAGGACCACCCTGTATATATACACTATATGTGCAAAGGTGATCGGTCACTTGCAATGTTAGACGTTTTGTCAAATATATACATAAATACATGAGTAATTATTTTGAATCTCTAGCTGAGTAAACAAAATAGTACGGATTATATATTTCCACGAAGATTTTTTCTTGAAATCCCATAGACGACCATCAAAAAATTAAAAAAGAACGAAGATATTTTGGATAATTCTGTCAAAACTAATGTAGCACATATGTTCAAACTGCAGATTATGATTGCGTGGCTTATTGCAGAAAACTGTGTTCATTTTTATGAGGATAGCATATACACTCATAGACAAATTGAGGTTTTTATAAAAAGTCCCAAATTTTGGCAAGTTTTTTGCGAATATTTTCTAAAAATCTTAATAAACAATTTTTTTTTCGAAAATATGACAAACAACATTGTATATAATACCCTGTGGTCAAAATTAAAAAATAACAAAAAATTAATCACAGATTTGTTGATCGCATACATTTGTGGCTTTCTCTGTCAGAATCTTCGGGTTTAGTGAAGACACGAAAGTAAATAAAATTATAAATAAAAGTATCATGTTGCAATGCTTGCGACCAAACTGGTCTCCAGTGGATGTTAATTTACGACTACCAGTTACATATATATATTTTTATTATTATTATTATTTTAGGAAGCAAATAAGAATAAATAAAAAGTTTAATTAATATCTCTGGAACAATACAATTAATATTGCTTAAAAAAGAAATTTAAAATAAATTACAATTTATTAATAAATAAAGAAAAATATCTGGGTTACCAGGTGAGAAAAAATACGCCATTTTGGCGTCATTAGGTACTTCGCCGCAAATATGACATCTATGGCTAGATATATTATATAAATACAGAAAAAAATGTTTTTACCCAAGAAACAGTGAATTGGTTGCCTGAAAATGCTGTTTCGAAATTTTCACCTTTTGCCAAGGCCATTTTCACTAACTTGCCAAAGCCCATACATGAAACGTACCAGTTATTTATTTATTTTGCACATTTCTTTAAAATTGGTCGCACACTTACCTTCATTAATCTTCTCTACGGAAACAATGGTTTTATGTTTTAATATTCTTTCTTGAAGCAAATAATAACAAAGTTTGATTTCGAAATGTATTAATTTTTTATCACAGTTCACATGTATTCGTATGCTGCCATATTGATTTTTTTTCCCTCGCGTTTGTCGTTAATTTTATACAACAGAGTACATTTTTAATTTAGAAAATAAATTTGCAATCCGCATATTTTTATTGAATTAAATGAAGTCATGGAAACATGCTTTTTTGTTTTTCTATTTGTTGCAATTTATTACTCATTTAATATCTTCAGAAGCAAGAATAAAAAAGAACTGCAATTAATATGCAATTGTGGCTCAATCAAATTATAATATTTCACATTTATAAATGAAATGTACGTTTTTTATTGGAAAGAGAAAAAAAATATCATTTTCAACCAATCATATCGTTTTCACGCACGATGCACTTTAGTGCATCAATGTAATAAATATAAATATTACATTGAAGTTTTATATTTTAAATATAAATATAAAACTTCCCCTTATGTTGCCAGTTTTACTAATGAAAGTTTCCATCGCTGTAAGATTAAATCTCGTGCTAGCATCTTAAATTTATTAAAATACTGTCATTTTGACTGAAATGTCTTAAATTATTTCGATTTTATAGATCCCTTTGAAATGACGTCATAGATACAGCAACTTGATTTAGCAACGATACTGGTAGATCTATTGAAATTTTGATGCTTTGAATTTACATGAGGTTACATGTTAGATGATAAATTGACGATTTAGGTAATTGGATATAAAATGGAGTACTTATTGGTCATATGTTATATTAGAAAAGAAACACTAGATACTCAAAACTCAACGTGCAAAAGATACGCCTTTAGCGATCCACGCGATTCTTGCCAATTCTCTAAGTTACAAAAGAAAATAAAGAAAAAAATGAAAAAGAAAAAATATAATTTAACAAATCACACCAACTATTTGGAAAAGTATTTTTTTCAAAACTAAACTTTCAGATTTATAAACAAATTTTAAATTAAAAAATATTTTTTCCGCACTTTTTGTAAACAAGACATGTTTATTTTACAGGGTGTCCCAGAAGTAATGGGACAAACTTTAAGGGGAGGTAGGGGACATCACAAGGATTCAAAATTGCACAGCAACCAATGGTCGGAAACGTCATGGCAAGGTAGTATGACATGTACAAGGGACGAAGACACACAAGACTGCGACCATCTGAAATAATTTGATGGTCAACGATCTTACATTTACTGTGGTAGATGATATGTGAAAATGTTACAAAAGATGTTTAAAGTTTCCACCATTGCTAGCGATGCATGCATTACACCGTCAAACCATAGATTGGCGGACTCGTTCAAACACACATGGATTTTGTTGGATATCCGCAGTAGCACAGATCAATTTTGCAACCAGATCCATTTCAGATTCCACAGGCGTTTTTCAGTGCGTACACAGCGCTTTTCAGTGCACCCCAAAGAAAGAAATCGATACTGTTTAAATCAGAAGAGCGTGGTGGAATCTGAGAAAGGTGTTGTGATAGGTGTGTGTGAGGTGTTGTGTTGTGTTATCCAATGCTCTTGTGAACAGCACAATCTATACCGACGAACGAAGACGTTTCCGACCATGGGTTGCTATGCAATTCTGAATCCTTGTGATGTCCCCTACCTCCCCTTTAAGTTTGTCTCGTTACCGCTGGGACACCCTGTATATTTAAAATTTTAAAAAGGTGAAACATCTAGGAGAGAATATCATGTATACAGCCATCTTCCTCCTATAGGATTTGTTATTAAAAAAATAGAATAAAGAGGTGATAGTGTTTCTTTCTTTCATACTTTATTCAGTTTCTTATACAGTTATATCTATCCTAATCTATCTATATTATAAATGACAAACATATCTGTGCGTAACGCATAAGTTCTTCCGCTGATGGCAACAATTTCAAATTTTAAATGAAATTTCAGTTTTACAATTTTTGAACTGCAAATTTTTAAACTTCTAAACACAGTATCTAGTGTTGTCCTAATATAAGTAAAATGAATGTTTTTTAAATGACGCCATTTTCAGCTAATTTTTAAGATTATGATTAAGATAAAAACGAGGCCAATTTCTCTGAAAACGAGACTCTGAAAACTTCGTTGCACTTGATAAAAAAGTAAAAAAAAAAATTAAACACAATTCTGAATTTCTGTTACGAATAAGATTAACTTATGATTTTTACTGACAACGCAATCAGGCATACCGTAATCGAATTTGCATCCAAAGTTAGCACCGAACTCTTGCAAAAATATGATATCACGTGTATGTATGCAGCTACGCAAATATCGAGGCAAATATCTACATTCAAGTGCCAATTAAATGTACAGAGTTTAAATAACTTATTATATAATATTTATATATGTTTTATTTATAAACATTATTTTACATAGAAAGTTTGGGGACCAGCCTCACATTTTTTGGAACCAAGGTTAGCGTCGATGATAATCGTATATGTGACAAATTAACTGGTATAGATAAGGAAACAGCCAATCAGATGGCGCATCTGCAGAGGAGGCAGTGTGGAGATGCCGTGGAATCTTGTATTACCTATAGTAATGCCAAATAAATAGCAACTGGATAACTGATGACTGTGCTCGAATCAAAGCAACACCAGTAATAAATTCGCCATTCATTTCACATTAAAGCGGAATTTGGAATGTTGCTATCTAAAGCTGCTATCAGATTCACCAACATTTCGATAAACTTTTGAGCGAACACATGATTTCCTCCAACTTTTAGCGAAATGCCCGCCCAAAACTCAGTGTAATAGCAAAAAGTAATGTTCCCCCAACATTTTTCTGCAGTTCCAAAAAAATCTTCCCTAGGCAGGACTTTTCATCCAACATCGAACATTTCAACGAATCAGAGATAAGCTATTGATACGAATAGGCGATAACTACTAACAGCTGGTACTAGTAGAACTGGTTCTCCGGCTTTTCTTTCAACTTTTTCAAAGACAATTGTAACCTTTTTCTCTCTTTGAACGGGAAAATGTTGGGGTTAAAATCGGTTGAAAAGTTTGTCTCGCCTAAAGTCCGTGAATCTGATAACAGCTGAACTCCAACTCACTCTCATTTGCAGGTGTACCATCTGACAAGCAATTTCTTGTTTGATTTGCAATCTGTACCTTCTAATCTATCTTATATACCAAAAAACATCGACGCTACAATTAGTTTAATAAATGTGACACTGGTTTCCAGACTAACAAACAAATTTTAGATATCTTGATAACTTTTTTTATACTTTTATTCTAGCTAAAATTACAAATAAATAAAAATAAACACAATAAACATTACTGGCATAAACCAGCTACGTAAATATAGACACGAATACTTATATTCATGCATAATAAATACAATTTATGTAATTTATTATACAATATGTTTATTAAACAAAGATAATTAAATAATGTTCCCCCATTTATTTTGCAGTAATTATGCGGAGTAAATGACAAATTTTCAATACTGAAGACAAAATCCAGTCCTCCATAAATTGTGCTGTTCTTATAATTGCTTAATGTACGTTTTTATTGATAAATACATTTTTATTATATAAATGTTTGAAATATTTATTTCTCTAAAAATACCTAACTGCCAGATAACATTTTTTTAGCATTTATTTTGTTAACTAATTTGTTTTCAGAAGTATTTTTTTTTTTTTTTTTTTTTTTTTTTTTTAACGGTAAAACGAAGCGAGAGAGAAAATGGAAATTCTGTTTCGAATAAATAACATTTGACAAGAATTTATGCTCGCATTTGAATAATAATGAAGTCAATTCCGTTTAATAGCTCATAGCTAGATATAACCTCTTTTGAACAACATTAATATTTTTGCATCATATTATTTTAAAAAGGGACTTGTGGAATAAAACAATACTTTTGTATTTGCCTTATGCCATAAACAACACTAATATTTTTGCATCACATTATTTAAACAAGTAAGAAAAATCATGCTTTAAGCATAGATTGTGAAGCACTTCCAAACGATTCATGAAATCGTTAACAAAACTTCGTTGTTTAGGTAAATAAGGATATAAAGCCAAATATAGCCAAATATGTATCCCAGTACTATTGAATAGCTTTGTATTTGATCTGTCAGCTAATATACATACTATATAATGGGAAAATTTAGTTTAGCAAAGAATGCCTAATAGCTTGAAATTTCTCTTTCAGCAATTTATACTAATAGATGGAAACATACTTGAATACTTTGTTCATCCTTGTAGTTAGCCTGGTACCTTTATTACGCATCAGTGTTAAGATAAAATTTATCGATACTAAGCCTCATTGACATACATCAATTTTATTATACATGAAACAGTTTAATATATTTAGAATAATATGTCACACACAATTCCCCCTTTTATCATCATCTTATAGAATTCGTTTGTGTGGCCCTGTAAATGAAATATAGCTACATTTTCACCTTATATTTTACAGAATACATATTTTACTGCATCTCGTAAAAGCATATAAATTTTAATATGTTTGACAGGGTATAACATCTTTAAAATTCCTTTGAAAAGATTTTTCCCCATAAGCCGTAATGTAATGGGAAACTTTTGATTCTCCCTGTAGATAAACTTATCATGGTAGAAACTTCATTTTCGATAGGGTTCGTGCTAGGATAAACGTCAATAACGTCTTAAAATTTCACGGAAATCCGAGTATATTTACGTGAGTTAGAGCGCGGACAGACAGCGGGACGGACAGATGGACAGACGGCCAGACAAAAACCGAATGCATAAACACTTTTCAATTTTGTTGGAAAGTGCTGATAAAAAGGAACACGTGGAAGAAAAACGCTTCTTTCATATTAGCCTTATGCCATAAAAGAATTTTGATACAATTTACCAGTGTTGCCGCATACGGCTAATTTTTTGATTAAACATTTAGAATTCTCAGTGTAAAGTCTTAAAATTTATTTTTTCTTTATAATTTCGTACAATTTTCGCAAATAAAATGAAACAAGAAAGAAAAAATCATGCGTCAAGCATAGATTATGAAGCACTTACTAACACATTCAGAATTATGCTAACAAAAGTAAATCGTTTAAAAAATTAAAATATTGCATCTCATTTTACCCTGTGGAAATGTATAACATATTTTCAAAACAAATTTTAGATGTTCCCATCTAAAATTGGAAAATTATCGGAATTTTTAAGCAGCCCTGTTAATGATGTAGAAATTTGTATCAATAAAATTTAAAAATGTATTATTGTAAAGAGAAAGTATTCTATCGTGTGTAAAAGTACGCTTGTAATAATCTGAAAATCCCATCCCCCCCCCCATTTAATTGATAGATAAAAACGAAATAAAGCCAAAATTCTCCGAGTTTTATAACAGACGATATTTTAGACACTACAGGTGTCAATTTTCTTCACTTTTATGAGAAAATGACAACAAAAAAAAGCAGCAATCTTCTTTTTACCTTTAATTTTAATAGAAATGGAGTACTTGTGTTGCCACAATTACAAAAATGGTGTTAAAAACTATAAAAAAAAATCAATATCTCAAAAATAAATTAAGATACAGTTAAAAAAATTGCATTTAAAAGTACATTTTCTTCCCTGCACGACGATGTAAAAATTGAAAATGTGCGATATTTAGAAGTTTAAAAATTTGCCGCAGGAAAAATTGCAAAACAGAAATTTCATTTCAAATTTCAAAGTGTTGCCTTTCGTAAAATGACGTATGCGCTATGCACAGATACATTTGGCCTTTATAATATAGATAAAGGGACTTTTTTTAAAGTGGTACTGGCTGAATAAAATTTGTGTAGAATTCGCCGATCTCGAAGGGGTGAAAGAAAGAATATTGACCTAGCTATCTATAAAAGTGCCTCGGAAAGAGATATTTATGTAAAAAAGTAATATATATATATATATATATATATATATATAAGTGTGAGAAACAGCGATATTTTTCACTTAATCATTTTTACAAAGTGATTTTCAATTGTTTAATTTATCTTTCTTATCAATAATAAAATCAGTCGTCAGCTTCCACACAAGCGGTCAATGCGGAAATAGAAACCGATTTTTTTTTTTTTAAAGAGATATCCATGACTACCCGATTTCAGAAGATCGCCATTATTCGTGACATTACATTCCTTTTTCCGTAACCTTGTAAGAAAGAGCAAATCAGCGTATTTTTAAAGATTGCATTTTCTGGCCGGTGGTTGATGATTGTTGTTCATAGGGTGGTAGAGCTTTCTAGTTACTTAAAAGAAAATCATTTTACTTATTTTCTTTTCGCGTCTTAAATTTATTTTCTGTTTGCGTGTATTTTTTTTTTTTTTTTTGGTCTTATATAAAGGCCGTGCTGTACGCTGCCAAGGGCAGTAGGACACTAGCGGCGGTCTAACAAACAGTTTTGAAACAAACTTATGTTAAACGTAAATTATACATTCACGATTAGGTAAATAATGAAATTTGAAATCTACTGACCCCCCCTTACACCCCCCCCCCCTCTGAAAAAAAACGCAAAATGTTTTAGTATTTTGTATATTAGTTACCGTCTTATATGTCCATATTAAAATTGCAGAAAAGTATAGTTTAGTAATTATGTAAATATATGAAGATTTCGTGTTTCTGCAACCAAAATAATTTTATGTTTCTGAAATCAAATTACTGTCAGGGATATTTATTCCGTTAACCAATCTATTTCCGAAAATGTTTTTAATGGCATAATGGAGTTGGAATGAAAATGGAAATTCAGCTGGGAGTAAATAGCATTCGGTAAAAAATTTATGCTCGCATTTGAATAATAATGAAGTAAACTCCAGTCTGATGTTGAATATTTGGAAATCAATCGCTTTATCATAGTAATAGTTAAACATATAGTTAAATTCTTTGGCAACAATCCATTTCGAAACTTAATGCTAACAAAAAGAAAACTAAGAAAAACTTCTAACAAGTGTTGCTAACAAAATTGACATTTTTTAATAATAATAGAAACAAAAACATTTTTATTTTTTTATTTTTTATTTATTATTATTATTACTTTACTGATATTTACTTAATACAAATTAGTCGTTGTATTTAAATGAGAGCAGTTTAACATAAAAAATAGTATTGTGAAAAAAATTTATTTTAACCTAGTTAGCTTTAAATTTTGCTAAAATATTTTTCTGTCTTGACGAGATGGAGAAAAATGACCTTATAGTCCAAGAGCCGACAGCACAAAATTCAAAGAATCAAGCACAAGAACAAAAAAACCTTCATTTTATGGAACAGCAGAAATAGAGGAATCTAATGATTCATGTCTGCCGGAAGTGAACCGATGCATAAACAAACTAGTCGTTGGGGGCCACCGTAATACTTACCCATCATATATATGCATATATAATACACTGCTCAAAACAATTAAAGGATATTTGAAGTTTGTTATAAAATAAAGATATAAACGAAATTTTTTTTGCCGAAAATAGAAGAAGAGAATCACAAATGCAAATTTTTCTGGTTTTCAAACTGTGGAGTATGCAAATTTTGAGTTCGACGTCAAAAACGTCGCTTCAGCGGAAGCGAATGAAATTTGACTTTCAACTGGATAAAAGAGAATGAAGACAAGGATGATCGGCATTCAGTGATTGCTTTGTTTCGATGAGTACGATGTCTCAGCGAAGTCATTTGACAGATTCAGAAGCTTGGAGAATTGCTGGTAAGTTAGAAGGGGGCCAAACTCAAGCCGAAGTAGCGCAAGCCATTGGAGTGTCACAAAGTGTCATTTCCATGATCTGGAACCGTTTTTTGGAGAGTGGGTGTGCAGGCCGAAGACCAGGGCAAGGTCGTAGACGGGCAACAACTCCCAATGAAGATCGGTATTTAGCGTTAACAGCTCGGAAGACACCGAAACATGAACGCTACTCTTCTCCAACAACGCCTTCGCTCGGCTACAGGCACCACGATTTCAACTCAGACTGTCCGAAACCGGCTCCATGCTGTAGGTCTGTATGCTCGCCGACCGATGGTATGTGTAAGATTAACATCAAGGCATCGTCGCGACCGCAGGGAGTGGGCAACCGAGCATGTACACTGGAGGAGAAATGAATGGAGCAATATTCTGTTTTCTGACGAGTCCCGTTTTTCTGTGCATCCGGATAATAGGCGTATTTTCATCTGGAGGGACCGTGGCAGTAGGAATAATCGTGCGTTCGTGCACGAAAGTGTCAGATTTGGCGGTGGAGGAGTGTTGGTGTATGGTGGCATCTCCATTGACGGGCGCACTGACCTCTACATCATTCGAGATGGAGCTCTGACTGGTCGCCGATATAGGGATGAGATCCTCAGACATATTGTAGTCCCTTAGGCTGCAGCAATCGAAGATAACTTCATTTTAATGGACGATAACTGCAGGCCACATCGTGCAAACCTGGTGGAGGATTACCTTTTCGAGGAAGGAATCGTTCGAATGGAATGGCCAGCGTGTTCTCCAGACATGAATCCAATCGAGCACATTTGGGACGCTCTAGGAAGACGAGTTTCGGGCCGACAACAACCCCCACAAACTCTCCAAGAACTGGAAAGAGCTCTTCTGGAAGAGTGGGGCAGAATACCCTAACTCGTCATTAATAGCCTCATTGAGTCCATGCCTCAAAGGTGTTCAACGTTGCTGGCCGCCCGTGGAAACCATACCCTCTACTGAAAATGATTTTTTTTAAAGAAAACACCTTTTCTTATTCTTTTTTTCTCATATGCACAAATTGTGTTTTTTTACTTTTGTACACAAATGCGCAATAAAATGCATTTTTTTCTGCCAAACATGTGTAATTTATTCTCATATAACCTACTATGTCTGTCGACCATGTATCAATCAGCTAAAAAGTTTCCCAGATACAAAATCCACCTAAAACTGCAATATCCTTTAATTGTTTTGAGCAGTGTATATGAAAATAATACATGTGAAAACTATTAATAAAATGGATTGCAATACCAAAACAAAATTTAAACGTGTATTTATATTTTTATTGTGCATAGTCATGCTGTATTAATGAGTTTCTGATGAATCTCTTTCGATAAATTATACAACAAGGCTAACTACTCAAGTAGTGCTGAATTGCGAAAAAGAAACATCCTTATAACTCCAAAAATAATAAGCTTATTAACTAATAGTTTATTGCGTCGGATTAAGCGTCTCATTTCCGATTAAAATATATGTTTGAATTGAAATTTGAATGAAATATAGGGTCATGAAAAATCGAAGAATGTGAAAAACAGGATTACAGATATCTCGGCAACTAATAATTCGATCAACTTCGTTTTATATGCAATATGTGTGTTATTTTATTGCCATTTACGTCCATTCCTTAGAACAAAAAAATTCGAAAATTTTTATATACCTTTCATCAGAACGAATTTTTCGAGAGTCCGAAAAAAATAGTTCCGGATAATCGAGGTTGCTGATATTAAATAGGGTTCGTCCCATTCTTACATACTAACTACATACAAAATTTCAAGTCTCTATCTCAATTTGTTCGGGAGATATAGAGCGTTTACAGACAGACAGACAGACAGACGGACGGCAAAATTTTTTTTCTAAAAATATGTTTTTCGGAATCTCCACTATCTAAAACGTGTAAATCCGTCAAAATTTTTGTTTCGATTTTCAAAACGATTGCAAGACTTACCCTATACTACGTATGATGGGTAAGTAATTAACGCCACAAGTAGTTGATTCGTAGGTTCATTATTGTAATTCTTCTTCAATCAAAGGTATGAAAACATGGAGGACTTGGAGCACTATTTAGCTAGAACTTTTTAGCAATAAAAATATCTTCTCGTGAATATCAAAAAGAGAAAGAAAACTTTTTAAAAATAAGTAAATTTATTAATATGCGTTAAAAGCAGTAATTTAAAAAAAATCACGCCATATTTGAAATGAATTAGTAACATTGCAAAGCAGTTAAAATTTAAAAAACAATTAAATTTAACAAATTACAGCGACCATTTGGAAAATGATATTTTCAAAGAATACAATTTTAAACTTATAAATAAATTCTATCCTTCTATAGTAAAAAAAAAAACTAGCCTTAAAAGGAATGACTCCTAGAATGATGCTGATGTGTAAGATTTCCGGAAATCACGAGTCCGGGCGGACCACTCCTTCCATGAGTCGAATAGACCAATCAGGAAAAAGCTCCGTCTATGCATCGCCGTATGGGTTACCATAAAGAGGGAAAGGTTACCATCGCCAACAATCGCCAACAATCAAAGTTTGTCACCAACTTGGCGATATATCGCCAAATTTGGCGACCAAATTTAATCGTCAAAAGTGACGCCAACTTGGCGATAACTGTAATGTTCCGCCAAATTTTTAATTTCGTTACAACATCAGTCGTGTGACACATTATTTGAGAGGTCTTCAACTGCTTATTCATATTATGGATGTCTTGTGTGTAACGCCCCACTGTGCCCCCCAGGGGGGGCACATTTTTAATTTCTTTATAACACCAGTCGTGTAACACATGATTTGAAAGGTCTGCAACTGCTTATTCATATTTATGGATGTTATCTGTTCACCCCCACACTCTGCTCCCCCCAGGGGGGGCACATTTTCAATTTCTTTACAACACCAGTTGTGTGACACATGATTTGAAAGTTCTGCAACTGCTTATTCATATTACGGATGTCTTCTTTTTCACCCCCACACTCTGCTCCCCCCAGGGGGGGGGCACATTTTTAATTTCTTTACAACACCAGTTGTGTGACACATCATTTGAAAGGTCTGCAACTGCTTATTCATATTATGGATGCCTTGTGTATAAACCCCCCACTCTGCCTCCCAGGGGGTGGCACATTTTTAATTTCTTTACAACACCAGTAGTATGACACATCGTTTGAGAGGTCTGCAACTGCTTATTCATATTATGGATGTCTTGTGCGTCACTCCCCACTCTGCCCCAACCAGGGGGGCACATTTTTAATTTTTTTATAACACCAGTCCTGTGACACATCATTTGAAAGGTCTGCAACTGCTTATTCATACCATGGGGTATTGTCGAACGCAGCAAGCAGGGATAGCCTATAACTTGGAATCGCGAAGCGATTCCAGACGGGACCACGGGGGGCTGGCGAGCGTAGCGAGCAGGGGGGCGAAGCCCCCCTAGTATTTAAAAAAATAATAATAAACATCATTTTTATGATGATTAAAACGTGACTTACGTAATGACAGAATTCTATATTACGTACGCCATGGATTAAACCATGTTCCTGGTCCATGTTCCTGGACCAATCATAAACATATTTTAAATAAAAATTCAGTTTTACAATTTTCAGTACTGCGAAATTTTAAACTTCTAAACAATGCAAATTTTAAATTTTTTCACCGTTGTATAGGGAAAAATACGTACTTTTAAAAACAAATTGTTTGAAAGGTGTATCTCAATTTATTTTTGAGTTTATTAATTTTTTGAAGTTTTTAATACTTTTTTTGTCATCGTAGCAACAGAAGTATTCCATTTCTGGACATTAAAAATGACCAATCAGAACACGAATAAAATCCAGATATCACAAGATTTAAGATTTATTTCAGACTTTTTCCAAATGGTTAATCAAATTTAGATGAGACATTTATTTCATGTTTTGATATGATTTTTTGGTACTTCTAGGTTATCTCGTCGACCAAAAAATTATCGCCAAACTATAAGATTAAATGCCAATAGTGGATGATCGTGAATGTCACATTCAATGACATTAAATGCGATTCACGTGCTTAAAATGTCATCAATTGGTTTTTATTTCGACTTTTTATTATTATTTTTATTAATATTCTACTAATTATTTAATTTTTTGTTATTTAAAATAAAAATTATGTCAACATGTATAATTTGGCTATTAGTTTGGCGATTTGTATAATTTGGCGAAATTGGTCGACGGGATAACAGAGAAGTACCGATTTTTAGGTGCGTTCGTAATTATGTAAATACGTAGCACCTATTGTTGTCGCTCAGTCCGTCCGTCTGTCTGTCTGTCCGTCTGTCCGTCCGCATATAACAACGCAAAAACTACCCAACCGAATCGTTTGAATTTTAAAATACATAATTATACCATAATTTTGTCAAGTCATTTCAAATTTTATGAAAATTGGAGGGATAGATCAATTACAGGGACAATCAAAAGGATTCCGTTCCATTATGGTCAATGGGGAAAAAAGTTTCAAATGCATTTTAATCGTATGAAATTTAAAACATACAATTATTGCGTAATTTTGTCGAGTCATTTCAAATGTTATGAAAATCAGATGCATAGATCAATTACAGGGACAATCAAAAGAATTCCGTTACATTACAGTCAATGGGGAAAACATTTCAATTGCATTTTAATCGTTTGAAATTTAAAACATATAATTATTACGTAATTTTATCGAGTCATTTCAAATGTTATGAAAGTCGGATGCATAGATCATTTACAGGGACAATGAAAGGTATTCCATTACATTACGGTCAATGGGAAAAAAGTTTCAAATGCATTTTTATGATGCTACACTCATTCGAACATAATAGAATTGGCATGAATCTATGAAATATATACTAAAATATGCATTCTGTACAATCTGTGATGCAAAGAATTTTTATTATTAAATTACAGGGTCACACAAAAGTATTCCACTACATAATGCTACACGGGGAAACATTGTTTGGGGCGTGTTTTAATTATATTCAACTATTTTACATTTTATGAATAATATATACGTTGCTGAGGCGTAATAAAAATTACTTCCTGCATATTTACAGAAACGCAAAGATTTCGACTACTATACTGTATCCGAAGTACGCTCTACTATATCAGCAAGATCTGAATATTTTTAAAACTTCGTTATCGTACAAACGCACCTCATTTGCTACGTTCACGTGCAATTTCCAACTTGTTTTAACTATTGTTGTGAATTCTAAGATGGCACAAAAATATTACCTTTCAAACAACAAAAGTATCGTCACGTAATATTAAAAAGGGAAAGAAAAATTTTGTGAAAATTACATCATATTTAAACGATACTTTTAAAATGCCTTACTTTAAAAAATGTCTTATACCGCGGTTCAAAATATACCATGAGGTATTTATACTTTGTGTATTTCACTGTTTAACTAATCTTGTTAAATGTAACAAGCCGATCAAATTAGCGTGTTTTTAGAATTTTCGGTATTATAACGGGGGTTGGCGAGCACAGCTTGTAGGGGGCAGAGCCTCCTAATTATAAATATACATAGCACTTATAGCCGCCATTCAGTCCGTCCGTCTGTCTGCATACAACAGAGAAAAAACTACGCAATCCAACCATTTGAAATTTAAAATATATAATTGTTGCATAATTTTATCGACTCGTTTTAAATTTTTTGAAAATTGGATGCATTGTTTAATTACAGGGACAATCAAAAGTATTACGTTACATGACGGCAAATGGGAAAAATAGTATGAAGTGCATTTTAATGGTGTTACACACTTTCGAACATAATAAAACTGATATGATTGTATGATCTATATACTAAAATATTCATTTTTTATAATTTGTGGTACAAAATATGTTTGTTCTTAATTTACAGGGTCACGCCAAAGTATTCCATTACATAATGGTATAATGCGGAAACATTATTTAGGAAGGTTTTAATAATATTAATCTATTTCACATTTTATGAAATTGATGTACGTTGCTGAGGTTTCTTGCATTAAACTTCCCGCATATAGAAAGCAGATAGTATTTACAGAGATACGCAAAAGATTCTGGATACTCTACTGAATCCAAAGTATGGTATACTAATACACTAAGGTTTGAATATTTTTAAAGCTTCTTTATAGTACGAACGCACCTCATTTGCTACGCTTGAGGTGCAATTTAGAGCTTGATTACTAAAAAGTCTTCTAAATAGTTTCTTAACAAATCTTCTAATGAATTTATAGATAGGTGTTTTTCTTAAAATCACAGAGATATTACTCCAAATTTATATGTTAGTATGGATAGATATAGTACAAGATAAAGTTCATACATGTAAATCAAACGAAAAGCAATTTTATCTGTGTAATGTATAACAAATGAAATTTTTTCCTGTGTCATAGAAACTATCGTACGTACCATTTTAGGCACACGTGTTATAAGTTGGCTACACCGTAAAAAAAAATTTAAGAGGTTACTAAAAATTCTTTAGTAAATTTGTATTCCACAGAATTTTTTAGTAACCATTACAAACTTTTTTTTTGCAAGTGAAACAAGCATTTCTTTTGTAAACTGAACAAAATAATTTTTTGTATAACTAACTTAAAAAATTTTAGTATGAGGCACCAAGAAAATTTTAGTAATAGCTCCAAAATTATTTTTAATAACCTTTACGTGCGCCCGAAGGACAGGAGCTTCATTCGAGCTGCATCCAAACTTCTGAAGCGATAGATTTTCGGCAAAACCGCAATAGATGGCAGCACCAAACATTGCTACCTGCTCTGACAGGATTTTTATAATCCCTTTATTAACGAGTACTTACACTACATACATTCGGGACGTATTTGGCGGTGTCCGGTATCGAACCCGGGACCTTTTACCCTGGAGTCTGTTACTATAACCACTATGCTATCAAGGCCACACCAAATGAGTGTTAGTAATAGCTATTAAAAATGTAAAACTATTAACTCTATCCATTGCTAACTTTTTTCTAGTAATTCTTACAGATTTTCTAGAAACCGACTAAGATTACTAAAAATTTTTTAGTAATTACAAAGATCACTAAAGTTTTTTTAGTACATCGACCCTTTTTTTTTAGAGTGTACTTATAGTTCATAACGTAAAATGAAAAACAAGTTGGAAATTGCACGTAAAGCGTAGCAAATGAGGTGCGTTCGTTGATAACGAAGTTTTAAAATATTCAGATCTTGCTGATATAGTAGAGCGTACTTTGGATACAGTATAGTGGTCGAAATCTTTGTGTTCCTGTAAATATGCAGGGAGTAATTCTTATTATACTTCATTAACGTATATCTTATTCATAAAATGTGAAATAGTTTAATATAATTAAAACACTCCCCCAAACAATGTTTCCCCGTATAACATTATTTAGTGGAATACATTTGTGTGACCCTGTAATTTAATAATAAATATTCTTTGCATCACCGATTATACAAAATGTATTTTTAGTACATATTTCATAGATTCATGTCGATTCTACAGCTCATATTCAAAATATTAGAATAATTGAGAAAAAGTAATAAGAAAAAATTATTTGTCATTTATTTATTTTTTATACTAAGTAAATGCAATTAAATTTCTTATAAATTAAATCTGTAATGTTTAGATAAGATTTTAACATTTATAAAATATAAAATACAGCACAATAAATTAGGTATACAGCTTCCTTAAACACACCAGAATATTAGAATAAAATTTAGATTGGTTCAAAATATTAGAATATTTTATTTTACGCAACAATATTACCTTATGAATATGAAGTAAATGGTAGTTAATATTTTGTAGCATCCCCTTTAGCTTTCATAACAGCGTACAATCGATCTTGCATACTATATACAAGGTGTTTACAAACATTTCTATCAATATTAGCCAAAATAGACTTTATACGTGCCACTAACTCAGTTTTACTTGAAGGAGGATTTTCTTAAAGTTTTTTCTTCATTATACACCATAAGTTTTCGATGGGATTAAGATCTGGTGAATTTGGTGGCCAAGCAAGTACCTTAATGTTGCGTTGGCGGAACCAATTCTTAGTTGACACCGAGGTAAGCGGGGACGTTAAATCTTGTTGAAAGTTGAAATCATCTTCAAATAAATCTTCTGATGATGGAATCATGTAATATTCTAAAATTTCTTGATATATCAGAGAGTTAACCTTTTCGTAGACGATACATATCTTTCCAGGTCCTTCTGCACTCATACAACCCCAAACCATGACACTAGCAGCAAATTTTTACAGAACGTTTAAGGCATTCTTTATCAAATGCTTCTTGCTTCATTCTCCAAACTCGAATACCTTGATTACCATATGAAACAAAAAACATACTTTCATCACTAAATAATATATTTTTCCAATCTTCATTGCTCCATAAACGTCTTGATTTACACCAATTCAATCTTATACGCTTTTGTCTTGCAGTCATGAGAGGTTTTGCTTTCGGTACACGAGATTCAAATTTAAATTTATGGAGACGTCTTAATGTTGTCAATGTAGAAACTTCAACTCCTTCTTCTTTCCATTTTCGGTGCAAGAATCGCACACTTTTAAAACGGTTTTTCTTAACTATACGCTTCAGTTTCCTGTCATCTCTAGCAGATGTTTTTGGTTTTCGGCCACCATTTCGGCGATTATTTTGAAATTTTCCAATTTTTGAATATTGTGTTAGTATTTTACTAACGCTCGATTGCGAACAATGTAAATAATTCGCTATAAAACATTGATTTTTACCGTGCCGATACAAATCAACCATACGAAGTTTAGTAGATTCAGGAATATCACTCACACGGACCATTTTAAGACGAAAAAGAAACAAACTGCAAAAAAGAATACTGATTTTAAATAAAATAGTCTGAACTTAATCAATGATGCCACCAATTAAGAAATGGTAATAATTAAAGGAGAATTAATGTGAAATATTCTAATATTTTGAACCACTTGAATAAATATTCTAATATTTTGACTTTTCAAAATATTTTTTTTTTGCAATTAATTTTTTCAAAAATGATATTAAATTTAAGATAACAAGTACGTTTAATCAACAATAAGTTCTTAATAAAAATATCGTTTGCATATTTTCATTAAAAGACATTAAATTACCAAACGATATTTTCAATTTCTAAAAAACTAGTCGTTGGGGGCCACCGTAATACTTACCCATCATGGATATGTATATGAAAATAAAACATGTGAAACTATTTATACAATGCATTGCAATTCATAAACAAAATTTAAATATTGTTAATATACATAGTAATGCTATATTAAAGAACTGCTGATGTACCAATTTCGACAAATTATATAAAACGCCAATTTACTCAAGTAGTACCGAACTGCTTAAAAGAAACATCCTTATAACTCCAAAAATAATAATTCTATTAACTAATAATTAACTGCGTCGGATTAAGCGTCTCATTTCCAATTAAAATATACCTCTGAATTGAAATTTGAATAAAATACAGGGTCATGAAAAATCGAAGAATGTGGAAAACAAGATTACAAATATCTCGGCAACTAATAATCCGATCGGCTTCGTTCTATATGCAAAATGTGTGTTATTTTATTGCCTTTTAAGTCCATTCTTTAGAACAAAAGAATTCGAAAATTTTTAAATACCTTTCATCAGAACAAATTTTTCGAGAGTCCGAAAAAAATAGTTCCGGATAATCGAGGTTGCTGATATTAAGTAGGGTTCGTCCCATTCTTACATACTAACTACATACAAAATTTCAAGTCTCTATCTCAATTTGTTCGGGAGATAGAGCGTTTACAGACAGACAGACGGCAAAATTTTTTTTCTAAAAATATGTTTTTCGGAATCTCCACTATCTAAAACGTGTAAATCCGTCAAAAAAATTATTTCGATTTTCAAAACGATTGCAAGACTTACCCTATACTACGTATGATGGGTAAGTAAAAGGTAATTATTCTAATATTTTGAATATGAGCTGTATTATATTCAAATGAGTGTAACACCATTAAAATGCATTTGAAACTTTTTTGCCCATTGACCGTAATGTAACGGAATACTTTTGATTGTCCCTGTAATTGATCAATGCATCCGATTTTCATAACATTTGAAATGACTCGACAAAATTATGTAATAAATATACTTTTTAAATTTCAAACGATTAAAATGCATTTGAAACTTTTTTCCCTGTTGACCGTAATGTAACGGAATCTTTTTGATTGTCCCTGTAATTGATCTATCCATACGATTTTCATAAAATTTGAAATGACTCGACAAAATTATGCAATAAATATACGTTTTAAATTAGCCCCCCTAGTCCGCCCCTCAGGGGGGCGGAGCCCCCTGCTCGCTATGCTCGCCAACCCCCCGCGTAATCGCTTCGCGATTTCAAATTATTGGCTACCCCTGCTTGCTGCGCTCGCCAATACCCCATGGTATGAATAAGCAGTTGCAGACCTTTCAAATGATGTGTCACACGACTGGTGTTGTAAAGAAATTAAAAATGTGCCCCCCTGGGGGGGGCAGAGTGGGAGGCGACACAAAAGACATCCATAATATGAATAAGCAGCTGCAGACCTCTCAAATGATGTGTCATACGACTGGTGTTGTAAAGAAATTAAAAATGTGCCCCCCTGGGGGGCAGAGTGGGGGTTACACACAAGATATCCATAATATGAATAAGCAGTTGTAAACCTCTCAAATGATGTGTCACACAATTGGTGTTGTAAAGAAATTAAAAATGTGCCCCCCCCCCCGGGGGCAGATTGGGGGATGACACACAACACATCCATAATATGAATAAGCAGTTGCAGACCTTTCAAATGATGTGTCACACAACTGGTGTTGTAAAGAAATTAAAAATGTGACCCCCCCTGGGGAGAGCAGAGTGTGGGGGTGACACACAAGACATCCATAATATGAATAAGCAGTTGCAGACCTTTCAAATCTTGTGTAACACGACTGGTGTTGTAAAGAAATTAAAAATGTGTTCCCCCTGGGGAGCAGAATGGGGGATAACACACAAGATATCCATTATATGAATAAGCAGTTGCAAACCTCTCAAATGATGTATCAAACGACTGGTGTTGTAAAGAAATTAAAAATTTGGCGAAATATTACAGTTATCGCCATGTTGGCGTCACTTTTGACAACTAATTTTGGTCGCCAAATTTGTCGATATATCGCCAAGTTGGCGACAAACTTGGCGATTGTTGGCGATGGTAACCTTTCCTCTCTTTATGGTAACCCATACGGCGATGCATAGACGGAATCCTTTCCTGATTGGTCTATTCGACTCATGGAAGGAGTGGACAACCCGGATTCGTTAGTTCCGGAAATCTTCCACATCAGCATCATTCCAAGAGTCATTCCTTTTAAGGTTAGTTTTTTTTTACTATAGAAGGATTAAAATGCATTTGAAACTTTTTTCCCCATTGACCGTAATGTAACGGAATCCTTTTGATTGTCCCTGTAATTGATCTATCCATCCGATTTTCATAAAATTTGAAATGACTCGACAAAATTATGTAATAATTATGTATTTCAAATTTCAAACGATTCAGTTGGGTAGTTTTTGCGTTGTTATATGCGGACGGACAGACAGACAGACAGACGGACAGACAGACGGACGGACTGAGCGACAACAATAGGTGCTACGTATTTACATAATTACGAACGCACCTAACAGGAAAAGAAATAGAAAAAAAATGTACTTTTTCAAATACAAATAAAAGCTAGAGGGAAACACTAACAGAAGTCTATCCAAAGAAAATGAATTATGAAAATCAACAATACATTCATTCAAACTTTGATACAGAAGAGAAATGAGTTACTTTCTTTGATGGAAGTCGGTTAATACGTTTGACAGTAATGAGTTTTCTAAGTAAAGAAAATTTACACAACAAATAAAAGCGTTATACCACAGTTTCATATCATGTTTCTTTCCTGCTCAAAGATTAATCTTCCGGAGAGTTGTCACTTTTATAAAGCGTTTAGATGTGTTCGGATTATTCAATTGGCATTTACGTGGTAACACATAAATAGATTTAATGAGAATAAATACATGTAACATTGAAGCAAAAATTATCGAATGAGATTTAATTGCTTTAATTTTGAAAGAATGAAAAGAAAAATATATTGTGACATGATATTTTAAAGTTTAATTTTTAGAAGTGTATTATTAACCTTTTATGCGCTTTTGTTAAGTGTGACTCGACGATTCTTTTCATTACCGTTAATTCAGAGCTAAGCTTTGACTATAATTAACAGAAAAATTATTATATTTTGCAACATTGGGTGCAAAGTAATAAAAAATCTCTTCAACATTAAAAAAAAAAAAAAATCAGGATATGTAGTGCATTGTCGGCTCTATAAACGAAACCTAAAGTTTAAACCTTTTTGTTCGAAAAATAATTTTTTCCTACCTTTATCAGAAGAAAGTATTTTATAAGTGAAAAATTTCGACTTCCAATTTTTGGTCAATTTATACGTTTAAGAAAGTCTGAACAGGATTTGGCAGTTTTTTATGAAATGTAAGTATTTTTGTAAATCTGTGGTTCTGTGCCAGTCCCGGAGTCTGTATGTGACACAAATACTATGGGCACTCGATCTCAAGAACTGATGCACGGAATTTCATAAAATTTTAGATTCATATAGACCTTGATATAAATTTGTGGAGCTCAGTTTTTGATGTGAATCTCACAACAGTTAGTATTGCTATGTTACAATTTTACCAATTTCCACAAAAGCCTAAAGAAATAATACATAAAATATAATAAAGTATAATAAAATATAATAAAGAAATAATACATTTCATCAAACATCAGATTCAATCACACGTAGACACAAATTGTTACTATTTAAATTTATTGTATATTGCGAGAACAGGTATCCTTGATATGCTGCACGTTTCACCATTTTTGTGATAGTTCTATATCTAAAACTAATGAACGAAATTTTATCAAACTTAATATTCTCTTGCACTTTCACATAAATAGCTTTTTTAAAATTCTCCTGGTGGTTGTAGATTACTGTCATTTAATTTTCGCACTGTGTTGGCAAAGTGTTAAGATGTATGACATACAAGACATACAAGAATTTTTTTCGGATAGGGATTTATAAGGCACTTAAAAGTACTCCATTACATTGTGGTCCATAGAGAAAATTCATTTTCAGTGTATTTTAATGGTGTTGGACTATTTAAAAACTAATGAAATTTGTGATTAACGAGTGTAGCTATCGCTGGCTGGTAGCAACAAGCGGCCTCAGCACTTTCCCAGGCGCCCAACACTGTGACTTAGGTAGCTTCAGCGCGAAGAAAAGAACACTTTAGCAGACTCAACGCTGAGGATTAAAATCTAAATGTAAATGTAAAAGAGTAATTGTTTACAGGTTTTCGGGGAGAGCAGATGTCCCAGCCACGGAAAGCGTAAGATGGCTCTAACTTCGGCTAATAAGCCGCAATTTCTGTAATATTCCTATTGTATGTAATCATGTGTGTAACTGATATAATAGCCAAGATTAAATGTGATTAGTTTTTAGCTCACAGGCTATCATAGCCTGAGAGCTTATGTACCCGCCCTTTCTGTATGTACGTTCGTTCGTGCGTAACGCTATAACTCATGATAAAAATATCCCATCCACTTGAAATTTTGCATATAGGTATATCCTGAGAAGGCGTTTCCCTGATTAGTTTTTGGAGTTCATTCGATATGTATAAGAAGGGGAACGGGGGCTCATGCCCCCCTTAATTGATATGAATGGGTTTTTCATGTAGAATTATTATTATTTTTTTCAAAATTTACACATAGGATCATTCTGATGAAGCGCTTCCGTGATTGGTATTAGGTGTTCATTGGATAAATATAAACAGGGGAAATGGGAGTTCTAATGCCCCTCCCTTTAATTTATATAAATGGGTTTTTCATGCAGAATTGTCAGATTTCATTCAAATCTCTGAATAGTTCTGGAAGTTTAATGGTTAAGTATATAAAAGAGAAGGATAACTCTTCTTAAATTATATAAATGGGCTTTTATTAAGAATTTTCCGATTTGCTCTAAATTTTGGATATAGACTTTTTATATGATAAAGCATGTCCCTGGTCAGTTTAGAGGGTTCAGTGATTAAGTATAAAAAGGGGAAAGGGGGAGCTGATCCCCCCTCCTTAATATTTTTTTTCGAACGGAAAAATATAAGGCTGTAATGTAATTAGTATACGTAGGCTGTGAGCTCAATGCCATCAGTTTAACTGGGCAATATTCTTTTTATTAGCTCACAGGCTATCATAACCTGGGAGTTTATGTGCCCGCCCGTTCTGTATGTATGTTCGTTCGTGCGTAACGCGATAACTCATGATAAAAGTATCCGATCCACTTAAAATTTTATATATAGGTATATCCTGATAAGGTGCTTCCTTGATTAGTTTTTGGAGTTCATTCAATATGTATAAGAGGGGGAACGGGGGCTCATGCCCCTTCCCTTAATTGATATAAATGGGTTTTTCATGCAGAATTAAGTTTTTGTTCAAAATTTAGATATAGGATCATTCTGGTGAGTCGATTCCGTAACTGTTATTAGGTGTTCATTGAATAAGTATAAACAGGGGGAAAGGGAGTTCTAATGCCCCTCCCCTTAAGTTATATAAATGGGTTTTTCAAGCAGAATTGTCAGATTCCGTTCAAATCTCTGAATAGTTTTCGAAGTTTAATGGTTAAGTATAAAAGAGGGTGATAACTCCTCTTAATGCTAAATGGGTTTTTATTAAGAATTATCTGATTTGCTCTGAATTTTGGATATAGATTTTTTATATAATAAAGCATGTCTTTGATAGTTTAGGAGGTTCAATGATTAAGTATAAAAAAGAGGAAAGGGGAGAGCTGTTTCCCCTTCTTAATTTTTTCCGAACGGAATTAACCCTTGAAAATATAAGGCTGTAATGTACAATTAGTATGCGTAGCCTGTGAGCTCAATGCCATCAGTTTAACTGGACAATATCCTTTTTATTTCCAATATGATTCTTCATTATATCAAATGTACTACCACTAGACTTCATATTTATAACTGGCGTTAAAAAAAATTTTATGTTTTGTAATGCAAACTTTTTAAAGAAATGAAATGACAAAAAAGATCATTTTTGTTCATTTCGTTGTTCAGTTCATCTATCCGCATATATCAGAGCAAAAAATACCCCAACCGAATGTTCGAAATTTAAAATATATAATTCCTGTATAATTTTGCTGAATCATTTAAAATTGTAAAAAAATTGGTCGTATAGTTTGATTAGAGGGAGAATCAAACTTAGTCCGCTGCATTACGGTCAATGGGAAAAAAAGTTTCAAGTGCATTTTAATGATTTTACTCGCTTTCGAGCAAAATAAAAATGATATGCATCTATGAATTATATTCTAAAATATACATTCTGTACAATCTGTGATGCAAAAAATATTAATTACTAATTTACATGGACAATTACATAATGTTATAATTGGGAACATGGTTTGGGGCGCGTTTTAATTATATTAAACTATTTCAAATTTTATGAAATTGATATTCTTTGCTGAGGTTTACTACAAGTTATTTCCTGTTTAATAGAAATCAGAGGGTATTTACAGGGACACACAAAAGATTTCGGACACTTATACAGCGATTGAAATACTGCTTACTATTACACTAAAATCTGAATATTTTTATAACTTCGTTATAGTACGAACGCTGTTCATTTGTTTCGCTTGAAGTGCAATGTTCAACTTCGTCTTTTTACTTTTTTTGGTATTTTAAAAGTCCCAAGTAACCTTAACCGAAACTAAGTTTTTATTTTCTTATGTCGATATCCTATACCATAAAAAAGACTTCGGGGGAAATATGAAGAAATATATTTGACAGTAATAAGTTTCTAAAGAAATAAAAGTTTGTGACAGTTTTCATATCGAACATTCTCTGCTCGAAAATTAATATTGTGGGGAACTGTCAAATTTATTAAACGTTTAAACCAGTTCGGGTCATACTAGATTGACATTTATGTGATGGTGAACTTTATTTATGGAAATAAATGCATTTAATTTGGAGGCAAACAGATTTAATGAGATTTGGGTGTTTGGATATTAAACTGAATGTAAAATAATAACAATAACAACAACAATAATAATAATAATAATAATAATAATAATAATAATAATAATAATAATAATAATAATAATAATAATAATAATAATGTGTTTTCATTTCTCCGTTGGTTTTTACTCTTGACATGCTCAAATTTATACTTAAATGGCTCGGGTGTAAAAACAATGCATCAGTCTATAAATATAAGTTTTCAGTGACACAAGAAGATTAAAAACAAAGCTAATGTGATTGCTTTTCCTAAAACATTGATTTATTAAGAACGGATGTTCAATATTCAACCAATAATCAAGTAATATTCATTTCATGATACACATTGGAACATGTTTAATAAGAGCAGGGCTCGAAGTATGCAGGGGCATGCGGGGAAATTTCTCCGGGCCCACTTTTTAAGAGCCCCCCCCCCCCATGACAGTAATCAGGATTTTCATTAAAGGGGGCCAAATGCTTAAAATTAGCCAAAAGTGACTGAAACTCATACATTTTGAAACATTTAGGAAAGGGGTATGATCTCAAACCAATTAGTACGCCTCCCCACCTGGCTGAATCTGAATCTGTTTCCGGTACTTTTTCACCCATGCAAAGAACCAACTATATCATTATAAATTTAATGATTACAATTTTATTACAACTTAGTATTCTATTGTTTTCAAAAGAAATTCTTTATTAATATTTTTTTGTAACGTAACAAGTTAAAGTCTTTAACTATGACCAATTTTGAACCGATCAATCATTTTTTCTACTATTATCAAACTAGTATTCTTCATTAAAATTGTGACCATCTTTTTGGAATATCCTGTTTACAGATAACAGCAGTACCGAGTATAAAATTTATTCATACATACAATATGTATGAAGTTTAGCACTAGTAACTTCTACATTATTCACAAATTTCTTTTTATAGATAAATAGGAGCGAAAGGACTTTCGCATTATTGAGTAGTGAATTTAAGAACCACCTATAAGAATCACCAGGAACTATATTTCCAAAGATACGTTAACAGAAGTTCTTTATCGCTATTGACACTTTTACAAACATATCGTCTACCCTACTCATCTTCAGAACATTTAAGTCTATTTCCTGCCCGGCTTGATTATATGTTGAAAAACAATGCAAGCCTGGTCTCGGCACCGCACGAATCTGCTAAAAAATAATAAGCCCGGATTAGACACAATAACTATCCGAAGTCGAACTCTACACTGTACAGATTATATTTCTGCTTTGATGTTGTCATACTAGTATCGGCTCGTGATGCCCATTTATATTTTTTCTAGTTAAAGCCTTGTTCATTGAAAGTAGCTCATATTTTATCGTTTATGCTGAAATCTTTCTAACAGGTCCGCTAAAATTCTTTATTGGCCCGTGACCGTTCAAATCTGTAGTCATGTGTTAGCGAGAATGGTTTCACACAAAGGCGGGTTCCTAGTGACTGCATTTATTGTCATACAGTTAAATTAAACCAAGTTGTTGCTAGAACAATGCCTTTATAACAGATATTGTGGCGACATGCATGCGAGACGTATGCTCAGATAGAAGTGTCTGTCCAAACTGCAGAAAAAGTTGTAATTGACAGTAAAGTGTATAAAACAAATAAATAAATGAATCTTGCAAAAGAGAATTTTCTTTGGCCTGAGGAATAACATTGGGCAAAACGTCGAATTTATGGAAGATTTAAACGTGTGACAAGCATTGAAAACTGACGTTTCTGAAGAATAGAATAAAAGAAAAGAAATCCCTTTAATAAAAAAAATATCGTTACTAGTATGTGAGGAATATAATAAGCTGTGAAGAAAACAAAAAATTTTGCAATATCTAATAGACTTTAAAAAAAACTTTGCTTAATAAAATCCTGTCAACTTTACTAACAAGATTTATTTAATTAAGACAGAGTTTAATTGAAAAAGTATAAAGTTAAATTAAGCTTTATCTTAAATCTTCTTTCAAGTCTTATTTAGGGATCACAAAATTTGTATTTTCTTTTCACGTTCTAAAATCAATGATTAATTGCTTTAAATTTGTGACTGACACACTAAATTCCTAAAAAAGTTAAACTTTGCTAAAATTCTCAAACGCGAATTATTTTGGCAGTCCATAATGATTAAAACTGTGAAATTAGAAAGTTTTTAGTAGATAACGGGCATTATAAATTAATATTTGTTTGAATTATGGATAAAATGAAATAAATTATTTTAAAAAAGAACTTTACAGTTTATAGTTTATGGCGTATGTAAATTTAATAAAATGTGAAAAAAAAATATATTTTGTTATACTCCGTATACTTTTCTTAATAAAAATTACCATCTAAAGATTTGCAGCCAACATCACAACAAAAATTTAATTAACGACGCTCTCTTTTAATAGTAAACGTTGTTAAAGTTAGTGAAAATATTTAACGACTTAATCATGCGAATTAAGTTCTAAATCTTGTTTCAAAGGTTCTCAGTGCACAACAAAATCTGCTTTTCTTTTCACTCTTTAAGATCGATGTTTAATAGCTCAAAATTTATGACTGACATCAATAAACTCCTAAAAAATTAAAATTTGAATAAATTCTCAAAACAGAATAATTTTGGTTTACAAATAATAGTATTGAAAAAAATTGCAAAATTTAACAGATAAAGAAAATCAAAAATTGACTTTTTTTTTTCTTTGCCGATGAATAAAACAAAAACACATTATTTTAATAAAGAATTGTATAGTTTCCAGTTTGCAGGAAATGTAAAAGTCATAAAGTGCCGAAAAAATAATAAACTTCGCTATACTTTGTATACTTTTCTGTAAAAAATTCATAGCCTAATTAATGATTTGCAGCCGACATCCCTGGAAAGTTTAATTAACTGCAACCGATCTTAATTGTAAAAAGTGTTAAAGTAATGAAAAGATTTAACGACTTAATCATGAAAATTAAGTTCTAAATCTTCTTTCAAAGATTTTTAGTACACAACAAAATTTGCATTTCCTTTTCTCGCTTTAAAATAGATTATTAGTAGCTCAAAACTTGTGACTGACGTGAATAGATCTTAAAAAATAATAAATAAAATTTGAATAAATTCTCAAAGTAGAATTATTTTGTGAGGAATGTAAATTTTCATAAACTGCGGAAAAAATTATAAACTTTACTATATTTCATATACCTTTCTGTAAAAAAATACATAGCTTAATGCGAATTGAATATTTTCCAGCTGAGCGAAAAATTGCCCAGGCCGGGAATCGAACGCGGATACTTGGCTTACAAGGACAATGCTTTACCTGTTAAGCTATCTGGGCGATAGCCGGCTGGGATTTTTCGCTCGGATAACCCCCGATTCCCGGCCTGGGCAATTTTTCGCTCAGTTGGAAAATATTCAATTCACATGATAACTTTACCAATCAGTCTGATTGTGTTAAAAATAATAGTACATAGCTTAATGATTTGAAGGCAATACCCTCAGGAAAATATAATTAGCTACAACCAATCTTAATTGGAAAACGTGTTGAAGTAAATGGAAAGATTTAACAAATGAATCATGCAAATTTAGTTCTAAATCTTGTCTCAAAGTTTGCTGGTACATAACAAAATTTGCATTGTCTCTGCCCGCTCTAAAATGAATAACTAAGCGAAAGTGCATTCAAAAATTCTAACTGACAGTACTGAGTTTCCAAACAAGTGAAAGTTTATTAAGCTCACAAACGTAAAAGATTTATTGTTGAGGGGAACTGGTGAATTTATGAAATGTTTTGACGGAGGAAAGGTACTGAAAATTGACATTTATGAGTTCGAGAACAGATTTAGGAAAGATAAATGCGTTTAATAAAGAAAAGTTTAGAGCGAAAATAGCATGATGAAGTCTAGAACTCACAAATCGCTGACTATATGCTGTATGAATGAGATTGGAACTTTATACAACTATATACTTTATATTTTTTAATTAACAAACTTTTCTACGGTGCATCTTACCCACGTTTTCCAAGTTTTGCATCATAATCAAGAATTTAACATTTATTATTTATTTAATAAACGTATTTACTAAATAACATGTGTCTCACCCTCGGAAGTTCTCTTATCCGCGCTACCCGTCCTACGCCAACTTGGAGGCATGACAACCTGGTTACAGTCGATTCTCATTAATTCGAAATCGAATAATTCGAATCTTCGCTTAATTCGAACTAAACATGAAGGCCCGAAATTTTCAATGGTAGAATAACGTTAAAAGTTTTCATTAATTCGAACTCATTTTCTCTTGACTTCGTATAATTCGAACTAAAGAGAATTCCTATTTTTCATTTTTCTTTTCTTTTTCGCGGATTTCAGATCATTTGAATGACTTTCTTTCTTTGATTTTTGTGAAAATTGTTCCGAACGAGTGTACATATATAATCGAATACATTTGATATCCACTTTCTTAGTGTCCCGTCTGTCCATCAATGACGCTTTAAATTTTTCTTCCATTGTACTTGTTTCTAATGTTTTAACTAGTTTATGTATTTATGCATTCTAATTTAATATTGAATCATATTCTAATGATGACAGACGAAATGAATTAAAAGAACGCTATAACATTAAGTCCTTTCTAATAGCACCATATTAAGTATGTTTTCATTTCATACTTTCCATAATTCGAACTTCGGATAATTCGAACATTTCTTGTGGTCCCGAGGAGTTCGAATTAACGAGAGTCGACTGTATTTCAACCAACTTGTTACAACTCTCATACAGAAGCATCCCTATCACTGGCTACATAGCAACGTATGTTGCATTGTATACGTAAAACATTATCACTGGCGTAAATTTTTTTCTTTACAGAAAATGAAATAAAGAAATACATTAATAGTCATACATGTGGCTCTTTATTTATTTATTTTTTATTTTTTGGTTTAACAATATTTATATATTTAGTAACTTATTTCTGATTCTATTTAACCACTTTAACCCGTACGCTATACGGGCAAAAAGAGCTTGCTTAACCCGTCACTTAAAGCTTTTCGACACCATTAATTTTTTTAAAACAGAATTACATGCTATTTAATAGCAGGAATGTTTAGAATAAGTATTACGAATATTTTAGCTTAAAACTAGCTGACCCGCCCGGCGTTGCCCAGGTCCGTATTAACAATATTAAACGAACTTGAAATTTGTATGATTTTATCATTAACTCGTTACATGCAGAAGTGCGTTGTCTGAAATACTTAGCCACTGACTGTGTTAAAAATCGGTTTTAAAAACAACAACTAAGCTCTAAAAATACTCAAAATGAGCAATGAGAAACGCGGGAGGGAATATGTATCCAACGATTGCGTGATTTTCGTGTTAAAAAGTTGATATTTACCCGTAAAAATCACTGTTAAGTCACGTAACTAATTATTATTTTCACATACAAATCCCAAGTGAAATATTTTAAATTTCAAACTAATTATATTACTCTTAAATCCGACTATACCATGAATGAAATCGATTCTCGATGGTAGCTAAAAGATTGGTATATAGTATTATAATTTCAGAGCTATTTAACAAAAGTAAGTGTTATTTTTAATCAAATCTTGCGTAATGTTCACTCTGTGTATAAATTCCTAACCTTAAACTTTTGTACCGTAACCAGAACCTGTCTGTAACCTAACAGCGACTTAACAGTACCCTACAGTAAATTAAATATAACATAAATGTAACCTAGCCTTCACTTTATTGTAACATATCCCTATTCTAACCATAACATAAATGCAATTTAACTTTAACCTAAATGATATAATAGAAAGAAACCATTTTAAAAAATTACTATTTCTTCGTAAAATATGCTTCAGCTGTAATTCATTTCTTTCAATTCGTTTTATTAATACAAAATTCCTGCCTCGTGCTTTTGCTTGAGACATTAAAATTTCAGCGATAAATGGTTTAATATTGCAAACCTTTTTTCGGTTTACTTCGTCTCCACCTATCTTTTTCTCCATAGCGTACAGCAACTGTGATCGAAAAAAAAAAAAAAAAAAAAAAAAAAAAAAAACCTTATTTAAACTGACAATTTGCCAGTCTATGAATTTTAAAGGTCTATCCCAGCTTTTTTAATTATTTCTGCGAAAATTTTATGCAACCAATCAACCATAAGAAAATGAAAGAGAAAAAAGCGAAAAAAGGCGATTTTTTATGAGAGTGAGCTTTGGAATTTAATTAATTACTCAGTTAATAAATAGAAGTTTGAAATTCTGAGCTTCAGGTGCATCAAGAGAGATATTGGGCTACTCTCATAAAAATTTTGAGCCTCGTACGTCAAATAGAATTTCCTAGCCATCGCAGACACACAGACACACACACAGACAGACAGAGCTTTTTGTTCTTTTATTAGTATAGATAAGTGGCGTTTATCCCGTATTTTCAATTTATTGTACATAAAAAAGACAGAATCAGTTAAATGGTTAATGCCACACAGTAATTAAATTATATTACTGAATTTGATACCAAGCAGCATTAGTCGTTCACTATAGTTTCCATATTTATTTATACTTTTTTAATGTTATTTTACATTATTGCAGGAGACAAATGTTTTTGTTTTTTCAATTGGTAATGGATTAAAAAAAATCACGTTTGAAGATTACTGTAAAAAAATATCTGTAAATTAGTTTTTTTACCCAAGCTTTGTTTCAAAGTGCATTTTTTCCCTATTCGATAATTTAAAAATTGAAACCTTCCAATGTTTTGAAGCACTTATTTTTGTTTATGTTTAAGACAGAAGCAATTTAATACTGCCTACATAACAATGTAAATTAAGACAATTTAGACAAAAATTAAATTAAGACAAAAATTTAACAATGTAAATTATTCTACTGAAGATGGAAGAAAGTAAGAAGGATGTGGGAAGCTAAAATTCTAAGAATAAATATTTTTATGTACATGCAAAACTTTTAAATTATTTTAATTGGCAAGGTTTTGAGAACGAAATAACTATTTTTTTCCGACAATCATCAAAGTGTTTTTACCAAAAATTATAGCCCATTACCATTCACTCTGACGTCATAGTGCTTTTGAAGGTAGCAATTAAAACCCCTTTTTTTTTCATTTCATTTTCAATTTAAGACATTAAACCCATTTGCCATGTCTACACTATTATTGGACAATGGTCGGAAAAAAAATCCTTTACATGAAAATTCAAAGGTATTTGTTAATTTTAATCCATTTAAATCTTAATTCAAATCTAACAATAGTGCAATTAAAAATATTTTTTATTGATTTTGAATCTTTGAATCTTTTTTCATTTAGCCAAAGAGCTGGAAGTATACATAAATGTATTAGGCAACAATCGTGCAGCTATCACAGAAAAAAAAATATTTATATAAAATATTTCAACTTAAATCTTCTGTTAAATGTCAGATTTTTTTTTTTCGCAAAAAAGGCCACTTGTAATTTTATCTCCAAATCTTTAGAAACATTATCACGCGTTGTTAAATAATGTCCTAAGGCTCATTTGTAATATTTCACCAATACGCTCATACTACTCACATTTTTATGTTTGGTTCTTTTTAATTATTATTTTTAACATCTGGGACAAGAGTCACCAAGATGAATCAAAGGCGTCTGCGAATAAGTTAATATATATATATATATATATATATATATATTATTGATGTTGAATTATTTTTTATTCTGTCAAAAACTGGATTGATAAATATGTATATAAATATACACACACACACACATATATATACATGTATATATACTATGAAACAGTCGTGCTTCAACAATTGTTGATCGTTTGACAACAATCAAAGAAAAAATAATTAGATAAAAACATCTCAACTTAACTCAACTTTTTAATGTCACAATTTTTTCCACAAAAGACCACTTGTAATTTCATCACCAAATCTTTTGAAACATTATCACGCGTAGTTAAATATATGTCACAAGGCTCATTTCTAATGTCTCACAGATACGTTCTCAGTGCTTACATTTTTATGTTTGATTCTTTCTAATTATTATTTTTAACATCTGGGAAAAGAGTCACAGGGGTGAGTCAAAGGCGTCTCAAAATGACAAATGAACCCTCGCACGAGCCCTTTCTCGGGGCCCCCCGATGGTTTAAAAAAAAACGGGCACGGGTCTGGAATTAAATAGCAGGGTTTTGTGCTATTTGAAGAGCAAAAGGGTAAACAGAGTTTCAGACGAAGCGAATTATGGTGAAACGAGATTAGCGTTTTCAAAAGAGGGCTCTTTAAGTTGGGACTTTAATCTCTTGCGCAACATGCGTCGCATGGAAATATTCATGCATTTTCCCTACTTTCTTTGAAGTTTCAATGAATAATGTTTGACTGGTTTCTAAATGTATATATGTGAATCAAATTTTGTGAAAGATAAGTTTAAAGATATAGTTACGTAAATTACGTTTATCTTTATGATTAAATGAAGTATAGACTTTTTATCAAATGTCCCATGTGCAAAATTAATTATAATAATTTTAATTGTGAAAAATTGAACATTATCGTTTGTCGATATAAGAAAGTGTCGTTTTTTAACCAAAATAATATAAAATTAATCAAACCAATATAATGTAATATTACATAAAGAGACTATGATATAAATATATGAGAGTATGATTTCATGATATAATTAGTGTTTGCAAAAGATTTCTTTTTAATATGTGACCATAATCTCTCGAGCAACATGTGCTCCATAAAAATATTAATGAGATTTCCATACCTTCTTTGAAATTTCTATGAATAATGTTTGACTGGTTTTAAAGTGTAAATATGCATACCTGTCAAATTTTCTGAAAAATAAGTTTAAAAATATTGTTATGTAAAATAAGTTTATCTGTGTGTTGAAATAAAGTATTTTTTTAATGTACTCTACTCTACATAAAATCAGTTATAATTTCTTTAATAATACAAAAATTAATGATATCGTTTGACATTAAAAGAAAGAGTCATCGTTTAACTAAAATATTTATAATTAATATAATTATAATTAGCCAAATAATTATAAAATAATTATAATTTTAACCAAAACTTTATAAGTCATAATGTAAAACTACGGAGAAAGGGAGTATTATATGAGCGTATAATGATATTTCTAAGCATTCTTTAAAGATTCAATGTATAACGTTTGACCGGTTATTACACTCAGAGGTCTGCACGGGCCGGGAAGGCCTGGCACGGCCTGAACAAAAGTTACTTTGGCACGGCCCGGTGTAAAAATTAAAAGTTCGGGACGTTCATATTTTCACAGATCATGATTGCCAGCCAGTTAGAAATCAGTGAAAACAGACCCAGCCCTTCGTGATCTGGCCCAGAACAATTTCTTCAAAAATTTCAGATTTTATTTAACATATAATTAAGATTTCTTACAAGAATATTGCACATATATTTATGGAATAAATTTACAGCATATTTAAAAATTACGATGTGTTCGCGAGCCGAAAATGCAGAATAGCAACATCAACAGTTACTTAGATTCTTACACGGTATGTAAGTAAATAAGGATTCATTAAAAAATTAATATGGTTTAGGATAAAAGAAAAAAAAGTGGGTTAAAAACACCATAACTTCTGCATCTTTTTAATAAGAAGTAGGTTTGGGAAAATAATTTTCTGTCACTTATTTAGGCTTTCATCAAATTTATAAAAGCTACTTTCTGATATATTTTTGAATTAATTTCTTTTAGGAAACTCATAAGATTAACAGGTGTTCTCCTTCAAAAACTGTTCAATCGAGGGGCGTTATCCATCCGTCCCGCGGAGGGCTTTTATCAAAAATTACTTTAAAGACTAAAAATATGTACTAAAATAATACAGATTACAAAGGTGAAACTATACGAAAATTTTCAAAGAGATTTAGAAAGCACAAAAGAGATATTGCACACACTGTAAAAAAAAAAAAGGTCGATCTACTAAAAAAACTTTAGTAATCCTTGTAATTACTAAAAAATGTTTAGTAATCTTAGTCGGTTACTAGAAAATCTGTAAGAATTACTAGAAAAAAGTTAGCAACGAATAAAGTTAATAGTTTTATATTTTTAATAGCTATTACTAAAACTCACTTGGCGTGGCCTCGATAGCATAGTGGTTATAGTAACAGACTCCAGGCTGAAAGGTCCCGGGTTCAAAACTGGACAGCGCCAAGTGCACCCCGAATGTATGTAGTGTAAGTACTCTATAATAAAGGGGTTATGAATTTCCTGTTGGAGCTGATCGCGATGTTTGGTGCTGCCATCTATTGCGTTTTTGCCGAAAATCTATCACTTCAGAAGTCTGGATGTAGCTCGAAGGAAGCTCCTGCCCTTCGGACGCACGTAATTGTTATTAAAAATAATTTTGGAGCTATTACTAAAATTTGCTTGGTGGCTCATACAAAAAATTTTTAAGTTAGTTATACAAAAAATTCTTTTGTTCAGTTTACAAAAGAAATGCTTGTTTCACTTGCAAAAAAAAAGTTTGTAATGGTTACTAAAAAATTCTGTGGAATACAAATTTACTAAGAAATTTTTAGTAACCTCTTGAATTTTTTTTTACAGTGCAGTCAAAAATGAGTACAGCCCTCGCAAGATTATATTTTTCAAATGAAAGGAGCAAAATTAATTTTGATGAAGCTAAAATTATAATTCCATGCAAAAATCCATACCTCAATAACATTTTCGAGTCCATTACGATCATTAAGCCCGGGCGATGAGCTTGTAACGATCATTTATTATATTCCATTCATAAAATCACACTGTAAAAAAAAATTCAAGAGGTTACTAAAAATTTTTTAGTAAATTTGTATTCCACAGAATTTTTTAGTAACCATTACAAACTTTTTTTTTTTTTTTTTTTTTGCAAGCGAAACAAGCATTTCTTTTGTAAACTGAACAAAAGAATTTTTTGTATAACTAACTTAAAAATTTTTAGTATGAGCCACCAAGCAAATTTTAGTAATAGCTTCAAAATTATTTTTAATAACCATTACGTGCGCCCGAAGGACAGGAGGTTCCTTCGAGCTGCATCCAGACTTCTGAAGCGGAAGATTTTCGCCAAAACTGCAATAGACGGCAGCACCAAACATTGCTAACTGCTCCGACAGGATTTTCATAATCCCTTTACTAACGAGTACTTACACTATATACATTCGGGGCGTATTTGGCGGTGGCCAGTATCGAACCCGGGACCTTTTAGTCTGGAGTCCGTTACTATAACCACTATGCTATCAAGGCCACTCCAAGTGAGTTTTAGTAATAGTTATTAAAAATATAAAACTATTAACTCTCTTCGTTGCTAACTTTTTTCTAGTAATTCTTACAGATTTTCTTGTAACCGACTAAGATTACTAAAAATTTTTTAGTAATTACAAGGATCACTAAAGTTTTTTTAGTAGATCGACCCTTTTTTTTACAGTGCAGGCATAATATGCTATAATTAATTAAAAAGCAGGTTTACGTACTCTCAACTCAACTATGATCGTGGACTATGTGTTTATATTTTTGGAACTTTAAATTCTATTTAACATCTTTATAATGTATCCTGACGACGTTCGCAGAAGCAAATGAAACGCTGATAAATTTTTAAGTGTATTTTAAATATATTCCTTTTTATAAGTGTACCATTTAGTAATGTGTATTTATTTTAGTACATACTTTTAATATAATTTATGGTGCGATTCTTTAATTCATAATTACTTTAAACACGTTTCATTTATTATTACTTCACTGCACCATGCGCAATATTTGATGCTTACATAAACACATAATTTTAATTCTGTGCATTAATTTGACGAATATGATCTCTGTCCTTGGTCAAGAATAATACAAAGAATGGAATAACACTTACTTTGTCTATGCCAAATGGCTGCATTCGACAAAAAATTGGAATTTGTTGTTCGGAAATTTAAAAAAAATTCGATCAAATTCTTAAGGCAAAATTCATTTTAATTATTTTTACTGAGCACTTTAAAATATTAATGCGAAGAAAATTACAGAATGTTAAGGCGATAAAGTTAATTAGTTTAAGCTCATTTACTTGAAAAATCCAATACAATATTTTAAAACCCGAAATGTATACATAAGGGCTGAAATTGTGTAATATTTCCAGCTAAAATAACAATTTTTAGCTGAAAACCTAACATTCATTTTCTTTTTACTATTTTTCCCAATATTAGATCGATATGTCGATTTCAAATATTTTTTTTCATAAAAATGGAGAAATTTGTGAAATAAAGGATAAAAAGGTAAAAAAAAATCACAAATCACTTCCGTAAATGAAAATCAGAATTAAAAATCCTGTGATTAACGTGTTCAATAACGAACGGACACTGTACATTGATAACCCTCTACTGCTTTCGCAAGTGAGGAAAAAAAACTGTAATTTTGTTAGGGTTTCCTTTACATGGAATGTGAATCCCTAGTCTTTTCACCTAAGAAAATTCACTTTAAAGTCATCCCTCCTTAAACAACCAGAGAAAAGCTTAGATTTTTTTTTCTCCTTTAAAGGGGCTTTTTCTATAAGAAAAATAATTCATTTAAGTCGAAATCTCGACGCTGAAGGGTTTCTTACCTAGGAAAAGTGTAAAAACGAAGGTGTAATTTAATACTCCAGAATTGAAGAAAGAATTGCTTTAAACATAAATCAGTAGTATTTGGGAAATGAAATTTTTGCTTTCATTGTTAATTTTTGAGGCTCCGTACTTAAAAAATAAGAAATCAGAAATTGTAAATGAAACATGGCAAATGAAGTGCATTATTATTATAGCTAGTTTTATAAATATGTCTATCTTGATGCAATAGTTGTTGCATCCTTATGCAAAAATGCATAAACGCAAAATTTGTTACTATTATCTATATATTTAAAAGACCAGCCTCTTTTTTTTAGTCACCAACACAGAGCTTTCCAGAACCAATTTTGATAATTATTTTTATAAAGCTGTTTATTTGTAGATGTGCCTGTTCCAGCTAATTCTTGATTTATTTGCATTTTATGGTGGCTTCGTAATTATAAAAATACTTTTGCACCTATAGCCGTCGTTCAGTCCGTTCGTCATCCATCCGTCTGTCTGTCTGTCTGGATATAGCAGTACAAGAAGTACTAAATCGAATCATTTGAAATTTAAAATACATTATTGTTGCATAATTTTATCAAGTCATTTCAATTTTTTTGAAAATCGGATGTATAGTTTAATTACAGAGACAATCAAAAGTATTGAGTTACATTACGCCCAATAAGAAAAGATTGTTTCAAGTGCCTTTTAATCATGTTACACTGTTTCGAACATAATAAAATTGATATACACCTATGAAGTATATACTAAAATATATATTCTATACAATCTGTGGTGCAAAGAATATTTTATATAAATTTACAAATCCACACAAAAGTATTCCATTACATAATGATATAGGGGGAAGCATTGTTTTGGACGTATTTAAATTATATTAAGCTATTTCATATTTTATGACATTCATATACGTTGATAAGGTTTAGTACAAGTTACTTTCTCTATGAAAGAAAGCAGATAGTATTTACAGGGAGCCACAAAAGATTTTGGCGATTATACTGCATCCGAAGTACTGTATACTATTACCACCAAGATCTGAATATTTTTAAAATTTCGAAATACGCATCTCATTTGCTACGCTTGAACGTGCCATTTCCTACTTTTTATATTTTATCTGTAATTTTAAAAAAAATGTATGATATTCATAATGGTGGCAATCCAGTTAAGTTCTTCTCTCTATAAATTAATTTTGTTTTATCACACAATCAGAAGTGTGATTTCACCAGCAAAAGTGTAATTGTATTTAAAAGAAATAATTAATGGTTTTGATGAAATTTAAACACAATAAAATGATTGCGTTTAATTATGCACTAATTTCGGAATAATGCAAATTATTTATTGCGAAAAAATATTAAGCAGACCATGTAAATAAAATAACAGAGAATTATTTATGATTTAAAAGTAATATCTTAAAGCACAATGTTTCTGATGAGGAAAATGACATCATTCAACAAACCGATAAATTTGCTCCATGAATATAATATACAGGGTGTCCCCTCTCAACGGTGGCCAATGGCTAATTTCTAAACCGTTGCTCATAGACATATTGTTCCAATTGCAAAATGCTTTACAAAAGGCAAAGAATTGGTTTTTAAGCGATTTGGGTCAAAAAAATGTTTTACTAAAAAATTACGAAAATTAAATTTTTATACGGTCCCCCGGTCCTATAAGTGATATTTAGTAAAAATTATTCAACACTCTAGCAAGTAATACAGAAAAGGTCCCATTCATGTAATATTAAAATTGACCGAGTTATGAAACTTTAAATTTCATGATTTAAACCACTTTTCTATAGCTGAAAACGGATGAGTTCGACTGAGCTTTAAGGGAACGTACACTAAGTGCTTAAAGTATTATAAAAGGAGTCGATTTCCAACGCTGTTCAAAGGCTACTATCATAGACTACATATCAAACTATTTGTCACAAACATATAGTTCCAATTACAAAATGTTTTAAATGAGCGTGTTAACTGAAGGCACTGTCACCGTATAAGTTTTACGGCAGTGTTAATTATAATTAATTAACTTGTAGATTGGTTATTAAAATAAGTGAAGACATGAATTTCAAAATTCTCTTTATCGAAAAAATCAAATTTTGGGAAATAGCGAAAAAACTTTAAATGCACCTATTGGTTTTCATTATAAATTTTGAGATTGCATTGTTACAATAGTGGAGGTTTGTATAGACTGATAGAGAAATCAAAAAGCGATAAGTCGAGTTTTGAAATTCATATTCTCAATTGTATTTTTACGTATGTTTTATTTTGTAAGCAAATGAAGCTGATTCTTTTCGTGATTATATTTTAAAAAGGTATGTTATTTTGATAAGCTTTTATTTTATTCACAGTTTTCGTATGTAAATTTTCTTAGTTCACAACTTATATTCAAATTTTAACTCACTTCCAAATATCTGATTGAGGTTCAATTCCCATACTTATTTAAACCCGATGACAATGTAATATTAATACGATTTTAGATGCGTTCCATTTATTTATTTTATAGGACTACATCAAATTCTATTAGGTTGAGTAATCTAATAGAGCTTTAAATATGGATCATTTTGTAACGATTTCTGACTGTTGCTTTTCATAGTTTAATTTAACAAAATTTCTGTTATTTTTGTACTTATATTTTTAGCACAAATTGCATATTTTATTTTAACATGTAAATGTCAACATAAATTCAGAAACAACATTGTAATTTTTTTTTTTTTTTTACTCTCAATGTTTAAAGTTAAATTTTCTATCTGATGTTTATTTTTATTTCCAGTAAATTTGTGACTGACCCCTATTTTGCAGCAAAAAATATGCTTCAACTTTGAACAGCTATAACTCGGTCAATTTTGATCGCAGAGGAATGGGACTTTTTTTGTCTTACTTGTTAGAGAAGTGGTAAAATATTTCTAAATATCACTTATAGGACCGGGAGACCGTATAAAAATTTAATTTTCGTAAATTTTTAGTAAAACATTTTTTTTACCTAAATCGCTTAAAAAATAATTCTTTACCTTTTTTAAAGCATTTTTGCAATTAGAACTATATGTCTATAACCAACGGTTTAGAAATTAGGCATTGGCCACCGTTGAGAGGGGACACCCTGTATATTGTTGTAACTGTGCCAGTGATGTCATCACAATCACAGACGTATCTTTATGCATCTAAATGGGCTGTACGTCTGCTATTTATTTTAAGACCCTTGATATGCACAAAGGAAAATATTTCTAAAAATTACGCAACTTCCGTTTAATTATATAATTCATTTATTTTAATCAAGGCTGTTTTATTAGTCATCTAGCTTGCGCTTTCCACTGAACCAATTTTGATTGTTATTTTTAAAAATGAAAGTACTTTGTAGATTTGTCCACACTCGTTATTTTTTTCCGCTTTTATATTTTAATTCTAAAAGTCTTTTATGAAATTTCTTTACATTGATGGCAATCGAGTTAGTTGCATTATTGAAGAGATAACGAGAAACAATGGAAATTACCATATCATTAAGGATGTCATTTTTTCTATTACGATTAAAAACCACCTTTTAAAAACTTTTGAACAGAAAATGACTATATAAATATCACTATATAAATAAAATGTTTTTACTAGTAACGTTTTTAAATTTCAATATTTTTGTTCATTCCGCTGACACTGAGATTGAGATGTTCATTTCAGATGGCTTCAGTGGGTGAAAATGATGTAATAGTGAAAGTTAAATTAGTATTCTCCTGACGTTATCTCCTCGGATGACGGAGACGGAGAAACATCGCGTTTGTTTTGAATTGAAGGGAAAAAATTCCAGGATCCCCAGTTGCTCATCTGTCTGTTTGTTCGTCCGTCCGTCTGTCTGTCCGTCCGTCCGTCCATCTGTTCACATATAACAACTCAAAAACTACCCAACCGATTCGTTTGAAACTTAAAATATATAATTATTAGATAATTTTGTCGAGTCATTTCAAATTTTATGAAAATCGGATGCATAGTTCAATTACAGGGACAATCAAAAGTATTCCGATGCATTACGGTCAATGGGGAAAAAAGTTTCAATTGCATTTTAATAGGCTAACACTTTTTCGAAAATAATAAAGTTTGTATGCATCTGTGAAGTATATACTATAATATACATTCTGTACAATCTGTGGTGCAAAAAATATTTCTTATTAATTTACAGGGCCGCACAAAAGTATTCCATTGCATAATTATGTATTGGGACATTATTTTGTACGCATTCTAATAGTAACTATTTAATATTTTATGAAATTGATATACGTTGCACATGATTGCACCAAATTATAGTCATCGTTCAGTCTGGCCGTCCGTCTGTCTATCCACATATAATAAAGCAAAAACTACCCAACCAAATCGTTTGAGATTTAAAATATATAGTTGTTGCATAATTTAGTCAAGTCAATTAAAAATTTATGAAAATCCGATGTATAGTTTAATAACAGGGACAATAAAAAGTACTCCGTCACATTACGGTCAATAAGAAAAAGTAGTTTCCAGTACATTTTAATGATGGTACACTCATTCGAACATAATAAAATTGATATGCATCTATAAAGTACATATTATAATATACATTTTCCTCAATCTGTGGTGCAAAGATGTTTGTTATTGATTTATAAGGAAACACAAAATAAGTATAGGGAGAAAACATTGTTTGGTGCGCATTTTAATTGTAATTAACTATTTACAAATTTATGAGAGTGATATTTTTAAAACTTCGTTATTCGTACGAGCGCACCTCATTTGGTACGCTTCACGTGCAATTTCCAACTTGTTTAAGAGAGAAAAGAAACAATGGGAATTAACGTATTATTACGGAAGATGTTTTCGTATTGCAATTAAAAATAACTTTTTAAAAACTTTTGAACAGAAAATGCTATATAAATAAAACTTTAAAAAATTACTAAAATGAACACTATATAAATAAAACATTTTTACTACAAACGTTTCTAAATTTCAATAATTTTTTCATTCCGCTGACACTGAGATTGAGATATTCATTTCAGATGGCCTCATTGGGTGAAAATGATGTCATAGTGGACGTGAAATTAGTATTTTCTTTGATTTGAAATTGAACCCCACTTTAAAATGATGTATATAAAATTTGCTTAGAAAGGCGTACATATTAAAATGAATCCTAACTTTTTTCCAATAGCAGTACCCAATTCTGACAGAATAAATTACCTCTACACTCTTCAATTAGCCTTAAAGCCGATTTTCATACAATTAGTATAAGCTACGAGAAATTAATTATTTTGATCTTATTTTAGGTGCTCTATCCTAATTGAAGTCTGATACTCGATTATTTACCAAGAGAGCTCTCTTTTTGATTAAGGTATCTTAGGTGCAACCAGGGCCGTAGCTAGAAGTGAACAATAGGGGCGGGGGGCTCGAGAAAATGTAGGGGGGCTCATTATTTGTTTTTTCTCTCTCTCTCTGACACAGAAAGATAAATGAGTGCATATTCACATTGTAGGTATACTATGTTTCCCATTAAACTGTTGTAATAACTTCATTTTATGCTAAGAAAAGTACATGATGATGAAAATTTTAAGTCTATAACTGGTGAAAAATTAAACATCCTGTTAGCTTCATATGTACCAATAGGATGAGGGAGTGCTGAAACACTTATTTTAGATACATTTTAGTAATTCTGCATAACTGTGAAAGGCTTTTAAAACTAAATTAGATTTTTGAACAGAATTTCATTTGGAATTTCGCGATAGAAATTCATTGAGTGACCTTGGAATGTTTTTCAGGGGGGGGGGGGGGGCTCAAATTATTTTAGGGGGGGCTGAGTCGCCCATAGCGCCCCCTTAGCTACGGCCCTGGGTGCAGCTGAACAGCCATTGAGGACTTCAAGATTACAGATAGCATAAGAAGTTTCAAAAATATCTAGTCACTTTTACCGTAGACGGCCCCTTAAACCATTATTAAGCCTTTTTTAAGCATAATTTGAAAACTACTTGGAAGAAAAATTTTAAATTTTCGATTTCCATAAAACAGGACTTGATAAATATAAATTCGTCCAAAAAATTATAGGTTGGATTTCATAATTTTTTCGAATATTAATTTCATAATTCAATATTCATATCATAAAATTATAAAAAATTGCAAATTCAGCATATTTATGTTTGCCCATCTATATATATATAAGAAAGTCTGGGTTTCGTATTAATCACAGCACAAAAAAATCTACCGAACCAAAAATCTTGAAAATTGGAATAAAAATACTTCCCATAATACTGAGTGCCGCTAAGAAGGTATTTCCGAAAATTCCACCCCTAAGGGGTGTAAAAAAAAGAACGAACTTTTAAAAAATTTCCTAAAAATTGGCTTTTGTAGTTGTTCTTTATCTGATATAATATTTCAGTGTATTTTTTCATGCTGAATCGAATGGAACTAAGCAAATTCTTTTAAATCCATCAGTGGCGTAGCTAGGTTTTTTGGCACCCGGGGCAAGAAGAAAATTTGCGCCCCCCCCCCCAAAAAAAAAACCACATTATTTTTTCTTTAGAGAATAAAATGCCCTTTTTTTCTTGTAACCTATGTATCAATTATATTTAATTTGACTTGAACTTTTACATGACGGAATTATTATTAGGAATTACGTATTAGGAAAACTGAAAAGTCCTATTTTCATTTTTATATGATTTAAGATGTGAAAATTTGGGGCTAGGACGCCAACATTTTATTACAGTGTTGAAAAAAATTATAAAACTTATAGAAAATTAACAGAAGTCAAAAAGTAATAAAAAATTGTTGTAACACAAATTCTTCTTTCATTTACATGATCAACATGCAATGATCTTTCATTACAAACAATAATACACACAACTTTGCTTCGAAAAAAGGAAAGGGAGGTGGGGCAATAAATTATGCTAATTTCTTACAACTGATGAAAAACAACTTGGAAGAAATTATAAAGCCGATGGTTCTAGCCTCATTTGGCATAATGACAGACTTGTGAAAGCGAGCCGCCATGAAAGTTTATGTAAATGTAAATGTGCTATGTGCATTCATTTTTTTGGTGTGTTTAATTCAATGCCAAGAGGGAAAAAAGTTATCCTATGGTGAACAAATTAAAATATTAACTTTAAATAAAGCTGCAATGTCTAGTTCTAAAATTGGAAGAAAAATAGGAAGGTCCAAGGGTGCAGTAAACAGTTTTCTCAGATATCCCGAAGACTACGGCAGTAATAAGCGTACAGGAGACCAAAATCCATAACTGTAGGGCAATCAAGACAAATCCGGAAGCTAGCTTGCGGACATTAAAAAAAAAAAAAAGTCGTCTGCCCAAATTTAAGAACAGTTAAAATTACCATGTGCAAGCAGAGCGATAAGAAATGTTTTAAGTAACAATTCCATTGTTCAAATTAAAAAAAACCCCCAAGAAACAGACTTTTTCTAAGCACCACCAAAATACTTGTTCAGAGTGCGCGAAAACATTTAGTAGAAGGCACAAATTGGAGAGATGTTGTCTTTTCCAATGAAAAGAATTTTTTTTTTTTTTTAAATGTGTAATTTCGATGGACCCGACGCGACGGCTATAAATATTTTTAGCATGATTTACGACAAGAACCTCATATTTCATCAAAGCGTCAATTTTGAGGTGGCTCGATAATGGTTTGAGCTGCATTTTCTGTTTATGGAACCACTCCAATTGTTTTCATGCTTAACAAAATGAATTCAGTTATGTAATATTTTATTTATGTTAAGAGAAAATTTATGCCATTGTTCCTCTTATAACTTTAGGAGACTGGACATTTCAGCAAGACAACACTTCCTTTCATGTTTCGAAGTAAACTAAATGTTGGCTGGAAGCTAATCAGGTGAAATGCCTTCAATAGCCAGCTCGCAGCGCCGATCTAAATGTAATAGAAAATCTTTGGGGAATTTTAAAGTAGAATGATTACAAAAATGGATGACAATTCAAATCAAAGTTAGATTTGATGAATACAATTAAAAACTGCTGAAACAATATTGATGCAAGTACTTTGTGTCGTCTGATAGATTCAATGAACAAGAGATTAGTCAAATGCATCGATAAACACACATCCCACATCGATTGTTGATGAAATACATGTATTTTTTTAATTGTTTCCAACTTTCTTTGTACAGAAAATTTTCTTAAATCTATTAATCATTTATTAATGTAGTTATTAATGAATTTATTTTTTTCTTTACTTTCTTGTAGCATATATGTATGAAAATTTATAAATGTTCCCTCTTTTGTTTTTTATATCATATTTTCAAGTGGCCTTATAATTTTTTCCAGCATTGCTTTTCTCAATGCCAGTTTGACAAAATGCAGTTTCCGATAAAATAATACTTGCGTAAATACGGGTTAGGTTCCCTTAGAAAGACCCCCACGGAGGGCACCCCACCCCTTAGGGTCTATATCCCACAGCGTAGATAATTGGCCGACATACATACAACAACAACAACAACACCGATAAAATAATCTTATACTATAATGCGAGCAAAAATTGTGTGTGTGTGTGTGTGGGGGGGGGGGGGTAAATTTTATCTCAAAAACGGCTCTAACGATTTTCGCAAAAATTTGGATTTTACCATTTTCGGGCACGAGAAGACCATTGGGCTAGGTCCCATGTTCGGGAAAATTCGATTACTGGGTCATTTTGGGTCATAATGGGTCAGGATAAAGCTATTTATATCTATAGAACGGCTGGATCGATTTTAAGGAAATTTTGTACCCAATCGTTTTTTGGTACGAGAAAACTATTGGGCTGGGTCACATGTTCGAAAAATTTCGATTAGTGGGTCAATTTTGGGTCATTATGGGTCAAGCCATTTTTATCTAAAAAACGGCTCTAACGATTTTGACCAAATTTTATATTTTATCGTTTTGGATTACAAGAAGACCATTGGGTTAGGTAACATGTTCGAGAAAATTCGGTAAGTGGGTCATTTTTGGGGTCATTGTGGGTCATACTATTTTTATCTAGCGATTTTCTCACGCAATTTTGACTAAAAATTGCATTCTATGGTTTTCGGGCACGAGAAAAAAATTGGGCTAGGTTACATGTTCGAGAAAAAGTTTCACTTGGTCATATTGGGTCATTAAGAGTCTGGGTCAAGCTATTTATATTTAAAGAACGGCGTGATGGATTATAACGAAATTTTGTATGTAACAGTTTTTTGACATGAGAAAACTAATGGGCTAAATCACATGTTTGAGAGATTTCGACTATGAGGGTCATTTGTGGGTCATGATGGGTCATAATGGGTCATGGTCAACCTATATCTAAAGAACAGGTGGATCGATTTTAACGAAATTTTGTATGCAACATTTTTTTGGCACGATAAAATCATTGGACTAGGTTACATGTTCGAAAAATTTCGATTAATGGGTCATTTTGGATCATAAAGGGTCTGGGTCAAGCTATTTATATTTAAAGAACGGCGTGATGGATTATAACGAAATTTTGTATGTGACAGTTTTTCGACATGAGAAAACTAATGGGCTAAATCACATGTTTGAGAGATTTCGATTATGAGGGTCATTTGTGGATCATGATGGGTCATAATGGGTCATGGTCAAACTATATCTAAAGAACAGGTGGAACGATTTTAATGAAATTTTGTATGCAACATTTTTTTGGCACGATAAAATCATTGGACTAGGTTACATGTTCGAAAATTTTCGATTAATGGGTCATTTTGGATCATAAAGGGTCTGGGTCAAGCTATGTATAATTAAAGAACGGCAGGATCAATTTTAACGAAATTCTGTATGTAACAATTTTTAGAAACGAGAAAACTAATGGACTAAGTCACATATTCGAGAGCTTTCGATTATAAGGGTCATTTGTGGGTCTTAATGGGTCAAGGTCAAGCTATATCTAAAGAATGGGTGGGTCGATTTTAACGAAATTTTATATACAACATATTTTTGGCATGAGAAAATCATTGGAGTAGGTCACATGTTCGAGAAATTTCAATTAGTGGGTCACTTTTGGGTCATTCTAATTTTATCTAGACAATGTTTCGCGCAATTTTGATTAAATTTTGCATTTTATCGTTTTCGGTCACAAGAAAATCATTGGGTTAGGACAGATTTTTGAGAAAATTTGATCAATGGGTCATTTTGGATTATTAGGGGTCAGGGTCAAACTAACTATATCTAAAAAACGGCTCAATCGATTTTATCTAAATTTTGTATCTAATGTTTTTCGGCATGCTAAAACTAAAGAGCTAGGCCACACGTTCGAGAGATTTCGATTATAAGGGTCATTTGTTGGTCATAATGGGTCATGCTAATTTTATATAGAAAATGGTACTCACCATTTTGACTATGCTTTGTATTATATCGTTTTTGAGCAAGCGAAAACTATTTGGCTTGGACACATGCTAGCGAAAATTCTATTAGTGGGTCATTTTGGGTCTTAATGAGCTAGGGTCATTCTAATTATATATAACAACGACTCAATCAATTTTACCCTAAATTTTTAAACAAAACGTTTTTTGTCACGAGAAGACTATTGGGCTGAGTCGCATGTTAAACAAATTTATATTAGTGGGTCATTTCGCTTCATTGCTGAATGCTGCCAAGCTAATTTTACCTAAAAAATGGCTTAAACGATTTTGATTCAATTTTATATTCTACTGTTTTTGATTACCTGAAGACGATTGAGCTATGTCACATGCTTGATCAAATTTGATTAGTGGTTCATTTTGGGTAATACGGGTCAGGGTCACGAGAATATGGCAAAAGCCAATAACTTGGTGATATTTGACAAAATATTGGCGACATATGGCCAAAAAATCGACTATAAAAATTACGAAAACCAAAACACGTATTTGGAGCCAAATGAAAAGAATGCCTCCAAATTTGGCTATATCTAGCAAAAAATATTGTCTTTCAGAATGTAAAGAATTTTTTTATACATTCTTAAGAGGATTCGAGATCCATGGTTAAACCAATCAGAGTCGAGCTAAAAAAGTGATTTAGATCGATGTCCTTTCGTTGTAAAATTTAAAATAAAATAAAATTTATAAATATGCACATAAAAACGTAGTTTTCTTATTGATTGTTTTTCTAAATAATACTATTATAAACATGTTTTACAGTAATAATACAGAGTTAATGATACAGTGAAAATACTATATCGAGTTGAACACAAAGTTAATTTTGACCGAGCTAAGCTCGGTCTCCCCTGCTAGTAATAATAATAATAATATCTTTACTTAATGTTCTTTCAGTTAAATTCATTTTCCATCGGTTCATACACTGTAAAAAAAAAAAAAAAAAAAAGTGTCGATCTACTAAAAAATCTTTAGTGATCCTTGTAATTATTAAAAAATTTTTAGTAATCTTAGTCGGTTACAAGAAAATCTGTAAGAATTACTAGAAAAAAGTTAGCAACAAATAGAGTTAATAATTTTATATTTTTAATAGCTATTACTAAAACTCACTTGGTGTGGCCTTGATAGCATAGTGGTTATAGTAACGGACTCCAGGCTAAAAGGCCCCGGGTTCGATACTGGCCACTGCCAAATACGCCCCGAATGTATGCAGTGTAAGTACTCGTTAATAAAGGGATTATGAATATCCTGGCGGAGCAGTATCAATGTTTGGTGCTGCCATCTATTGCGGTTTTGCCGAAAATCTTCCGCTCCAGAAGTCTGGATGTAGCTCGAAGGAAGCTTCTGCCCTTCGAGCCCACGTAATAGTTATTAAAAATAATTTTGGAGCTATTACTAAAATTTGCTTGGTGGCTCATACTATAAATTTTTAAGTTAGTTATACAAAAGATTCTTTTGTTCAGTTTACAAAAGAAATGCTTGTTTCGCTTGCAAAAAAAAGTTTGTAATGGTTACTAAAAAATTCTGTGGAATACAAATTTACTAAAAAATTTTTACTAACCTCTTGAATTTTTTTTTACAGTGTAGAAGCTTTATTCATAGAAGTTTTATTACCTGAAAATATTCATATGGAAAAAAAAAATAAGCATCAAAAGCAATCTGTGTATGTGTGTGTGTGTTATGTGACGGAGATGGCTAGTTATATTTACTGCACGTGGTGCAAATGTGACAACTTGAGTGAGGGGAGCCAAAAGCAAACCCTGATGCACACGAGGCTCAGATTTTTTTCATTTTTGATAATTATTAGAGAATATTAATAAAAACCTTATCAAAAAGGCGATTTCTTCTCACAAAAACCGAGCGCACATCTGAACTTGATTCCACAGTCAAAACGAAAGAAATTAAAAATTTTCACTTGTTAGATAATTAAGAATATTAAGATAATTAAGAAAAATAATATTAATTAAGAAAATAATAAAGAAATTATTAATTAAGAAAAATAATAAAGACATCGATTTGAAAATTTTAGAACACTTATAAAAAAATATTTTAAACCTATCTATAAAATTTCTGAAAGTCGAACGGTAGTTTTTTTTAAAAAGATTTTCAAAAAACTAACGGTTTTTGGTCTGCTTCGACTATAGAAAAACAGTGCATCCTGATCTCTGCCCGGCACGAATCTCCTAAAACATTATTATGCCCAGTTTAGTACTAACTCGGTACTAACTGTCCGATGTCAATCTCTACATTGTACAAGTTACATTTCTGTATTGATATTGCCAAACTAATATCGGTACGTGACGCACATTCTCGTTAAAGCTGCATTAATTGAAAATAGCTCATATTTTATAGTTTTTGGATAAATTTTTTAAACGGACCTGTAAGCCTGCTAAATTTTTTTATCGGCCCGGCCCCGTCCGTATGGCCCGTTCAAATGCCCGTCAAAATCCTGCCCGGCCCGTTTATTTTGATTGTCTGTCGGGCCCGTTAGAAAATTCTGAACCATTTCGGCGCCGGCCCGGCCCAATGCATCTCTAGCTAGATTTCAATGGGAATTGGGTCATTCAAATTAGCATATGATTTTTTCCAGTTTTTAACTCCATCTTCCAGTGCAAAGGGCCTATTTTTAGACCCAATATCAACCAAGTCTTGTTCATCCAATTTGGTTTTCGATTGTCTTACAGTTTTTAACTCTACCTTTACCGCTAGGGAGTATTTTTATCTGAAGTTTCATGGACCCGATTTCTGAGCAGAGTTGCCAGTGGGCTATTTTTTTTAATTCATATTTCTTGATTGACACCAATTTTTTCAACTGGTAAAATTCCTCCTGTTTTTCGCCTTAATAGATATGCCATTAAGATGGAATTGTACAATACAATTTCAAAAAAGTGGTGGCAATCAAGAAATCCGAATTAAAAAATGTAGCCCACTGTCAATGTTGTTTCTGAGGAATTTTAATCTGTCAACGGGGCAAGGACCCGAGCAAGAGATTCATTTTGAACGAGATAAATTTGAATGGAGGTTTTTAGGGGTTACAGATGCGTGCATAGCACGCAAAGTCAAGAAAAAGAAAAAAAATAAACACGATTTTACGGAAATTGTACTGGTAATCGGGATGCCAGTGCAATTTACTGTTTTTTAACGGAAAAATTCCCGTACATTTCATAAAGAAACGGAAAATTTTCTAGAATTTACGGAATTTTTCCCGTTAAAAAACAGTAAATTGTATTCGCGTTCCGAACACCAGTGCAATTTCCGTAAAATCATCGGATTTTTTTTTTCCACAGTGTACACTGTCGAAGGCAGTGGAGATACATACCAGAGATTCATTTCTGAGAGGTTATTTTTGTTTCTTTTCAGTTTTAATATGAATAGAGGTTTTAAACATTCGCGGTTCGTCTGGAAAAATTGTCGAGTGGGTGAGCAGTAAACAAATGAAAAATGTTATTTTCATACCAAAAATATGATTACAAGTCAGCAACAAGCCTTTTGATTTATAAACTGGAGGCTAGCCAATGAAGAATCTCCATCAGCAATTAACAGTTATGGACATCTCCATTTCCCTCATCTTCACCAATTCCTCCAAACATTCATACACAGACGTACACGCACAAAAAAAAAAAAAAAAAAAAAAAAAAAAGGCCAACAATTCTTATTTATTATCAAAGAGTATGTGAAATATTTTCCGTTTAAAGCTCCTCTTAATCCTTTTTCACTTCAATTTAGGTACATATCTTAGGTAAAAAGTGCGTCGAGCTATTCCCAGAAACATTTCTTTCTTCATTAATTGGATATAATAAAGTATCTTACTAAAGAAAACATTCATATGCCAGACACACATACGAAAAGAAAAAAAACTAAATGTTTTATTTATTGTCTAAGTACGTGAGATAATTTCAATTTAAACCTCTCTCAATTTGGCGCCCCTTGGCCTCGGCGCCCGGGGCGACCGCCCCCCTTGCCCCCTCTTAGCTACGCCACTGAAATCCATTAGTTCCTGAGATACTACACATTTTCCAAATTTGGCCATATCTTCGGTGCTAAAACTTGAAATTTTCAATCCTTATCTATATATATAAAAGAAAGTCTGGATTTCGTATTAATCACGACACAAAAAAATCTACCGAACCAAAAATCTTGAAAATTAGGGTAAAAATACTTTTTATAACATCGAGTGCCGCTAAGAAGGTTTTTTCGAAAATTCCACCCCTAAGAGGGGTAAAAAAAAAGAACGAACTTTTAAAAAAATCCTTAAAAATCGTCTTTTGTAGTTGTTATTCAATTGATATCATATTTAAATGTATTTTTTCATGCTGAATCGAATGGTACTAAGCAAGTTCTTTTAAGCCCATTAGTTCGTGTGGTACTTCACATTTTCCAAATTCGGCGATGTCTTCGTCGCTAAAACCTGAAAATGTCAATCTATATATTTAAAAAAAAGTCTGGATTTCGTATTAATCATTGTACAAAAAAAAATCTATTGAACCTACAATTTTGAAAAAGAGATCTATAATCAGGTTAACATGATTATATACGCTATACTTAATTATCTCAATATATATAAAACGCAAAGTGAAATTTCTTTCCGGCCGCTTATAACTTAAGTTCTACTAAATAGATTTTAATGGAACTTATATTGTATAGTATAATTTTTCAGAAATTTTGTAATAAATAAAATATAGTATTCTACGTTGTTTGATTGACTACTTATGGAGATGTTTTAAATCAGATGAACCCAATTACAAAAGGATGGCTTTATTTGAAAGGTTCCACTGAATGAATTTTTATTTGATTAAAACTGTTAACATGCTGTCCGCTACGTCATTCCTTGGTGACTAACATTCAACTTTCCGTTTAGATTACTGACTTTTCACCTATGACAAACAGACTAAAATATGACATAAAACTAAAAATTACTATGGTATAAAAATTTCTTTTGATTCAAAGTTTCTTTAAAAAAAACTGACCAACGTAGTGGGCGAAGGCTGCTAGTTTTAGTATAATTGCTACATAAAAAATTAGCACATTCGGAATATAATTTCAATAGATATTAATAAAAATATGAAAATATAATTCAACATTAGAAACACTAAGTTATGAATGCTTATAATTCCAAAACTTACAATTCAAATGACTTGAAATTTGATGTCTAGGCATAGTTTGAACTGAAGTTTTGAATATCTTGATAAAATTTCGAATTGCCTTTGAAAAAAAAATATGTTTGGGTTTGTTTTAATATGTAGGCGCACCAGGGGTCGATTTAGAAAAAGAAAGTTGCATAGCAGTAACTGCTATACAAAGTCAGTTTTGAATAGCAGTTAGACACTTTTGTATAGCAAGTAAAAAATCGCTAACGTAACTTTTAAATCTTGAAAATTTACAAAAACATAAAAATAAAAAAAGCAATATTTAACCAAAAGTATAAATGAAAGTATATAAAATTATACAAAGAATAAAAAATAAATGATAACTCACCTACCCAATATAAATTACTTAGAAAATCAGAAGCTGGCTCTTGAATGACTTATAGGTCAATTTACCTTCGCCACAGGTCAATTAAATATATGTATCAACTTACCACAGTACCAATTCTTAAAAAATATATTTTTTGTGAGGGTCAATATTTTTTAATAAGCCATAAACTCAGAAATACATTTTTTGTAATTTTAAATAAAACATAAAGCGGAAAAGAGAAAAAAAATGAAATCTTCATTTAAGTTAAATACACAAGTATTATTACACAAAAAATACCTCTAGTTCATATTATTTACAGACTATTTACAAAATAAAGGGTGTGGGAAATATGCATCGCAATGATTGCGATTTCATGCATTTCTTGGATCACATTTTAGTTAAATTTGAATCGCAAATTGCGATGCGATACCGCTTAAATCGAACCTTGAGGCGGACACTTAAGAAAATTTAATATGCGTCATTTAAAAGCAGATTTTATGTCCAATCATTTGGTACCAATACCTTTTTTCTACGATAATTTTTTAAGGAGTTAGTAGGGGATGTTTACTTTGTTTTTCCATGACTGGACTTCATTTTGCAATAGCTCATATTAATCGGTGCAGTTTTATGTATTTTCGTATTTTTCTTCAGTGAGTTCATTAGTTTATTAGTAATGCAGTATTGCAAAACCGTTCTCAACTGCAAATTTTCTGATGTCGGTAAAAATACTATTTTATTGATTATTGATATCAGTAAAATAAATGATAGTGTCGATATAATGTATATAATCATAGCTGCCAACTTTTACGCATTTTCTGCTACCATTAAAATTGTACAGAGATTTTCCATTTTTTTAATCATATGATTTCAACGATTAAATTAGACAATGTTTACTATAAAATTTTTGTGGGAGGAAAAATGCGTAAAAAATTGGCAGCTGTGTATGACATAATCAATTGGCCATAGCATCGATTAAATCGATAAAAATATTGACATTGCTCATCACAAATTCACTTGTAAAATAAAATAAAATAAAACTATTATAGTTTTAGAATTTTAAAAAATGACTATTATATTTATATTCTGTAACTCGGAAAATTCGGCTGTGATCACCCAGTGAATTTAATATCATGTTAACCTTTAACTATGTTAGCGGTCTCACAGACAATGCTTTTTTCAAGTGTTATAATTTAACTTGTAATTTTCAGTTTAACTACAAACACTACGGAAATTTTGTTTCATTTTGAACTTTAGTATTATCAGCAGTGACTTTTAAATAGGTGAATGTTAATTATAATAGTCTTGTACAAAAAGTTAAGTACAAAAATACCCTCCTATGAGTTATTCATGCCTTTTATTCACCTTTCAATCTTGCGGTCTCAGAGACCGCTTCAAACTAGTTTCATTACCATTTATGTCACATCTGTTAAAGGTTAAGTTTAATTGAATAAAGGCTGATGTTTCACAAAAATATTATGGGAATTTTTTTATATTCTCTCTCTTTCAAACACACAATTTCTAACCAAATATCTTCCAAATCTTAAAAATATTTTCTTTTAATCTAAACATTCAAGTATGGATAAACTTTTATAAAATCTGCCAATTCAGTTTTAAACCTAAGACTACATTATTGATTTGGAAACCGTATGTCAAACGAGTTGTAGCTCAACATTACAAATATGGTAATTTGCATTGTTTGGTAAATTATTCAGTTTAAATCTTACGGAGATATCAGTTGTCACGCACAAATTAATTGAGATGAACTTTTGAATTTTATTTAACTGCTAGCGGCATTATACTAATGAACAAGATTAGCGCTGAAATGTGGAAATGGTGTTATTAGTAATTGGGATATATAGAAGAGAATACTTTTCATTTATGGAGTTTAGAGTTAATTAGTGTTTAATAATTATGTTTGATTTAATCACGATATTTAATTTCCCCCCCCTCTCCTAAAAAGAAAAAGATTGCGGAAGTTTTAACCCCTTGGGGACGAGCGATACGTACCGTAAACAAGTTGGAAATTGCACGTGAAGCGTGCAACTGAGGTGCGTTCGTACGATAACGAAGTTTTAAAAATTTTACTTTCATATATCAATCTCATAAAATTGTAAATCCCATAAAATTGTAAATAGTGGATTACAATTAAAACGCTCATCAAACAATGTTCTTCTTATACCATTATGTAATGGAATACTTTTGTGTGGCCTTGTAAATCAATAACAAATGCTGTTTGCACCACAAATTATGTAAAATGTATATTATAATATGTATTTTATAGTTGCATAAAAATTTTATTAAGTTCGAATGAGTGTAACACCATTAAAATGCATTTGAAACATTTTTCCCCATAGACCGTAATATAACAGAATACTTTTGATTGCCCCTGTAACTGATCTATGCATTCGATTTTCATAAAATTTGAAATAAATCGATAAAATTATGTAATAATTATGTATTTTAAATTTCAAACCTATAAAATACATTTGAAACTTTTTCCCCATTGACCATAATGTAATTGAATACTTTTGATTGCCCCTGTAATTGATCTATGCACCTGATTATCAAAAAATTTAAAATAACTCGACAAAATTATGTAATAATTATGCATTTTAAATTTCAAACGATTAAAATGCATTTGAAACATTTTTTCCCATTGACCGTAATGTAATGGAATACTTTTGATTGCCCCTGTAATTGATCAATGCATCCGATTTTCATAAAATTTGAAATGACTCGACAAAATTATGTAATAATTATGTATTTTAAATTTCAAACGATTCGGTTGGGTAGTTTTTGCGTTGTTATATGCGGACAGACAGACGGACGGACTGAACGACCACTATAGGTGCTACGTATTTACATAATTACGAACGCACCTAAAAAGGCTTAAGAATCCTTGTTTATCCCCACCAGTAAAATTTTACTGTAAAATTTGCTTTGTTTAACTTGAGCGATTTAATAAGTCACAAATTTATGTCTTTAAAAACCGGTGACAAAGCATTAAAAAGCAGTATAAAATATGCTTTTTTAAAGAAAAAATACTAACCGACTTCAAAAAAAGAAGCAAACTTGGTGACAACTTGGCGTTAACGCATATGAATGCATAATTTTAATATGCTTATGATTTGAAAACGGTTGCAACAGTGAAAGATAATTTGCGATAAATCATTTTTTTTTGTCAAATTATAAGCATATTAAAACAATGCATCCATATGCGTCAGCGCCAAATTGCTAGAACAAACTAACGTCAATCTGCTTTCGCTAACTTTGCAAAATCTATCTAAATCTCGCCGTTTGTTCAATCCAGATTTCTCACTTTGAAGAAAAAAGATCTCGTATCTAAACATTAGATCTAAACATTTGTGAAAAATTTTATTAGATAAATAGAAAAGTATTTTTACGAAATAAATTAGTATTTATCTAACACTGTACAAACATGTCTTTTTTACTTCCTTTATACTGTCATGTCGGTAACAAAACTAGTCGTTGGAGGCCACCGTAATACTTATCCATCATGGATATGCATTAAATAATATATGAAAACATAACATATGTAAACAATTTATAAAATGCATCACAATTCCAAAATAAAATATAAACGTATATTTAAGTATTTTTAACACATCATTATGCTCTATTAATGAATTTCTGATGAACCAATTTCGATAAATTGTATGAAACGCCAAACTATTCCAGTAGCACTGAATTGCATAAAAGAAACATCCTTATAACTCTAAAAATAATTATCATATTCACTAACGGTTTCTTGCATCGAATTAAGAGTCTCATTTGCAATTAAAAGATATCTTTGAATTGAAATTTGAATGAAATACAGGATCATGAAAAATCAAAGAATGTGAAAAACAGGATTAGAAATATCTCGACAACTAATAATCCGATCTACTTCGTTTTTTATGCAAAATTTGTGTTAATTTATTGCCTTTTACGTCCACTCTTTAAAATAAAAAAAATCGAAATTTTTTATGCACCTTTCATCAGAAAAAACTTTTCGGAAGTCCGAAAAAATAGTTCCGGATAATCGAGGTTACTGATATTAAATAGGCTTCGTCCCATTCTTACATACTAAGCACATACGAAATTTCAAGTCTCTATCTCAATTTGTTCGAGAGATAGAGCGGTTACAGACAGACAGACAGACACACAGACGGACGGACGGCAAAAATTTTTTTCTAAAAATATGTTTTTCGGAATCTCCAGTGTCCAAAACGTGTAAATCCGTCAAAAAAAATTTTGTGATTTTCAAAACGATTGCAAGACTTACCCTATACTACGTATAATGGGTAAGTAAAAGGCTAACGTTACGAAGCAGTTAAAAAATGGCTTTTAATTATTTTCTGTAAAACAGAAAGTTAGGTTGTGATCACCTAATAAAATTAATATCATGTTAAGTTAAATTGAGTAAACGCATATGTTACATCAAAATATAAAGAAAATTTTATTCCCCTATCACTCTTTTTCACAGACGTAAACAGTTTCTCTCCAAATCTCTTCCAAAACCTCAAAATATTTTCTTTTAATCTAAACATTCAAATACCGATAATCTTTTAGAAAATATCTCAATTCAGTTTTAAAACTAAAAATACATTATTGATTTGGAAAACCATATATGTCAAACAAGTTGAAGCCGAACTTTAGAAATATTGTAATTTGCATTGTTTGGTAAATTATTCAATTTAAACGTTATAGAGACAACAGTTGCTACGCACAAATTAGTTGAAATGAAGTTTTGGATTTTATTTAACTGCCAGCGGCATTGTACTAATGAACAAGATTAACGTTGAAGTATGGAAATGGTGTTATTAGTAATGTAGGATATGCAGAAGAAGGGAATAATTTTTATTTATGCAGTTTAGAGTTAATTAGTGCTTAATCATTGTGTTTGTTTTAACCTTTCTACCCTGTTGAAATTTTACTCAAACTTGATTAAAATATTTCATACCAGAATTTTTATTTAAATCCATTTAACTCAATTATTTAACTTAAATCTTTATGTTATTTATTTAATTTACTTTATGAAAAATTTTCTGGTTTGAATTGAATGAAACGCATTATTGGACTGGGTGGATTAGAGCCATTCAGGGTAGGAAGGTTAATCACGATATTTGATTCCCAAAGAAAAGATTGCAGAAGTTTTGATAATAACATTTATGAAATGTAAAGCTTTGATGTCATCTAAACATTTGTGAAAATTTTTATTCGATAAATAGAAAAGTATTTTTACGAAATAAATTAGTATTGATCTAACACTGTAACAACCTAACACTGTAACCTTTTTACTTTCTTTATATTGCAAATATTTCATAACAACAGAGAGACAAGAAGTCAAGAAAAAATACAGCCAAGAAAAGAGGAATTACCAGTACTTTCTTATAAAAAATACTTTGAGTCATATAAAGGGGCCCCACCAGTGGCCGAGAGGTTCTGACCTCTCAACTGGTAAACCGCAGGTGCTGGGTTCGAACCCAATCGCGGCCGTCCGCCTAACTGTTCGAAGTTTTCGTGGTTTTCTTCGAACCTTGCGTAAATACGGGTTAGGTTCCCCTAGAAAGACCCCCCACGAAGGGCACTCCCTCCCTGGTCCTATATCCCTAGTGTAGATAATCGGACGACAAAAATAAATAAAACCATATAAAGGGATTAAATAAAACGAATTTCTCTTTCGCAAATTTTTGGTATTTAACTCGTGCGTTCGTAATTGTGTAAATACATAGCACCTATAGTTGTCGTACAGTCCTCCGTCCGCATATAACAGCGCAAAAACTACCAAACCGAATCGTTTGAAATTTGAAATATATAATTATTAGATAATTTTGTCGAGTCTTTTCAAATTTTTATGAAAATTGGATGCATAGTTAAATTACAGAGACAATCAAAATGATTCCGATTCATTAAGGTCAATGGGGAAAAAAGTTTCAAGTGCATTTTAATGGTCTTACACTCTTTCGAACATAATAAAGTTGATATGCATCTATGAAGTATATACTATAATATACATTCTGTACAATCTGTGGTGCAAATAATATTTCTTATTGATTTACAGAGTTACACAGAAGTATTCCATTGCATAATTATATATTGAGACATTGTTTGGTACGCATTTTAATTGTATTAAACTATTTAATATTTCATGAAATTGATTTACGTAGCACAGAATTATACCAAGTTATAGTCATCGTTCAGTCTGTCCGCATACAGTAGAGCAAAAACTACCCAACCAAATCTTTTGAGATTTAAAATGCATAATTTTGTCGCAGCAATTAAAATTTTATGAAAATCGGATGTATAGTTTAATTACATTGACAATAAAAATTATTCCGTCACATTACGGTCAATAAAAAAAAATTAGTTTCAAGTACATTTTAATGATGTTACGCTCTTTCGAATATAATAGAATTGACATGAATCTATGAAGTAGGTACTAGAATATACATTCTGTACAATTTAAGATACAAAGAATATTTATACTATTTTACAGGACTACTCAAAAGTATAACACTGCATTATAGTATACTGCGAAATATTGTTTGAGGTGTGTTTTAATTATATTAAAGTACTAGCGGACCCGACAAACGTTGTCATGTCAGCGACAAATGTTGTCCTTCTTGGCACCGACTCCAGAAAATCAAATAAATGTACGTAAATATAGTAATACGCACGATAAACACTACGCTCTTAATTTAATTTCTTATTACAATTATATAAGGAAATTATTTTTCACTTTGCAGTAGTTTTTGAAGTCGGTTCAATTTTTGATAGAAAAGTTTATTTTTCTCTTTTTAGTTAAAAGTTAACGATTTTCTGAAGTCGGTTAATTAAAATAGAAGAAATATTATTGTAAAGCATACACGTTTGTCAGGAGTGGGGTTCGAACATGCGATCTCTTTCTTCAAGAAGCAGAGCTTAAATCTGGCGTCTTAGACCGCTCGGACATTCCGTCCGCACTCTATTCATCGAACTTATTCAACACATTTAATTAGCGAAAAATCACTAACTATTAGTTTTTGCCTTGTTACTAAAAAAGTACTGAATCAATTTCGATGAAATGTGAATCTAAACCATTCTCGAACCCACTGGAAAACACACACAAAATTTCATTAAAATCGGTCCAGTCGTTTAGGAGGAGTTCAGTGACATACACACGCACAGAAGATTTATATATATAAAGATTCATATTTTATGAAATTGATATACGTTGCTGCGGTTTAATACAAGTTACTTCATGTATAATAAAAAGCATTTTGTATTCATAGGGATACAGAAAAGATTTCGGATACTGTATTGTATCCGAAGTACTGTATATTTTAAAAACTTTGTTATAGTACGAACGCACCTCATTTACTACGTCTGACGTGCAATTTTCAACTTGTTTATGTTACTAGCAAACTGGTTGGCGGCTGCAATTCATGGAATTGATTGCTGAAATTCCAGGATTAGACTTAATTCGAGTAGCACATTAAAATACATCTAGTCTTCTGTGTGGTTTTGTCCGTGTGGTGTAGTCTTATATCTTTGTGGCTACTACGTGCAGATTTTATTTTAGTGGTTGATCGATAGGTTTACCATTGCTTTTTAATGCTCCCAAAGGTACAAAAGCATGGTGGACTCGAAACAGGGAAACACAATGGTTAAACCACACAGTAAAAACAAAATACCCAAATTGGGTTGGAAGATTTTTGGATACAGAATTGTTCCAATTTGGAAAGTTCAGTTTGTAGCACAAAATCGTTTTAAATAAGTCTGATTTTTAATGAAATTAAAACAATTAAAATATCTTAGATAGTATATACACTATACCTCACAAATTTTGATTAATTTAATGTTAATAAAGATCTGCTCTGTTTAGAACCATTTTGGGTTGTCTATTTTGGAAACAATACTCTACCATTTTGGAATCCTTACTGTACCATTTCAGGAAAATTACTATACCCAGAAATCTTTCAACCCATTTTGGGTCTTCAATTTTTACAGTGCACCAGTCAACCATTAAAATCGGATTTGGAAGTGTTTTTCATCAACATATGACTTGGAAGACTAGTTGCATTTTAATATGCAAATCGAGTTTTGACTAAGACTGGAATTTCAACTGTCAACTCGATGAGGGGATGGTTTAAGCAGTCACCTCCTGGTCTAAAGTATTTATCAATGTTTCGACCACCAAAAGATTGCAGGTCAGTTACACTGACCGTAGGCTTTGATGACAGCAAATTCTCTAGTCAGGTTTGCAGATATCAACACATTTTCTCTTTTAGTGAAATATATCTATGTTTACAGCACCTGAATGTTTACCAGTATTGCAGATAGTTTCGGTGGCATTGGGAAATGACGGAAGAAAGCTTAATGTTACCGCAATTAAATTCAATGGAGAGGGGGTAAACAAAAACCACGAATAGAGTTATTTCTGTTTACATTTTTTAGAAAACACTTTAATTGTCTCAAAATTTCTTATTTTATTTGATGTTTCTAAATCATAATAATTCATTTAGAATAGAACATATCTGTATCTAAAAAAATACTATCACTATCATTTAAAAAATCTTATCTGTCGGTTTTTAGCTCAAGGGCATTGATGTCAGCGCTGAAAGTTGCATTTTTACTTAGAACTCATTTCATTTAAAAATTTTAAGTGAACTCAGCATTTTTCCATTCTTAGTTTTGAAGAAATGTATGTTGCGATAAAAATGATATCTTGTCTGTAGGATATTGTGCCACAAAATACCCAAAGCAAAAGGAAAAAATACATATATTTATTAAGGATAAATTATGAAACACTTTACAAGACATCCAGAGTACCGTATTAAAACTTCACCGTATAATAAGATGATGAAAGCTGATATCTTAGTAAACAATTTGGTAAACGCATAATACATTTGAAAAACAAGTGTTCTAAATTATCATCTGCAGTCTGAAAAGCATTCGAATTTTTTGTACAGTCCTGTATATAATTTATAGAATATATTAAAATAATATTTAAAACATGTTAAACTTAAAAACCGATATCGTGATTTCAAACAGACTTGGAGCAATTACTGTACACAGAAAATACTATAACCGAATTCTTCTGAGTTCCTGTAAATGAGCCATAAATACTATTCAAGTGTTATTCTATAATAAGCATCCTGTAAGGTACATCACATCAGTGATGTATATCTGTTCCAATACGTTATGAATAGCATAACATCATTAAAATAAATTACAAACGGTTTTCTCCATAGATCCCGAAATAATGGAATTCTTTTGAAGTTCCCTGTAAACCAACTACAAATGCTACATTATTTAGAGTATGTGCAGACAGAAGGCATACGGACAAATCGAATTCCAAGACATTTTTCAAGTATGGTGGAAAGTGTTAAAAAAGAAAAAAAAGAATTAGTAATGACTTAAAAACATAGTTGAAAGCAACTGAATATATTAATAAAATTCTCTTCGTATTATGATGTTTTATTCAGTCTAATAATTTTTTATTTTTTACATTTTCTATGATCTTTTCTTTCCCATTTTATTTTACATGAAACATCAGAATTATTTTATGTTTGAACTTATCATTACTTTTATATTGAAATTTATCAAAAATATTAAAAGTTCTTTAATCAATAAACTCTCTTAAATTTTTCCGCAGGAGTTTCAAAAATAATTTTGAATGAAAACTTTTCTGTTACGTCATTTTCATATGCATCAAAATTCTTCATTAAATTCAGCAGGCGTATTCATCATTAATTTTCTTTAGAATTGAAAATTATTATGCACCCCACAACTTGTTTATCAATGAACTCTTTCTTAAATTTTACTGTAATAATGTTACAGACGATTTTATTTAAAATCTTTTCTGTTATGTCATTTTGATTTACTTAAAATTCTTCATTAAGTACATTTGAATTTAGAATTCATTTGTTTTAGAATGAATCATTAATTTACATTAAATTGTATCATAAACATAAAAAAATCTTTAATTAATGAACTCTTCTTTAAGTTTTCTATATTAATAAAATAACAAATCGCTCTGTGTGTGTGTGTGTGTCTGTGTGTGTCTGCGATAGTTAGCGAAAACTACGGGACGTACGAAGCTCAAAATTTTTCTGAGAGTAGCCCAATATCTCTCTTGATGCACCTGACGCTCAGAATTTCAAAATTCTATTTATTAACTGAGTAATTAATTAAATTCCAAACCTCACTCTCATAAAAAATCTTCAAAAATTTTTTAGCTTTTTTCCTTTTCTTTCTCTTATGGTTGGTTGGTTGCATAAAATTTTCGCAGAAATAATTTTTAAATCTGACAAGGAAGGTCTCCATTGGGGGCATACTCAGAATTTTTTGAAAAAAATACGAATTAAACTACTCATGTAGGTAATAAAGGATCAGTGAAAATTTGCGGCGGAATTACATTATTAGATATGTAAAAAAAATAAAATAGTTTGGAATAATTGGCGTGAAAAGCTGAAAGCGACGCGGGATTTGGCGTACAGTGCATTTCCTCGCCAAAAGCAGACGATTTTAACGAATCTGAAAATTGATTTCAATTGACTTCACTGTTAAAAATCTGCAGCATTTACTGCAACGTCACTCCACTACTTTTAAAGAATATCTCTCTTCTGACCAATGAGAATGCTCCATAGCACCGTGAATTGGCCGTGTCATACACTGTTAAAAATCTGCTGCATTTTGTTGCAACGCACTCCTCCGCTTGTATATAATATCTCTATTCCAAGCAATGAGAAAGCTCCATTTCACGGCCAAGTAACCGTTTTCTATACAAGCAAGGGAGTGCGTTGCAACAAAATGCAGCAGATTTTTAACAGTGTATTTTTCAATTTGGAACAATTTTAATCAATTTAAATTGTGTTTTAAATGATAAAATATATTAATTTCATTTTGTTTAAGTACGTATAAACGTATGTGACAAAATTACACTTAAGTAAAAATGCAAAACTAAAATTACTTAAACTAAATTTATTTAAATAAATTGAACATAGAAAGTTTTTTCTTTAAAAAGTATTCGAAGCATAAAAGCGTATTTTTCAAAATTTCGTTTTTTCGTCAACCGGAGATAAATCGCCAAATAAACGAAATTTTTATTATTTTTTTACGGACGTTATAAGGAGATTCCGCCGAAATGTTTTTTATAAACATGTATAACTATATGAGAAGAACATTCTGTAATTTTTTCAGATTTTTCTGAGTATGCCCGTATGGAGACCTTCCTTGTGAGACCGACCTTTAAAATTTATAGACTGGAAAAATGTCAATTTAAATGAGGATTTTTTTTTTCTATTACAGCTGTTGTACGCCATGGAGGAAAAAGATAGGTGGTTGCGAAGTAAACCGAAAAAAAGGAAGGTTTGCAAGAGGAAACCATTTATCGCTGAAATTTTAATGTCTCAAAATAAAGCGCGAGGAAGGAATTTTGTATTAATAAGACGGATTGGAAGAAATGAATTACAGCTGAAGCATATTTTACGAAGAAATCGTAATTTTTTTTAAATGTTTTTTTCTATTATATTATTTATTAAAATAAATGTTTGCTTTTAAAATAATTGAAATTAGAAAATTAAAAATAATTAAATGTCAAAACAAAATTAAATAAAATATTGAGAACATATAATTTGAAGTAAAAAATTGTATTACTAAAAGTTTTCTCTTTTTTTCAGAAATTTTTAATACTTTATAACGTAGATGAAAAATGTTTATGATTTAACAACATATTTATAATTCCATGTCAATATATAAAATATAGTGATTAAAGAGTCTTTTAAAATCATGCATGAACACTTAAATAATAATATTAATCTAAAATCTAGATTTCAGAGTGCAGACGAATTTAAGACATTAACGAAAGAATGTTGATTTTTCAAGCAAAGTCTTAAATGATGCTTTTATATCGATATTTCAAAGTCATATGATAAAAATAATCAAATAATTCTTGCCTATGATTGATCTAATTGTATCTTTCATGCATTCTGATCGTGTATTACAGGCAATAATGGCACAAAACGTTATTTTTTAAACGAAATTTTAGTCATCTATTCAATAACAGTTTAAAAGGTAAAAAACAAAAACAACGAAATACTGGTTTAAATCAGTTTGAAATGATCGGAGTTTCAAAGCACATGGTTTTGTTGGTGCTTATTTGGACTTAATGTCGCGGATTTTAGAGTTACATTTTTTGCGTTACCCCAAGACATTATACTGCCACTCTATTAATTTCTTTTTACTATATGGTTGTACGCATATTTTTGGCATTTCGAACATTAGAATGTATGAGTCATTAGCTGTGTTGCAGTAAAAAACATTACACAACACTTTTCTAGGAGTTTATTTTTTTAATCATTGATTAAATTTAAATATGTTCTATTCAATTTAAAATTGTAATATGGCTTTAATTTGTTATTAAAACAAAAATAAAATAGCTGTTTCGCGTACAATTTTTTTTATCCGCAAACGATTCATTCACCATAATAAATTACCAAATAGCTCAGTAAATTATCTATCAGAAATAGCCATAAAAAGAATAGTAGCAAAACTGATTATAACCTTAATGTTTAGACTAATTTAAACTTAACCCGATTCCAACCAGAAAAAAAAAAAAAAAAAAAAAACAGACCACACTCCGATCCGTGATACACAAAATTTCCGTGAGTATAAACCCAACCCTGACCTAAAAATTCTGTTTGGGAAAACTATGGATTTGATAACTGACCCGAACCAAATCTGAATCCCGCAAAAATGTTCAAGTGAAGCATAACCCGATTCAAATAAGGAAAAATAATTTTCGTGGGCATGAAATCTGACCCGAATCTAAATATTTTCTTTAAAAAAACCCGAAATATGACTCGAACGAAATCTGAAACCGATAAAAATATTCCAGAGAACTATAACCCGATCCCAGCAAGACAAAATACCCGTCATAAAGCCGACTCAAACCTAAAAAACTTCGTTTAAAAAATCCTGAATTTTGACCCAAACCACATCTAAATCTGACCAAAGTATTCGAAAGAACCAAAACCGGATTCGAATAAGACAAAATAATTTCCGTGGACATGAACCCGATACGAACCTAAAACTCCCATTCAAAAAAATACCTGAAATTTGAATCGAACCAAATCTGAATCTGACAAAACTATTTCAAACAAACGCAACCGGATCCAAACAAGACAAAATATTTCCATGGACATGAACACAATCCGAACCCAAAAAATTTCTTTGAAAAAATAGCGAACTGAACGAAATCTGAACTTGGCAGAAATATTCCAGTGAAGCATGTGCTTATTCGAACAAGACAGAATTATTTCCGTGAACATGCAAGAAGACCCGAACTCAAGAGGTATATTTGAATAAAAAACTCGAAATCTGAATTGAACCAAATCTGGACCTGATAAAAATATTCCAAAGAACTATAACCAAGGCAACACTAGATACTGGGCTTGCTCATTCCTTTCATGACGTCACAAAAGGTGGCTGAATGACATCCAGCGATTGGTACAAAACGATGGGTGCGTCACTTTAAGCCTTGTTTGTACCAATCGCAGATAGCGGCCAGCCACCTTTTGTGACGTCGTGATAAGGAATGAGCAAGCCCGGTATCTAGTGTAGCCCTGCTATAACCCAATCCAAGCAAGACGAAATAATTTCTATGGACATAAACCCAACTCGAACCTAAAAAATTCGATTTGAAAAGAACTGAAATTTGACCCAAACCACATCTAAATTCGACCAAAATGTTCGAAAGAATCATAACTGGATTCGAGTATGACAAAATAATTTCCATGGACATGAACGAGATCCGAACCTAAAAATTCTGTTTGAAAAAATACCTGAAATTTGAATTGAACCAAATCGGAACCTGATAAAAAATATTCCAAAGAATCGTAACCGGATCTGAATAAGACAAAAATTTTCCATTCACCTGAACCGAATCTGAACCTAAAAAAATTCTTTGAAAAAAATCACGAAATCTGAACTGAATCAAATCTGAACTTGAAAAAAAATATTCCAGTGAAGCATGTTCTTATTCGAACAAGGCAGCATAATTTCCGTTAACACGCAAGAAAACCCGAATCCAAAAATTCCATTTGAAGAAAAAGCCGAAATCTGAATTGAAACAAATCTGTTCCCGACAAAAATATTCCAAAGAAATATAATTGTATCCGAGCAAGGCAAAATAATTTCCATGGACATGAATACGACCCGAACATTATAACTCAATATCAAAAAATACCTAAAATCTGAACCCGACAAAAATGTTCTAATGAATCATAACCAGATCCGAACAAGACAAAATAATTTCCATGGACATGAAACCAATATATGGTTTGGTAACATTTAGGTTGCAATTACATTACGGTAAGTCTTTGATTATATTTAATATCCCGCTAGGTTACAGTTAGGTCACTGTTAAGTTAAAGTTAGGTTAAAGTTAAATCGCATTTGTTTTATGGTTAGAATAAGTTTATGTTACAATAAAGTGAAGGCTAGGTAACATTTATGTTATATTTAATTTACGGTAAGGTACTGTTAAGTCAAAGTTAGGTTACAGGCAGGTTATGGTTACGGTAAAAAAGTTTACGGTTAGGAATTTATCCATAGAGTGGACATTATGCATGATTTGATTAAAAATAACACTTACTTTTGTTAAATGGCTCTGAAATTATAATACTACATACCAACACTTTAGCTACGAGCGAGTATCGATTTCATTCATGGTATAGTCGGATTTAAGAGTGATATAATTAGTTTGAAATTCAAAATATTTCACTTGGGATTTCTATGTGAAAAAAAAATAATTAGTTACGTGACTTAACAGTGATTTTTGATAAATATCAACACTTTAACACGAAAGTCACGCAGTCGTTGGATACATATTCCCTCCCACATTTCTCATCGCTCATTTTGAGTATTTTTAGAGCTCAACATCAGCTGTTTTTTAAACCGATTTTTCACACAGTCAGTGGCCACGTATTTCAAACAATGCATTTCTGCATGTTTCGAGTTAATGATAAAATCATACAAATTTCAAGTTCGTTTAATATTGTTAATACGGACCCGGGCAATGCCGGGGGGGTCAGCTAGTATGAAATAATGTCACAGACGATTTTAAAAAAATCTCTTCTGTTATGTCATTTTCATTTTCATCAAAATTCTTTATTAATATATATTCAGCATTCATTTGATTTAAAATGAATTATTAATTTTAATTAAATTTATTAAAAACATTAAAAATTATTCAATCAATAAACTCTTCCTTAAATTTTCCAATAATAATATTACAGACGATTTTAAATAAAATTTCTTCAGTTAAGTCATTTTCACTCTCATCAAAATTCGTCATAAATATATAGTTGAATTCAGTATTAATTCAAAATTAAATTTCTTATTAAGTTATAGTGAAATTTATTAGAAACAAGAAATGTTTTTTAATCAATGAATTTTTATCGAAATTTTGCAGTACGAGTTCCAGACAATCTAAAATAAAAATTCTTCTGTTATGTCATTTTCATTTACATCAAAGTTCTTCATTGATGTATATTTAAATGCAGTGTTAATTTGCTTTAAAATGAATCACTAATTGATTTTAAAATGTATCATAAACATAAAAAATTGTTTAATCAATGAATCCATCAAAGTTCTTCATTGATGTATATTTAAATGCAGTGTTAATTTGCTTTAAAATGAATCACTAATTGATTTTAAAATGTATCATAAACATAAAAAATTGTTCAATCAATGAATCCTTCCTTAAATTTTGCAGCAATAATGTTAGACGATTTTAAATAAAAAATCTTTTGTTATGTCATTTTCATTTACATCAAAATTCTACATTACTGTACATTCATCAATAATTTAACTTAGAATGAATCATTAATATAAATTAAATTTATTCTAAACATTAAAATTTTTCAATCAATGAAGTCTTCTTTACGTTTTCCAATAATAATGTTACAAACACAGGCGATTTTAAATATAAACTCTTCTGTTATGTCATTTTCATATACATCAAACTTCTTCATTAATGTACATTCAGCATTCATTTGATTTAAAATGAATCATTAATTCTAATTAAATCTATATATATAAAAGAAAGTCTGAATTTCGTGTTAATCACAGCACAAAAAAATCTACCGAACAAAAAATCTTGAAAATTGGGATAAAAATACTTCTTATAACATCGAGTGTCGCTAAGAAGGGATTTTTGAAAATTCCACCCCTAAGGCGGGTAAAAAAAAGAACGAACTTTTAAAAAATTCCTTAAAAATTGGCTTTTGCAGTTATTTTTCAACTGATAACATATTTTAGTGTATTTTTTCATGCTGAATCGAATGGTACAAAGCAAATTCTTTTAAACCCATTAGTCCGTGAGATACTTCACATTTTCCTAATTTGGCGATGTCTTTAGAAGACTCTTTTTATCGATGACACAGTCTAAAATATGATATAAAATTAAAAATTAATATGATATAAAAATTTCGTTTCATTCAAAGTTGCTGACCAGCGTAGCGGGCGAAGGCTGCTAGTTTATTATAAACCTTAAAAACTATTCAATCAATGAACTCTTCCTTAAAATTTCCAATAATATTGTTACAGACGATTTTAAATAAAAACTTATGTTAAGTCATTATCACTCAAGTGAAAATTCATCAGAAATGATATTTGAATTCCGTATTAATTCGAGTTTGAATTTATTATTGATTATTAGAGAAATTTATTAGAAACATGAAATGTTTTTTAATCAATTACTCTTTCCGAAATTTTGCAGCAGGATATTCAAACAATTTTAAATTAAAATTCTTCTGTTATGTCATTTTCATTTACATCAAAGTTCTTCAGTAATATATAATTAAACACAGCATTAACTTACTTTAAAATAAATCATTAATTTATATTAAAATTTATCATAAACATAAAAAAACTATTCAATCAATGAACACTTCCTTAAAATTTCCAATAATAATATTACAGACGATTTTAAATAAAACCTCTTCTGTTAAGTCATTTTCACTCACGTCAAAATTCATCACAAATGTATATTTGAGATAAATCATTAATTTGTAATAAAATTTATCCGAAATATCAAAAAATCTATAATCAATGAACTCTTTCCGAAATTTTGCAGTAGAAGTGTTTGGGGAATATTTAAATGAAACTTTTTTTGGTAGGATGCCAAATTCTGGGCTGTATCCAAGATAGACTACGGCTGTACAAAGGGCATTCGGGTCCACTCTTTTTCATGGCAAACCTTCAGCACAATTTACACATGATGTGTTCGCATCTCAGTCGATAGAAAATTGTTTCTTGATCCTGAATATTTGACTTGAAACACACATAGCAATAGAGTAGAATTAAATCATTTGCTTTATCGTCTATTTCAAAAGAAAGACACAAATTAATTTATAAATATCTTAAAAATTTTCGGAAATAACTTTTGCAATAAAGATTTTATGATAGTGCAAATCTGTGACAGTGAAACTTGTATACATGGTTTTCCAAAAATAACGATCCATTTTTGTGAAAACACTAATCTATTTATTTTTTTCTCAGGTGTTTGAAGAAATGCTTTCCATAGAAAAAGGAATAACAATTTTTTACTGGAAACTGGGTGATAAAACATATGAAGAGATTCATCAACTATATCATTGAAAATACGGAAAACAGCCACCATCAAAGGTCAATATCAGTCTACTTGTGAACAAATTCAGATGAATCGGTAGTGTGGCGGATGAAAAACATCCTGAACGATCATCAGCATCCGACGATACGATCAAGAACATTCATAAGGCAGTTGAAAGGAGCCCATGTTCACAAGTAGCCCGATATTGGCCCTTGTTGGTGTCTGATATCTGTATTTTCGATGGTACAGGCATAGACTTCTCATATAACTGGACTCAGAAATAGCAACCTTTTCTTGAACCCCACCTCCCCACCATCACGTGATGGTGGAGAGAATGCGCGCCAAACCGGTTTCTCCCGCCGATCCCACCATCCAACAAGACCTATTTCGACTGCGCTACGTTTCTTTTATTATGAGAATGAAAGCAGAAAATTACCAAGAAGCGATCATCGGCAAAAAAGACACCCTTTAAGCGATGAAATCTCGGAGGTCCATGGTTCAAGAATCCCCGCGAAGAAAACAAAGAGGTCAATTATCTAATCATTCCTTATCTAAGGGTACAGCTTACCTACCTCTTCAATTGTTTTCTAATCCAGTTTCCAGGAAATGATGTATATTCTTTTTTCTAAGGAGAGCATTTCTTTAAACACCCGTGAAAAAAATCAATAAACTTATGTTTTCATAGGAAAGGATCATTATTTTTGGAACACCCTGTAGAACAAAATCGATTTCTAAATGTACTTATTAAGATGTTCGTTAAACTTCAAAACCGGGTTAACTAAAAATCTATTTATAATATTCATCAGATAGAATATAGCTGAAGTCTTTAAAATAGCTTTATATTTAATAATATTGATAGGCATACAATAGTCAGGCACAAAATAAAAATAAAATCAGAAATAAATAGCACTTCCTCACGCAAAAACATCGAAATCCAAATTTAAATTCCTGTTAATAATTTTGTTGTGACTTGTAATTTTTCAACTCACAAGGAAGGTCTCCATACGATCATAGAAAAATCTGAAAAAAAATTACAGTGTGTCCCTCTCATGTGGTCACATTTCTAAAAAAAATTTCTGTCGAACTTCGATATAGCGTCCATATGAAAATATTTCTTAGTTTATCACCAGTTGGCCAAAGAATAAAATAAAAAAATTTTGCTTTCATGTCGAATTCTCTTTAAGGAAAATATTTTCATGTTGGAACTTGTTTAACTTAAATAAATGTGCAATTACAATTAAAGATTTGTCATACGTATTTATATGTATGTGAGTTATTATTTTTCTGTTCTTACTTCACTCTCGTACTAGCAACAACATGCATCAGCAGGTTCCCACGAAACATCTGGTGATATAGGACCCAATCTTTCAAGCCTATGTGCTGAGGTATAAATGTTATAAAATATGGCCCGGGAAAGTTTTGAGATGACAGAATAGAGAACTTTTCTAGCTCTGAAACGGAAAAGATGCCTCATTCAACCTTTTTAGCAATAAAGGCCGTAGTGTCGAGTAATGTCCGCTATTTCCCTCAAAATCCTCTTTAATTTTAAAGCGAAATATTGTATTTATCTCATATAATGTAGATTCGTTAAATTGCTATTTAGCATATGTCGGCGATTTATTATCTAACATAAAAAATATTATTTTATAGATTAAATATTATTTTATAAAGTTTAAAATAAAAGGAGGCGAGTTGATAAGGGCCATTTTTCGCCCATCAGTACCTAGATGTGACATACATTTTTTCCATTAGTATCCTGATGACAAGTAAGAAAATAATAATATCTTGAATGAAAGTTTAATAATTGATGGGGGAAAATGTAGATTTAAGTAAATATTATGTATATTAATGAACATAAACACTATTGTCATCAGTTTTAATCCATATAATAAATAGTAAATACAACAGTAAGTTTAAATTTAAGATGAATGGAGTTTATTAAGATCATTATTTCAATATATGAAATATCGGAAATAATACCAAAAAATAATAATAATAATAATCATAGTGTCAGACCCTTTGGACAATGTGTTTTAGATTATTTTCCTTATTGATTGCTTCACCAGAATCACTATTGGACTATCCAGCGGCCGCGTCTTGTAGTATATGAACATATTCAATATTTGTTTTTTTAAATTTTGGTTGAGCTATGGCACAAGTAAGCGAAAAACCATAATATGAAAGCAACATGCACCCAGTACTCTAGGACACTTGCGCTTACTTTACACTGACAATAACATTATGTTACGTTGTTTCGCTGTGTTTTTATCCAAGTATTATAGGTTTTAGAACATGTGTGCTGAAAATCAAATTTTGCTTACGAGAGGTGTCCCTTAGCATCCTCTGTTGAAAATTATTGCTGCTTATTTAAGAATCTTGGCATTTCATGTTCAATATCCCTTTCGTGCAGAAGTTTCAAACAATCCCTGTAAAATCTATCAATACATCATTAACATCTTATAACATCAATAACATCATTTGGCTTGAGCCGCTATCTGATATTAATGAATATTTTTTTTAAATATATTTGTAAGTATGTTAGTATAATGGTACTTTGAATCCACGAAGTAAGGACAGAAGACATCCAAAATGTAATTTGAAGTAGTGACAAATATCATACGCTTAACGAAAGGTCTTCCTTTGTATAACCAGAAGTAATGTCTCTGAAAGGAATAGTTCACACTATTCTAGATATAAATGTACGTGATATCGAAAGCAATCATCACAGTATAATAGTCGTCATCTGCAATGTACAATCTTCCTGCTGAAGGCCTCGTAAATTTTTCAATAACTGTTGTTCTCGTGATATGTTCCATTCTAAGGTGTTTTGGAACAACGTTCTAAATCAAAGCCTGGTTTTCATATTTTACAGAAGATATTATTATTTTTCTCATATTGAATAATGTAGACAGAACACCATGATAGAGACCATTTCTAAGTTTTACAAATAGCACTGCAAAACAAGTACGAGATGACCTCTTTTTTGAGGAACGTATTTTGGACTTTACTAGTTTAAAGATATAGTTAAAATCAAATACAATCTATTATTATAGCCAGGAGGGTATAATAATAGATTTCGGAAAAGTGGCCCGGTGTATCAAAATTGAGGCCTACTTTGCTACATTTCTGATATTGTTTTAAACACTTTCATGCATCGTATTTCATACATCGATGTATTCTCACTCACAGGACTTAAATCTTGCAGAGTCAATTTATTGATTTACAGCAGCGTTTTCCCGACGAAATGTAGATTCTAGTTTCTGAAAAGTCTTGAGTTTCCGTTGCTTTTGGTAGAATAACGAGGCATTTCTTACCTTTATATATTGTAAAACTAATTCAGTATTGATGTGAAAGTGAGGTATTGATGAATGTATATTAGGTTTCTCATTTGTGGTCTCATCGACAGTAATCGTTTATCATAATCATTTATTGTTACATCAGAAGAAGAAATAGAAGTATTTAGCCTGAAGAGCACGAGATACATATTATCTGCATTTAGAGCACTACTTAACACCACTCTGTAAATTTCAGATTTTCGAACATCTAAGTATCAATATAACTTTTCTGTTAGAACAGATACGAAATGTTTTCTGCCAGACTTTACAACAATGACATTGACATCCACGCATTATTTATTAGTAATTTCTTTAATAAATATTTACAAAAACAAGTTTAGAAAGCAACATTGGCGTCTGAACAACGTTAATACTTTTTTAGTACGGAAAAACAAATCTGAACGCGCTCCGATAGTAGTGAATTTGATTCTCTCCCATGATAATTTTTTTTTTCTTTAATAGATAGAAGCATACACTGAACCAAAATAAAATAATGCTCATATAAAAGCTTATAAAGAGTAGAATCATTGCATGCCAAAATTAATTGTGTTCATCGAGAGCTTCTTAATAAAAAATTAATTCAAAGACACAAAACACGTCAAAAATGCAGAAAAAAGGCCAAAACACTCTACTTTTGAGCTATAATTTCCATGACTTATTAATTTATTTAACACGTAAAACTTATATTAAACAAAAATACATATCTTTAACTATACAAAGCCACTGAACAATCATCTGAATTTGAAACTTTTTTTTCGGGTATATGATGGGCGAAAAATAGCCCTTATCAACCCACCTCCTTTATGTAGACATAAATTGCTCCCAACTGGAAATGAAGCTTCGATTCTAACCACTGTAGATTTGAATTCGATATTGTTTGTGCCGGAGACAACAAGAGAATATTGTCGTTACCATGGAAAGAACGATTTTTTAGATTTCGAAATGTATAAGGAGGCCTTTCTTAATAGGACAGCTACATTTAAAATATATTTAAAACATATACATCTACTGAAAGTGTGTAAAATTAAGTAATTACAGTAATACGCAAATTATATATATTATATAAACTTATAGAAAAATTAATCAACTGCTTCATGTTTTAAGTTTAAATTGATAAAGTCTTTGCATTGAAAAAGTCATTTAAATATAAATTTTAAATCTCTTGCATTTAGCGAGAATAAATGTTATTCGCCAAATCGCACCTTTTTTAGCCAAATAATGGAAAATATTTTATTTTTTTACAGTCTTTCAATCGGAATTTCGCCGCTAAATTTGACTGATCCGTTAATAGATAGATAAGTAGTTTCATTAGCATTCTTTTTCAAAATATTATCAGAATGCGCCTTAAAGAAAAATTTGTAATACTCTGTTATCCCCTCGACCAAAATATTATCGCCAAATTACAAGATTAAATGCCGAAAATGGATGATCGTGAATATTACATTCAATGACATTAGACACCAAATACGCATTTAAAACGTCATCAAGTGACTTCTATTTCGATTTTTTATTTGTATTTTTATTATTGTTTTACTAATTTATTTGTTCTTTCATTATTTAAAATAAAAATTATGTCAATATGCATAATTTGGCTATTAGTTTGGCGATTTGTATAATTTGGCGAAATTGGTCGACGGGATAACAGATAAGTACCGAAAAATTCCTCATCAGTGAAAAAAATCCAGGGTAGAATTTGAACACTTGATCTCTGGCTTAATCTGTCCCTGCACTTCCAACTGAGATTTCCTGAACAAATTTAGCAATAACGACTAACTACCACGTCAACGTTTGCCCCGAGTTAAGAGGATTCGGGAGATAAAAATCTCCAAAAAAATTTTTTTAAATTTATTGCATTCAAAATTTCTCTATTTTTTTAAAAAAAATTCTTAAAATGGCTTTTTAATCGTGTTTCTATCTTAATTAGAAGAGGAAATATTTTTTTTTTTTTGGGGGGGGGAGGGGGGTTGTTTTCAAAATCTACCTTACAAGCAATGGTAGTCATGGACTTCTTATGGAACTGCGTTTTTCTTCATGATGAGTTTTTTCACAATTTCTCGGATGTAAATTGTTATAATTCAGGAACCGTTAAACACAAATTCTTCAAACTTGAAACATGTCTTTTCTGATTATTTTATTTTAATTTTGATTTAGCAAATTTGGAAAAAAATATTTACTTGTAAAAATATGGTTTTTTTAAAATTAAAGTTACATTTTTTTAAAATTGTTTCTTTAAATATGTAAAATTCAATATTTTAACTCAATAAATAAAAATTATTTTAAAATATGTCCCGGAGCCCCTTAAGTCTGTGGTAAAAACGCTGTTTCTTCATATCTTTCGCCGTTGAAGTGGTTAATAACAATTTCTAGTCTCTTAACCTCGTTAGTCCTGATGTCGCCTGCCTGTAGGAGACTATAAAAGAGCACACTTTAAGTTAATATGAATGCTTCTAGAATTGTTAAAATTATTTCTAGACTTATTTTATAATAAATGTGCGAACATCATAAACATTGATTTATAGTCTGATACATCTTTGGAGAAGATGTGTTATAGTAATTTTATACTAGTTTTTGTAGCCCCACGTAATATTTGTTTCATGATTGAAGAGGTTTATCTCAAATAACTCAGCAAAATAATTGCAGGTAATGATACTCCAAGTAAACGATTTATATGTAACTTCACTTCATTAATTGAATACAAATATTCCAATGAATAAATAGTTTCAATTTGTTTTTAAATGCTTTAAGTGATCTATTAAAAATAACACAAAAAACTTATAGTTTTACATGTTTCATTGCATGTTCATGTTTTCGCTAAAATATCTTTAGCATTATTTATATTATATGGAAAAAATAGCTCATACGAATTGGAATTCTCCAACTGAATTGAAAAATAATAACTTTTACGATTTATTTATGAAATGAAAAAGATTCTGTTAAACAAACAAGAAGCAGTATTTCTACTTTTTGGAGAATTTAGTATTGCCTCCAATAAGGAAAAGAAATTATTATTATTACTGGATGGAACCCACGGAATTTCGGCGAAAGAAAATGTTTAAGAAGGCACTGTTTCATTGATTTATAATAAGCTTATAAAATTAGCTACAATAAAAAATTGTAACACTCAAACAAATACTATTTTAACCTAAATGTCGCTGCTCTTCTGTAAAGACATTCAAAATTCTTAAAGTGCTATTACACGTGTCATGCTGCAGGCGTCAAATTGCAGGCGTCTCCGTGTTATCCTATGGGACCAGGGGAGTCGCTTGGTAGCGCGCGATTCTCTTTTGTCGGAGCGTCTTTGACGCCTGGAACGAAGCGAGTCGCCAGTAAGAGCCAATCAAATGTTTGGAAATCCAAATGATGGTAAAGACTCTACTCGAACAGCCAATGAAATGCTAAGAACACGAAAAAACGCAGGCGATTTTTGTCGCTTGCAATTTTTACGTGTAATAGCACTTTTATAAAGCTTTGCGTTTTATCAGTGTGTGATTTCACTTTCTGAGCGTCTTGCAAATGGGTAATTTTGTAATTCTGTTTTCAACTCATTTTGATTTAAATGCTCAGAAAATATAATTCTTTCAGAGTTATATAAAAAAAAAACTTTATTACAAATATAAATGTAACCCTTGAGAGTATTAATTATTCTAAAATGTATTGAAAATTTACTAAATCTAAGAATTATTTTACCTTAATTATTGCTTTTATTACAGTGAAACCTAGAGCTTAGTGAACGGAATATTACGTTCCAAACACTTACAGGGTTCAATTGCATTATTCACAAAAGTGAAACATTTCCACCTGTGAAGACTTTCAAAGGGTGAAAATGGTGCACTTTTTAAACTTATTAAAGTTTTAAGACTTAAAATACATGCTTTTATTTTATATAAAATGAGTCATTCGCATCTGTTGAAAAATTCCGCATTTACGATCAGTCTTAAACAATTATAGAAAAGTATACACATGACCTCACTATCGCAAAATAATGCACAATTCCAGCAAAAAATTATGTCATAAGATTGTCGAAGAAAGAAAAAATTGGTATTAAATTTATCGGCACAGATGTGATATACGCACCACACTGGCACGATTTTTTTCTGACGCCTATTTCGCGAAAACAACTTCGTTTTCAAGTATCGGTTAGGTACTTATATATATAAGTACCTAACCGTATAAAGTATATATATATATATATATATATATATATATATATATATACTTTTATAAATACATCCAAAGTTATTCAGACAATACCATTAAATAAACCAATGAAACCAGTATTTTTATAATCATATTATTGAAAACAGTGAAGTGAAATTGAAGGCAGATTACCAAATTACAAAAAAATATATGGTTAAATGGACATTATATAACCAGAGTAATTCATATATTACCATACAATAAACCAATGAAACCAGTATTTTTATATTTGAAAACAGTTGAAGTTTGAAGTGAAATAGAAGGTAGATTATACCAAAATAATGAAAGGTAAATGGATAAAAAGGACAGCAGAAGGCTTTTTTATTAAACTAGTCATCAGGGGTGCATAGTTTAACAAAAAAGCAAAGACATACAACCAGTTTCTGTTATGAGTCGTGCTAAAAGCTAAGAATTCGACTCACAATGCACCCGACTGGCTGGAAGCTATTTACTATTACAAATTAGTAAAAAGATACTCATTGAAGAAAATAAAAACAATATGACAAAATAACAATAATATAATATTCTTTAAAAAAAGCATATGTATACTAAGTATTTTTAAAGGGAAATAATAATAAATGAAATAAAGGGAGAAAAATCATGCGTTAAGCATGATTATGAAACACTCTCCAACACTTCCTGAAATCTTTAACGAAACTTCGTTATCCATGTAAATGATGCGTTACGGTCCATAGCCAAATATGTTTTCCATTACTTTTGAATAGACCTGTATTTGATCTATGAGTTGATATATATACTATATAATAGAGGAATATAGTTTAGCAAGAAAACGCCTAACTAATTGCAACATTTTTTTCAGCACTTCATACTAACAGATGGAAACATACTTGAATACTTTTGTTTAGCCCTGTAGTTTACCTAGTACCTTTATAACACGATTTTTTTTTTTTTTTGTGCTAAAATTTAGTTCAAACAAAAACAAATTTTAAACTACTTAAATCACAATTCCAGAAATTATCATCCATATGTAACTCTGTATCCAGTTCTTTGCGTGCCCTGTAAATAACTTTAATTATATTCTACAACCATTTCTTACTAAATTGAATGCAGTTCAACGTAAAGATGAATAACCTGTTTTAAAACATCCTTTAAGTATGTTACGCTCATATTCAGTAATCTTTCCGAGCACTTTTGTGTAACCCTGTATATCTAAATTGTGTAAATATTAGCATTGATACACGCCATATAATGTGCATAAACTTAGAGAAACTTAAAAGCGCATATCATAATTAAAAATGCATTTCATCTATCCAACACCCTCATCCATAACATACAGTACTTTGGGTAGAATATACTATTTGAAATCTTTTGTGTGTCCCTGTAAAATCCATGCACATCGTATTATGCTTGAAATAACTCATATTAAGTCTCAGCGACGTATATCAGTTTAATTATACATGAAATCATTTGTCATAATTAAAACATGCACAAACGATTCCCCCCTTTATTAATATGTAATGGAATCTTTTGTGTGGCCCGGTAAATGAAAAATAACTGTTCTTTTCACTGCATATTTTTCTGAATGCATATTTTAGTGCACTTCGTAGATGTATATAAATTTGAATATGTTTGACTGGGTGTAACATTTTTAAAATTCATTTGAAACGATTTTCCTCGATAGGGCGCAATGTAACGGAAAAATTTGACTGCCCCTGTAAATAAAGTAATGATGCTAGAAACTTTATTTTTAATAATGCGCAATATGCTGCATTTGTGCTACGGTAAATGTCGATAAAGTCCAAAAATTTCAAGACAATCGGAACATATTTACTAGTGTAAGAACGCGGACAGATGGACAAACAAACCGAAAGCATAAATACTTTTCAACTTTGTTGGTAGATGTTAAAAATGGTGCGATCTTACAACAACTTTTTTTGCCAAGGCACGATTTTATACATACATATATAGATACATATGTGTAGTATATATACATATATAAGCTAGTGTTATATATACACATATTTTACATCAGCATATGCGTTCATATATACATGTAAAATTCTGCTCTAAATCGTACCACTTAGTAAGAATACTCCATCGAAGATTTAGCAATCGTATTGACACAAGGTGGTAAAGTAACACTAAAATTCCTTTGGCATATTTCCCACTTAAATTAGGCAGAAGCGCCGTATATTTTTAAGCACCTTTATTCATGTTTCACATCATAGTAAAACAGTTCCACTAATGCTGGTTTAAACTTGTTACTACTATAAGATACCGACATGCAAAATAGATTGATGTTATCATCGTATAGACATCCATCCATTACGTCTGATTTCACTATGTGACACTTAAAATATGAAGACACACACAAAAATGAACGCGGGAAAAAAGGGATTAAACGACAAACTCCTAATTTACCAATTTAATTTTGAGAATTTAATTTTAACCAATGAAATTAAACCCACTAACCCAAACAGAAAAGTAGTTCTTTTTCGAAATCGCCATTTTTTGCAATCGCACCAATGTCGTATATGACATCTATGCCTAAACTTTTATTTATTTATTATTATTTTCCTTTCTAAAATAATAGAAAATAATTTAAAACTATATATGATACCGGTATTTAAAAACAAAGTTTTCGCCAAATTGGTATCAGAAAAAAATCGTTCCAAAGTATACGACATCTGTGCCAAATAAATCTATGTTTATGAATGTTTACAGACTATGATTTTTCGCCATATTAAAAAATTTAATACGATGCTAAAATGTATTTTTGGCGCCATTTTTGGATTCCTTCACCACTCGCGCCAACCAGAACAGGATATGGAACTCTTCCCATAAATCACGATACAATTTTGTTCATTCTAATTCTTCAATTTATTGAGAGATTATGGACATAGCAAAATGGCATAATAAAAGTCAATCAGATAACATTTAACATCCTATCTCATAGATTTGGGTGATATTAAATGTTTATTATAATGCTAACAGACATCAAATTTTCATGCCTGCAATGTAAAATTATTTTTACTTTGGTATTTTATTGTATAATATTTATTTGTTCTTCTGTTTTAACCATACATCTCTATCCATTTAACAAACCAATTCGCTGAAGTCTATAATTTATAAATGTTAAATTTTAAATTTTGACAATTTAATTTTTAAATGGCATAGATGTCATATACGCACCACATTTGCACGTGCTTCTTTCACCCGCCAATTTGGCATTGCACATGTGTGCCAAAGAGGTTAATAAGTTTATAACAGTTGTTAGAGAAATGAAATGGGAAAAAGTTAAAGATTTCAGTGAAATGTACTGATTAAATATACAACTGCATATATTCATACGGCTATAATTATTAATATTTATGAATTATTGTGAAAATTATATTTAGTATTTTGTTACCTATTTAGTTTATTATTTATAACTGTTCATTTTTTGTTTCCCTTTTTATTAAATTCATATTCATTTATTGTTATTTTTTATTTTAACTAGCAGCCTTCGCCCGCTACGCTGGTCAGGGTTTTTTATTTTATTTATTTTTTTTTTTTTTTAAGAAACTTTTATATTATTTTAAAAATTTTATATCATAGTAATTTTTAGTTTTATATCGTACTTTAGACTGTCTGTCATCGGTGAAAAATCAGTCATCTAAACGGTAAATTCAGTGTTAGTCACCAATGAATGACGTAGCGCTCAACATGTTAACAATTTTAATCACATAAAAATTCATTCAGCAGAACTTTTAAAATAAAGCCAAACTTTTGGAATTGGGTTCATCTGATAAAAACCATTTCCTAAGTATTCAATTAAACAACGTAGATTGCTATATTTCATTTGTTACAAAATTTCTGAAAAATTATCCAGCTAACAATGTAAAATCCATTAAAATCTATCTTGTAGAACTTAAGTTATAAGCGGCCGCAATGAAATTTCACTTTGCGTTTTATATATATTGAGATAATTAAATATAAGCTTACATAATCATCTTAACCTGATTATAGAACTCTCTTTCAAAATTTTAGGTTCAATAGATTTTTTTGTGCTGTGAATAAAACGAAATCAAGACTTTCTTTTATATATATAGATAAGGATTGAAAATTTCAGGTTTTTGCGCCGAACACACCGCCAAATCAGGAAAATGTGAAGTATCTCGCGAACTACTGAACTTAAAAGAACTTGCTTGATACCACTCGATTCAGAATGAAAAAATACATTAAAATATGTTGTCAGTTGAGAAATAACTACAAAAGCCGATTTTTAAGGAATTTTTTAAAAATTCGGTCCTTTTTTTAACCCAATTAGGGGTGGAATTTTCAAAAATCCCTTCTTAGCGGCACTCGATGTTATCAGAAGTATTTTTAACCCAATTTTCAGGATTTTTGGTTCGGCAGATTTTTTTGTGCTGTGATTAATACGAAATCCAGACTTTCTTTTATATATATAGATAAGGATTGAAAATTTCAGGTTTTTGCGCCGAAGACACCGCCAAATCAGGAAAATGTTAAGTATCTCGCGAACTACTGAACTTAAAAGAACTTGCTTGATACCATTCGATTCAGAATGAAAAAATACATTAAAATATGTTGTCAGTTGAGAAATAACTACAAAAGCCGATTTTTAAGGAATTTTTTAAAAATTCGGTCCTTTTTTTAACCCAATTAGGGGTGGAATTTTCAAAAATCCCTTCTTAGCGGCACTCGATGTTATCAGAAGTATTTTTAACCCAATTTTCAGGATTTTTGGTTCGGCAGATTTTTTTGTGCTGTGATTAATACGAAATCCAGACTTTCTTTTATATATATAGATAAGGATTGAAAATTTCAGGTTTTTGCGCCGAAGACACCACCAAATCAGGATAATGTGAAGTATCTCGCGAACTACTGAACTTAAAAGAATTTGCTTGGTACCATTCGATTCAGCTTCGAAAAATACATTAAAATATGTTATCAGTTGAAAAATAACTAAAAAAGCCGATTTTTAAGGAATTTTTTTAAAGTTCGTTCCTTTTTTTAACCCCCTTAGGGGTGGAATTTTTGAAAATCACTTCTTAGCGGCACTCGATGTTATCAGAATTATTTTTAACCAAATTTTTAAGATTTTTGGTTCGGCAGATTTTTTTGTGCTGTGATTAATACGAAATCCAGACTTTCTTTTATATATATAGATTCTTTAAAATATTTTTATTATATACTGTATCAATAATTATTTATATCAAACTATCATTAATTCATTTTTATTTCCTTTTTTAAAATACTAGAACCTCTTTCATTTTTTTACGTTATTTTATTTTTATATTTCAATAAAAAATCACGTCCTGATATTGCATGCAATTTGTAACTTACATTCAAAAGCAAAATTTTCGCCAAATTGGCGGGAAAAGAAACACGTGCAAATGTGGTGCGTATATGACATCTGTGCCGTTGCTTTTTTTTCTTCTCTTGGGGCTAGTGAAACGTATTTTCTTAACGAAACTAGATAAGTCGTATAAATAAATAACTAGCAGGGGTGACCGAGCTCAGCTCGGTCAAAATTAACATTGTGTTCAACTCGATATAGTATTTTCCCTGTATCATTCACTCTGTATTATTACTGTAAAACATGTTATTAATAATAGTATTATTTATAAAAACAATCAATAAGAAAACTATGTTTGTATGCACATGTTCATAAATTTTACTTTATTTTAAAATTTACAACGAAAGGACATCAAACCAAATCACTTTTTTTAGCTCGACTCTGATTAGTTTAACTATGCATCTCGAACACTATTAAGAATGTATAAGAAATTTCTTCACATTCTGAAAGACAATATTTTTTGCCAGATATAGCCAAATTTGGACACATTCTTTCATTTGGTGCCAAATAAGTGTTCTGGTTTCGTAATCTTAATAGTCGATTTTTTGGCCAAATTTCGCCAGTATTTTTTTAAATATCGCTAAATTATTGGACTTTCACATATTCTCATAATCCTAACCCTTATTACCCAAATGATCCACTAATCAAATGTGATCAAACATGTGACTTAGCTCAATGGTATTCAGGTAATCAAAAATAGTAGCGTATAAAATAAATCAAAATCGTTTAAGCCATTTCTTAGGTAAAATTAGCTTGACAGCATTCAGTAATGAAGCGATATGACCCACTAATATAATTTTGTTTAATATGCAACTCAGCCCAATAGTCTTCTCGTGACAAAAGACGTTTCGTTGCAAAATTTAGGTAAAATTGATTGAGTCGTTGTTATATATAATTAGAATGACCCGAACCAATTAAGACCTAAAACGACCCACTAATTGAATTGTTACGAGCATGTGTCCTAGCTCAATGGTATTCTCCTGCCCAAAAACGATACAAGAGAAAGTATACTCAAAATTTTCTAGATAAAATTAGCATGACCCCCAAATGACCCTTATATCGAAATCTTTCGAAAATGTGACCTAGCTTATTAAATTTTGCGTGCCGAAAAAGTTAGATACAAAATTTAAATAAAATTAATTGAGCCAATTTTTAGGTATAAATAGTTTAACCTTTACTCATTATGATCCAAAATGACTCATTAATCGAATTTTCTCAAACATCTGACCTACCTCAATGATTTTCTTGTGTCCGAAAATGATAGAATATAAAATTTAGTCAAAATTGCGCGAGACATTGTCTAGATAAAATTAGAATAACCCAAAAGTGACCCACTGATGGAAATTTCTCGAACATATGACCTAGCCCATAGATCTTCTCGTGCTAAAAATATGCTGTATACAAAATTTCGTTAAAAGCGATTCACCCGTTCTTTACATATAGCTTGACCATGACCCACAAATGACCCTTATAATCGAAATCTCTCGAACACGTGACTTAGCCCATTAGTTTTCTCGTGTATAAATATTGTTACACACAAAATTTTGTTGAACTCGATCCTGCCGTTCTTTAAATATAAATAGCTTGATCCAAACCCTTTATGACCCTCTATGACCCATTAATCAAAATTTCTCGATCATGTGATCTAGCCCAATGATTTTCTCATGCCAAAAAGATATTGTATAAAAAAGGTCGTTAAAATTGATGCATGTTCTTTAGATATAGCTTGACATGACCCATTATGACCCATCATGACCCATAAATGGCTCTTATAACCGAAATCTCTCAAACATGTGAGATAGCCCATTAGTTTATCTCGTGTCAAAAAACTGTTACATAGAAAATTTCATTAAATTTGATACTGTCGTACTTTAAATATAAATAGCTTGACCCAGACCCTTTGTGACCCAAAATGACCCAGTAATCAAAATTTCTCGAAGTGAGACCTAGCCCAATAATTTTCTCGTGCCAAAAAAACGTTGTATATAAAATTTCGTTAAAATCGATCCACCTGTTTTTTAGATATAGCTTGACCATGACCCATTATGACCCATCATGACCCACAAATGACTCCTATAATCGAAATCTCTCGATCGTGTGACTTAGCCCATTAGTTTTCTCATGTCAAAAAACTGTTACATACAAAATTTCGTTAAAATCGATCACGACGTTCTTTAAATATAAATAGCTTGACCCAGACCCTTAATGACCCAATATGACCCATTAATTTTTTTTTCTCGAACATGTAACCTAGCCCAATGTTTTTCTCGTGCCCGAAAACCATAGAATGCAATTTTTAGTCAAAATTGAGTGAGAAAATCTCTAGATAAAAATAGCATGACCCACAATGACCCCAAAAATGACCCACTAACCGAATTTTCTCGGACATGTTACCTAACCCAATGGTCTTCTTGTAATTCAAAACGATAAAATATAAAATTTGGTCAAAATCGTTAGAGCCGTTTTTTAGATAAAAATGGCTTGACCCATAATGACCCAAAATTGACCCACTAATCGAAATTTTTCGAACATGTGACCCAGCCCAATAGTATTCTCGTGCCAAAAAACGATTGGATACAAAATTTCCTTAAAATCGATCCAGCCGTTCTCTAGATATAAATAGCTTGATCTTGACCCATTATGACCCAAAACGACCCAATAATCGAATTTTCTCGAACATGTGACCTAGCCCAATGGTCTTCTCGTGCCCGAAAATGGTAAAATCCAAATTTTTGCGAAAATCGTTAGAGCCGTTTTTGAGATAAAATTTACCCCCCCCCCCCCCCCACACACACACACACAATTTTTGCTCGCATTATAGTATAAGATAAAAAAAGAAATACAATATTTTCTTACCGTTCTCCATTTTTCATATTCTATGAGTCTAATTTACCTCCATTTTTTTCTTTTCGTTAATTAATACACGGTTAAAGATGATTTGATAAGACGATTATATACTACGAGAATTATTCGCGTTTGTAATGACCGAAAGGTGGCGTTGTATAGACCTGATAATCGTTTGTTTACGTAGTGCTTGCTGTTTGTTCCATGCTGTAGCATAGCGAAACCCGTTTAAAGAGCTATTTAAAGTGCAGTTTTTTATCTTTTTTATTTAATTATGAGAGATAAATTACAAATATCGACAATTTTAGAATTTCTAGATGCTGGAAAATCTAGTAATTGCTTCAGCTTCGCTGAAGCAATTATTGATTCAAAGAGATTAGTAATATGTAAGGCATTAAAGAATGCAAAGAAGAAGAAATAGAGATTGTAGGCTCGTGTTTACAAACAAGCCAAACAAAAGGAAATCCCCATATTATTTCAGGTTTGCTAGTAAAGGAAAACAAAAATTTGAAAATAAAAAATTTTTCTTGCTCTTGCAAAGCTGGAGCAAGCGAGTCATGCAAGCATTGTGTTGCTGTCATGTTATTTTGCCATGAGTAAGTCAAATGTACTTTTTTATATTATAGATCTTTGTGTATAAAATTTTAATTTTAGATAATTTTAATACAAAGAACCCAACGTTGCATGCGTTATAGAACTGTTTATTTATTTATTTATTATAGAACTGTTTATTTATTTATCGGCCTTTTAAACACTGATTTCAGCGGAAGATGCTCACGGTATCAGTTCTATTTCGTTTCAGACTTTGCCCGCGAGAGGGCTTCTATTTCATTTCAAACGCGAATTCCATTGCAATGAAATTACCTAAAATTTAACCGGAAATAAAAATGATTTTTTCACGTGAGTTAAACTTATTGATTATTTTGAAAAACATTGAGTATCGTGACATGATCTCTTCATAAAATGAAATTCGTCGAAAAAGCTGATTCACACGAAATAGCTGATGATCAGAGACCAAAAGCATTTACATTTTAGCCACATTGTCTGAAGTTCGGGAATTTAATGGGCGTCCAGTGGATTGTTCGTCATCAATGTCCTCCCTTCCCTCTTTGAACGCTTTGTGCCACGTAAACGTTTGAGACTTGGACAAAGAAATTTTCCCCTACGCTTCTTGTAACAGTCTCTCGGTAGCCAATTTTAGTTTTACACGAAAAAATTTTTTTTGCATATCGCTGCTCGACAGTTTTCTTAATTCTGAAAGCCTAATAGACTCTATCAGTGTGACGTCACTGGCAACTCAATTCCACGTATCAACCGCAAATACGTTCCAAACAAACGCATGGAGTTCAGAGTATTTTAGAGATGTACTATACCGTCAAAACCACGTGTAATATGATCGATCAAAAAAAGGACAAGAATGTGAAACAAGGACTGAATTTACTGAGCTAGGAAAAGTTTCCATATCGAGCAACAATTATTTGGCCGTATGTGAATCTCTTTACGATTGCAAAAGCAGCTTCATACCTAAACAACAAAATTTCATCTCTATCTTTTTCTGGACTCTGTTGTTTGTTTCGAACGCATTTTCGGCTGATAAGTGGAGTTGAGTTGTCTGTGACGTCATCACTGATAGAGTCTATTGTCCAAGAGCCGACCGCACAAAACCCTATGTCATCGAGCACAAGAAAAACTTTTTATTTTATGGAAGAGTAGTAACAGGAGAATCTAATGATCCATGTCTGCCGGAAGTGAAGTGGTGCATTAACCAAAAATGAATACCATTAGTGGTTGACTCGTAGACTTAGCATTGTGTTTTCCTGCACCTAGTTTTCCATGTTTTCATACTTTTGGTTGTACGACAAACACAAGGCTAAACCAACGAGTTAACCACTAGTGGTATTAATTTTTGTCTTATGCACCATTTTACTTCCGCAGACATGGATGATTAGATTCCCCTATAACTACTCTTCCATAAAATAAAGGATTTTCTCTTGTGCTCGATGACATAGGGTTTTGTGCGATCGGCTCTTGCAGTATAACACCGCGTTCAAATACATGTCTGTTTCATTAGAGATCCAAAGGCTCAAAAACAACTGATTTCTGCTAGAATCTGTAATTAAGAGACCCCACCACATGTATCGCTTGCGATCGCCGGGTCGTCCGATCGGCCTTCTGCTTGACGTCAAAAATTCAGTCTCATTGCTTAATGAACAAACCATGTGCATAGTGAAAGTGTTTCAATTATTTCTTGTATGTGTGTCTTGTTTTGCTTTGGAAATTTGCGAAATACACTATTTTATTCTTCAGTGAGCAAGTAAAGTTTATTCCTTTTCATACCTCTTAAAATTCAGTTATGTTTAATATTGTAGAACTTTATTAAGGAAAATTATTTTTTCAACAAACTCCAGAATTGCCGAATAGCAATAACCTGCTCTTTACACATAAATCATTCTTAAAATAAAATATTATTTTTTAAATATCTCTCTAACGATTTATTTAAGAAATGAAAAGCCAAAAAACATTTCAAAATTGATTTTTAAAAAACCAGTCATTTAAGAATTAAATCATCAAAAATTCAGCATAATACCATGTAAGCTATGCGTAACATCCTTACTAATATTATAAATCGGAAAGTGAGTTTGTTTGTTTGTTTGTTTGTTTGTTTGTTCCGCTTTCACGCCGTAACTACTGAACCGATTGCTTTCAAATTTTGCAGACGTAAAGTTAGAAGTCCGGATTAAATAATAGGGTAATTTTTATTTATTTTATTCAAATATTTTCCTTAATAATTCACAATTTAATTATTTTTCATACAAAATCAATAGGCATTTTTCAGATAAAATTTAATTATTTTCCTTTCCTGTTGCCAAGAAAATAAAAAATTGGAATACTAATTTTTCAGCGGCAATGAATTTTTAATAGAAAACTTCCACGCGAAAAACTATAATAAAATAATTTAAAAGAAAATAAATATGACGTCATGGTTGAAATAAAAATAAAAGGTGTATTTTTTATAATACATTTATCAAGGATATTTGTTTAGTTAATGGGAATTTTTGTGTAAAATATGCTGACATAAATTAAAAGTAAAAAGAATGAAAAAGAATTATATTTTTAATAAAATGGTTCACTCATGAAAATGTGACGTCATAGTTGAAATAAAACAGGTACTTTATAGCAGTCGTTAAAAATACAAGGGGTATGAATATCATATAGCTAATGGAGCGAGATAATAAATGACGTCATATTTAAAATGAATCAGAAATATTTTTTACTTATACTAATCCTTCTATAGTAAAAAAAAAAACTAGCCTTAAAAGGAATGACTCCTGGAATGATGCTGATGTGGAAGATTTCCGGAACTAACGAATCCGGGTTGTCCAGTCCTTCCATGAGCCAAATAGACCAATCAGGAAAGGGCTCCGTCTATGCATCGCCGTATGGGTTACCATAAAGAGAGGAAAGCTTACCATCGCCAACAATTGCCAAGTTTGTCGCCAACTTGGCGATATATCGCCAAATTTAGCGACCAAAATTAGTTGTCAAAAGTGACGCCAACTTGGTGATAACTGTAATATTTCGCCAAATTTTTAATTTTTTTACAACACCAGTCGTTTGATACATCATTTGAGAGGTTTGCAACTGCTTATTCATATAATGGATGTCTTGTGTGTTATCCCCCACTCTGCTCCCCAGGGGGGACACATTTTTAATTTCTTTACAACACCAGTCGTGTTACACAAGATTTGAAAGGTCTGCAACTGCTTATTCATATTATGGGTGTCTTGTGTGTCACTCCCACACTCTGCTCTACCAAGGGGGGGGATCACATTTTTAATTTCTTTACAACACCAGTTGTGTGACACATTATTTGAAAGGTCTGCAACTGTTTATTCATTTTATGGATGTCTTGTGTGTCACCCCCACTCTGCCCCCCAGAGGGGCACATTTTCAATTATTTATAACACCAGTCGTGTGACATATCATTTGAGAGGTCTGCAGCTGCTTATTCATATTATGGATGTCTTTTGTGTCGCCTCCCACTCTGCCGCCCAGGGGGGGGCACATTTTTAATTTCCTTACAACACCAGTCGTGTGACACATCAGTTGAAAGGTCTGCAACTGCTTATTCATACCATGGGGTATTGGCGAGCGCAGCAAGCAGGGGTAGCCAATAATTTTTAATCGTGAAGCGATTACGCGGGGGGTTGGCGAGCATAGCGAGCAGGGGGGCGGCGCCCTTCTAGTTAATCTATATATATAAAAGAAAGTCTGGATTTCGTATTAATCACAGCACAAAAAATCTGCCGAACCTAAAATCTTGAAAATTGGGGTAAAAATAATTCTGATAACATCGAGTGCTGCTAAGAAGGGATTTTCGAAAATTCCACCCTACGAGGGTTAAAAAAGGAACGAACTTTTAAAAAATTCCTTAAAAATCGGCTTTTGTAGTAATTTTTCAACTCATAACATACTTTAGAGTATTTTTTCATGCTGAATCGAATGGTACCAAGCAATTTCTTTTAAGTTCAGCAGTTCGCGAGATATATCACATTTTCCAGATTTGGCGGTGTCTTCGGCGCAAAAACCTGAAATTTTCAATTCTTATCTATATATATAAAAGAAAGTCTGGATTTCGTATTAATCACAGAACAAAAAAATCTGCCGAACCTAAAATCTTGAAAATTGGGGTAAAAATATTTCTGATAACATCGAGTGCTGCTAAGAAGGGATTTTCGAAAATTCCACCCCTAAGAGGGTTAAAAAAAGAAACGAACTTTTAAAAAATTCCTTAAAAATCGGCTTTTGTAGTAATTTTTCAACTCATAACATATTTTAGTGTATTTTTTCATGCTGAATCGAATGGTACCAAGCAAATTCTTTTAAGTTCAGTAGTTCGCGAGATACTTCACATTTTCCTGATTTGGCGGTGACTTCGTCGCAAAAACCTGAAATTTTCAATCCTTATCTATATATAAAAGAAAGTCTGGATTTCGTATTAATCACAGCACAAAAATATCTGCCGAACCTATAATCTTGAAAATTGGGGTAAAAATATTTCTGATAACATCGAGTGCCGCTAAGAAGGGATTTTCGAAAATTCCACCCCTAAGGGGGTTAAAAATAGGAACGAACTTTTAAAAAAATCCTTAAAAATCGGCTTTTGTAGTTATTTTTCAACTGATAACATATTTTAGTGTATTTTTTCATGCTGAATGAAATGGTACCAAGCAAATTCTTTTAAGTTCAGTAGTTCGCGAGATACTTCACATTTTCCTGATTTGGCGGTGTCTTCGGCGCAAAAACCTGAAAATTTTCACCTTATCTATATATATAAAAGAAATTCTGGATTTCTTTTATATATATAGAAACACATCATTTTGAAAGAGAGTTCTATAATCAGGTTAAGATGATTATGTAAGCTTATATTAAATTATCTCAATATATGTAAAACGTAAAGTGAAATTTCATCGGGGCCGCTTATAACTTAAGTTCTACAAGATAGATTTTATGGATTTTACATTGTTAGTTGGATAATTTTTCAGAAATTTTGTAACAAATGGAATATAGCATTCTACGTTGTTTAATTGAATGTTTAGGGAATGTTTTTTATCAGATGAACCCAATTACAAAAGTTTGGCTTTATTTTAAAAGTTCCGCTGAATGAATTTTTATGTGATTAAAATTGTTAACATGTTGAGCGCTACGTCATTCATTGGTGACTAACATTGAACTTTCCGTTTAGATGACTGATTTTTCACCGATGACAGACAGTCTAAAGTACGATATAAAACTAAAAATTACTATGATATAAAAATTTCGTTTGATTCAAAGTTTCTTAAAAAAAAAAAAAAAAAAAAAAAAAAAAAAAAAAAAAAAACTGACCAGCGTAGCGGGCGAAGGCTGCTAGTTACAAATAAATGGTGTCCCAATATTTACCCAAGTGTTAATTATGATTAAAAAAAATACAGGTTTATAATTAAAAATTATAATTTTTTACCTCTACGTCCTTGATGAATATACCTAAATTCACTCATGATTTAAATTTTGTACCATTTGTGCCTAAATGTTTTGCGTCTAAATTTCATAGGAATGAATTGTAAGGTATATATGAGGACCCCAGAAGCCAAGGGGTATAAGTGGCAAAATTGAAAAAAAAAACTAAATGCACAGACGACCTAAAAATATGCTTTTTTCATTTCAGGTAAAGAAATATAAATGATTTTCTTATTATTTGCTGAGTTTTAGAGGGAAACCACTTTTTTCGAAAAACAAACTATATTAATTAATTATATATTTAAAGAAAATTGAACTTTATTTTTTAACATTTATTGAAATAAGAGTTCAAAGACCAGAATGTAACAAGCAGAAATTTCCTATTTCAATTCACAATTTAACGCCGTTGGACTCTGTTTTTTCAGGATTTTTTGAAGTCTACGGCAACAAATCAACAGACCATCGAATACCAGGAAGCGACAGCATAGACAATCACCTCATCGAGTTCACGGAATCTAGGATTAGAAAATTCGATTGAGATATTAAAACGCAATTGGTCTGCCAAGTCACATTTTGATAGAAAATACCTAGAAATTCGATTTTAGCGGTTGACTCATAAGTTTAGCATTGTGCTTTCCTGCATTCAAAAGTATGAAAATATGGCGGACTGGGAGGAGGAAAAGAAAATGGTAAACTTATATGTCAACCGCTAAAATCGGGTTTTTAGGTGTTTTCTACCGAGATATGACTTGGTAGAGCGGAAGGCGACAGTACAATCACCTCATCGAGTTCACGGATGAAAATCTAGAATTAGATAAATCTCGATTTTCATATTAAAATGCAATCCGTCTGCAAAGTCGTATCTAGTGGAAAACATCTAACGATCCGATTACAGTAGTTCATAGGTTAATCATTATATTTTCCTGTTTCCAATACTACATGTTTTCATCCTTTTGGGTGTAGCAAAGCACAATAGTTAAACTTACGAGTCAACCATTAAAATCGGTTTTTTAGGTGTTTTCCACCAAGATATGACTTTGCCGGCCGATTACGTTTTAATATGCGAATCGAGATTTAGCTAATCCTAGATTTTCATCCATGAAGTGATAGTCTGTGCTGCCGCCTCCCAGACTATCACTTCTTGAAGAAGGAAATATAGCAATATATCAATGAAATTCGGCCACATTTATCAAAAACGGTCAAAGAAAATTTCCACAAAAGAGTACTTATGTGCCAGCAAAATTGTGGCGGCCATTTACCCGATATGCTGTTACATACATTACTTTATACTGTATAATTGTATTGGTTTATAAAGTATACAGTATAGGGTTATTTTTGGAATAGCACATCGGGTAAATGGCGTTTACGTCTTCGATGGGCGTACAAAATTCACACACGAGTTTAATTTTACACCATTTGTGCCTAAATGTTTTGTGTCTAAATTTCTTGTTCCTAAATTACAAGGTATGGATGTGAACATTGCTTTCCTCATTGATTTCAACAAGACAATGCCATATGAAATACAGACTACGAAACAATTCAATTACTGCATGAGTCATTTCCTGATCATATAATTTCCCGTTTTGCTAATCCGAATTGGCCGCCCAGATCATGCAATTTAACAACATTGGACTATTTTCTTCGGCATTTTTTTAAACATAAGGTTTATAACAACAAATTAACAATCACTGACGCTATGGAGGAGAAAATTGAGCTCGGTATCAGCGAAATTCAGCCACATTTAGGCAAAATTGCCATGGAAAAATTCCACAAAAGAGTGCGTATGTGTCAGTAAAGCCGTTGAAGCCATTTACCCAATATGCTATTCCATACATAAGAGGAGGGGGGAACCAACGTTTAAAAATGCAAAAATAATACATTAAAAGCAGAAAGAAGCTGTTTCGAACCTGCAAGCGAAATTCTTCTTCAGTGCTAGATAGAGCAAGGCTGAGGAAAGTTCGCACGCGTGCCTTGCTCAATCTAGCAGTGAAGAATAATCTTGCTTGTACATTTAAAACAGCAATTGGTTGCTTTTTGTGTATTATTTGTGAATTTTTAAAAGTTGTTTTTTTTACCTCTTAATATAATTTGCACAAAATCATCATTTGCTATTTTTACATATAGTGTATATTTTATGAATCAATAAGAAATGTAAAGTTTAATTCATATATGACGTCCTTTGTGCTATAATAAAATTATTTAAAATTTTGTATTTAATTTGTGTCATTTTCAAACGTGACTTGATTTTACATACTATCATTTCATTTAATTCACCATTCCTTCAAATCAATCTGGTTTCCAAAATGTTTAATATCCATAAATTTCCGGAATAACTGCATATGCATTTACTTTCACGGATAAATTAGTCAATTCTGTTCAGCCATCTTTATTAGCTGTTTGAAAATGTCGGTTCTCGAAAGATCAAAGCAACATGATCGTTAAATGAATGTGATTTGTGCGCTTCAATAAATTGGCCCTGTTAAGCAGGAAATTACCGAAATGGTAGAAATGTCACTAACAGATTATCTTAAATGACATTTTCCGCCACATGAAGAATTGTATAACCATTAAATTTTCAGAATTAAAATAGTGATCATTGAGATTTGTGTAGTATATATGTTATAAAAAATAGAAAACTATTTTTGGTAAATTCTCTGTAACACATAGCAACAAATTTGAAAAGTGTTTATTAATTCGGTTTGTTTGTCTGTCTGTCTTCTCTTTGTCTATTTTTTCGTTCTCCAAATAGCGAAAATTAACACGGTTTGCCTTGCAATTTACATAATTTTTTGTATATTCCCCTGTGGCAGCGTTGCATGTATAACCCTATACTGTATATTAAAAGAAATAAAACCAACGTTTAAAAATGTGTAAATAATACGCCAAAAGCAGCTAACAACTGTTTTAAATCTGGTAGGGAGATTCTTCTTCAGTGCTAGATAGAGGCATACTAGAAAAAGCAGGGATAAGCTAGCACGCGCGCCTTGCTCTATATCTAGCAATGAAGAAAAACCTCGCTTGTTGATTTATAACATCTGTTTGTTGCTTGTTGTGCATTATTTGTGCATTTTAAAAAGTTGGTTTTTTACCTCTTAATATAATTTGCACAAAAGGTTAATTTTCTGTTTTTACATTTGGTGTATATTTTATGAATCAATAATAAATGTACAATTTTCAGAAAATAAATCTGTATTTCCTATAGAAAATTACTTCTTGTTTGAATTTTAAGACTCCTTTTTTAATTCGTATGTGATGTCTTTTGTGCTATGATAAAATTATTCAAAATTTTATACTTAATTTTTGTCATTTTCAAAAGTATCTCGATTTTACATACTATCATTTTATTTAATTCACCATTCCTTCAAATCAATCTGGTTTCGAAAATGTTTAATATCCGTAAATTTCCGGAATAACTAACTGCATATACATTTACTTTCACAGATAAATTAGTCAATTCTGTCCAGTCATCTTTTTTAGCTGTTTGAAAATATTGGTTCTAAAAAGATCAAAGCAGAATTATCGTTAAATGAATGTGATTTGTGCGCTTCAATAAATTCGCTCAGTTAAGCAGGAAATTATCGAAATGGTAGAAATGTCACTATCAGGTTAACTTAAATGACCTTTTCTGTCACATTAAGAATTGTATAATCATTAAATTTTCAGAATTAAAATAATGATTATTCAGATTCATGTAGTATACATTTTATAGGAAATAGAAAATTATTTTTGGAAATTCTCTTTAACACTTTGCAGCTTACGTGTTTATGAATTCAGTTTGTTTGTCTGTCTTTCTTCCCTTTGTCTGTTTGTGCATGCTCCAAATTGCATAAATGAACACGGTTTGCCATGTAATTTATATAACTTATAGAGGTTTACTATCAGATGGCAGTATTAAAAATGAAGATGAATGTTCCTTTGCAACTTCATTAAAATCTTTGCAGTGAATTTTAATAAAGTTACACTATTTAAAACGCTTTGAAATTTATATACATACATCAGTGAATGGCATTAGAAGTTGCTATAGAGCATGGTTTATATAACCTTCATCATTCATCTACAGGTATACACAAAAACATTTGGTTACAGTATTTGAACAATAATTGCTAGAAGTGCGTTTTCTCTTGTGATACACATTTTTAACATTAATTATTTTTTCCATATTACTTGGTGTAGATAAATTCTACAAATTGTATACAGCATAGAATAAAAAATCTGGAACATATATTTCTGTTTATTTGTGGAAATTGTGAAGACGAATTTTCAATTGCGCTAGCGTTTTCGAAGTGAACTAAATTTTAGCATACTATGTTGTATGTATGCAAATCATGCATAGGGATGAACAGTATAATTCGTATGGTTTACCGTCTATAGAAGGTGATTCCTAAATTAGGTCGCAAATGTGTAATACTTTTTCAAGCTGTCTACTTAGGCCAAATCTTTATCGATACTAAACAGTGAAATTTAGTAGCAGTATCTTTAATGTGTTGGAAAGTGTTTTATAATCTATGTTTGAAAAATTATTGTTCACTATTTTTTAATTTCATATTAATTGCATGCTGAATGTATGTTTAATTTAAAATTTAAAGTTGATAAAAGTATCCTTTAAAACAGGGATCGGCAAACATTTTTTGTTTGTTGACACTTTAAATGATTTTTCAAAAGTTTTTCGCCTCCTCCGTCACTTTTCATTTATTTTCTAATATGTTATACAGAAAACGTACATCCATGACTCGAGTCGTAATGATAGACGTAATGACTTGAGCAATAAATCTCGCCTTTACTGCAGTTTTTTTACAATAATTTCTAAGCATCACGCAATTTTAATATTTACATCGTCTAATAAAAAAAGAAATGGACTCTTTCAAAAACAATTTTTTTTTTATTTTATCTCATATTTTAAATATTTTTATAACATTTAATTTTTTTTTTCAAGCAAGCGTATTTTTAAGCCTTCAACAAAATTTGCAATCCAAATACGTAAGATTGACTTTTTTGTATATAAAATAATACAAATAATTCAGCATTTGAAAAGATGATATTTGGCGAAGTATAATATAAGAAGATAAAGCAACGTTTTAAACATCATACGTTTATAATTGATTGAAAATTAGTTTCGGTAAGGGCAGCATATTGTCATCATTCCAGAGAATGGTGGAATTTTGTCCACATATGTAAAAGAAGTTGATTCAAAGATAGCATTATTGACCGATAGAATTACTGATAATTACGGAGAACAGCCAGTAGGAAATTGTTTATGGGAAAATGCTAATAGAGTCGGGGCGAAGAATGTTTATATATAATATTCCCAAAGATCTGACAAATGGGGGACAACAAAGTCGAAATTAACAATGTTTTAAAGATTTTTTATACATATAGAATGCGTCTCGAAAGTTACGTTCTAGTATAGAAGCATATTTAGAGATATTTTAAGTTAAATTCAAAGGTAAGTCCAGTAAAATAAAGTTGATTCATCTATCTACCATGTTGCATGTTCTCAGTTCAGTTCCGGACTGCAGGCAAGGTTCATTCAATCTTTCATTCCATCAGTCAGGGTCAATAAAATGAATGCCGAATTTGCTTGAGAAATATACACTGATCATCATCCCACCTTAGGTTGATTACTTGACATGTCGTCAGTACATGTTGTACATCACAGCAACAGTAAGGCATCTAATAATAATAAAAAATGAGATGTCTGACTTACTGCTATGAGAACTGTGTTTACATCTAGTCGAAAAACTTCTGAAACACAAAGTTATGTATAATGCTATATATCCTATGTTGTTTTATAAAAATATCCTTCTGTTTCACTATTGGCTATTTCCATGCGAATTTGTTTGTCTGTTACATTCTACGATTTTTGGCCACCAGTATTTTAGAGCGAAAAAATTTGATTTATTTTATCGAACATATCTCATCAATTGAATAAGGCAAAGCGAGCTTTTCGAAAAAAACGGTGGTTAACAAGCATAGTGATTTTCAGCTGTGTAATAGACAAACAAGTTCACATGGAATTAGCCTATTATATATGCAGACAGGGTTTTCGTAGATGTAAATCATACATCTCATTTTTGATTATTACTAGGTGCCGTAGTGTTGCTCTGAGGCGACATATACTACATAGCTCATGTTGTTCATCTCACAATGTTTTGCACCGACTGATTTGTTAGTTTTCCTATTTAAAAACGGGTTTAATTTTATCGTACAGTATTAAAACATTAATTAATGTTTTTAAAAGTTTAAAAAATATTTTTTTAACGAACTATAAGACATAAATAAATAAATTAAGAAAAGAAGTAAAAATCAAAATTAGTTACTATGTCTCTAATAAATGATCAAATTTCCGTCAATTTTCTCCATGTCAAACTTTTTGATCCAATTATTGATGATAGGAAAACAAAGCTTGGGCCACTTTTGCAACTAAATGTATAATAGGAACCCGATTAAATGGACGCCCATTAACTAGACTGCCTAATTTGCCGAATCGATCAAGGACCATACTTTTTATTCACGCCTTGACCATAATTTTTGAAGTGAAATATCTTTAGGCACGGAAGGATAAATTCAGCTGGATGTCACGGAAGTTAACCGTTAAATAACCATTTTCTAATCTTGAAATAATAAAATCCCCCCGTAAATGCAAAGAGAGCAATCATAAATTCCATTGTTTCTAGAGCCTAAGTAATTTCAGTTTTAACGTGGGAGAGTCCCATGTATATCTTTTTCCCACGAAAATGTCTCTTTATCTTTATATTCTCTGAAGGGGATCGAAAAATTGCTTATATTGTCCCCCGGTGCTTTTGGTAAGGCAAACCTCCCACCTCCCCCCCCCCGCCCCACCCCATCTGCTTATGTTTGTTCGTACCGTGTATGTATATATACATGTAATAATTTCTGTGTATAACTTCTATGCATAACTTTTACAAATTTTCTAAAAAATAAGATTTTTAAAAAAGTTAAACTTCTAAACATCATATTTGTAACATGCCAAAATGTGCACTATTACAGTAGGCGTTCTTAAGTGTAAAGATAAGTTACCTAAAAAAAATTGATCCAACTGTTTTTAAAATTTATCCATTTATGCAGATTTTCCAATAATCGGTTCAGTCTTAGTCCTTACTGGTCGGGATAATCAGTGCTCTATTTTATAAATGCAACATAATAATTTTGAAATTACCTATTAGGGCGTGACATCCTGTATATAAGCATATTCGATCATTTAATCTATCATTAATTGATAATATAAAATTATACAATTAGTACAATATGCTAAAGCGAAATCATTCGCATTTCTATTTCATCCTCATTTCAAGGTTATAAAATTAATGATTTTTACATAATAACAAAATGTGCAATTTCCCGTTTAAATTTATCCATTCTATTCAATTATTTTGGTTAACAGTTTGAATGTTGCAGTTCTTGAAATACAAAAGCCGCATTTCACTCAATGAATAAATAAGTGTTTACAAGTTTCTATAAATTGCACGATTGAACTAAAGACCTAGAAAACATCAGAAATGTCACGTACAGTTTAGCTGAAATGAGTTTTATTGCAATGCAACAAAGTGTGTGTAATCGTTAATCGATTATAGTTCAGATACAGGATAAGATTACAAAAAAAATTATCTTAGTCTTTTTTTCTGCAATCTTCATTTATGCAGAAGAGCCTATTCCGCGATATTTATGTTTTTAATGAACCTCTGTTTTTGTTGTATATAAATGTTTCATTTACCATTAATATTATTAATCCATATTCCTCCATGTATTAGAGAAATAAAAATTTAAAAAATGGTATATGGTAAAAGTAAAATCTTCTATCACAGAATCGCATTGGAATGAGAAAAATACGTTATAGACAGGTTAAATAAAAAATGAGAAAAATACTTTTTAGTAGGTATAAATGTATATTTTTTCTCACGTATTATTGTATTCATTTTGCATGGATGAACAAGTTAAAAGAAATTTAAAAGAAATTTCCAGTTTTCAATTTAAAACAAAATTCCGTTAAACCAAGGTTTTTTTTTTCATGCGTTTAACTCTATTTTAACAAGCCTACATTTTTAAAGAATAAATTTTAATGTTTAGTTGTACAATAATGGCAATAAAAACGTATATGTTTTTTTTTGCAAAAAAAAAAAAAAAAAAAAAAAAAAAAAAAAAAAAAAAAAAAACTCGACCAAGGCAAATTGATTTTTGAACAGACCTGGCCACGTCGAGAAAATTATTTTTATACAGAATGATTCAACCGGGACTGAATATTTTGGTCTGTAACAATCCCACCTTCGTACGGAAAACAAAGTTAGGCCCGCTCCGCCAGATCCTTCATAAAAAAAAGTAAGACCCGGCCCGGAAAAATTAGTTCCCGTCCCGAGTCTTAAAAAAAATGTAAAGCTCAGGATCGGTCCGGCCCGAATGCCATTAATGAAAATCGGCCCGAAGACGGCCCGCAAGACGGGCTAGGCTCGGGCTTCGGGCCGAAGCTCGGCCCGTGCAGACCTCTAGGCTATGGTTCTTCAGAAGCCCTCTTCCACAGGTTTCCGATGCCCATTATGTATGCGATCCGGTAAAGCCTGACCACTATTTAAATAATCACTAAAAGCAAAAACGTACCGTTGATTTCATGTTGAATAACTCTAACAGTTTTATTTTGATTCTCAAATAGATATGGTCGATTTTTTGTTTCATCATTAAATTAAATGTATTCATAATCTAGAGGTTAATAATCCTACGAGCCGCTAAATGTTGGCAGCCGCTGATTAGGTTACTTAACAGAATTATAATCGCAGATATTCTACTGTTGAACTTATGAATTACATTAATCAATATTGTACAGTGGAAAGAAAAAAAGGTAAACAGCGCTTACTAACTCCTCAACAATTTATCGATGAAAAAAGTTACTGAATCAAACGATCGGAAATAAAATTTACTTTTGAATTAAGCATTAGGGAACCATCCAGATATATTAAAACGATTACTCACTTTTTTCCCAATAGCAGTACCCGATTCCGACAGCACTAATGAACTCTACACCCTTCAATTAGCCTAAAAACAAATTTTCATGCAATTTTTATGATAAGTTTCCGAGAAATTAATTATTTTAAAACGAGCCTATTGTAGTGTAACGATCTCGATCAGTATAAAGCGAGTAACTACCTGCGAGTAACTGGCTTGGCCTTTTGCTCAACGGTTAACGCACTCGCTTCCTGATCACGAGGTCCTCAGATCAAAACCAACCGGCGCCAAATCCCCTCATTGGTGACCCTGGACACGCACGCAACTCTCTCTCATCATCAACTTCCAGCGCACAACAATCAACTCACCTCATTATCAACAGATGGCAGCACCAAACAAAATCTCTCAACGCAAAGCCTGTCCTCGCATCACACTATGCGTACGGCAACATTCATTCACGAGTGCATATCGCTCGTCAGACGTCAGTAATACGCCTTTCTCACTGGGGGCATACTCTGTAACGATCTCGATCAGTATAAAGCGAGTTACTACCTGCGAGTAACTGGCTTGGCCTTTTGCTCAACGGTTAACGCACTAGCTTCCTGATCACGAGGTCCTCAGATCAAAACCAACCGGCGCACAGTGGGGCAAAAAGCCTTCAAAACTGCTAAAAAATCGAAAAAATGAAATTTTATTTTAAACTACCGACATACGTCACTTTAATAGAGCAGATGTCAGTACACATCTGCCTAGTATTAAAATTTGAGCAGTTATTCTGATCGTCACTAGAGAAAGAAGTTAAACTGCATATTGTACTTTGATAATAAGTGAAAAAAAAATTAATAATTTTGTTTCAACATTCGTTTGTTAATTTCGCTATAATAATTAAAAAATATTTTTTTTTTTTGACTGTGGAACCTTTAACTACAAGTATGTAACAATAATTCATTAACTTTCAATTTGTTTTAATACGATTTTTATAGATATGCATACACTTAGAATATATAGTGGTGAAATTTATAAAAAAAATTAATACTGTCTACAAACATTGTAGGTTTTATGATAAAAAGTTAATTAAATCCAACTGATTTTATAAATCATCAGATTTTAAAATATTCACCTTTTATATAAACATTTTAATAACAATTTTTAATTTTTCTTAAGAAAGGTGTTATAGTAAAAATAAAATACATTGACATGTTTCGGAACCGTCATAAGTTCCATAGTCATAATATAAATAAAACAAAATTTCAAAATATTTCTCGGACAATACAAATGACACGCGACAATGAGATATAAATAACAAAAAACACGCGCTCTATTGCAAAAAATTAAATTAAAATAAAGACCATGATCTAAACTTAACTAAAAATAAAAATTTCAAACAATTTCACGGTCAATGCAAATGACACGCGACAAAGAGATATAAAAACACCAAAAAACACGCACGCTATTGTAAAAAATTAAATTAAATTAAAATAAAAAATAGACCATGATCAAAGGAAATTCCAACTTGGTTCATCCCATTCAAGCCCTCACGAGGAATTTATTCATTAATTCTAACCATAACTTAGGAATAATAAAAGAAACGGTATCATTGCAAACCAGATTATTACGCGTATAAATTTCAATGGACTCTCTTATAATAGATTTACGATTACAATTAGATATGAATCATAATTTACTTTGATTAAACAATATTTTTATATCCTCATTTAATTATGTTCTTGATAAGGCAGTGTTAATACGTCCAAATTTAATATCAGATTCGTGCTCCCCTTTTCTAATTCCAAACTTTCTCCCAGTCATGCCTATGTAATAATTTAAGTCACCATTTTCCTTAATGTAAGGTATTTCATAAACTCCAGCAAGATCATCATGTCCAATAGGATCCAATTGCTTATTAAGTAAACATCTTAATTTTGGTGGAGGAGTTGCAATCAAATCAATATTAAACTTTTTTAATTTAAATTTTAATTTCTCAAAACTGCCTTTCAGATATGGAAAAGAAACTCTTTTAAAATTTTTAGAATCACACCCTTTATTGAATCTTTCAGTTAACCCTGGATATTGTTGTTTAGGCTTACCTTTTCTATAACAATTAATTAATTTATTGATGCTACTTATTTTATACCCATTAGAACCTGCAATCTCACGGATCTTACGCAACTCTTCGTTTAAAAATTCATCAGAACAGTTTCATGGTTGACAGAGCGTTTAAAGTCTGAATTTGTTCTGGACGATCAAAAAGATCAAGAGTAAAACAGTTATATAATTCTAATTCTACATATTCGTTAGTGTACGTGACATGTATGAGTTTAAGATCTGAAAAACAGGAAAACAAAAAGTGTGTGTTAGCACTAAAACAACATAAACAGTTTTTCTTCTGCTGTCTTTATAGTAATGCGTACATTTCGCCTGAGAAAGGTTGATCCAATCCTTCAAAACGAGTCGCTAATATTCATTATAAGGTTTGCTTGAGAATAATTAAAATTACTAATTATGTTTACATTTTTATTGCGATATTATGGATGATTTATAAATATCTAATTAGTATAAAACTATATTAAATTCTTGTTTTTAACTCGTTTTTCTACAAAAAATATTGAAAAAGGTTTGTAAATTAATTAATAAATTACTATTTAGCTTATGTAAAAGTTTAAAATTTTACTACTTTTCTTCTACAAAAGAATCCGTGATGTGCTTTTTTTGTTCAAAGTAAATTTTATTTTTTGCCAACTTTCGAGGCTTCCTGCCCCACTGTGCGGCGCCAATCTCCCTCAGTAGGATCCAGATTGAAGATCGGTACTCGATTGTTGACCTAAAGAGCTCCCTTCTTTATCAGGGCATCTTAGGCACCACTCAAGCAGTCATTGAAAATTACTAGATTACAGGATAGCATAAGAATATTCAAAATATCAAATTACTTCTATCGTAGATGGACCCTTAAACCATCATTTTGACGTTTTTTAAGTTTAATTTGAAAATTACTTGAAAGAAAAATTCGAAATTTTAGATTTCCATAAATCAGCACTTAATAAATCTAAATCTACCAAAATAGTTATATATTGCGATTCATAAATTTTTTCCGATTATTAATTTCATGATTCATAATTATAAAATTATAAAAGTTGCTAATTAAGCGTATTTATGTTTGGGTATTTGAGTGTTATTGCGGCATAATAAATTAGCACATTAGGAGTATAATTTCAAGAAATATTAATAAAAATATTGTTGCGGTGATGCGTATTAACGTAATTAATAAACTCACATGCTTTAGTAGACTGTAACATACTTTATTTTAAGATATTGCGAAAGCGTTGCTTGCTCTTCAAGCAAAAACAAAACAACAACTAAAGAAACAAGTTGGAAATTGTACGTGAAGCGTAGCAAATTAGGTGCGTTCGTACGATAACGAAGTTTTAAAAATATTACTCTCATATATCAATCTCATAAAATTGTAAATAGTGAATTACAATTAGAACGCTCATCAAGCAATGTTCTCCCTATACCATTATGTAATGGAATACTTTTGTGTGACCTAGTAAATCAATAACAAATGTTCTTTGCACCACAGATTATGAAAAATATATATTATAATATGTACTTTATAGTTGCATATAAATTTTATTAAGTTCGAATGAGTGTAACACCATTAAAATGCATTTGAAACATTTTTCCCCATTGACCGTAATGTAATGGAATACTTTTGATTGTCCCTGTAATTGATCTATACATCCGATTTTCATAAATTTTGAAATAACCCGACAAAATTATGTAATAATTATCATTTTAAATTTTAAATGTACAAAATACATTTGAAACTTTTTCGCCATTGACCATAACGTAATTGAATACTTTTGATTTCCCCTGTAATTGATCTATGTATCCGATTTTCATAAAATTTGAAATGACTCGACAAAATTATGTAATAATTATGTATTTTAAATTTCAAACGATTAAAATGCATCTGAAACTTTTTTCCCCATTGACAGCAATGTAATGGAATACTTTTGATTGCCCCTGTAATTGATCTATGCATCCGATTTTCATAAAATTTAAAATGACTCGACAAAATTATGTAATAAATATGTATTTTAAATTTCAAACGATTCGGTTGGGTAGTTTTTGCGTTGTTATATGCGGACGGACGGACAGACAGACAGACGGACGGACTGAACGGCCACTATAGGTGCTACGTATTTACATAATTACGAACGCACCTAAAAAAAACAGACAATTTGCGTTTCTATAGTTACATACATTAGCGAACTTATGTGATGCCAGATTCCAAACATAAACTACAAATAACTCTAACAAATATGAAACTGTAATTTAACCCTTCGGACTCCGGTGCCTCTTACACAAATTTTATTCGATAAGCACCACTTTTTTAAAAGACCTTTCCTTGAAGTAGACAATTTCAAAAACTCTCTAATTAAATAAGGAGAGTTTTATTTTTCTGTATTACTGGTGCCAAAAACAAATTTTGGAAGGAAAGATGATGTCTCCGCAGCGGAGACAAAGGAGTGCTAAGGGTTAACATTAGAAGCACTAAATTTATAATGTTTATAATTCAAAAAATTATCATTCAAATAACTTGAAATTTGATGTCTAGGCATAGTTTGAACTGAAGATTTGAAATATTTTGCAAAAATCGGGTATTGCTATTGAAAAAAAATGAAGTTTGGATTTCTTTTAATATGTATACGGCCCCTTAAGAAAATTTTATATCCAGCATTTAAAAGTAGAGTTTATTTCCAATCGTTCGGTACCAGAAACTTTTTTCTGCAATAATTTGTTGAGAAATTAGTAGGAGGTGTTTATTTTATTTTATTTTATATTCTTGGTTCCACGACTGTACATATAACATTATTTACTATTTCATCACTTATGTAAAATGCTTTATGTTTATTATTGGATATCCAATCGGATGTTTGATTATTATGTACATGTTTAGTAATTCAGAACTGCTTTAATTCAATATTATTCCGTTTTATCAATCATTATTTCTCTGGTTACCGTTTAACTACACTGTAAAAAAAAGGTCGATCTACTAAAAAAAACTTTAGTGATCCTTGTAATTACTAAAACATTTTTAGTAATCTTAGTCGGTTACTAGAAAATCTGTAAAAATCACTAGAAAAAAGTTAGCAACGAATAAGAGTTAATAGTTTTATATTTTTAATAGCTCTTACTAAAACTCAGTTGGTGTGACCTTGGTAGCATAGTGGTTATAGTAACGGACTTCAGGCTAAAAAGTCCCGGGTTCGATACTTGCCATCGCCAAATACACCCCGAATGTCTGTAGTGTCTGGTTAATAAAGGAATTATGAAAATCCGGTCGGAGCAATAAGGAATGTTTAGTGCTGCCATCTATTGCGATTTTGCCGAAAATCTTCCACTTCAGAAGTTTGGATGCAGCTCGAAGGAGGCTCCTGCCCTTCGGGCACACGTAATGGTTACTAAAATTAATATTGGAGCTATTACTAAAATTTGCTTAGTCGCTCATACTAAAAATTTTTAAGTTAGTTATACAAAAAATTCTTTTGTTCAGTTTACAAAAGAAATGCTTGTTTCACTTGCAAAAAAAAAGTTTGTAATGGTTACTAAAAAATTCTGTGGAATACAAATTTACTAAGAAATTTTTAGTAACCTCTTGAATTTTTTTTTACAGTGTACCATAAACATCTTGAAAGTATACGCTTTCATACAGAAACTATCAAATGCTATCCAACTAGATCGATTAACTATTTTACATCTCTAACAGTGAAATTCTCGAAGTATTAAATTCGCATTATTATTAAATGGATAATATTGCGAAATTAATTGTCCGATTAAACTTAAAAGTAGCAAAAAGCAGAAAAGTCACGCACAAATTATTTAAAACAACTTTTATCTTAGAGCATATAAATGTCAATTAAAATTTCAAGCACAGGTTGAGATTAAGGAGATATATATAAAGCATGTTAATGGTCTTACTTGAGGCTTAAAATTACTTGAGATTCTTTTTAAGCCTCAATTGAATAACTCATAAACAAAATCATATTTAAAAAATGTCTCATTTAAAAGAAATTAAAATATCGTTCAATCTCAGTTTTTAAAAAATAATTTTAAATAATTTTATATAAATAGTAAGGTAATCAAGCTTCCTCATTTTTTAGAGCGCAGTTCTTATCTTTAAGGGATTTTGTTCAAATTAAATTGTAGAAATCAGAAAAGCATTCAATATTTAGTCGTAATAAATGTTTTGAATATTCATATTTTCATAGGAAAACTATCGAATATTATTCAGCTACATCGATTGCCTGTTTTGAATCTATAATAGTTAAATACTTAAAATATTGGAATTACATTACTAAATGGATATGAGAAAACATCAATTAATAAATTTCCCGATCAAACTTAAAATTGGTGAAAAAACAGAAAATTCACGAACGGATAACCACGCACACACACACGCACATATGTGTGTATCTGTATTTATGCAAAAAGCTTTATGTTTATTAAATTTTATATCAAATCGGATGTTTGATTATTATATATGTTTAGTAAGCCAGAGCTGCTAAAATTTAATATTATTCCGTTTTATCCAATTATTACTTCTCTGGTTTCCGTTTAGTTACCATAAAGATTTTGAACGTATACGCTTTCATATGGAAACTATCAAATGCTATCCAACTAGATCGATTATCTGCTTTAAATCTCTAACTGTGAAATTCTCGAAGTATTAAAATCGCATGACTATTAAATGGATAATATTGCGAAATTAATTGTCCGATTAAACTTAAAAGTAGCAAAAAGCAGAAATGTCACGCACAAATTATTTAAAAAAACCTCTTGAGACTCTTATCTTATGGCATATAAATGTCAATTAAAATTTCAAGCACAGGTTGAGATTAAGGAGATATATATAAAGCATGTTAATGGTCTTACTTGAGGCTTAAAATTACTTGAGATTCTTTTTAAGCCTCAATTGAATAACTCATAAACAAAATCATATTTAAAAAATGTCTCATTTAAAAGAAATTAAAATATCGTTCAATCTCAGTTTTTAAAAAATAATTTTAAATAATTTTATATAAATAGTAAGGTAATCAAGCTTCCTCATTTTTTAGAGCGCAGTTCTTATCTTTAAGGGATTTTGTTCAAATTAAATTGTAGAAATCAGAAAAGCATTCAATATTTAGTCGTAATAAATGTTTTGAATATTCATATTTTCATAGGAAAACTATCGAATATTATTCAGCTACATCGATTGCCTGTTTTGAATCTATAATAGTTAAATACTTAAAATATTGGAATTACATTACTAAATGGATATGAGAAAACATCAATTAATAAATTTCCCGATCAAACTTAAAATTGGTGAAAAAACAGAAAATTCACGAACGGATAACCACGCACACACACACGCACATATGTGTGTATCTGTATTTATGCAAAAAGCTTTATGTTTATTAAATTTTATATCAAATCGGATGTTTGATTATTATATATGTTTAGTAAGCCAGAGCTGCTAAAATTTAATATTATTCCGTTTTATCCAATTATTACTTCTCTGGTTTCCGTTTAGTTACCATAAAGATTTTGAACGTATACGCTTTCATATGGAAACTATCAAATGCTATCCAACTAGATCGATTATCTGCTTTAAATCTCTAACTGTGAAATTCTCGAAGTATTAAAATCGCATGACTATTAAATGGATAATATTGCGAAATTAATTGTCCGATTAAACTTAAAAGTAGCAAAAAGCAGAAATGTCACGCACAAATTATTTAAAAAAACCTCTTGAGACTCTTATCTTATGGCATATAAATGTCAATTAAAATTTCAAGCACAGGTTGAGATTAAGGAGATATATATAAAGCATGTTAATGGTCTTACTTGAGGCTTAAAATTACTTGAGATTCTTTTTAAGCCTCAATTGAATAACTCATAAACAAAATCATATTTAAAAAATGTCTCATTTAAAAGAAATTAAAATATCGTTCAATCTCAGTTTTTAAAAAATAATTTTAAATAATTTTATATAAATAGTAAGGTAATCAAGCTTCCTCATTTTTTAGAGCGCAGTTCTTATCTTTAAGGGATTTTGTTCAAATTAAATTGTAGAAATCAGAAAAGCATTCAATATTTAGTCGTAATAAATGTTTTGAATATTCATATTTTCATAGGAAAACTATCGAATATTATTCAGCTACATCGATTGCCTGTTTTGAATCTATAATAGTTAAATACTTAAAATATTGGAATTACATTACTAAATGGATATGAGAAAACATCAATTAATAAATTTCCCGATCAAACTTAAAATTGGTGAAAAAACAGAAAATTCACGAACGGATAACCACGCACACACACACGCACATATGTGTGTATCTGTATTTATGCAAAAAGCTTTATGTTTATTAAATTTTATATCAAATCGGATGTTTGATTATTATATATGTTTAGTAAGCCAGAGCTGCTAAAATTTAATATTATTCCGTTTTATCCAATTATTACTTCTCTGGTTTCCGTTTAGTTACCATAAAGATTTTGAACGTATACGCTTTCATATGGAAACTATCAAATGCTATCCAACTAGATCGATTATCTGCTTTAAATCTCTAACTGTGAAATTCTCGAAGTATTAAAATCGCATGACTATTAAATGGATAATATTGCGAAATTAATTGTCCGATTAAACTTAAAAGTAGCAAAAAGCAGAAATGTCACGCACAAATTATTTAAAACAACCTCTTGAGACTCTTATCTTAGGGTATATAAATGTCAGTTCAAATTTTAAGCACGGGTTGAGATTAAGGAAAATATAAATAAAACACGTTTTAAGGGTCTTATTTGAGATTTAAAATTACTTAAGTTTATTTTTAAGCCTCAATTGAATAACTCGTAAACAAAATCATATTTTTAAAATACATCTCATTTAAAAGAAATTAAAATATCATGCAATCTTTTTAAATATTTTTAAAGAAATTTTTTATAAATAGTAAGACAATCAAGTTTCCTCATTTTTTTTTTTTTTTTTTTTTTTTTTTTTTTTTTTTTTTTTTTTTGGAGAGCAGTGCTAATTTTTAAAGGGGTTTTATTCAAATTAAATTGTAGAAATGAGAAAAGCATTTAATATTTAGTCGTCATAAATGTTTTGATATCTTATTCATATACAAACTATCATATATTATTCAGCTACATCGATTGTCTGTTTTACTGCCTGTTACAGTGAAATACTTGAATTGTTGGAATTACATTACTAAATGGACACGAGAAAACACCAATTAATAAATTTCCCGATCAAACTTAAAATTGGTGAAAAAAACAGAAAATTCACGAACGGATAACCACGCACACACACACATATGTGTGTATCTGTATTTATGCAAAAAGCTTTATGTTTATTAAATTTTATATCAAATCGGATATTTGATTATTATATACATGTTTAGTAATCCAGAACTGCTAAAATTTAATATTATTCCGTTTTATCCAATCATTGCTTCTCTGGTTTCCGTTTAATTACCATAAAGATCTTGAACGTATGCGCTTTCATATGGAAACTATCAAATGCTATCCAACTAGATCAATTATCTGTTTTAAATCTCTAACTCTAAATTCTCGAAGTATAAAAATCGCATTACTATTAAATGGATAATATTGCGAAATTAATTGTCCGATTAAACTTAAAAGTAGCAAAAAGCAGAAATGTCACGCACAAATTATTTAAAACAACCTCTTGAGACTCTTATCTTAGGGTATATAAATGTCAGTTCAAATTTCAAGCACGGGTTGAGATTAAGGAAAATATAAATAAAACACGTTTTAAGGGTCTTATTTGAGATTTAAAATTACTTAAGTTTATTTTTAAGCCTCAATTGAATAACTCGTAAACAAAATCATATTTTTAAAATATATCTCATTTAAAAGAAATTAAAATATCATGCAATCTTTTTAAATATTTTTAAAGAAATTTTTTATAAATAGTAAGACAATCAAGTTTCCTCATTTTTTTTTTTTTTTTTTTTTTTTTTTTTTGGAGAGCAGTGCTAATTTTTAAAGGGGTTTTATTCAAATTAAATTGTAGAAATGAGAAAAGCATTTAATATTTAGTCGTCATAAATGTTTTGATATCTTATTCATATACAAACTATCATATATTATTCAGCTACATCGATTGTCTGTTTTACTGCCTGTTACAGTGAAATACTTGAATTGTTGGAATTACATTACTAAATGGACACGAGAAAACACCAATTAATAAATTTCCCGATCAAACTTAAAATTGGTGAAAAAAACAGAAAATTCACGAACGGATAACCACGCACACACACACATATGTGTGTATCTGTATTTATGCAAAAAGCTTTATGTTTATTAAATTTTATATCAAATCGGATATTTGATTATTATATACATGTTTAGTAATCCAGAACTGCTAAAATTTAATATTATTCCGTTTTATCCAATCATTGCTTCTCTGGTTTCCGTTTAATTACCATAAAGATCTTGAACGTATGCGCTTTCATATGGAAACTATCAAATGCTATCCAACTAGATCAATTATCTGTTTTAAATCTCTAACTCTAAATTCTCGAAGTATAAAAATCGCATTACTATTAAATGGATAATATTGCGAAATTAATTGTCCGATTAAACTTAAAAGTAAAAAGCAGAAAAGTCACGCACAAATTATTTAACACTAGAACCGCGGAACCAGGTCATTTTGACCCGTAACAAAAGAAGAGATGTCAATTCGAACCAGAAAATTCTTTATTAAATAAGTTATATACATGATGCAGAAAAATAATTTAAATAAATAAGTGATTTAATTTAAAATAAAAATTCTGGTGCGAAATATTTTTATGAATCTCGAGAAAAAATCCCGCGGTTCTAGTGTTAAAAAAACATCTTGAGACTCTTATCTTACGGCATATAAATGTCAATTAAAATTTCAAGCACCGGTTGAGATTAAAGGAAATATAAATAAAACACGTTATTGGTCTTATTTGAGATTTAAAATTACTTGAGTTTCTTTTTAAGCCTCAATTGAATACTCATAAACAAAATTATATTTAAAAAAAGATTCATTTAAAAGAAATTAAAATATCATTCAATCTTTTTAAATATTTAAAAAAAAATTATAAATACACTGTTAAAACTAATGGTGACACATTGCACCTTTTAGGGGTGAAAGGCTTGTCTCACTGGTGACACCCCTAGAGGAGCTAAAATGGCACCCTTAACTAGGGTGAAAGGATGGCACCCCTAAACCAGGGTGTTTCAGGGGGTGAAAGGACGGCACCTCAGGGAAGAATAATGGCACCCCTTATCCACAGTGTTCAATAGGGTGAAACGATGGCACCACAGGGGAGAATAATCTCACCCCTTATCCAGGGTGCCCCAGGAGGTGAAAGGATGGCATCTCAAGGGAGAGTAATGGCACCCCTTAACAAGGGTGCCCCAGGGGGTGAAAAGATGGCGCCTCAGGGGAGAGTAATGGCACCCCTTATCCAGGGTGCCCCAGAGGGTGAAAGGATCGCATCTGAGGGGAGAGTAATGGCACCTCTCACCCAGGGTACCTTAAGGGGTGAAAGAATTGCATCTCAGGGGAGAATAATGATACTACTTATCCAGGGTTCCCCACAGGGTGAACGGATGAAACACATAATCCAGTGTGCCCTGTGGCATCCTACAAGAAATAGCACTCACAATCTATGGCCCACAGTTGCAATCCCCCTCCCCCCACCCTGCTTGTCAAGAAATTGTATTGGTTTGAATCATGAAATAGAAAGTGTTTACCCATTTTTAAATTGAATTCTGCAGAGAAAATTATCATGATCAGTCAATATTTTGAGTCTTTTTTTTTTCTTTTAGATTGATGGAATATTATATTTTTAAACTCATTATCAGGTGTCCAAAGAAAAATTGTTGCATATTTTTGTAACTCAGAGAGGGATAATATGAACTACAAAAATAATCATAGAAAGGCAGAGAATTCAAATTGTACTTTCATTTACATGGAGAATATTTTAAGAAAAATTCAAAATTTTAACTTTTATACAGTCTTTGCATTTCAAAATCACCAATCATAAGTCATCACTATTGCATTGTTAGTCATACCCAAAAGGTTTTGTTAGAATAAATCGGAAAATTTACACAACCTCAACACCTATTTTCTGCCTCTAAAAATCACTGAGTTAGAGTCAAATATTGTGACTTTGTCATGCAATTTGAAGCCTTATTTTCAATTTTATGTTTTGAAGTTCTTGTAAAATGAAATAAATCATGATTTTTGACTGTCTCTAACTCATATGTTTGAATCAAACTTTTTGGGTATGTTTAAGAAAGGGCCAGTAACTATTTTTGTGATTGGGCATTTTTAGATGCAAGAACATTATAAAAATTTGATGTTTTTTGACTCCAAAATAAGAGAAAGTACAAATTGAATTATCTATCTTCATATGAATATTTTTATAATTTTCTTATAGTTTCAGAAGTAATAAGTAACCATCTTTTTTGACACATAGTATATTGCTTGACATGTATTTTCATTATTTTATATACAGGGCAACTGAAAAGTATGGGGACATAGAAAAATGCTATATCCTGTAAAATATATGACATAATTTAATAATAAAATATAAAAGAAATAACAATATTTTAACAAATTGTTCACTGGCTTGATATTTATTTTTTACACAAGTTTGAAAACGAAAGATCACAGAATTGACAGTCCGCTGCAGATAATTCTGATTTAAATCATTCTATGCCTTGATAATTTCGCATCACATACAATGCAAACTGGGGATTTTCTATTTCTAGCTTTTCTACAGAAGTCAAGTGAGTTAAGATCTGATTGTTCGAAGGCAATACACCTGTTATTAAATATCCACGCGGATGGTCAATGTTGTTTTTGCTCCATGTGAAGGCCCCAATACTGCTGGAAGTTCCATTAAAGTTATTTTGCTTCCATGAGGCGAATACTTCGTTGAACATATTAGTTGCTGATCATTTTGACGGTTGTGAACTTTTCGGAGGATTAAGATTTTCATATAGTAGAAGAAATGCTACAAAATTTTAAAATAAGCATTTCTCAGATTTTAGTTGTGAAATATCAATGTCAAACAACGCACCAATATTTTTTCAGCTACCCTGCTGTATCTAATTAAAAAAATGTAAAACACAAATTAGAAAAGAATATATAATAAATGCTGTGTAACTTTTAAATTAGTAAGAATACTTCATATCCTTTAAAATTCTTCCAGAAAGTTAGCCATCAAGCTATGAAATGAATTATGGAAAATAAATTCATTTTATAGTTGTGGTAAAATCACAGATGAAATTGAGTAAAAAAAAATCATTTTTACAATATATGTAGTACTTACCTTTATAGTGAACTTAAAATCCATATTTTATAGCATATATCCACACAGGATTAGAAATTAAGAACTGTATGTAAGGTGTCAAAATAATGCCTACAATTTTTTTTCGATGTGCCAACTGCATTTCATATTTTCTTATTTCTTTTCGGAACAATGTTAATAGTAATAATATTGCATTGCATATTTAATTTTAATGTATTGAAGGGAAGTGGGGAGGAAACTTTATATATTAAACACTTTTTCTTACTAAACAAAAAAAAAACTGACTTTCCATAAGTATGAAACCTGATTAAACTACAATATTTGGATTCTGGAAAAACTTATTCTTTTTATAAAGCTAATATGCATACAAAACAGATAATCAAGCAAATATGTCCACAGAGAGAAAATATGAGCTTTAGATATAACTAGGGATAAGCTAATTTTTAAAAAATCTGAGACTAACAGTACATCAGAAAATAAAAAGTTAGCAAATAAATAAATCTTTGGTTGCCAATTACGGTGGGGCATTTAAAACATTTCCAAATCACACATATTTTTTTTGTTTGTTTGAGGAAGGGAATACAAAAATTTTAAAACAATTTTAATACAGTTTCTTATTTTAGGAACATATAAGGATGCAGAAATATCTCATAATAAAAGAAAATCTTGTTTACAGGGGTGTAATATCCAAGGACCAGTTTTATCAGTCATTGGTGAAAGTGAAGTTAACTTAGAGATTATTGAAAGGTTCAAAATTCTTAAGACACGTGCTGATGTCATGGTGCAGAGGGGGGGGGGGGAATGTATGCTAAAATACAAATGAAAGCATTTGCTAAACAAAAATTAAAGTTAAAGAAAGCTAGCTATCAAGATTTGACGACTAGGAATAATTTTTCTATAATTTAGTTTCATTTGACGACTAACGACTGCTGATTTCTAGTCCTGTATCCACATCAAAACACTTTCTGCCTAATTGTTTTTGTGTTTTGACTTATTGCATCTGAAATTTTAATCCACTGAGTAAATATAATGAAATGAATAAAACATTGATTTAAAAAAAAAAAAAACAACCTTTTAGTTCAAATAATCTTTTTATTGTCAATACGAAGAATGTATTAAATATTATTAAACAAAGACGTAACACTATGTGGAACTGATGCCACTGAGAAAAGTTTGAAGACATAAGTATCTAATAAAAATGATAAAAATTTAAATTGGCTTTTACTATAGTTAACGTTAAACAACCAAAACAATGCATACCACAAAGTAACTAAGCTTATAAAATTATCAGTTTTTATAATTAACTGTTTATATAAAATTAATACATAGCATGAGTAATTTAACAAGTTGCTTGAGTTGCGGAGCACAATAACAAGTTGAAACACAGAAATTTCTGCACCTTCTTCATGATAAAGAGTCGGAAACTTTTCTTGTATCAAGCATGGTAATGTAAGTACTATAAATTTAAGTTCACTATCTGAAAAAATAATAATAACACATTAAGGAAAAAACACAAGACAGTCCAATTAAAATCTATCATCAAAGTACAGCAAAAATTGTAGATGAACAAAAAAAGAAAGAATAAAATTTAAATAAAATTTAAATTATAGCTCACAAGGCTATCAAAGCCTGACAGCTAATGTGCCCGCAGGTTCTGTATGTAACGTGATAACTCTTTATATAAATATCAGATTTGCTTCAAATTTTATATGTAGGTTCATTCTGATAAGGTTCTTCACTGATTAGCATTGGAGGTTCACTGGTTAAATATGAAGGGGGGGAGAAGAGAGTGCTACCCTCCTTAATTTATATAAATATGCAGAAATCATGCAGAATTATCACATTTTCTTCAAATTTTGTTAATAATTTCACTCTGATAAGGCACTTTCCTGATTAGTTTTAGGGGCTCATTGGTTAAGTATAAAGAGTGATGGCAGTTAATCCACTGTCCAATAACTTACAGTTAGTTGATTTCTTTTATTTTTGGAAGGGCATTATTCTTTGAAATAAGAGTATAATATACAGTTGTATGTATAGCCTGCGAGCTCAATGCCATCCGTTTAACCGGGCACTTTCTTCTTTATTGCCTATTTTCGGACAGCACGAGAAAATTACATGACCAACTCATACTTGTCATTCATATATTCTTTTCCTGTATTATCCATTAAGAGTTACAAACTATTTACATTATTAACCATATTTACAAAACATATCTTGGAACAAAGTGTCTATTCCAGATTAGCAACGAATTTCCCTAACATGTACAGGTATTCCATACCAGTAATAATAAAAAAAAATGAGGAATTTTATTCAAATTTATTAGTAAGCCCCTATTATGTATCCTATATTGACACTAATCAATGAATATATGGATACAACCCCCCCGTGTTTTTCCTTCATTTTGGGAATAACGAATTTTCAACGTATTCTATTGACGATTATTTTCAAAATTTTCAAGATGTGATTTTGCAACTTTCACAAAAGTTGCTCTATACATTTGGCTAACATAATATGCAAATGAAATTTTGATATCTTTGACGCATGCGCAGTGAAAAATTATTTAGTAAACCTACTCAATATTCGAACAATTTTAATTATTTTTTAATTCTGATTACAGGGTATTGTGTGCAATAGGGTGGGCCGAAAAAAACTTTTTTTCGATTTTCGATTATGGCGGGTGCGGAAAAGTGGCCTCTGGTGGCACTCAGTTCATACAAAAAATTTGAGATTTTTTGGACATTTCCTTACCCTGCCGCAAATGGCTTGAAGTTTTGCAAAAATGTTCATTTTTGAACTTTTTTCGAAAAAAATTAAAAAATGTTAAATTAAATTTATTTTGGTTTTATTTACTGGAAAAGGCATATTTAATGTACCAAATGTTTAAATATTATCTGATCATGCATTATTTAATATCTATGTGTATTATAACTTAAGCTATTTTTATAGCTTTTTCGCGTATAATAGGCAAAAGTTGTATTTGTTTGAATCGATCGTTAGTTTCTATATTATTTATGTCCGTTGGTCTTCTTTATATTTTTTCTATGTGTCAAACGTCATATATTTGGGGAAAAGACAGCAGTATACTTCAAAAACAAATCTGGAAGGTGAGAAAGTGGTGAAGCAGGACTCTAAGCCAACGCAATGATTCAGCGTAATACTCAGGCACTCAGGGAGTGAAGGACGAAATAGTTGAGAGACAAAATGCGATAAAGGATTCTTATTATTTATTTTTGCTCAGTTACCTGCGACATTTGTTCAGTGTTAACGTGAAACCTTTTTGTAGTGATTATACAGTGCTTTTTGGGTCGTTTAATGTGCCATTATAGTGTTTTGTGCGTTTTATTACGACGAGCTTAAAAATGGCTAGTATAAAGGGCCATGACAATGCAAAGACACGTGATACCGTGAAAAGTAAATTTTTGGGGGCGTCGTGCATATTGAAAGAATTATAACTGCCAGCTTATGCTGATAATCATGCGCCACTACTACAGATTGCTTCACCATGTAGAAGTTGTGACAGCAGAGGATACGAATCTCGTCATCGATAAAATCAAAGTCAGAAGAGAGAAATAGAAACTTGGAAAGAAGTTACAGGCAGAAGAAGTTATTGAAAGAAGAAAAATTAAAAGCATGTTTTTGATGGTAGAAAGGATAAAAGTATATTAAGAGGAAGAAAAATAACAAGCGGCACCGTCGAGAGAAAGGCGAGGAACACATCACTGCGTTCCGGTCACGGAAAAGAAATAGCAAAATCATTATACAATCTTCCAAGTCACCACAAGTTAGACTTTTCTGAACTGACGAGGTATCAAGGTAACGGAACGAGGTATCAAGTGACCCGAGTATTCCTAACCAGGTTCAAACAATACGGTGATGCCAACAATACGGTGTTTCTAGCCTTCCTCTCGACGGTGCCGCTTGTTATTTTTCGCCCGCTCAATATACTTTAATCCTTTCTACCATCAAAAAATATGCTTTTAATTTTCCTTCTTTCAATAACTTCTGACTGTATCTTCTTTCCAAGTTTCTATTTCTCTCTTCTGACTTTGTTTTTATCGATGACGAGATACGTATCCTCTGCTGTCACAACTTCTACATGGTGAAGCAACCAGTAGTAGTGGTGCATGATTATCAGCATAGGTTGGCAATTGCAATTCTTTCAATATGCATGATGCCCCCAAAAAGTTACTTTTCACGGTATCGCGTGTCTTTGCATTGTCATGGCCCTTTATATTAGCCATTTCTAAGCTCATCGTAATAAATTGCACAAAATACTATAATGGCACATTAAACGACCCAAAAAGCACTGTATAATCACTACAAAAGGGTTTCACGTTAACACTGAACAAATGTCGCAGGTAACTGAGCAAAAATAAATAATAAGAATCCTTTATCGCATTTTGGCTCTCAACTATTTCGTCCTTCATTCCCTGAGTATTACACTGAATCATTGCGCTGGCTTAGAGTCCTGCTTCACCACTTTCTCACCTTCCAGATTTGTTTCTGAAGTATACTGCTGTCTTTTCCCCAAATATATGACGTTTGACACATAGAAAAAATATAAAGAAGACCAAGGGACATAAATAATATAAAAACTAACGATCGATTCAAAGAAATACAACTTTTGCCTATTATACGCGAAAAAGCTATAAAAATAGCCTAAGTTATAATGCACATAGATATTAAATAATGCAAGTTCAGATCTTATTTAATCATTTGGTACATTAAATATGCCTCTTCAAGTAAATACAACCAAAATAAATTTAATTTAACATTTTTTAATTTTTTTCGAAAAAAGTTCAAAAATGAACAGTTTTGCAAAATTTCAAGCCGTTTGCGGCAGGGTAAGGAAATGTCCAAAATATCTCAAATTTTTTGTATGAACTGAGTGCCACAAGTGGCCACTTTTCCGCACCCGCCATAATCGAAAATCGAAAAAAAGTTTTTTTCGGCCCACCCTAGTGTGCAATAGGGTGGGCCGAAAAAAACTTTTTTTCGATTTTCGATTATGGCGGGTGCGGAAAAGTGGCCACTGGTGGCACTCAGTTCATACAAAAAATTTGAGATTTTTTGGACATTTCCTTACCCTGCCGCAAACGGCTTGAAGTTTTGCAAAAATGCTCATTTTTGAACTTTTTTGAAAAAAATTAAAAAATGTTAAATTAAATTTATTTTAGTTGTATTTACTCGAGAATGCATATTTAATGTACCAAATGTTTAAATAAGATCTAATCATGCATTATTTAATATCTATGTGTATTATAACTTAGCCTATTTTTATAGCTTTTTCTCGTATAACAGGCAAAAGTTGTATTTGTTTGAATCGATTGTTAGTTTCTCTCTTATTTATGTCTTTTGGTCTTCTTTATATTTTTTCTATGTGTCAAAAGTCATATATTTGGTCAACGGACAGCAATATACTACAAAAAAAAATCTGGAAGGTGAGAAGGGGAAGAAGCAGGACTCTAAGCGAGCGCAATGTCTCGTCGTAATACTGAGTGAGTGTAGGACGAAATAGATGACAGCCAAAATGCGATAAAAGATTATTATTTCCCCAAGCTCAGTTACCTGCGACATTTGTCCAATGTGAACGTGAAACCTTTTTCTAGTGAGATACAGTGCTTTTTGGATCGTTTAATGTTCCATTATAGTGTTTTGTGAGTTTTATTACGACGAGCTTAGAAATGGCTAGTATGAAGGACTATGGTAATGTAAAGACACGCAATAAGTAGTCTTTTGGAGGCATCATGCATATTGAAAGTATTGCAGTTGCCAACTTATGCTGATAATCAAGCGCCACACTACTGTTTGCTTCACCATGTAGAAGTAGTGACAGTAGAGGATACGAATCTCGTCATCGATAAAAACAAAGTCAGAAGAAAGAAATAGAAACTTGGAAAGAAGATGCAGACAGAAAAAGTTCTTGAAAGAAGGAAAATTAAAAGCATATTTTTTGATGGTAGAAAGGATAAAAGTATATTCAGAGGGAAAAAAGAACAAGCGGCACCGTCACACACACATCACCGTGTTTTGTTTGAACCTAGTTAGGAATACTTGGGTTACTTGATACCTCGTTCCGGTCACGGAAAAGAAATAGCAAAATCATTATACAATCTTCCAAGTCACAATAAGTTAGACTTTTCTGAACTGACAGCACTTGGGTGTGATGGCACCGCTGTTAATACAGAAAAACGCAATAGTGTCATTGCCTGTCTTGAAAAAAAAAAAAACTAGGAAGAGAGCTGAAATATTTGATATGTATTCTTCTTATGAACGATATCCCACTTCGACATCTACCCTCTAAACTTGATGGTGAAACCATGGGACCTAAGATTTTTTCCAAAACAATCGGTGCTTGACTAATTGGATGTGAAAAATCTACAAGTCATTGCGCTCGCTTAGAGTCCTGCTTCTTCCCCTTCTCACCTTCCAGATTTGTTTTTTAAGTACACTGCTGTCCGTTGCCCAAATATATGACCTTTGACACATAGAAAAAATATAAAGAAGACCAAGGGACATAAATAAGAGAGAAACTAACGATTGATTCAAACAAATACAACTTTTGCCTATTATACGAGAAAAAGCTATAAAAATAGGCTAAGTTATAATACACATAGATATTAAACAATGCATGATCATATCTTATTTAAACATTTGGTACATTAAATATCCCTTTTCGAGTAAATACAACCAAAATAAATTTAATTTAACATTTTTAAATTTTTTTCGAAAAAGTTCAAAAATGAGCATTTTTGCAAAACTTCAAGCCGTTTGCGGCAGGGTAAGGAAATATCCAAAAAATCTCAAATTTTTTGTATGAACTGAGTGCTACCAGTGGCCACTTTTCCGCACCCGCCATAATCGAAAATCGAAAAAAAGTTTTTTTCGGCCCACCCTAGTGTGCAAGGTTGTTTGTCACATTTTCTGAAAAGAATGTTATTTTATATTAAGAACTCTTCAAATTATAAGCAAAAATCTTGGGTAAATTTGAGACTGTTTTTCGGATTCGTAGAAAACCTTAATTTTTCTACGAGTATACATGCTATCGACATAAAAATGAACACAGTTTATTACAATAAGCCACTTAATCATAATCTACAGTTTGAGCGCTTTTGCTACATTAGTTTTGACAGGGTTATCCAAAAGGTATCCAAAAGGTATTCATTCTTTTTTAATTTGTTGATGGTCCCCTATTGGAGTTTCGGAATAAAACCTTCAGGGAAATATATGACTTGTCCTACACTACCTGGCCATTGATTATCGTCCACTTGCGATTTTAGACATTTTGTTAAATATCTAGAAAAATACATGAGAAATTATCCTGAAACTCTCAGTGTATACACATAATAGTACAGGTCATATATTTCCGTGAAGATTTTTTCCAGAAACCTTATAGGAGACCGTCAACAAATTAAAAAATAATGAATATCGTTTGGATAACCCTGTCAAAACTAATGCAGCATAAGCGCTCAAACTGTAGATTGCGATTAAGTGGCTTATTGTTATAAGCTGTGTTCATTTTTATGTCGATAGCATGTATACTCGTAGAGAAATTAAGGGTTTTATAAAAATACTCCCAAATTTTTCCAAGATTTTTGCTTATAGTTTGCAGAATTCTTAATATAAAATAATAATATTTTCTGAAAATCTGACAAACAACATTGCACATAATATCCTGTAATCAAAATTAAAAAATAATAAAAATTGTATGAAAGATGAGTAGGTTTACTAAATATTTTTTCACTGCGCATGCGTCAACGATATCAAAATTTCATTTGCATATTATGTTAGCTAAATGTATAGAGCAACTTTTGTGAAAGTCGCAAAATCATAGCTTGAAAATTCTAAAAATAATCGTCAATATAATAAGTGGAAAATCCATTGTTCCCAAAATGAAGCAAAAAAAATGAGGGATTGTATCCAAACGTACTAGTAAGTTCCGTATTGTGTATTCTATATTGACACTAATTAATGAATATATGGATACAACCCTTCTTGTTTTTGCTTCATTTTGGAAATAACGGATTTTTAAGTGATTCTATTGACGATTATTTTCACAAATTTCAAGCTATGATTTTGCAACTTTCTACAGTTTGAGTGCTTTTGATGCATTAGTTTTGACAGGGTTATCCAAAAGATATTCATACATTTGTTAATTTGTTGGCGGTACCCTATAAAGTTTCTGGAAGAAATCTTCACGGAAATAGATGACCTGTACTATATTGTTTATACACTGAGAGTTTCAGGATAATTCCTCATGTATTTTCTAGATATTTTTCAAAATGTCTAAAATCGCAAGTGGACGATAATCAATGGCCAGGTAGTGTATTATATTTATACACTAAGATTTTCAGGATAATTCTACATACATTTTTCTAGATATTTAACAAAATTTCTAAAATCGCAAGTGGACGGTCATCTCTGTCCATATATTGTATATCAGGAGCTTTAGGGAACTGGCTAATTCTTTATTTCCCCTTTTGCTATATGGGGGAAAGTCGAGTGGAATGGGACTGTAGGTTTTTCTCTTTGTGCATTATTCTAAACATTTCATCGATCGCATACAAGATGAAGCAATGGTAATCCATTCTTCACTTTACAAAAAAATATTGATATGCATAGACTTGCAAATGTTTGAAAGAAATTTTTTTTTCAAAAATCCAATTTAAATTTGATTTATTTGCTCTCAATATATTAAAGGCTTGTTTATATATAAATGTAATAGTTTCCCTATTTATGGAACATTATACTGTATATTATCCATAATTTAAACTAAGCCTAAAGCAGCATTTTTGTTTGAACAAGAAGTTTAACACAAACAAGGAAGTGGCGAGGAATGGGACATGCCAGAAAAGGGATGAATGGGTCACGCCCAGTTCCTTTTTTTAATTAATAATAATGCGAATTGCTAACATGCAAATTTTTTAGAGGATACAGTAAAACCTCTAAATAACGGACACCTTGGGAGCGCAGAAATTGTCCGCTATTCGGAGGTGTCCGCTATTGGGAAAACCTCAGCGACAGTAAAATTGCTAATGAATGCTTACTGTTTCATTAGTTGATTAAACCAGAAATTAAAATAATTTTCAAAGCAATAAAACTGAAATAAAATTGTGCATACCTTTATCCTTTGCTTATTACATTCTTACCAAAAAAAAAAAAATGTTACAAAAGTATGCTTTTACTTGCTATTAGATGTAATTTGTTTTTTAATGTGAAGGTTCAACTCTGTGAGTAGTTTTAATTCTTTTAAATCATCTCTTTCTTAAAAAGAAAAAAAAAATGTATAACTGTTTATTGTATTTTTCTGCTTCTTAAAAGCATCCAATCATCCGAGGGTGAGGGTTTGTGTGGGGGAGGGGGATGTAGGGGATTTTCTCCAGCTCATTCCCACATTTATCTGTGATCACAAAATTTGTGATACATTGCCCTGATAAATTTAGAGGATTTTTATTTTTTTTTCCTCGTTAAAAAATAATTTTTTGTTCTTTTTTGCCAAAATTACTGTCCGCTATTCGGAATGACCGTTATTCAGAGGTTAAACATACAAAAATTAAAGTTTTGGGAGTGGGGATTTGAAAACTGTCCGTTAAATAGAGGTGTCCGCTATTCGGAAGTGTCCGTTATGGAGGTTTTACTGTAATATATTATTTATAACATTGATAATATATGCATTCATACTTCAAAATGTAAATAAATTGATGATTATTTAAGGCGAAACGCTAGGCACAGAAAAAGCCCGGATGATAATGGAAAGTCAATGGGGGCGTTCTTTTCAAATATTTCGCCGAAATTTTAATATTTTTACGTGATTATTTTGCACAAAATTGCTGAGGGCGATCCGCAACCGGCGTAGTTTTTATTTTTTCAGTTTTTGTTTCAGATTTTTTTTTTTTTTAAATTACTTTAACTTACGAAATTGGTTTGAACCGGTTCTGAAATTGAAACTATCGTTATACAAAAAATATAAAAGCAAAATCGAAAAAATAAAAACTAGGCCGGTTATGGATCATCCTCAGCTATCTTGTTCAAAAGAATCATGTAAAAATATTAAAATTTGAGTTAGGTATTTCAAAAGAACGCTCCTATAAACTTTTACATTATCATCTTTACATTCTGAGCCTAGTGTGGGGCCTTAATGACACCTATGACAGAGAATCCTGAATTTTCATTCTAGTCATGAATATACTGGAATTTTATATTGTGGCATATACATTATCAACTTACAACCTTTGTTTGAATGTTTATCTTACCGACACTATAGGTTATTTTGTGCCTTATAGCTTTTTTTTTATTATTGCTGTCCCATAACTCTTAATGAGGAGGTATGAGACACATTTTGAAACTTACGTTCTCTTTAAAATAAAATAGTATTTGCACGTTATGTTTCTATATTGTTCAGGGGGATAAAAGTGTTTTACCTTGCATGCTATAAATTGAATTTTTTCTTTTTGTGTATATATAAAAAAAAATTCTTACTTTTGTAAAAAAAAAAAAAAGTCCCACACCACCCCACTCTCCCCTATATAGATAATTAATACACCAAATACATGAAAATCGAATTTTTATCAATAGTATTAAAATACAGTTTAAGGGCTAACAGTTTATTGTATATCCTTAAGTTTTTACCACCTTCTCCCCAGGTTTTTACCGGTAAAAAGCCAACCCTGTTTATTGGTCTTGTTTCAGAACGGGTGGAATGAAAGATTCTTAAAAATTATGTCATTAGAAAAATGTTTAAGATTTATAAATGACAGTGCAAAAATCGCCTTTAAAACACGAGATCTTCATCACCTGCGGAAAAATTTTCACATTTGTGTAAAATTACGATATAAGTTTTTATTCATTGTTATATCTTTTGAACACACACTATTTCGGTAAACTATTCTGAAAGTTCAGTGGAGTAAATATAGATTGTTTTCCTTTTATAATTTGAATGTTCATGACTACAAATTTGTCATATCGGATGATGTTGATGATTAAGAAAGGGGGGAGGGACTGATTACGGTCTAATCAAACTTAAATTACTATTATTGAAAAAAAAATATTTTATTTACTTTAACCATAAAATTCTGCTACTAAATAAGGTTTAATGCGAAAGAATCCTTTCGAAAAAAAAAATGGGTGTAAATCTGCATAGCCGATAATCAGATCATAAGGTTTATTCAATGCAATACCCTAACATTTTCTCACCTTTTTGAAAGAAAATGAAACCAAAAGTATGAAAATATGAAGAATTGGGAGTAAGAAAACATAATGGTAAACCCAAGATACCGCTAAATTCGGGTTTTTAGGCATTTCCCACCAAGGTATGACTTGGCTGACTAATAACGTTTTAATATGCAAATCGAGGTTTTATCCGTGATTTTTATCCTTAAGTGAGACTAAATGATTTTCCGTGCTACCGCCTCCCGATCTAATCTTATTATGAAGATTATTTTGGAAATAATGGTGGTTAATATTAGGAAAATATTAATAATGAAAACCCTGTAAATAAGTTTTGATTACTTTAAGATTTGCAAGTATTCAATTGTCTTACATGAAAAAATCCCCCCCCCCTCTCAAATAAAGACAAATCAGGTATACTGAAACAATATTAGAGAAGTTACGCGAGGCTGCAATATGGTGTGAATTAGCCTTTACAGGAGGGGTTCGGATAGCATCTATCCGACAATATATGCAAAGCCGGCCAGATGCTGTCCGAGATCCCGTGTAAAGGTTAAAATTAAAACTTCGCGAATAAAATTAATTGCTTTTAACTATATATAGACGCAAAAATATATTTTAACCTTAACTGTTCTGACAAAAATTGTTACATAACTACTGTGAGCTGTCTGTCAGACCATTTAATCTGAAGATGAATAAAATGTTACATTACTTCTCAGAATACTATTTATGTATTAAACTTTATGTACAAGAATATTATAAATAAATTCAGCCATTAAAAAGTATTTAGAGGTAGTAATAAGACTCCAAACTAAAAAAAATTGACCAGTATCTATAGTTAAACTAAAAATTACAAGTTAAACTGTGAAACTTGAAAAACTCACGGTATCTGAGACCACTAACAGCAGTTAAGGGTTAAATCTAAACAGCTGAGTTTAAACATAAGGTAAAATGGTCATAGAATATTCCGATTTCAACAAGATTCGTCTATAATAACTGATTTGTAATGAAAAAATATGTAAATATTTTTACAATCTTTCATTTCGCTCTTTCTAATTGTGCGCCCTTAGTATTCCCGTGCCTAGAGCAGTTTGCTCCAATTGCTCCTCGGTAGCTAAGGCCTCGATAAATCATTTTAAAATATTGACATGTAAACGAGAAATTGTAAAATAACTACCTCATAGGTTTAACATTAGCAAGCGGGTATTTTGGTGAGAGTGTAGCTTGTAGCTTCACATAATAAACTTAACAATCAATCATACGAACAAAAAAATCTAATTTACTGTTTTTTTATGACATTTCTTATAGGGATGTACGATAAATTAACGTTACAATAAAATAAAATAAAATAAAGTTAAATCTTACCTTTAATCAGACTTTGCCCGGTTCACTGGTCGCGCAAACCGGATCGTTAAGTCCTCATTGTTGTTTCATTGTAACTCAGTGGTTAGTCCTCAATTAATATCGCCACTTTACACACTGCCATGTTTTGATTTGCTCACACCCGTAAACTTTACTTGCTGACACCGAAAGCAGAAAGACACGCGTCATAGCGCATGCGCAAGTTGCCAGTCACCCGATGAGGTGCTTACGAAGTGCATGGCACCTTATTTAGCTCCCATCATCCAGTAACAGATCTGTCGTCACCCCAACCGCATATTCAAGCTCCTATGACACCCTAGGGTTCCAAATGGCACCGCCTTTTCACCTCCGGGTCCCAAATGGCACCGGTTTGTCACCTTTATTTTTAACAGTGTAGTAATACAACCAAGTTTCCTCATTTTTTTGGAGAGCAGTGCTCATTTTTAAGAGGTTTTGTTCAAATTAAATTGTAGAAAACAGGAAAGCATTTATTATTTAGTCGTCATAAATGTTCTGATAGCTTATTCATGGGCAAACTATCAAATATTATTCAGCTACATCGATTGCCTGTTTTAAATATATAACAGTGAAATACTTGAATTGTTGGAATAACATTATTAAATGGATGTGAGAAAACATCAATTAATAAATTACCCGATCAAACTTAAACTTGGTGAAAAAGCAGAAAATTCGCAAACGGATACACACGCACACACACACACACGCGTGCATTTATGTATAAAGATTTATGTTTATTAAATTGGATATCAAAAAAAGAATGCTTGATTATTTTGTACACGTTAAGTAATCTAGACTGCTTTCATTTAATATTATTCCGTTCTATCAACCATTATTTCTTTGGTTTCCGTTTAATCGCGATATCTACTTCCATATACAAACTATCAAATACTATCCAACTAGATCGATTATCATTTTAAATCTCTAACAGTGAAGTTCTCGAATTATTAAAATCGCATTACTATTAAATGGTTAACATTGCGAAATTAATTGTCCGATTAAATTTAAAAGTGGCAAAATAGCAGAAAAGTCACGCACAAATTATTTAAAAGAACCTCTTGAGACTTATGTCAGTTAATATTTCAAGCACAGGTTGAGATTAACGGAAATATAAATAAAAGACGTTAATGGTCTTATTTGAGGTTTAAAATTACTTGAATTTCTTTTTAAGCTTCAATTGAATAACTCATAACCATAATGATCTTTAAAAAAATGTCTCATATAAATGAAATTAAAATATTATTCAATATCAGTTTTTTAAATAATTATAAAGAATTTTTTTATAAATAGTAAGGTAACGAAATTTCTTCATTTTTTTGGAGCGCAGTGCTCTATTTTAAAGCATTTTATTCAAATTAAAAGTAAAAAAAATCATGCGTTAAGCATAGATTATGAAACACTTTCCAACACTTCTTGAAATCTTTAACAAAACTTCGTTATTTAGGTAAATAAGGATATAAAGTCAAATATGTATTCCAGTATTATTGAACAACCCTGTATTTGATTTGTGAGCTAATATACGTACTATATAATGGAAAAATTTATTTTAGCAAAAAATGCCCAGTTATTTAGGGACATAAGATGCTACTGTCCATAGCCAAATACGTATTCCAATACTTTTGAACAGCCCTGTACTTCATCCGTCGGTTGATATATACATACTATTTAATAAGAAAATTTAATTTAGCAAGAAAATGCCAAACCGGTTGAAATTTCTCTTTCAGAACTTTATTCTAATAGATGGAAAATACTTGAATACTTTTTTTCAGCCCTGTAATTTACCTAGTACCTGTATTACACGCCAGTATTTTGTTAAAATTTTATTTAAACAAAAACACTCTTAAAACTACCCACACAACACATACGTTCAGATTACATCCAGTTTTCCTCTGTTAATTCCAAAATACGTCTATAGATGTATTTTGGACCTAGCCAGTGAGTTTAAATACGTCCAGAATTTGTTGAATATTTGACATAGACGTATCTACCAAATATCTACAAAATAAGAACGTCAGTTCAAAAACGTTAATTGTATGAAAATTCGACTAATCCAATTTTGGCTAATTCCGAAACTAAATCTGAACTTATTTGTCCCATTTCTTGACATAAAGTAGATGAAAACGGAACCAATCCAATTTTTGTAATTTTTGGAACAAAATCTTAACGTCCTTGTCTCCATTTTCTATATTTGGAACGTAATTTGGAGGAAAACGGAACGTCATTTGTGTAAGTACCTTCACAAAATCTGGACGAAAATTGAACCTAACAACCGCCATTTTAAACTAGCGGTATTTGTAAAATTCTAAGTGCTTATTTATATTGCATCTCTATTTTGATTTAAAAAATATAATGCAACCAGAATGCGCCTTTATTTACATTTTTTAATTAATAAAATCACTTCGATCTGGATGTATATTAAGTTTGTGCTGTGAAGTTTTCTACAGCTAGGCCTAACAGACTTAAACGTAATTTTTACATAGTCGCTCGCAATTTTCAGGACCTGAAGGATTAATTTTTTTTATAAATTAATTATGTAAAATATTAATTATTTTCATCATCGATTAGAAGAGATGTAGCGGAGTACTATGCTCCACATCTGTTAATCCATCAACCGTGTGGAAGACGCGTATCTGGTGATTTGTTATCGAGGTTTTGATTGTTTTTATGATGGAAATTAGTGAAAACAGGTAAGTACATTTAAGATTTTGTTTTCTACATTTACTGTATTTTATGTATGCTTTACATAAAACATTTCTGTAATGATTTTTTATTTTGTTATTGATTTTATTTATCAATTTTTGATAGGCCGACACTGCATTTGATTATGTAAATAAGAAAGTTTGCAATGATTTTTCTTGATCATATTTCAGTTTTATAGACAGCAAACAAACGATTATTAGGTGGAAATAAATTTTAAATTAATTTTGGTGCAAGTGCAAATAAAAATAAAACTATTTGTAAATTATTTTATTACTTGTTGCTAGTAACGCAATTTCTTTAAGAAACTTGATTGCAATTTTTTATTTTATCTGATTTATCTTTATGCAATATCCACCTCTTATTTGGACCTCATATTTTTTTTACATTTTAAAAATTACTAATGTTTACTCTAATAAAAATTCTTTATTCAAATGTTATTCATCATACTAACTATTATGTAAACTAATTTACTTAACACTAATAATTTTAAAAGAAAATCTCAATTTTTTTGCTAAACAAACAAGAATTATTATATTATTGTGTGCATGTCCTGTTTTTTAAACTATAAATACAATAATAATTCATACGATTTTTGCAAATTATATATACACAAATACAGATATATGTATGTATATATAATTAGTGTTTACTTTAGAATGAAAGGAACGCTGCTAGCTACTAATTAAGGCATTAAATAAAGCAGTAAACAGACGCTAGTTCAGTAAAAAAGTCTTTATTTCGAGGGGTAAGGAGATGTGTTATTGTGCTAAGTTACCAAAAAAAAATATATATATATACATCAATGTGATTACCTATGATTTTTGTTAAGAAAATAGGAAAGTATGTTTGTGTGCTAGTCAGGTCCAACAAAAATCATGAATGTTGTCAATCAGGTGCAGGAAAATCACAAATTCTGTTGATCAGGCATGGAGAATTTCATCGATCAGATACCAAAAAATCATGAATTTCTTTAATTTGTCACTTGAAAAAATTGCGAGTTTTGTTTATTTGGTTCTGAAAAATTACAATTTTCATTAGTAAGGACACAAAAAATTCATTAATTTTGTCGATTAATATTGAAAAAACTCAGTTTGTTGATTGATTATGAAAAACAGCATGTTTCATTGCACATTTCATCAGTTTGCCTTAGCAAGAAATTGCGAATTTTGTTGTTCAGGCATGGAAAAATTGCAAACATTGATCGGATGTGAAGAAATTGCTAATTTATTTAATTGAGCATCAAAAAACATGGTTTTTGTTGATTGGGCAATGAAAAATTGTGATTTTTATCGATCAGGCTGAAAAAAAAATCATGAATTTCATTGACTCAACATGTAAAAATTGCAAATTTCATCAGTCGGCTGACGAAAAATCACAAACTTTATCAATCAGGTGCAGAAAAATTACAAATTACAGGCATGGAAAAATCACAAACATTGATCAGACATAAAAAAAATTGCAAATTTTGTTGATTGAGCAAGAAAAAAAACATAAGTCTTGTTGATTGGACACCGAAAAATCTCGATTTCTGTCAACCAAGCTAATAAAAATCATGAATTTCGTTGATTTGGCATGAAAAAATTGCAAATTTCATTACTCGGACACTAAAACATTATGAATTTTGTCAATCAACTGCAGAAAAATCACAAGTTTTATCAATCAGATGCAAAAGAATCACAATTTTCATGGATCAGGCAAAGAAAAATTGCAAATTTCGTTGATTGGCTTCAGGAAACTTGCAAATTTTTGTCCGTCATTTTCATGTAGTCCTTGAAAACTTGGACACTTTTATAAAAGGCCCTTCTTTTAATAAAGTTGGGCACACCTAACACAATACCATATTTAATGTCATATGTCAGTGCTTGAATTTCATGGCGGGATTTGTGCCCAAAATTTTTAAATCCCGTCCAAAAGAGTAAATACAAGGAGCAAGTGTAAATTTTATATTTTTGTGCGGCTGATTGACACATTTTGAGAGTTTTTTACAGTGAAAGATTATTGAATTTCATGATTTTTTCCACAAATGATTGACAAATTTTGCAAATTGTTTTCCTGCAATCAATTGACAAGTTTCGTTCTATTCTCCCTGGAGAGAAAAAGGTGATTCTGTTCTAAATTTTCAAAAAAAAAAAAAAAAGCACATTTAACTTAAAAAATTAAAAAAAAAATCAGTTATCATACCAGAAATTCAGACATAGAAGTATCACGAATTTTGAGAGATGGTGTCAAAAAAAGCAGTTTCGCCAATCGTTCCCAGAAAATGGCCAGTTTCATCAAAAATTCCGGGGGGGGGGGGGATTTTATCAAAGGAATGTGAAAAAGCACAAATTTCGTCGAAGGATCGAGAATAAAACACAAACTTCTTTAAGTTATCGTAGAAAAAACGCTTAATTTGTCAAAGGGTCGCTTTAGGGCTGATTCTGAAGGAGAAAAAAAAATCTAAAATTCACAGGTATTTTCTGAAAGGTTTCAGCATAGTGTGTGTGTGCAGGGAAATCCAGTTTAGACACTGTGTTTTTTCTGCGACCCTTCGGTGTAGACTTTAGAAAATCTTTTGTCAATTTGTAGATTTTTTGAAAATTTTTTAGTTTTTTTGACAAAATTTTGCAATTTTTCATGATTTTTTACAAAATTTGCATTTTTTTGTAATTGTTTGCATTTTTTCATGATTAGTTAAAGATTTTTGCATTTTTTTCTCGATCCTTTACAAAATTTTTTATTTATTTATTTTTTTCACTATTCTTTGATGGAATTTGTGTATTTTCCTTGATTTTCTGGTGAATCTGCATTTTTTCACGATCTTCTGACACAACTTGCGTTATTTTTTCACTATTTTATGACAAAATTTTTTCAAAGTTTTTCCAGTGATCCTCTGACGAAATTCGCGATTTACGAAAAAGATTTTTTTCAACAACTATTTGTGTGAAATTTGCATTTTTTTTTTTTTTTTTTTTTTTTTTTTGTCTAAATATTTAGATTAACAGATTCTTTGTTAAAACTGTTGTTAGCTTTCGTTTTTTCAAAAACTAAAAACTAAAACAAAATCATTTCACCTTTTTCATTCACGTATCACTTTTTCATTTACGTAACAGATTCTTTTTTTTTTTTTCTAAAAATTTTAAATTTTGGGTTTTTTATAAAATTTGTTTTTTTTATGTACTATTTAAAGAAATACACAAATGACAAAATACCACTAAAGCATTTTTTATCAACAACTCAGAATAACCATGGAAAATGTGTTTTTTATTTTAAAAAACTCAAGATTTTATATAGTCTGTTTATTTTTCAAAGGGATAAATTCCCTTCCTGTGCTAATTACTTTTGTTTCAGGTCTAATAAACTCTGTTTTTGTTCAAGTAGATTTTAGGTTGAATATAGATTGCTGCAAGTTGGGTTCGGGTTAATCTAATTTTTTAAAAGTTAGTTGAGTATATATTATTTCCAATTAAAAATTATACCTGATAACAATAAACAGATATGTTTGTGTGTGTGTTGTTTTCCAGATGGCTGCATTTTCTGATGAAATTGAAATATTTTTTTGTAATTCAGTGATGAAATTTGCATTTTTTAGCAGCCTTTTGACTAGATTTGCATTTATTCTGCAGCCTTCTGACAAAATTCACATCTTTTTTGCGATTCTTCAATGAAATTTGCATTTTTTAGCAGCTTTTTGACTAAATTAGTGTTTATTAACGACACTTTGACGAAAATCATGTTTTTTTCTGCATTGCATTGTTGAAATTTGCATGCTTTACACGACTCTGTGACAATTTGTATTTATTATGCGTTCCTTTGACGAATTTTGCATCCATTAAGCGATCCAAAGGCAATTCGGTTCTGTATTTTACAATATCATAGGTTTTCGGCTAAAAAAAAAAGTCATAAATCTGGAAATTTAGAAAAAAACATACCACGAATTTCGACAATCGTCGACCCTCACCCCCCCCCCCCCCCAAAAAAAAAAAATCAATTTTGCAAATCGTTCACAGAAAAATTGTAAATATCATAAGAGGTTTGAGGGGGAAAATATGAATTTTGTTAGATAATTGTGAAAAATCTCAAATTTCGTCTGAAGATCGTGAAAAAAAACCCATGAAATTTGTGAAACAATAGTGAAAGAAAAACACAAATTTTGGGTAGGGATCACAGAAAAAACAAAAATATCTTCAAAAAACATGTGGGAAAAATTCACAAAAAACCCGCAAATTTCAGCAAAAAATCCACGAATTTTGTCTAAAAAATCTACAGACATGCTAATTTTCCACGAAAACGCAGAATTCCGCTTTTTCGGCATTCGGCAACGAATTTTATTATAGATGGGACGAATGGTGATTTGGCCGAATAGTAAAATTTTTTCCAATAAAGAAAATAAATTTTGATTATATATAATTTAAAAAATGGGAGCTCATTAATAATTATTACTCTTAAATGTGCTTTTAAATGTACTTTTGAAATTGCATTATATCCTTTATTCTAATGTACATCAAATTGATTTTCAGTAAGTCAAGATGGGAAAATATTTCCATTAAAATATGAAGAATGTACTTCACTTCTATTATCAATTGATACTTCTTATATCCAAAATCAATAATATTCTTAATCTCTCTCTATCTCAGAACTCACATGGACATATTTTCTGAAATAATCTTTAATGAAGTAAATTTGATCATTTAGAGTTTGTGTCCCTAGTGATAAGCAAATTTGTAAGAATGAGACTTCTGAAATCAGATGCCAAGCTTTAAATTACAAATTATGTTAAAGCAAAAGGTTATGCTTAAAGTAGAATGCATATGTTAACAAAATCTTTGACATTTGAATCGGCACATACAATATTCAACTTCAATATTCCTCTTATTCAGTCAGCATTAAAAGGATAAACAGAAAATTGATAACAACATGAAGGAAGGAAGATTAAATTTAAAATATATACATAATAACGTTACATATTTAAGTCAGTAATTATGCAAATAATTATTTAAAAGTGAAAACTATAGAATGGAAAAATTATTTTGTTGAGTATTTAGAATTTATATTAAAATATTTATAAAATCATCTTCATAAAGCAAGTTGTGTCATCTAATGTGTATCGAGTTTGACACCAGTTCTGCTTTCAGATGTACCGTTGCATTTGGAATGGTTATATATTATATTTAATTTTGAAAATGAATCTTCGTTAACACACCTAGTGAATAAATTTTTTCATTTCTTACTTTATAGAAAATAAGTTATGAATTTCATAAGAGTCTTTTTTATATGTGCATGGAATTTGCAGACATTAATAAATATGCGAGCATTTTAGAATAAGGCAGTGTTTTTATATCTTGAATTGTAATATATCATTCTCTAATGATCACATTTCCTGTACAATTAAATCTCCAGCTTGGGCAGCATTTTCTAGGATATCACTAACTTTTATAGGAAATACAGAAAGGCTGTATATTTTTTAGTATCTTAACTCTATATTTTGTAAGTAAGAGTGAGAATGACTTCATAAATGAAGTAGCCAATTTGGATTAGAGAAAAAAAAAATGCAAGAATGAAATTCTTTAAATGCAAAATTTATTTGGCAAGATATCTTTCACTATTCGGCGAGATTTTAGCAATATTCGGCAAGATATCTCTAAATATTCGGCCGAAGTATTCGGTCAACAAGCCTTCAATATTCGGCCAACCGAATATTCGGCAAAAGGGCCGAATACCGAATAGTGGCCGAATATTCGTCCCATCCCTAAATTTTATTATCCCTGGGATCAATGCAAATATGCATTAAAATTTGATGACATTTATATGTAGGGGGGGGGGGTAACGATATGTTACAACAAAAACGCGAGTCAAAGGGCGCTAAATTAAGAAAATTTCTTCAAAGGATTGCAAAAAAAAAGGCAAATTTCTCCAAAGGATCGAAAAAAACTATAAAATCTTCAAACAATCGTGGAAAAAATACTATTTTCTTCAAAGGATCGCAAGAAAAAACACGATTTTTGTTAAATGATCACGAACAAGACGCGATTTTCGTCAAAAAATTGCTCTGAAAACATGATTTTGGTGAATAGGTTGCGGAAAAATACTCTAATATTGTCAAATAATCGTGATAAATAATCGTATTTTATCAAAAGATCGCTGAAAATGCTGCAATTTTGTAAAAAGATCACAGATAATACCCAAATTTTGATGAAAGATCGCGGAAATTACGGAAATTTTAACGAAAGATCGTAGAATATACACATATGTTGACAGAAGATCGTGGAAACCACACAAATTTTGACGAAAGATCACGAAAAATACGCAAATTTTGACAAAAGATCGCGGAAAATCCGCACATTTTTACGAAAAATCGTGGAAAATACACATATTTTGACGAAAGATCGCGGAAAATATGCAAATTTCGACGTAAGATCGCGGAAAATACGCATATGTTGACGAAAGATCGTGGAAAATGATCAAATTTTGACGAAAGATCACGGAAAATATGCAAATTTTGACATAAGATCGCAGAAAATATGCAAATTTTGACGAAAGATCGCGGAAAATACACACATTTTTCCGAAATGCTGCTGCCAGGCACTGTGCCTTACCAGTTTGGTGTAGGTCAACACTGTTTGCTATAGATTTTATTAAGTAGCTTATATATGTTTTTTTATATTCCAATCTACATGTTTTTTATATTCCAATCTACTTGTAGAATGCCCATTTATTGAGTGCTAATTTGTTTTGTAAACGAGGCAATCAATCAATGCTTGTTTCTGAATCAGAGAAGAGAAAATAGTGAATAAAACAACTTAATTTAATATTATTTATTTATTTTGTAGATACATGAGTTAAAGTATTCCTAAGTATTTTAAAATTGCTTTAGAATAAGGTTACTGGATCCACCATATATATAATTTTTTTCCTTTTCTTTTTCAACTAATAGTTACAAGCTCCCTGGTAAATATACTGTCTTGTGGATGAAGATCTTAGATGAGTATAGATTTGTTGAAATGATCTGAAAAAATGATTACCACCCCTCCATAGAAAAATCGTGGTTCAAGAGCAGTATAAATCATGGATTCCAATTTTTCAAAAAGGATCTGACTTTGAATAAGGTAAACTTTCCATTAAAATCTATAAATGATACAAAATTAAATTTTGTCTTATATATGTCTGTTTGATTTTGCAGTTATGAGTTTGAATAATAATAATAATATGACAGTGGATAATATGGTACTTTTATGTTATACCGGTGCTAATTATATTAACAGTGTATTTTTTTGATGAATGCATTTTAAGTTATTCAAGTTTTACTCATTATTATCAAATTACTATGTATTGTTCTTTTATTTTCAGAAATATTTTTAACATTTAATAACTTTTTAGAAATGCTTATTATAAAGTATAATACTAATTTATTTATTATTATTAAATACTTTTTATTTAAAAGATATTTTATGATTAATCATATATTTAAGTATTATTTTTGAATTTTCAAAAATTGAAATAAAATTAAGCATTTTTTTAACTATTTTTCAAGTATGTCTGCATAATTAAGACTGAAAAATAGCATGCACAAGTTGTTTTGAAAGTTTTATTTGATTATTTTTATTTGTGAATCAGTTGGTAGCTATGCTATAGTAGAGGCACATAAGTGTTTTGTAATTATATTACAGTATGGAACCATTTATCCATAAACTAGTTATCTGGAATGATACTTCTAATAGACTGATGTTAGAATCTTTTTAGAAAACAGTGACATACACAATCAGTTTGACATATACTTTGCTTGAAACAATTGTATAGTTTGATAACAGCCTCTAGTATTTGAAATAGAAGCATATAATCATACTATAGATTAATAAATAATATTATAGTATTACAGATGTTTTCATGCTTATGCAGAGAAAACAGAAAAATTTTTGTTCCCAAGGAGTTCCCATAAGTTATCTTCTTTCAAACTTTAACAATTGATCTTACTTGCATTTAGAGATTGGAGGAGAGATTGGATAGAGATTGGATCTTTTAAGGTTAGAGATTGGATCTTTTAATGAGATTTTGCAGTGTCAATTTCAGTTCATTTAAGAATATCATTACGGGCCCGGGCAATGTCAGGCGGCTCAGCTAGTATTTGAATAAACAATTTCATATTACTTGAGAGGTGTAAAAAAAAAAAAATTTAAACATTGACATGAGTCCTATTCTAATAAAAACCATCATAATAAAAATAAAAACACAAATCTTTTCACAGTCAATACAAACAGCATGCAACAATGAGAAGTAAACAAAAAACCATGCACTTTTGAAGAAAGAAAAAAGGTGACTTAAATTATTACATAGGCATAAATAGGAGAAAACTTGGAATTAGAAAAGGTGAACATTAATCTGATTTTAAATTTGGTCATACTAACACTGCTTTATCTGCACTATATTTAGATGGGGAGATAAAAGCTGTTTAATGTAAGCAAATTATGTTTTGTATCAAATTGTTGTTGTAAATCTATTATAAGGGAGTCCATTAAAATTTAACTGTGTAAAAATTTTGTTAGCAATGATAGTTATTCTTTTATTACTCCTAGATTATGGTTGCAGTTTATAAATAAATTCCTCTTGAAAGCTTGAATAGTATGAACCAAGTTGGAAGTTAATTTTAGATCATGGTCTATTTTTAATTTTTTGTTTTTATAATAGAGCATGTGGTTTTTGTTTACATCTCATTGTCGCATGCCATTTGTATTGACCATGAAACAATTTGCATTTTTATTATGACTATGGTTTTTATTTGAATTTGGACCGAAACATGTCAATAATACTATTTGTTTTAATTTTTTGTTACACCTCTCTCAAGTAATATGAAATTGTTTATTCAAATATTTATATTAAAGGTGAAGTTCTTAAAATCTTGTGAGTTAAAAATCTAATAGATTTAATAAACTTTTTATGATACTTTTTGAAAATATTAAATCCAAACTATGAAAAACACAAAGAATTTAATATATGAAAAAAATAGGAAAATTTCTGCTCTTCTTTCAATGCTGCCAAGCAGAAATAATAAATTTCTTATATTAATACTTTTTTTGACATAAAGTCTTTTATTTAAATTTATATATTATTAATTATGTGTTTTATAGTTACTTTTATTTTTTTCTCTTAGCTACTGTTAAGAATCATGTTTTGCAGAGTGGAACATCAGATTGCCGATTGGAAAATTTATAGCAAATGTGTTGCGACATACAAGATTATTATTGTAAATAAAAATTGTAATAAAAGTATTGTAATTGTAAATAAAAATAAATAAAACTTTTTTCCCCACATTTTTATTGTGTGTTTCTCTTTAAAATTGAATGATCTTATACAGTAACTCTTTAAACGTTCTTTGACTTATATAATATTGATAATCATTATAAGAAATTTATGAACTATATTTTATAATAAATTAGATTTATCCCCATTTTGTACATAATCTAGATTTTTAACTAATTATATTGCTCACAATTTGACCATGGCATTGTATTTTTTCAAAATTAATCTAAAATAATTTAAATAGTTTTTTTATGTAATAATACCATTTTTACATTTTTTTTTTATTTAACTGAAATGTGTGACTATAAATAAGAAACTTAATTTTATAATACCTAAATAATTCACAAGATTTTTTTTTCATTCAATTTTGTTAAAAAAAAAAAAAAAAAAAAAAAAAAAAAAACTGATGTTAATTAATATGTTGAGTGACACACCAGACACCTGTGTCTAACACTGAATTTTCCCATTTAGGCCGCTTCACTGTAAAATGAGATATAGAGCTACTGATTTTATTTAGAATTTAAAAGAAAAGTCTATTATTCACCAAATGTGAAACCTTTCAGTTGATTATAATGGATAATATAATAAATTTTCTAAATACAATTGCAAAATTATGCGAGTTTTAGTCATCTCTAATTTCTTTTTAAAATCTTCACCTTTTTTAATTGCAGGTATCTTTTATTAATCCGTTTGAGACGAACGATCAGTATACATGCCCCTTAAATTGCTCAAAATCTTAGCTTATTCTCACCAGTTACTTTTTTATTATAAAATTTACCTTCTATAATCAGAGCATTTTCAAGATTCAATTATAGAAAATTTTCTGCATTGAAATACTGGTGGTAAAATATTAAAAATTAAAAGGCTCTTGTCGTGAAAGGATTGCATAAAGCGAAAATTTCTATTAAAAATTAGTGCTAGCTAAAAATCATAGCTGTTGTCTGCTATGTAAATTCGACCTTTTTAGATGAATTATCACCATCAATAATAATATAAATGAAAACTTTTTTTTTTTCAGGAGAAATAGTACAGTTAATCAGAGTAACTTTGGCCAAGATAAAAAGAAAAATGTTCTATATCACTTGAGTTAATGGCAAAGTTTTGGTCTCAAAATATAGCTACTTGCACTAGTTTGAATTTGGCATCTCATTGGAAATAATTTGTCAAGATTCCATCATGGCAGAATGGATCAAAGTTTTGTAAAGGTGGAGCAATGTTACTCTGATTGACTGTATATAAAATAAAAATGTGAAGAAGAGCAAAAATGCATAGATATCTAGAAATGCACAAAGCAAAAACTGGTACGCTGGGTAGGTATCTTGCATTTTTTATTTCCTATTTTGTGTAGAGATGAAGGGCAGTAACTAAAGTGGTTTCTTTAAAGATCTTTCAGAATTGAAAGTTTTAAAATGCTAAAAATAAGTTTTATTAGCAATATTATCTTTAAATATATATACTTTTAAAAGTCACAAGAAAATTTACTATCCTTTAAATAATTTGTTATTATTTAACAACAACACATTTTTTTGATATATTATTGAATTAAAAATTGTTTTATTTATCTAAAATTAATGGATGTGAATATATATACATTGGCATTGGCAAGAGATAAATTTTAACATTTTAGTTAACTATTTTTTTTTCTAATATGAAATGGATTTTTTTTTTTTTTTTTTTTTTTTTTTTTTTTTTAAATTCTAGATATTTTAAATAGTTAAAATGTTTGACTTACTTTATTTGCTTTTCAATATAATGTCATCTTTTTTTTATGTTTTTTTTTTAAATCTATAAGCACTCATATTACGACTAAAAGGTGTCTATATTTCGTCTGGATGTCGAAGTTTTTGGGTGTAATATGAATAAATTTTGAACGTAATACGGACAAATTTTTTGGTATATTATATAGACAAATTTTGTACATAGTACGGACGTAATTTTCGACGTAATGAGAACAAATTTTGGACGTCCAATTTACGTAAATTTTATGTTCATTCTATGCTCATTTTGCGGCCCAAAAGACGTAGTTTTTACGTAAACAGAGGTGACATTTGGACGTAATAAGAATAAATTCTAGATGTAATATGGACAAAGTTTGTACGTAGTATGAACGTAATTTTAGACGTAATAAGAACAAATTTTGGACGTCCAATTTACGTTAATTTTATGTTCATATTATGCTCAATTTGCGGCCCAAAAGACGTACTTTTTACGTAAAGGGAGGTGACATTTGGACGTAATTTTGACTAAATATTGACGAAGTTCGGAGAACTTTTAGACTTAAATTGGACACGTCCATTGATCCAAATTACGTACTTTACACGTAAATTGGACGAATCTGTGTTGTGTGGGTACTTAAATCACATTTCTAGAAATTATCATTTATGGGTGAATTCTTTCCGTAACCCTGTATATCATTTTATTTATATTCTACAAACATTTCTTAGTTAACTGAAATCAGTACAACGTAAAAATGCATAACTTATTTAAAAACCACCTTTAAGTTAATTACCCTCACATTCAGTAACCATTATGAGCTCTTTTATGTAACACTGTATTTCAACTATAACATTTATACACACTATATAATTTGCAGACATTTAGTAAAACTTAAAAACGCATATCATAATTGAAAATGCATTTCGTCCATCCATCAGCTATCGATTATATACAGTATTTCGGATACGAACATGAGATTTGAAATATTTTTTGTGTCCCTGTAAATGCTATGCACTTCATATTATGCGTTAAATATTAAATCTCAGCGGCATATATCAATTTTATGATACTTGAAATCGTTTAATATAATTAAAATATGTCGCAAACAATTCTTTTGAGTGGCCCTGTAAATGAATAGTAACTATTATTGTCACTGCATATTTTACAGAATGCATATTTTAGTGCACTTTGCGAATCCATGTAAATTTGAGTATGTTTGGCAGGGTGTAACACCTTTAAAATTTGTTTGAAACGATTTTTTCCGTCGGCCGTAATGTATCGGAAAAATTTTGATTTTACCTGTAAATAAACTAATCACATTAGAAACTTCATAATCTATAGGATCCGTGCTAGGGTAAACATCAATATCACATAAAAATTTAATAGTAATCCGAGTATATTTACGGAAGTTAGCGGGCGGACAGACGGCCAGACAAACCGAATGCAATTATTAAAACCGTCTTTCCACTAAATGAACACAATTTTACTTGTAAGGTTTGCTAAACTGTGCCTAGTAAAAAGGATGATTGACAAAGTAGCAGTAATGTCTCGGAAAGATTTGTTTAAATGACCTCTTGCCTAATATTCTATTATTAAACTTGCAAATATTGTGTATTTAACAAATGTATGTATTATGTATTTAACAAATTGCTCTAATACAGAAAATTCCCAACAAAATTCCATCCCTAATATCCGCTATCTTCCTGTTGCATCTTGTTTTAGGATCATTTATCTGAATGAGTATGCTGAATAATTATACAGATGCTGTTTTATGAATACGTATACATTAGTCAATTCAACTCAATCAATTAATATTCAGATAGAGCTTGGTGCAATGCAATGGAATACAAAAATGGGCAACGTTAAAAAGCACCAAATATATTATATAAGCATCAGACCGGTTTCGGTAGCATTTAGCGTACCGTCGTCAGTGCTCATAACTGACGACGGTACACTAAATGCGACATAAAACGGTCTGCTGCTTATATAATATATTTGGTGCTTTTTAACGTTGCTTATTTTTGTATTTCATTTGATGAAATAGCCTTTTGCGTAATATACTTTTCTTAACTCCTTCGCGACGGGAGCTTTTTACAAAATTTTTAATGTTTCGTCACCGGTTTTTAAAAACAGAAATTTTTGTCTTTCTAAATCGAGAAAATCCTACGATATAAGGCATATTTTAGTGTAAAATTTTATTGGTGGTGATGAACCGGGATTATTAAGCCTTTTTGCAGCACGTATACGTGTCGCTCGTCCCCGAGGGGTTAAACGCACGAAAATTATGTATTTAATGCATTGCTCTAATACGCTAAATTCCTAGCACAATTCTATTGTACTACTATCCCTTAATTTTCGGTTGCATCTTGTTTCCAGATTATTTAATCTCAACGAGTATCCATTATAATTATACAAATGCAATTTTGTGAATCTGCATACATTACTCACTTCGACTCAACCTTTTGGAATAACTGTGAGAAAATTTCTTCCTATCGAATTATTAAAGCCGTCTTTCAGCTAAATGAACGCAATTGTATTTGTAAGCTTTGTTATACTAGTCAATAAAAGTGATAACTGACAAAATAGCAGAGATGTCATGGAAATATTTGTTGAATCGGCCTCTTGCATAATATTCTTTTTTTTTAACCCTTAAAGCATATTCTTTTTAGAATTGGGTTTTTTATTCTTACATTAAGGTTTAAAAACCGGAAATTTTAAGTTATAGATTTTTAAATTTATTTAGTAGCATATTTATTTAAATTTTACAGGATTAATATTTCTTTATAAATATAATAACAGTGAAAAACTTGATTTATTTACTAAAAGTTAAATAGAAAGTGATGCAAATTTGCATCACTATGCATTTAAAGGTTATACCTACGAAAATACTGCATTTAGCACATCCCTCTAATACAGATATTCCCAACAAAATTCCATCACATTTCTATTACCCATTGTTCTTCTGGTCAGTGTAAAAATTGAAGACCCAAATTGGGTTGAAAGATTTCTGGGTATAGTAATGTTCCTAAAATGGTACAGTAAGGATTCCAAAATGGTAGAGTATTGTTCCCAAAATAGATAACCCAAAATGGTTCAAAACAGAGCAGATCTTTATTAACATTAAATTAATCAAAATTTCCGAGGTATAATGTATATACTATCTAAGATATTTTAATTGTTTTAATGTCATTAAAAATCAGACTTATTTAAAACGATTTTGTGCTACAAACTGAACTTTCCAAATTGGAACAATGCTGTACCCAAAAATCTTTCAACCCAATTTGGGTATTTTGTTTTTACAGTGTATATCTTGTGTCCAGTGTATTTAAACTGAATGAGTATGCGGAATATTACATAGATAGAATTTTATGAATACATATACATTAGCCATTTCTGCTCATCCATTTTGATTAAGTGTGAGAAAGTTTCAATTTATCCATTTTTTGGTACCGCCTTTCCGCAAAATGAACACAATTTTGCTTGAAAGCGTTGTTAAACCACCCAATTAAGGCTCCTGTCCTCGCTCGATGAAACGCTCGCGAGCTAATGCTATTCCTATGGGGAGGCATTTTACTAATAACTCTTTCGCATTTTGACATTTTTGAATAATTTTTTTTTTTTTTTTTTTTTTTTTTTTTTTTTTTTTTTTTTGTTTTTGCATTGAATAGCTGAGGTGCATGCCGACAGCGCACCTTTTTTACTTTTTCGATTTTGGTTGCAAATATTTTTTTAAAAAGCACTTTTAATTTCGAAACCGGTTTTGAAAGTGAAACTAACTTTGTAAAAAATATCTGCAACCAAAATCGAAAAAGTAAAAAAGGTGCGCTGTCGGCATGCACCTCAGCTATCCAATGCAAAAAAAAATGTTCAAAAATGTCAAAATGCGAAAGAGTTATTAGAAAAATGCTTCCCCATAGGAATAGCATTAGCTCGCGAGCGTTTCCTCGAGCGAGGACAGGGGCCTTAAAGTGTTGACTGACAAAATATCAGAAATGTAATGGAAATATTTGTTGAAATGACCACTTGCATGATATTCTTTTTTTTTTTTTTTTAACTTACGAAAATTATGAATTTATCGCATTGCTCTAATACACAAAATTCCTAATACAATTCCATCGCATCACAATCCGTTATTTTCCTGTCGCATCTTGTTTCCAGATTTAATGGATTTCTTATACTGGTCAGACTAAACGTGCTCCCAGATTTCGTTTAACGGAACATAAAAGGTATGTCAAAAATCAAGAGCTTAAACGCTATTCCATTGCTCAACATTGTTGGTCTTTACAACATAAGTTTAACTTTTCTTCAGCTACCATCATCCAAAAGTGTCCTTCCATTCTTGATCTTAATTTTTGGGAAGCTTACCACATCATTAAAAATTCTCACTCCTTAGTCAATGACTTATCAAGTACGCCTTATTTTCCTAGCATTTAGAAATCATTAATTTAATTTAAAACTTTTTTTTCCTCGCTTTTTAGTTTTTGTTTTGTTTATTCCTCAGTTGTTAGGCTGCTCTCTTCTTATTGGTTGCTTTCCTTTAGGCGGGATCGTTTCCGTAGCGGGTAAATAAGCCTGCGTCTCTCTGTCTCTTTGCTCAGTTTTGCTTTTTCTAGCTCGCTGAGTTTTGCACTGATGAAGAATCTCCATAGTAGATTCGAAACGGCTGTTTGCTACCTTTTCTTACTTTATTTGTGCATTTATAATCGTTGGTTTTCTATCTTTAAACATTTTTGCACAAAGGCTTTATTTTCTATTTTAATTGTTTCCAGATTATTTGATCTCAGTGAGTGTGCTGAATAATTGTACAGATGCAGTTTTATGAATGCGTATACATTAGTCAATTCAACTCGACCGTTTTAGTTAACTATGAGAAAGTTGCTACTTATCGAATTATCAAAACCGCCTTTCCGCTAAATGAACACAATTTTTCTTTCACGGTTTGTTAAAATGCTCAGTTAAAGTGATAACTGATGAAAAAGCCGAAATATTACGTAAAGATTTGTTTAAATGACCTCTTGCGTTATGTTCTTTTCTTAAACCAACGAAAATTACATGGTCGGATTCATAAGTAATGAGCCTCACTTTATTTTGACGCTAGCGTACATCGGCGCGGGCACCTGTTACTAGGGACAATGGTGGGAGGCGTTGACTTATATATTGACATATAAATGCTGAAAAAAAATGTCGCTTTCAAGCGAAGAGGCATGAAGGATGTCAGGAAGATTCACCATGATAAGGAGCCCAGTCACACCTCCTTCATCGTGAGTGCTTACCTGCCTCGGCTGAACGTTCCAATTATTCCACATTCTCCCTATAGTTCGGACTTGTCGCCCCCTGACTTTTTCTTGTTTTCGTGCTTAAAATCAGCCCTGAGAGGTAAAAGCTTCAACTCGATCGAGGACATCCAAGAAAATGTCAAGACAGCCCTTTAAGCCATCCCGGAACAGGCCTACTTGGACACCTTACGTGGACATCCTACGTGACAGGCCTATATGAAAATGCCGCCTACAAAAGTGTATTGATGCAGCAGGTACCTATTTTGAAGAATACTAGGCAATCGTACCAATTCGCTCAATAAATCTGTCCCTTTGAACAAAGGCTCATTATTTATGAATTCGACCATGTACGTTGCATTGCTCTAATACACAAAATTCCTAATACAATTCCATCGCAACACAATCCGTTATTTTTCTGTTGCATCTTGTTTCCAGATTATTTAATCTCAGGCTGAATAATTTTACACATGCAGTTTTATGAATACGCATACATTAATCAATTCTACGATCCTACTCACTAATTTGATTAACTGTGAGAATGTTTCAACTTATCGAATTATTAAAGCCGCCTTTCCGCAAAATGAGCACAATTTTGGCTGCAAGCTTTGTTAAAATGCCCAATTAAAGTGAAGACTGACAAAATAGCAGAAATGTCACGTACAGATTTCAAAAAATGACCTCTTGCGTAAGATTAAACTATCTGCAATTGTTAATCGATTAAACTACAGGAGGGAATCACGGTTACGTAAGATAACAACAAAATAATAAAAATTAGAATTTCATTTTGATAAATTGCTTTTGATTGTTTTATCAAGAGGACCAGAAAGATTAAAATGAGGAAAGTTGTCTGAAGTTTAATCCTGGATTTGAAAGCGTTTAATTAATCCAGTCTATTACTTCTTTTTGCATTTATTTATCAGTGTTTTATTGAAATGAAAAACGTATGCTAAATTGTGGAAAACAATAACAAAATTTTTGATCTAAGTAAACAAAAATTGACGGCAGAACTCGTATATTTTTTAAATGTACATATATTGAAACAGATTTTGTTACAATTAATACAATAACCCAATAGAAGTGAAAAATTAGACGGGGCTTAAACTCGAATTTGTGTCCACAACATACCATGTTGTCGCTTTATTATTAAGCTAACCTGGACGATAGTAGTCGAACCAGGTTCAAGTGCTGGTCCCGGCTAATTTTTCACTTCTGTTGGATTATTGTATTAATTGTGTTCAAGTCTGCCTTAACTTTTAATAAAAATGTTAATTCTGACGCTAATTCATGTGGACTTTAATATATATTGTGGATTGATGGAATATTAATTTATTCATCATATTTTCCATTATCGCGTGTTGTGCGATTGCCAGCCTATGACATATCCTTAATTGTAGCTTAGTAGTAATGCAGTAACACGTACGCTGTGAACTTAAGTTCGAGATCTGGCCCTCACTGTAAAACATTTGTGGAAACGTTACTCCATGCAATTGGTGTAAAAATGGTGGCAAATGCTGCCTCCAGTTTCATGGAGTAATTGTTTTCACATATGCAATGGTGTAATTTAAACATATATTACTGGTGTAACATGACAATGTTACACCGGTTTTAACGGTTAAAATACTCTATAAAACTGGAGGCAGCAATGCTGCCGCCAATTTTACGGAGTAACGTTTCCACAAATGTTTCTCAGTGCTGGCTAATTTTTCACTCGTGTTAGGTTATTGTATTAATTGTGTTCAGATCTATCTCAATATATATACCTTTAAGAAAAATATTTGATATTGTATAAAAAGTTAATATTGCAACATTAGTTTCCACTGGATTTTGGAAATGCGGGTTTTATGATTTTCTGTTGTTATTCCTTCTTCATACGGGTTATTACGCTAACACACAATTATGCCTGAAAAAGAAAAGAAAAGAATATTTAAAATTATAATATAAAATTCAATTTTTATAAAAATCTTACGAAACTAATTACATGGTCTCTCTGCTTCTAAGTTTTCTCAGAGTTAACAAGCTAAGTGGTCGCCGACCACCTTTCTTTCTTTTTACCCTTTCTATACTGCTTTTAATTCTTATTAGTAAATTTAATTCTTTTAATTCTTATTAGTTCGAATTTTCTTCATTTTAGATTTTATTAATTTCTTCATCTCTCTGTTTGTTTTTTCTATTTTTTTATTTTATTTACTTATTTGTTTTTATTTTATCCCATATTTAAAAATTTAGATAAGGTACCCTGGGGTAATAACGCCAGGCGGGGTAATAACGCCAAGTGCTTATATTTTGCATAATTATGAAATAATCAGGTAAATGACACCCATGTGCTCTGCGCAGAAGGGTTTTGAGTCATATAAATCGCAAAAAACAGCTTCAAGTTAATTTGTTTCATTTTTAGGTCTTATTGATTTTACAAACAACTAAAATTAACGCTTGATCTAAAATTTGCGAGATACGTTTTGTGATGTGAAGACTATCTTTTTATCCGGAAATACTTTGTTAATTACATAAATTTATAGTGCATTTCATGTACTTTTAAAATGTTGTTGAAGATTTTGGATATTTTCTAGAGATAATTTGTAATTTAAAATGTACTGTCCAATAACTATACCGGGGTAATAACGCCAATCCTTGACATTAATACCCCGGTTGATTCCCTACTGTGGCCGAGCTACATCCTAAATACTGATTCAAATAAACACAGTTAAAACTGTGCAATGTTTCGCATATTTCTATTTAAGCGGTCCTTTTTAAGCAAAAAGAAGCTCACGGTCTGATATTCTTTTGCCTCATCCCCCCTCCCACACCACACCTTTATTTTTCTTACACTTTCACAAAAAAATGAACATTTTCAATAGCTTAGAATGCAATTTGTCAATTTCTAAGTTTGTAGAGTTTGTATTTTTAGAATTGGACTATCTACATGCAATTATTCCATCTTATTTCATAGTTTTGTTTGCATGGCGTTATTACCCATATAGGTGGCTAATAACGCCAAATAGCATTGGTCAAGAAAGAACGCCATTACATTTTATGAATACATATCTGTTAAATTATTTTATTTTATATAGATAGTCAATGAGTTGCTGTATCAGATCCTATATTTGTTTCAAAAATACAATCTAAAACTAAGCCGTGAAAATTGGTAGAACCTTAACGTGGCGTTATTACCCCATGGTACCTTATAATATGCATTATGGATTTTCTTTTAATTCTTACTATTCTGCTTTTTGAACATTTTATATCTTTATTAAACTTTAATGCATGCTTTCTATATATATATATATATATATTATGATGGGACATCTACTAGGTAGCTTTTTCACCCGTTTTGGACTTTTTAATTCTAACAGAATTTTTTTAATTATTTCTTTTCACATTGTTTAAATTTTATTTCTCTATTTAACTATGCAATTTTATTATACTTACTTCATTTGTAACTACCAACTACGCCTAAGCAATCTCTTTCCTATGGCTCCCATTTGCTTTGAAAAACAAATAACTTCTCTATTGGATGTAAAGTTGTAACGCAACTAGGAAATCCAAAAGATGCATACATTATTCCATGTTTGCGTTTATAAAAACTTAATTTACATCACAATCAATTCATTATTAATCATCAAAAATTTTGTCATTTTTTTTCAGGTATAGTTTGTAAAGAATTTATTTCCCTTAATTAAAAACAAGTGTGATCCCAGATGGCACTAAGGGTTTCGGATAACATGCCTTTTAATACACTTTATCCTTAAATTAATAAATCAAAAATGCTAATTTATTAAAACACATAAATGATAGCACCATTATATTCTTATTTAATTAAACAACGTGTCTTTACATATAATGTTACTATACGTTACATGTTTTCTCTTTAAATGGCATCATAAAAAATACCAAAAGTATTTTATTTCGAAATAATATCTAAATAAAATACAAAGTCACATTTTAAACATTTTTTTAAATTAATAATTAAAACTATTTAGAATTTCCATTTAAATTATTAGAGCTATTTTAAAAACATATTAAAATGTAAGTAAAGACGTAAAAATAGTTTTAAAAACAAAACAAAATAAATTTGTTAGACAAGTAATTTATTTAAATAATAATATTAATAACCTAGTAGCAAACCAATATTGGTCCAACGTTGCGCCAATATTTCATCTATTGAAAATATTGCCAATAAAATCTCAATATTGCACCAATATTGGGATGTTTACATTTTGCCCTTATTTAGCCAATATTTGCAGCCAATATTATGCCAATATTGGGATTTCATTGGAAATATTTCCTATGAAATTCCAATATTTAACCAATATTGGCGTTTTATTGGCAATATTCCCAATAAAACTCCAATATTGGCATAACGTTGGCTGCAAATATTGGCTAAATAAGAGCAAAATGTAAACATCCCAATAATGGAGCAATATTTCATGCTAATATTGTGCCAATGTGCCAATATTGCTCCAAGATGTACCCAATATTGGTCCAATATTGTTTGGCTACTAGGGTAATATACACTCTTAAACTGGCAAAAGATATGAAATTTCTTTTAAATAATATGGGATTAATTAATAATTTCTGGACTAATTTATTAATACGCTTGACAAACCGAATTAAAAAGTGCTTGGGGATTTTCATGGCGACTTTAGACACAATAGAGATACATTACATTAATATTAAATATAGAAGACGAAATCTGGAGTATTTTAAAGTCTAATGGACTAAAAAAAAAAGAAAAAGAAAAAAAAACTTTTGTACAACATTTTTAAAGTATTGGTTAACAAAAGTATTTGTTTTACTTTCGAATACTATTAGAATTTAGTTAAAAATAATGTCTTATATTTATTATAAAAATACATACATGGATTTTTTTTATTTACTTAAAAAACAAATTCGTGATAATAATAATAATAATAATAATAATAATAATAATGCAATAAAAATAATAAAAATAATAATAATACGGAACCAATATAATTATTCTTCAGCTGTGAAACTAGCATGTCTTAGTTAAAAAACAGCAAATCGTAAAACGAAATGTTTTTCAGTAAAATAATGGTTTTCAATGCTATTCATTTAATTTTTCTAAATCAAATTTACTGATTTTATTAATGCACTCAAAAGAAACCTCTGCATATCTTGCTGTATTTATCTTTATATTAAATATATGTTATTTCATGTCTTACTAGATCTGCAGACAGCAAGAAAATTAATAGGAAAAATTCACAAAGATGAATATAACAGAAAATATTGATTTCTGTCTTGTAGTAATAAATAACCGAATAAAGTAACTTAGGCATTTAGACATTTATTTATTTAGTCACAAACCACATGGGTTGCAAATTCGATATATCCAAAAGCTTTCTGCACACGTGGATAGCAACTCTATTCGCTGTCTTTAAATTCATGATTAATACTTTATAAATTCAATTACTTTTATCGCGTTGAAAATATACCTTAATGAATTATAAAAATAAACAAAGTTTTTAATAAAAGTAACAAAAGAAAATACCGACTTCTGTCTTGTAGAAATAAATAACCGAATAAAGTAATTTAAGCACCTAGACGTTTATTTATTTTGTAACAAACCACCTGGGCTGCAAATTGAATTTATCCAAAAGTTTCAGCACACGTGGATAGCGACTCTATTCATTTTCTTTAAATTCACGATTAATACTTTATAAATTCAATAACTTTTATCACATTGAAAATATATATCTTAGTAAGTTATAAAAAAATAATAAAATTAAGAATAAAATTAAGAATAATTTAAAAACAAAGAAAAAAATCATGCAGCAAGCATTGATTATAATACGCTTTCCAATAAATTCAGAATATATTAATAAAATTGCATTATTAATCAGTTAAAATACTGTCTGATGTAAACATATGGAAATGCATAACACATTTGAAAACTCAATTTCACCTTGTGAGGGAATGACCTTTGTAATAAAGGCACTCTAGCATTTTTGAGATCGTGACGTCAATGATTTAACATTTGTAAGCGTGAAAGCGACATCTATCCTCTCTTTTACTTTAACTTTCTAGAGCGTGTGTGTCTCTTTCGGATTCTACAGTTAGGTCGCGGTTAGAAGTAATATGTAAATTTGTAGTATCTCAGTTTGCAGCATATAAAAGCTTGGAGTTTGAGTGTGTGTAGAGGGTGTCTAGCGACATTAGCCAGCTAGGAGTGAGTCTAGCGGCCTTGGCGACTAGGTGTGACTAGTGGCGTCTAGCAGAGTGTGTCTAACTGCGTTGATTGATCCAGAGCAAGTGGTATCAAGTATTATCGAGCCTTCAGTGGGTGACAAGGAGTTTTGGAAGGAGATTCGAGAAGTGGCCGGTGGTAAGAGTTAACGTTGATTACATTGAATATTTTCAAAGTTAATAAAGAATATACGTACAGCCACGGGCTGTCTAATAAAGTTTATCTAGCAGTTTAGTGGAAGTTGAAGTGAGAAGTAATCTGAAGTGCCCCGACTGAGCTGTGAGTATGAGTTTAACCTTTTAGTATTGGTATCAGTTATTAAAATTAAGAACTGCTCCACTGCCCTTCAGCCTTAACCGCTTTAAATAAACTGTTTTTATCTTAGTTCCTGAGTTATGTCTGCACTTAAACCCCAGTACGAGCACCCAACCGTTACAAAAGGCGCCCACCATGTGTTAACCGTTACAACCTACCATTGGATAATTAATGTAAATCTTTGAGCAACCCTGTTTATGATGTATAGATTTGTATCTACTAACTACATGCATGCCAAAATTTAGTTCACTTAAGAAATACGTGTACCTCAGTTGAAAATCTCTCTTCATCAATTTTTGCTAATAAAGAGAATTGTACATGAAATATTTTGTGCAACACTGTATATGAGGTATAGAATTTATATACTACGAGTAAAATGCAAAAGAATAAATACATTTTAAAACAAATATCGAAATTTGAAACGCACCTCCAGCAATTATTACTGAAATACAAAAATCATTATCATTATTCAATCATTATCATCGTAATCATTTTGTAGTGAAATTCGGTGATTTTTGTCAGTCACGATACATTTGCAGTTGTGTAATCTCCTTAAAAAACTCTGCAAACTATTTTTTCTCATATACAATGTAAGGAATTCGTAACTCCGTTATAGAGGGTCTCTAGTTTTTTTAAAAAAATGTGGACGTGTGATTTTTTTAAAAAATGTGATGTGGTTTCTCTAGGTCTCGTCTATTTTTCTTCGCTTTTTTAACTACAACTTTTACAAAAACGATATGAAAATTGAAGTCTCGTTAATAAATGTAAATATTCCAAAAAGAAAATGTTAGAGGGAAGTTGCATCTTTTTTTAATTAAAGCGGCGATTAGCATAAGGCGATTATCATTTAAGAAAATCAGATTATATGAGTTGTTTTATTTTCATTTTAATCTCTTTAATCATAAAGTTTCTCTTGCCAAAACCCCATCTCTAAAGTTTTGAATAAATTGTTTTGTGCGTTCTGCTGAAAAAAATGTACTCAAATTTACGTGGCGGCCTTGCCGGGTACGTCACAACCATAATGTAATTGAATTATTTTGAATGCCCTTGTAAAAGAACTATCAATCCTATACTTCATTCACAACACCAAATATGCTTTAATGGTCATAAATAATGTTTATCAACTGCAAAAAAATCCAACTATATTTACGGGAGTTAGAACGCGGACAATTGGATAGACAAACTGAATACATAAACATTTTTCACTTTATTTTGTTCGAAAGTATTAAAAAGTTTAATTTCATTTCTGCAACTCATGTAGTTGCGAAACAAGTCTTTACAATATTTTAATTTCAATTTTACAATATGCGATGCAAATTTGCAATATTTAATATTCGTACTTTAAAAAATCAAAAGAAGGTATTTGATACTTCGACAGAAGATAATGAAAAAATTTATCAAAATATAAAAAAATAAGAAATTTAATTTGTGATATAAATTTAACAAATCTTTTCTCGAGTCATTCGGCTCTCTTTTATAACAGAGAATTTTAAGACAGTTCAGTTAATTAAAGCACGCTTTACCATTTTCTATGCTTTAATGTTTAACAACAGAAATGTATCATCGACTTCATCCAAAACAAAGCATTCACTGGAAGGAAACAGTGATTGAGAAATCGATTAAAGTGTTCGGTGCAACTTTCCCGACGAAATCGATTACTGTGCTCAGATAACAGATGCTATTTTGATTGTCTTCACGTTAACTAAGCAGATATGTTCATTAATGGAGTTATGAATAAAAAATGGAGATATATAGTGCATTGTCAATCAGTTACGAGTGAAGTAATTGAGGAGGTTTTCATAAAATGGCTGCTTTTTTCTGTTGTTGTTTGTTTGTTTGTGTTCTTAATCGGATCCAAAGTTTCTGAGTACCACATGTAAAAACATCCTCCATAAAGCTTAAACAGAAATTTTCATCTTATTTTAACTTATTATTGATGAAAAATTTCTCTCACAAATATGGTAAAAAAAAAAAAAAAAAAAAAAAAAAAAAAAAAAAAAAATCTATTTATTTTTACTGGTAGTTTGCTTAGGTGTTATAATCTTTTCACTAACACCGGCAGAAAATTGTCTTGGTTATCGCAATGTGGCGGAACTATTACCGCTAAATTAAACTCTTACCAATAAAAATGAATACTGATTTTTGTCATTATTTTTGATTGAAATTTTCCGCTAATGAGATAGTTCCAGTAATTCAGAAAATTTCTCTTTATTTAAACAACAACACCCTCGTCAGTACATATATCAATTGAAAAACAAACCTATTATTTACATATGTTCGAAATTAAAAAAAAAATCCTTTTAAAATATTAAAGCACCAAAGATTGTACGTCACACTAGGGTTTCTGTATAAATTGCTATATTTAGGGAAGATTTCTGCATTCATTCAAACTAGTCTTCTAGAGAAACGCTTCTTTTAAAATTATTTTGAAAGTAATGCAGTCAGACTTAATCTTAATATTTGCGAAATCTGAGATATGGTTGGAATTTGTTGAATGATTATCAAGTTTCACTTGTAAATTGCCAGATTTGTAAGCACGTTTATGCTAAGTTATGGGGGTCCGTAATTCATCCGTATGCTCACTTACGGAGGTTCAGGGATTTTCTTTCCTTTTTTTTATGTTTTAATTGACATTTAAACAAAATTTCTATCTTAATTGAAATTGGAAAGATTATATGTTTTTTTTTTTTTTTGTTTTTTTTTTTTGTTGTTGTTGTTTTGATTTGTTTTCAAAACTGTCTTTCAAGCTGTAGTTGTTATGGAAACGTTTGCTTGCGAAAATGTGTTTTTTCTTCATGATGGGGTTTTCCCCCCATTTCTTCTGTTTAAATTGTTATAAGTCAAGAATAGTTAAAGATAATTAGTTCAAACTTGGAACATGTCTATTTCAATTGCTTTACTTTAATTTTCATTCAGAAAATCTGAAAAAAAATTTACTTTTAAAATCAAGATTATTTAAAAAATATATATACATATTTTTTTTTTTCAAATTTCGCTTAAAATATTTAAAATTTTTATTTAAATTAATATTTTAAAAAATACTGAATCAAAATTAAAGCTTACATATATATATATTTTCAATGATAACAAATTGTAATTCTACGAGTAATATTTCCTGTTATAGCTTTTAAACTATCCCACTTTTTTAATAAATTTTAAATTAAGGTTTTTTTAATTATCCAAAGTTATATAATGTAATTTTGTTTACAAATAATATGCTTAGTTATAAAAAAAATCAAAATTTTAATTTAATGAATAAATTTGTTTTAAATGTGTCCCGGACCCACTTAAGGGGCTGGTGAATAATCGCCATGTTTCACCATATAAACAAAGCCACAATCTTTACAATGGATACTGTAAACTATTTTAAGAATTTAGATAATGGGACTATTTTAGGCTTAAATTTGCATAACAAATTCTTCATAACATTCTGAGGCTTAAAAGCTGTATCAAAATTAACTGATTTGAATAAATTAAATCTGATTCTACTGCTTGGCGATTTAATATCTTAGATAAATAATTTTTGTATAAACATTTCCGTAAAAACCAAATTTTTGTGAACCTGTATAAACAAAAGCTTGAGTTTTTGATTGATATTTGTAATGGTGAAGAGTTTTTATAAAGCTTGAATACCCCATTGTATTTTATTTTTTATGATATTTGTGTGTTTTTTGTGTTAGTAAATGTACTTTGCATCTTAAAATTATTATTGAAATGTGATATATTTAATTATTTTAAATTATTGATCTTATTTGGTTCATTGAGAAAATATTTTCAAAGTTTAAAACTAAAGTTGATCATTTAATCCAAGCATAATTTACATTTACTCATGTGGTAGATTTAGATCATAAAAAAGAGGGAACAGACATTTCCAGGGAAATGAACTATGCAAATATCGACTCAAATTCATAGAAAATGTAGGCATTCCAATAGGAAGAAAGAATGAATGAAATATCGATTAAAGAGTTCAACGAAATTTTCTACATGGAATAGATTATTGTGCTCAAATAACAAAAGCACTGTAGAATCTCTTCAAGGTAATTAAACAGGTATTTGCAGAGCACATTTCCTTGATTAGATTATTCAATTTAATGGTAATTTTATCTTGAGAAAATACTCTTTTAAGATCTTATCAGGTATATTCATTAGGTAATTTTGGAGCAAAAAAAAAAGTGACTTGTTTTTTAATAATGAGTTCATGAGAAAGTGAGAAAATTTAAAATTAATTTAACTTTCCAAGTCCTACTGTAATTTTAATGGAAGTAATGCAGAGTGACCCATAAGTTTGTCACATTTCATATTTTTTTTTTCTTTGTCACAAAAAATCCACCTTTTAGGTATGCCTTCTGGCTCAAACGAACTTTCAATAAGGACTGTTTAATTTTTTATTATTTTATTTTATACGCAAGAGAAGTTGAATTCATATGACTACGTACGCTAGTAAATAGCGAACTGTTCTTTATAGATACCATTCTCATGATAGAAAAGCCTTTGAATAGTCTCTGATACAATAATTACTTAATATTTATTGTTTTTTCTTTATATGAACTGACTAACATTGTAGCATTAGATTAATTTCAACACAATTATTCTATAATGTAAATATATATACCGTATTTACGCGTGTATAGGGCACACGCGTGTATAAGGCGCACTCCTACTTTACAAGTAAAAATGGCGATTTCTTAAAATCTCGTATATAAGGCGCACCATAAATTTGATACGCTAATAAAAAATGACCAATTAAATTTCAGTAAAAAAAAAAAAAGTCAAAACAAACATTACACCAGACCAGAAAGGAAGACGAAAATGCATTTTTAGACTTCGGGTTGTAAGAGAATGACGGGAAATAGGAATGAGTACGGTAAAGAAAATTGCTAATTAGCGTTTAGATAATTTCAGTAGTTCTGTTGTATAAAAAAACTGCAAGGCGTGAAATAAATATGCAGTAATACTTCAATTAAGTAACATTTTCCGAGTTTCAATATCTTCTTTGAATAATTTTTTGGTTTCATATGTATATCGTTCGACTGCATCCAACAATAAAAAATTATTCCGTGTATAAGGCGCACCTAGGAGTTTTCCCCTAATTTTTTGGAAAAAAGGTGCGCCTTATACACGAGTAAATATGGTATATAGATATAGATATATAGATATATATATATATAGATATATAGATATATAGATATATAGATATAGATATATATACAGTGGCTTCAACTTTTGAAAAATATTTATTGGGCTCAAAAATATTTTGGTTAAATAGTACGACCAATTTGTTCTTCTTTGAAGGGTAAGCAGATGGTGAAAGATGAGAATTTTAAGTCAAGCTGTCCTGTTTTAATAAAGTTTCAATTTTATTAAATTATATTCTCGTGCATTTTTTCTTATAAAAATACTAATATTTATTGCAATATCATCATGTCATGAACATGACTACAAATTGAAATCGGAGAAATTTAAACATGGACATTTCAATCATTTTGGATTTATGGGTGTCAGTTGGAAAATTAAAACACCTGGTCATTGGCATAATAAATTTTGTTTTAGTAAAAAAATAAATATAAATATAATGAAATAAATAACCAAACTTAACAATTAAAATTGGGCATGCTAGATTTCAAAATTATTGGGTGGGCTTGAGCCCCATTGGCCGATATAAGTTGGCGCCATTGTATATGTATACATATCTGTAATTCTACGGATGTAAAATAACAGAAATCGTTTGTTTACTAAAATGTATTTGTACACTGTACAAAAAAGAAAGTCAATCGCCAAAAGTAGTTTTTCTAAAATTACAAAAGTCTGTTAAAAAGCTGTACAATAGCTTTACAAAATAATCTACTAAAATTGCAGTCATCTTACTAAAGTTTTATGTGTAATCCGAATTGCAGTTAGATAAAAAATTTCTAGAAATACCAGTTTCCTAAGTAATTCTTTGTGACTTGACACATTTTTTTGATTTATAGTGCAAATGTGTAACTATTACATGAATTTTTGTTGTTGCCGGTACATTAAAAATTACAGAAATTCAGGTTTCATAAAAAAAATTCAGTAAGTTACAGATTTTTTTTTTAATTTTACAATAAAATAATAAATAAATCGTATGAGATACAGTTTTCCAAATGGGTGAAAAATGTCCCGGCCACATTCGAACCAGGAATCTCTTGGCTGAAGTCGCCAATGCTCTGCCAAATGAACCATCATTCCGGACAAACTTTGTGAATATAATTCACTCAGCTAACCTTATTGATTATGGCACATGGTCTGATATCTGAATCAGCTCAACAGAATAAATCGGAAGTAATGGAACTCGAGAAATTGCTGGATACGTAATTATGTTAGATTAACTTACATAGTATATGATTTGTTTACCAATTATAATAATTGTGTTGAGATTAATCTAGTGTAATTACGTAGCCAGCATTTTACGAGAATCTTATTACATGCGATTTAGTTCTGTTGAGCTGATTCAGATATCAGAGCAGATGTTATAATCAATAAGATTAACTCTGCGAATTAGATCCACCAAATTCATCCGGAATAGCTAAAATGATAGAGCACTGGTGGTTTCAGGCAAGAGATCTTTAGTTCGAAAATTTTTCCAGACATTTTTCGTCTAGTTGAAGATTTACATCTTATATTATGTAGCATTTCCAGCTGGTATTTTGAAACAAAACAAAAAATTAAAAATAAGGGACTCCTTCATAAATGGATTCAGTTTGAGAGTTTTACTATACGTGGTTTTTTGCGAATTTTCTTTCATTTCTGAAACCAGTTTTCCAACTCTCATATTCTTAAAACTGTATATTCATTTTGGCTGGTGTCAAATGATTGCCAAGTTTGGCGACACTTTTCAAAATGTCCCGAAGTTTGATAATGCAAAAAATCGTTTTAACCCTCTCAGTCTTGATGTTATCTGTAGGCAACACCAGAGGACACATTGTAAATGAATTTAAATGCTTCCTGAATTGTTAAAATTACCTCTAGGCATTTTACTTACCCATCATAAGTAGTATAGGGTAAGTCTTGCAATCGTTTTGAAAATCGAAAATTTTTTTTTGACGGATTTACACGTTTTGGACACTGAAGATTCCTAAAAACTTATTTTTAGAAAAAAAATTTTGCCGTCCGTCCGTCTGTGTGTCTGTCTGTCTGTCTGTCTGTCTGTAACCGCTCTATCTCCCGAACAAATTGAGATAGAGACTTGAAATTTTGTATGTACTTAGTATGTAAGAATGGGACGAAGCCTATTTAATATCAGCAACCTCGATTATCCGGAACTATTTTTTTCGGACTCTCGAAAAATTCGTTCTGATGAAAGGTATATAAAAATTTTCGATTCTTTTGTTCTAAGGAATGGACGTAAAAGGCAATAAAATAACACACATTTTGCATATAAAACGAAGTCGATTGGATTATTAGTTGCCGAGATATTTGTAATCCTGTTTTCCACATTCTTCGATTTTTCATAACCCTGTATTTCATCCAAATTTCAATTCAGAGGTATATTTTAATTGGAAATGAGACGCTTAATCCGACGCAGTTAATTTTTAGTTAATAGAGTTGTTATTTTTGGAGTTATAAGGATGTTTCTTTTACGCAGTTCGGTACTACTTGAGTAGTTTGGCGTTTTATATAATTTGTCGAAATTGGTACATCAGCAGCTCTTTAATAAAGCATTACTATGTATCATATATTAACAATATTTAAATTTTGTTTATTAATTGCAATGGATTGTATAAATAGTTTTCACATGTTTCATTTTCATATACATATCCATGATGGGTAAGTATTACGGTGGCTCCCAACGACTAGTTTACTTACCCATCATACGTAGTATAGGGTAAGTCTTGCAATCGTTTTGAAAATCGAAAAAAATCGGATTTACACGTTTCGGATACTGGAGATTTCGAAAAACATATTTTTAGCAAAAGAAAAAAAAAAAAAATTGCCGTCCGTCTGTCTGTCTGTAAACGCTTTATCTCCCGAACGAATTGAGATAGAGACTTGAAATTTTGTATGTAGTTAGTATGTAAGAATGGGACGAAGCCTATTTAATATCAGTTCCCTCGATTATCCGGAACTATTTTTTTCGGACTCTAGAAAAATTCGTTCTGATGAAAGGTATATAAAAATTTTCGATTTTTTTTATTTTAAGGAGTGATCGTAAAAGGCAATAAAACAACACAAATTTTGCATAAAAAACAAAGTTGATCGAATTATTAGTTGCCGAGATATCTGTAATCCTGTTTTCCACATTCTTCGATTTTTCATGACCCTGTATTTCATTCAAATTTCAATTCAAAGATATATTTTAATTGGAAATGAGACGCTTAATCCGACGCAATAAACTATTAGTTAATAAGTTTATTATTTTTGGAGTTATAAGGATGTTTCTTTTTCGTAATTCAGTACTACTTGAGTAGTTAGGCGTGTTATATAATTTATCGAAAGAGATTCATCAGCAACTCATTAATACAGCATTACTATGTACAATAAAAATATAAATACACGTTTAAATTTTGTTTTGGAACTGCAATCCATTTTATAAATAGTTTTCAAATGTATTATTTTCGTATATTATACATGCATATATATGATGGGTAAGTATTACGGTGGTCCCCAACGACTAGTTAATAAATGTGTGCATATAATAAGCATTGATTTATAGGCTAATACATCATCGGAGATGTTTTATGGTAATTTTATAAAAGTCTTTGTGGTCCATCGTAATATTTGTCTCAGAATTTGAGGAGGGTATGAATCTGACTTGGTTATAGCTGACTAATTTGGGAAAATCCTCATTCATATTCAATACTGATGAAAGCTTGAATGAATCTTCTATAATACTCGCATTTTAGCATTTTGTTTTCGAATAAAATTAGCTGAAACCTTACATCCAAAAAATATGTAAGCTGCCTTTTCCTTCCGATACATTCAAGAAGAAATTATTGCTTATGCAGCAATTTCCGGAGCAACAACCAATATTTAAAGATAGAAAACCAACGATTAGATATGCACAAATAAAGTATGAGAAGGTAGCAAATAGCTATTTCGAATCTACTATCGAGATTCTTCATCAGTGCAAAACTCAGCGAACTAAAAAATAGCAAAACTCAGCCCAAATTTTATTTTATTTTTTAGCTCGCTGAGTTTTGCACTGATGAAGAATCTCGATAGTAGATTCGAAATAGCTATTTGCTACCTTCTCATACTTTATTTGTGCATATCTAATCGTTGGTTTTCTATCTTTAAACATTTGTGCACAAAGGCTTTATTTGCTATTTAAACAACCAATATTAGTATGCTACAATGTTTAGTAGTATCTGGCATATTTATGACTAAATAAATACAGCGTGACACATAAATAGTGTGACGCGATAACAAAAAAACCAGTTTAGTTTTATGTTTTCTTCGCGTTTTTGAGCCAAACTGTTGTTTTATTCGTGTTTCTTGTGATTTTTTTGTTGTCTAATTGTTATTTACATTGATATTAATTCACTGTTTGGCAGGAAAACAGGTTGCGCAAAGGTAAATCTTGCTTTCTTCCAACACCCTCCTCCCTTAAGCAAATTTCGCTGTTTGAAGTATGACGAGTAAGAAGCCTATACAATAATGCACAAGTCGAGGATTTCACCGAATCGCGCTTTGGGAAAAACCCGGAGCGAAATCACGCCAGAAATACAGTAGACTCCCTCAAATCCGCACAGCTTGGGACCAAAGTTTTGTGGATTTTAGAATTTTGCGGATTTCTGGTCATTACATTGTTTACATTTTTTAAACAGTAATTTGAATGTAATTAACAATGCAATCGGAACTATAATGAATGCTTAACACTATAATAAATATTAGAATAAGTAATAAACTAAAATAATAAAATTTAGATAATTTTTAAAATAATTAAAATATTAATGGTTAAGGTCAAGTTAGTAATTAATAATATGATTAAATATTCATTATAATGATGAAATGTATTTTCCAAAATTATTCAACAAAACTTGCTTCATAAAAGTACATTACTTATTCACATCAAAACCATAAAATAAGGATTTATTTTTAGGTTTCCAGATTTAATAAGCAAAAAAGCTCGATTAATATATAAATATATTTGGTAAGATGATTGTTATTACCAGTAATATCAGCAATATTTAAAATGTTTCCAAAAAAAATTATCTTCTTTCATGAAAACGCATGAATACAGTAGTATTAACAAAATTACAAATAAAAAAATACATGAAATTAATATAAAACTAAAAAAAATCAAATTTAGTCCCAATATCTGAACTGAAGGTTTCATTGTTTACATCTGTAAAATATGTGCGGATTTTAGAGAGTTGTGGATTTTTGGATTGCGGATTTGAGGAAGTATACGCACTGTATTCTCTTTCGGCTATTTTGACGAATTTTCCAGATGCGCTTGGTCTCTGTATCACAGCAAGAGGAAACCATTGCGAATAATTTTGATTGTTTCTTGTACAGAATTTTCTTCTGTTTTGAATGGCGAATAAAACGGATTGCTTTGTCCCTTCAGTTAAAAGTTATGGTCTTTTATTTGCGTCATTTATGTGTCACCCTGTAATTTATACGAATTAAATAATTCCAACTGAGCGAAAAATTGCCCAGGCAGGGAATCGAATCCAGATACTTGGCTTACAAGGCCAATGCTTTACCGTTTAAGGGTGTTCTCAACTGCTCCGCTCAACAAGTGGAAAACGTTTTGACACATTAACAAACGAATTTTTTAACGAAAAGATATAAAATTGAAATATCTGAGTATGGAAGCGATTTCGAATCGAACTTATTTTTTCATTTCATGATAATTAAATTACCTAGCAAGTTATAAGATATTTCGATCAATCCATCACCCGTTTTTCTCCTGTTTTTCGACCGGATTTTCTGCTTTTGACGGGAAACGTGTTCAAAAACGTCAACTTTCAAGGCTTATTATGAAAGATCTATTGTGTTTTTTGAAAAACAGAAAAATGAGTGCAATTAGACAGTTTCTGAATAACAGCCCCTGCTATTTTCATGCATTTCCGAACAAAAATAAATTAAAGCATATGTCACAAAGTTGCCTTTTTTGATTTAAGAACACCCTTAAGCTAACTGAGCATGACAAACGGTGAGCATTTTTCGCTCAGATAACCTTATAGGTCATAACATCTGGTCTGTCATTTAGACAGCTCAACAGAATAGACCGCAGGTAAAGGAACTCCACAGAACGATGTGTACGTAGATAGACTCTTACTTTTTAACACAATCAAACTGATTGGTAAAGCCAAGTATCTGGGTTCGATTCCCGCCCTGGGCAATTTTTCGCTCAATTGGAATTATTTAATTCGTATTATAACTTTACCAATCAGTTTGATTGTGTTAAAAAGTAGCGGTTCACCCTGTAATTTACCTATTAGCAATGCTGATAACTTTATGGTTAAATTTATAATTTGCGCACTAGAAATTTTGATGTATTTATGAATAACTTTTTAATTTACCAATTAGTGAAAAATTCTCAATTTCTATCAAAACTATTATTTGGTACATTTTTTTTGAATATTTTTGTCGAAATCATCATAAAAAAGGTACTTATTCCCAGTGTCATTTTTTCAAAAATAAATATTATTGAGGGCTTGATTAAATTTTTAAAAAAAACTCCATTTTTATCAATGTAATAAAAATAAATGCGAAAGACAAGAAAATAAATAGCAAAAGGTATTTTCATATCCATGTAATTTGTTCATGTTATCAATCAATTTATTCAAGCGACAAGAATATATTCATGTTTTTTCCGTTTCATCAGCTAAATTTATGAGGTTTATTTGGCTGAGTAAACACATCATCGTAAATCTCTTTCTACGTCATTTATGTAAGCTAATATCATCAAAAATATTTATATGTTTTCTGTTTTCTGTAAAAAAAATCTAAGCAATATGTCTAAGAAATATTAGAATATCTAAAGGAGGTTTTACTTCTGGTAAGAATATATTCGTATTTTTTAACTATTTGGAAAAACATAGTTGTTGTTCTCGGTAGAGAATTGGGAAATCTGAAGTATATCTGAAACTTTTTATTGGTTGAATTCCGCGATTTATTTAATGTTATTCGTTTTCTGATTGATCCAAGTTTAATGTCCAAAAATGAAATACTTCTGTTTTTTTTTTATTTTATTAGTTTTCTGATTGGTCCAAGTTTAATGTCCAAAAATGAAATATTTCTGTTGCCACGATGACAAAAAGAATAATAAAAACTTTTTAAAAAATTAATAATTTAAAAAAATGTGATAGAGATTTCAAACAAATTTCATTATAAAGTGCATTTTTTTCTCTACGCAGCGGTGTAAAAATTTAAAATGTGCAATGTTAAGAAGTTTAAAAATTTGCATTTCCAAAATTTGTAAAGTTGAAATTTCATTTAAAATTTGTTTGTGATGGGTCTAGGAATATTAATGTTTAATCCATGTCGTATGTAATATGAGGCGTTCAGAAGTCAGTCTGATTAACTCCATCAAATAAAAATGCACATTTTAAACATCAGTTAAAGTTTTCTGTCTTTAATCTACTGTTTTTTTTTTTTATCATTGGTCAAGGAATATTAATGTTTAATGCACGGCGTACATAATATCTGACTCGTTATAATCATCCTAAAAATTATGTTTATAATTATTATTAATGTAAATATAGAATTTATTGATAAGTCTGTAAAATTTGAGTCTTTGAAAATGTACTTTTCCATACAGTCCTTCTAATTTTTTAAATTACATTTTTTTTTTCATCAACTAAATCTATTAGCTTTATTTGGCTGGATATTACAACATCGTACATCTATCTACACGTCATTTATAAAATCTAATGCTATCAGCAAAAAAATACATATGTTTTTTGCAAAACGTCTAAGCGACATATCTAAGCATTATTAGACTATTTCGGAAAGGTTTAACTTCTGACAAGAATATATTCATGTTTTTTCTGTTTCATCTACTGAATTTGTTAGGTTTATTTGATTGGGTAAACACAACATCACAAATATATTTATACGTTATTTATGTAAGCTAATACCATGAGCAAATATTTATATGATTTCTGTAAAACATCCAAGAAGCATATCTATATTAGAATATTTATGGAAGGTTTTACTTCTGACAACAATATATTCGTGTTTCCTTCCTTTTCATCAACTAAATTTATTAGGTTTATTTGGTTGGGTAAGCACAAAATCCGAAGTCTATTTATGCATTATTTATTACGCTAATACAATCCACAAATATTTATATGATTTGAGTAAAACATCAGATTAATATATCTGAACAATATTAGATTATTTAGAAAATGTTTTCTTGAATTGATCTGAAATTCACGTAAGTTTTAAGATTTTGTTTTTCGGTTACAAAGAAAAGAGGAATTATCTTCGAACTTTTTCCATTCTATTTATTGTCATTTTATTTAAATGTTAAAACTTCTTTGTATAAAATAATACGAATAATACGCTTTGTATCGGAATGAATACCTGCAAGAGCCTATATTAACATTTTATTTAATACGTTGATCTTTAATAAAATGGCGGTTATTTGAACATAATGTCAATTTTCTACCTTTTTTCTTAACTTTTACTAGTTGGAAAAATTATTTATCAATGACAATTAAACTTTTCAGTGCATAATTTCTAGAAAAGAAATTAAAAGTTTTCATTAAAATATAAAAAAGAAATTGAAGGAAATCGGTATAGCAGTTCTCGAGAAAAAAAAATGTCAATTTTTTACCTTTTTTTTTTTTTTAACTTTTGCTAGTTGGAAAAATTATTTATCAAAATCATGACAGTTGAAGTTTTCCGTATATAACTTCTAGGGAAAAAAATTTTTCATAAAAAAAAAAATAATAATAAAAAAATGAAGGAAATCGGTATAATGGTTCTCGAGAAAAAATATTCATCCAGTTTGAGAAACATGTTTTCGAAAAAAAAAAAATTAAATTCTTTAGTAGCAATATTTTCAACGAATGGCATTATGGTCAGTGAGCATCTACGGAATTGGAATGTCACGAAATCACTTTAGTGTAACAATCTGCAGACATCAGTGGTGTTGCCAGGCGTCCCGATTATCCCAGACTACAGTATCTGTTCGCGTGACCGCAGTTTTTCTTGATTCAAAACTCTTTTTAAGGCGAAGATGGACTCTCAAAAAAATTTCTTTTTCTTTTGAACCGATTTGCTTGAAAATAAAATATGTGATTACAATTGTAGTTATTTGAGAACAGCTAAAATTGCAAGGAAAAATATTAATTACTTTGGTAATTATTAATTATTAAATATTGAAATAATTAATTAATTAAAAATGCTCCATGCGCATTTCTTTTGCATATAAAATAATAATTTTTATTTATGAGATATCTTTCAGACCTAAGAATAAAACTTAGTTGAAATCCTAAACATAAATAGAAAATTAAAATTAATAATAATAATAATAAGTTGAAATACCAATTTTTATAGTTAAAAAACACTGTAAATCATACTTTTCATGAAGAATTTACAGCTTATGAGGTCCGAAGTACAATTATTTTAACCAACATTTTTTCTATGTACTATGAGGTAATGACATAACAAATTTTGAAGAACTCAAAAAATTAGGGATGCGCATGGAACATTTTGAAAATTGAGATTATCCCGAAATTTTTATTTCGAGAAAATCCACTGTTAAGTTAGAAATATCAGTATTTCAATAATAAAGAACATTAAATACCATATAATAAATTAATATTACTTATAATACACTTATAATATACTTATAATAAACTCATAATAAACGCTTCATGAGTTGGGAAATAAAAAAGTATTTTTCGAAATTTTGGATGATTTTTGTCGATTTGAAGATCCACCTTCGCCTTAATTTCTTTTAGTATGATGCTATTTGTTAATCTGCATCGAGTGGAATTTCATACAGTAAAAACAATGAAGACAAAACTTGTCAATGACTAAAATTTTTTACAATTCCTATAATAGGAATAATTTACAAACCTGTCAAAATAGATTTTTATGTGGTTCATAGTGATTTTGTTTTCAAGGGTTTTACTATATTGTATTCAGTAAATCCTATATAAATGTACCTGTTTATAGCTGAATTTTTGTTTTAAAGTTAAGTATTCAATTGTCTCAGCTAATCCGTTTTCGGAAGTTCGTTATATGCGAGTTTTGTATTTATTTAGTACAATAAAAACTTTTAAATATCCCAAGATATCAAAGAAATGTTCCATTTTAAACAAGTTTCAGACTTACCCGGTATAATTGCACGGTTCTTTTTACCACAAGAACAATGACATTTTTATGTTTAAGAACGATTTACGTTACAGAGAGATTTCGTTTTAATAGAATTCACATTATTTTCATTTCCGAATTTGGAAACTGTTAGCTCGATTTTTGGGAAGCTGATTGTGGTAACCCTTGATATGAAATATTCAAAAATATCAAATCAAAATCATACTAAAAGAAGTTGCACCTCCTTTTAATATAGAAATGCCATATTGATGAAATATTTTAGTCCGAGAGGCAGAAGTACATACAATCACTTCATCAAGTTCACGGCTGAAATTCCAGAATTACTTAAAACTCGATTCAAATATTAAAACGCAATCGGTCTGTCAAGTCACATTTAGGTGGAAAACACTTGAAAACTCAATTTTAATGCACTGTAAAAAATGAAGACCCAAATTGGGTTGAAAGATTTCTGGGTACAGAATTGTTCCAATTTGGAAAGTTCAGTTTGTAGCACAAAATCGTTTTAAATAAGTCTGATTTTTAATGACATTAAAACAATTAAAATATCTTCGATAGTATATACATTATACCTCAGAAATTTTGATTAATATAATGTTAATAAAAATCTGCTCTGTTTTGAACCATTTTGGGTTATCTATTTTGGGAACAATACTCTACCATTTTGGAATCCTTACTGTACCATTTCTGGAAAATTACTATACCCAGAAATCTTTCAACCCAATTTGGGTCTTCATTTTTTACTGTGTGGCTGACTCGTAGATTTTCCATTGTGTTTTTCTGCACCCAAAAGTACACTGTAAAAAATTTGACCCTTTTGCTGCATGGTCACTCCATCGCTTTTATAGAATATCTGTTTTGACCAATGAGAATGCTCCATAATACAGCGAAGTAATCGCTTCCTATAAAAGCGCTGGAGTACCGATGCAGCAAAAGGGTCAAATTTTGTACGATGTATGAAAACAAGCAGGCTTGGGAGCATGAAAACACAGTGGTAAACCTATAACACAGCAGCTAAAAGAGGTTTTCAGGGGATTTCCACCAAAATATGAATTGACAGACCGATTGCGTTTTAAGAGACTACTTCAGTCAAGCGTAGAGGTACACTTACTAATGTTAATCCTGTGGAAGAATCAAAAGGTTGCATTTCAAGGAATCAGGTTGCATTTCAATATTTTAAGATAAGTTTTCTTTTTTGCACTGGATAGATGAGGTCAATCTGTACAAAGGCCGTTTTTTACTTTTTGATTTTGATTGCAGATGTTTTTTAATGAGGGCACTTTCATTTTGGGAACCTGTTTCGAAAATGAAAGCATCCCCATAAAAGAAAAAAATCTGCAATCAAGATAAAAAAAAAAAAAAAAAAAAAAAAACCTTTCATTACGTTTTTCTGCTCCAAATCCTCCATGTGTTCATTCATACCTTTAGATGCAGGAAAACACATGTGTAAACCTACGAGTCAACGGATATAACATGGATATAACTTGGCAGACCAATTGCGTTTGAATATGCGAATCGAGTTTTACTAATTCTGGAATTTCAGTCGTGAACTCGATAAGGTGATTGTCTGTGATGCTGCCTCTTGTTCTATTTAGATTAAAAAGGTTTTTTAAAACATGGAGGTATTTCAACAGGATTGGTTGGTGTAATGTATTTTATACATTACATTGCTCACTTATAAGAAAACTGACACAAAAACTCATTAATCAAAAGTTCACGAATCTATAAAAACATTAAAATTGAAAAGACAACATGCCAACATGTGTGAAAAAATTTTATTCAAAATTATTTTAAACAAGTAAGAAAAATCATGTGTTAAGCAAAGATTATGAAGCACTTTCCAACACTTCATCAAATCTTTAACAAACTTCATTATTTATGGAAATAAGGGCAAACAGCCAAATATAGCCAAATGTAGCCAAATATTAAAGATAGAAAACCGACGATTATAAATGCACAAAAAAAGTATCAAAAGATAGCAAACAGCCTTTTCGAATTTACTATGGACATTCTTCATCAGTGCAAAACTCAGCGAGCTAGAAAAAAAAGCAAAACTGAGCAGAGAGACCGAGAGACGCAGGCTTAAATACCCGCTACGGAAATGATCCCGCCTAAAGAAAAGCAACCAATGAGAAGAGAATAGCCTGAACAACTGAGTGGACAAGTAGCGACATCTACCGGAAAAGAAACAAAACAAAAACTAGAAAGCGAGGGAAAAAAAGAGAGTTTTAAATTAAAGATTTCCAAATGCTTGGGAAATAAGGAGTACTTGATAAGTCATTGATTAAGGAGTGAGAATTTTTAATGATGTGGTAAGCTTCCCAAAAATTAAGATCAAGAATGGAAGGACACTTTTGGATGATGGTGGCTGAAGAAAAGTTAAACTTATGTTGTGAAGACCAACAATGTTGAGCAATAGAAGAGCGTTTAAGCTCTTGATTTTTGACATATCTTTTATGTTCCGTTGAACGAAATCTGAGAGCACGTTTAGTCTGACCAATATAAGAAAAACCACATTGGCAAGAAATTTGGTAAATACCCCAGTTATCTAAGCGATCAATGGGATGCTTAAGATTTGAAAAGGCAATTTTATTAACAGGAGAAAAAATAACATTGAAATCGAACCTTTTTTGAAAATTTTAGCAACTTGCTGACTGATTTTTTGGGGGGGGGAGAAACGCAAAACAACCAAAGTATTGAAGTTTGAATTAAAGTTTTTTCTTTCAGATGGAGTGGATTTTGTCAATTTTAATGAATTGAATCTATAATATTAGGGGAATAATCACGATCAATAGCTATTGCTATTGATCGTGGTTATTCCCCTAATATTATAGATTCAATTCATAGAAAATTGACAAAATCCACCCAATCTGAAAGAAAAAACTTTAATTCAAACTTCAATACTTTGGTTGTTTTGCCTTTTTTCCCCAAAGTCAGTCAGCAAGTTCAGTGTTGTCAGACGGACTACTTTTTTTAATTCAAATTCTTGATTGGCACCACTTTTACAAATGATAAAGTGCCTTATTCAATGACATGATAATTAAGGCGAAAACAAAAGGTGATTTAACGTTTTAAAAAAGTGGTTCCAGTCAAAAAATCTGAATTTAAAAAAAGTAGCCCACTGGCAACACTGAACAAGTTGCTAAAATTTTAAAAAGGTTCGATTTCAATGTTATTTTTTTTCCCGTCAATAAAATTGCCTTTTCAAATCTTAAGCATCCCATTCATCGCTTAGATAACTGGGGTATTTACCAAATTTCTTGCCAATGTGGTCTTTCTTATATTGGTCAGACTAAACGTGCTCTCAGATTTCGTTTAACGGAACATAAAAGATATGTCAAAAATCAAGAGCTTAAACGCTCTTCTATTGCTCAACATTGTTGGTCCTCACAACATAAGTTTAACTTTACTTCAGCCACCATCATCCAAAAGTGTCCTTCCATTTTTTATCTTAATTTTTGGGAAGCTTAGCACATCATTAAAAATTCTCACTCCTTAGTCAACGACTTATCAAGTACTCTTTATTTCCCAAGCATTTGGAAATCTTTAATTTAAAAGTCTGTTTTTTTCCTCGCTTTTTAGTTTTAGTTTTGTTTGTTTTCCGGTAGATGTCGCTACTTGTCCACCCAGTTGTTCAGGCTGCTCTCTTCTCATTGGTTGCTTTTCTTTAGGCGGAATCGTTTCCGTAGCGGGTATTTAAGCCTGCGTCTCTCTGTCTCTTTGCTCAGTTTTGCTTTTTTTCGAGCTCGCTGAGTTTTGCACTGATGAAGAATCTCCATAGTAGATTCGAAACGGCTGTTTGCTATCTTTTGATACTTTATTTGTGCATTTATAATCGTCGGTTTTCTATCTTTAATCATTTTTGCACAAAGGCTTTATTTGCTATTTTAATAGCCAAATATGTATTCCAATACTTTTGAACAGCCTTATATTTGATCTGTCAATTGATATACGTACTATATAATGGGAAAATTTAGTTTAGTAAGAAAATGCCTAGTAGCTTGAAATTTCTTTTTCAGCAATTTATACTAACAGGTGGAAACAAATTAGAATACTTTCGTTCAGCCCTGTAGTTTACCTTGTACCTTTAATACACGTCAGCATTAAGCTAAAATGTATTTTAAACTAAAAAACGCTTAAAACAACTGAAATCAAATTGTCATGAATTATCATTCATAGGCGTCCATGTACCCAATTCTTTGCGTGGCCCTGTATATCATTTTATTTATATTCTGCAAACACTTCTTAGTAAACTGAATGCAGTTCAGCGTAAAAATGCATAACTTATTTAAGTAAGTACCTTTAAGTAATTTACGCTCATATTCAGTAACGTTGGCGAACTCTTTTGGGTAGCCCTGTATATAAACTATAGCAATTTATACACATCATATAATGTGCATAGATTTAATTAAACTTAAACGCGCATATAATAATTAAAATGCATTTCAGCTATCCATCAGCCATATCGGATACATATACAGTACTTCGGAAAGAATACACTATTTTAAATCTTTTGTGTGTCCCTGTAAATACCATGTACTTCATGTTACGCAAGACAGTATCGTATAATTCGTATAATTTATATTAAGCCTCAGTGACATACATCAATTTTATTATACATGAAACAGTTTAATATATTGAAAATATGTCGCACACCATTCCCCCCCTTTAGCATTACGTAATGGAACTCTTTTATGTGGTCCTGTAAATGAATAATAGCTATATTTTCACCGCATATTTTATAGAATTCATATTTTAGTGCACCTCGTAGCTGCATGTAAATTTTAATATGTTTGACAGGGTGTGACATCTTTAAAATTCCTTTTTCTCATAGTTGCCGAAACGATTTTTCCCCATAGGCCGTAATGTAATGGAAAACTTTTGGCTGTCCCTGTAAATGAACTAATGATGGTAGAAACTTCATTTTCAATAGGGCTTGTGCTAGATTAAACCTCAATAACGTCCAAAAATTTCATGACAATCCGAGTATATTTACGTGAGTTAGAGCGCGGACAGACGGCCATCCGGACAGACAAACCGAATGCATAAGCACTTTTAAACTTTGATGGCAAGTGCTAAAAAATGGCAATATTTCAGTGTTATTGAGTATTGTATTCTTCTTCATATAGGGTGTATAAGACACTGATTTTAGAATTAAATTTCTCAAAAACAAAGATCTATAGAATTATACGGTAAACGGTTTGTTTATTAGATAAGCTGTAAAAATGTTATATAGAAGTTTCGTACGGAAAATATTTTGAAAAAATAGCGTTCTGATTGCAAAGAATGCTTGTTTTGACATTTTTCTTGTTTCAGATTACTTGCAGAGAACGAGTTTTTTAGCGTAAAGTGCCATATATTTGGTATTAAATTTTTGAAATATCCAAAATCCTGAAAACTGCGGTGCAGTATATGGTTTGTTTACCGCATAACAGTTTTATTCTACAGATCTTTGCTTTCGAGAAATTTAATTTTGAAATCGGATCTTATTCGCTAGACACCCTGTATACATTGCATCTGTAAACTCTCAGCAAGGTGGCCTCTGTGTAAGACGGAGCTCAATCTAACTCGGAAAGATTTTCAATTCAGTATGTAAACCCATAGACATAGAGTAAAACTTGTTTAAGGCGGAATATTGTTCATTAAGGAAAATTTTCTCGGTTCTGATGGACTCCGCCTTAGACAAAGTTTACGGTATTAACGTTTCAGCTACATTAATCGAACATGATACTTTTTAATTAATAGCAATCTCTCAACAATATTGATGTGACACTTTTTTTCAGTTTTTTAACTACAGTCGAGTCTCCCTATAACGAAACTCCATACATCGAATTTCTCTCTATAACGAATTTTTAGTAGGAACGGTCCCTTTTTCGCATGATTACATTAAAAACAGTCTCTATATAGCGAAATACCTTTTTTCATAAATTGGTCTTAATTTATTCAGTTATAAAAAGTTTCGAAATCATATGGAATCAATTTTCCATCACTTATTTTTGATTTATCGTCAGTGCTGAGTTTTTTTTTTCCTTAAAATATATATATATATATATATATATTACTTCTCTCCTTGTTCTTTAAATCCAACGAATTCATCCCACCTCCCACATATCTTTCCACATCCTTCTCAAAACACATGTGAGAGAGGAATCAATGAGAAGCAAATAAGAGAGGCCTTCAAGTGGAGGGAGATGTTAACTACAATTTTTCTCTCCTTGATAAAATTTGAGCATTTTTTTTTTTTTTTTTTTTTTTTTTGAGAGCGTAACAGCTTTACAATCAAAAAATCATCTTTAAAGCTGTTCTCTTTTTTGAAACAGCTTAAATAATTAAGAAATAAAATGTTAGGTTAATATTTGCTTTTAAACATTTCAAATTCTTAAGTCAAAAGATCAAAAATAATATTTGTTCAAATTTCACACATTAAATATGATTTTTAACATCATTCTCTATACATCGAATTTCTCTATATAACGAATTTTTTACTGGAACGGTGGACTTCGTTATATAGAGACTCGACTGTATGTATCAACATTATTGATGTGAAAGTACACTCCGTATAGTATCAAAATTTGAATAACAGTGTTTTTCTTTTCATTGCAATACCATATGTTTATACATTAACATGTTTTAACATTATAGGTCAAATGTATTAATACTTTAGCAATATTGATAAACAGTACACTGGAGTATCAATATCAGTATCTTAAGAATATTTGTACTATATTTATATGTCATCCTAATCCTATACAATATTAATATTTCAGCAATTTAGATGTAACATATTCTACTTTCAAAATAAAATCAACATTTTAACAATATTTGTATTAAATTATACATATTTTCAAGTATAAAGGGTATTTTTCATACATAAACCAATAAACGTCGAGTCTACGTTTTCATCCGTATTAATTCTTAGAACAAAAGAAAATGATGAACGAGAAATCGATAAAAAAAATCGCAGTAACTTGTATAATTAAGTCGATTGATGCATTCGATGAACAAAAACAAATTCGTGCTTCTTTCCGCGTCATTAACGAAATTTATCATGCTTCTTTAGATTGTTCAGACATAATGTCATAAATCTTATTTACGTCATTAAAATGCATCTTTTGTTTTATTATTCTGTTTTCTTTTTCTTTCTTATATTTTTTTATAAGAGGGTGCCAAATGTAATAGGGTATCTTAATCGAACAAAAAAGGGCATTACAGCATTTTCCCATCAAAGACGTTTCCAAATCCAAACTGGTTACTTTTTGACACATTTTTTAATTCATTTTTGTTCGTAAATGCACGAAATTGGATGGTGCTCTTTATGAAAAAGTTGTGCAATGATTTAGTTCCTGCAGAAACTAGATTAAAAAATGCCTATTTCATTTTTCGCTAAATTCAGAAGATCTTTATGGAAAAACTGTCGTTTGTGCTTTGAATCGAATATCTCGGATGCGACAGCGCAGGAAAGAGATAAATTTCATACAAAACTAAAATCGCTTATGAATAAAGATGTATTCCATTTAACGAAAACGGAACAAGCTATTCCATCTCAAATTATACGAAGTCAAGTTCTTTTACATGTAAAAATGAGTTTGCAAATGTGTCAGAAAGTTTTTGATAATCACCTAATACAATAAATATATCACACATTTTAAGACGAGCAAATATGTTGTTTGTCGGTGTGCCTATGTGTGTACATGTAAGTTTTATCTTAAACACGAGTTTAATGATTTCAAATAAATTTTGTATCTTGCCGTTTTCGGGCACGAGAAGACCATTGGACTAAATCAAATGTTCGAGAAGATTTCACTAAAGGGCCATTTTGTTTCACTATAGATCAGGGTCAAGCTAGTTTTAGCTAAAAATACGGTTAACCGGTTTTGATTAAATTTTGTATCTTACCGTTTTGGATTATGAAAAGACCATTCGGCTAAGTCACGCGTTGCAGAAAATTTGATTAGTGGGTTATTTTGACACACTACCGGTCACAGTCTTGCTAATTTGATTTTTAAAACGGTTGTAACAAATTTGGCTGAATTTTGGATCTTACAGTTTTGGGTTACAAAAAATCCATTGGACTAGCTCACATGTTCGAGAAAATTCGATTAGAGAACCATTTTGTGTTGCCCATGGGTCACTGAATTTCAATAGGGATAAAAATTGAAATAGTTATTAAATTATTGAACAGTGGGCAGTAAGCAAAATCACGGAGTTGGCAACATTTCGCCCACTTTTGGCGACACTTGCGAGGGAAAACTCACCTTCAAAATTTCCAATGGCACAAATGATTGGCAATAAATGAAATAACTTCTTTGGCAACATTTGATGAAAAAATTTAGCTTTCAGAATCAGGAGATGTTTTCTAGTAATTCTCGAAAGAAGAGATAAGATACATTGATTCAACGAGACTCTTACTAAAAATGTAGCTGCAAAAAAGACCTTTTGTTCTATGTAAGTAAATAATGGAGTTTTCGAAATATGTACATAATTTTAATATTTATTTTTCGGTAAATAATACTGCTATAAAATTAAATGTTTTATAGAAATAACACGGCGAGAATTTATTTTTATTTATCGAGTGAAATACAAATTAATTTTAACCGAGCATAAATCTATCTTTTTCGCTAGTCGCGATTATATTTGTCGTCAAATCATAGATTTAGAACCAAAAACAGTTAATTTCAGATAACGTGTTTGCAGCATACAGGATTATTATTTTATTTAGTAAAAACATTTTTTATCAAATTTAAAACGTTGTAAGTCTTAAAAAATAAAAAAGAACGCTCCAAACTATTTCTGAAAGAATGAAATTTATGCAATTCATATCCTTTTGGCTAGACACTGGTATCGACCACGAAAAAAATAAATAAATAAAAGAAAGTCGGTGAATATCATTTGTCTTTTTCGTGAAGGTAGAACATGCTCTTTCCAATCAATTTACTTAATCGAATAAAAAGAACTTTCAGATATCTTTAAGTTAATTGAATAAATCTGCGTATCTGAATGATGAGATGAAGATAGAATAATACAAAAAGCAGCAGTTCCATGTATTGATTTTTTAAGAACACGAAAACTATTTTATTTATAAACACTAGTCAGATTTGACAATCCAGAAACTTTCTTCTAACTCATACATATTGATAACTTCAAAATTAAATGGCAATCTATATCCATGGTCCATCATGAGAATTTTAAAGGTCCAAATTCAAAGAATTGTGTTCATTTGAAAAGAAGATAGAAACATTGCATTTTAAAAACAAACCATTGGTTTTCGGCTCTGAGATGTCTGCAATAAATTTCCAACGCAAAGAGCATAAAAGCAACTCCAGTTGGGCAGTATACATCCAAACCTAATAAGGAACGATTTATGTGAATGTGTATGTCAAGATCTAATAGAATATAAAGTTTGATGAAATTCAGTTCATTAGTTCTTGAGATAGAGCTATTGAGGACATCGTCAAAAATGCAACTTAGCAAGGGACATCTGTTGGGAAATTTACACCATAACCTGATCAGCAACAAATTATGGTCAACCTTTAACAGAATCTGAAATTTGATGAAATTCCGTATATTAGTTCTTGAGGTAGAGGTAATGAGGAAATCGAAAAATTGCAGGATAGTAGGGCTCTTATTGGGAGATTTACACTACAACCAAATAAGCATTAACTTATTGTCACCTGAGAATAAGAAGGTTCTATCTGTGATTTTGAAAAAAATGGCTTACCGATATAGAAAGGTTCTATTTGTATCTAAGAAGGTCATTTTCAATCAAAATGATGTTATACATAATTTACATATGGTATAACGATTATGTTATGACATTATTTTAGTCCAGAAATGCCTTCATATATGCAAATTGAACAATTCTATATCGATAAGTCATTTTTTTTCAAAAACACAGATAGAACCTTATTTGTCTCATGTGACGTTATGTCAACATTTAACGGAATCTGAAGTTATTTCTTGAGATATAGCTATTTTAGAAAATCCTGAAAAATGCAGAATAAAAGAACCACCTGGTGGTAGATTTACATAAAACATAATCAGCAACAGCTTATTTCAATGTCACTTTGAATGTGAAGTTTGATAAAAATTCAGTTTTTGGAAAAACTGCAACCGAAGGGTTTGAAATTTAATGAATATAATCGTTTATTACAGAATTTTATCGAGTCATTTCAAACTTTATGAAAAGCAAATCAAAACTTTAAAATTATGTTAATAAAAGTTTTATTCATTCAATTAAATCCTATCATTCATAAGGAATGCGATGCTGTCCCATGAAATTACTATACTTAAAACGTAATTTCTGCACAGAAAGAACTGATTTGTTGAAACAACAAAATTTTGATTACTATTGCCCCTACACAATATTGTGGTTGGACTATCTAAATAATTTTATTAATTCAACAAAATTTTGTTTAAATTTTGGCCATTTCAACACAAAAAAATTGTCGAGGCAACAGTAATTAAAATTTAGTTGTTTCAACAAAACAGTTCTTTTCGTGTCAATACTTTACATCATATTTAAAACGTTGGAATAAATTTGACAAGCAGAAAAAAACTGACAAAACAAGAAATTTATGCAATTTCTATTTTTTGGGAAACCCCTAGTATCGACAAATAGAAGAAAAAAATCGATAAAAGTTGTCAATACTTTCTGCAACTGTACTACATTTCCTTTGGAATCGATTCTGTTAATCGAACAAAAAAAGAGCCATTTCGAGTGTCTTCCCATTAATTGAAGAGATTTATCAAGCGTGCTTGAGTGATCAGATCATGGTAATAAGAGGCGAAATTCGTTAGTCTCAAGTATTGGTTTTCTTGTTTATTGGGATAAAATATTCCAGAATTTCGAAATTATAATTATCTTCGGTTACTGATATTAAATAGATTTTTGATTGCTCTTAGAAATTACGTTAGTTTTCTTTCTTTCTTTTTTTTTCAAATTAATCAAATAATTGCAAAATAAGTTTTTTATTATTTTTTAAAAATGTTTGAATCATCATTTTGTTTCAACAAATAAATATATATAATGCTAAATTCATCTTTAAAATGATAAAATTAAAATTACACTACATCTAAACTACTTAAATGATGACAAAAAAAAAAATGTTAAAATTCTTGAACTTTTAGTACTTTCAACTGTAAACAGAGCCTTCATCAGAGAATACAAAAAACTTAAAAATACATTGATAAAAGTTATCTTCATTCTATTAAATACTATCATATGTAATGAATGCAATGATATCACATGACAGGTAATAATTATTCTAAGTAGCCAGAGGTCACCTGGTATGCCCATCTGTCTCAGTATGTTCACATATAACAGCCCAAAAACTACTTAACCAAAGGTTTTCAAATTTTATGAATGTAATGGTAGCAGAGTTCTGTTGATTCATTTAGCGTCTTATTTTTCAAATGCCATGTACTTGGTGTTAAAAAGAAATGTAATTGAAAGTCAATTTTAGATTCGGAAAACACTGGAAAAACAAAAAATAGATATTGAGGAAAGTGGAATATTATTTATTTATAATTTTTTAAGCAAACTTATCCGAATTCCGGGTATGTTGTAGGATAAAACGTCATTACAAACAATACTTTCTTTAGTATTAATTTCTATTGATTCGCGTATGATTAATCATGGTGATTCTTTAAGGGGCATATAATTTTTGCATCGTCGAAATTAACTTGTTTATTTTATGCAATATTAAAAAAAAAATCATTTTGTTTATATATATTGGTTTTGGGGTTTTACTATTTCATTATAATTTGTTGGGAAATCGATTTAAAATAGATACAGCGTAATCGCTAAACATACTGTCTCTTTGTATAATTCGAATAGCTTGAAACTATGATGAGATTGTATATTTATAATCATGTCAAATTTGAAAAATGAACACATGTGGCATTGACAATTTCCGACTTCTTATGACTAATACGTGAGTGATAAGAGCACACTAATACAAAACTAAATATATTAATTTCAGTAATTTAATTCGTTCATTTGAGAAGAGTATTTTTATTTTTTATAAATAAATGAAAAGAAATGTTATAATAAAATGAAGTACTATACTTAAGACGTAATTTCTGAATACTTTACACCATATTTTAAACGTTGGAACATATTTGACAAACAGAAAAAACTTAACAAGACAACAAATTTATGCAATTTCCAACTTTTTTTGGTAACCACTAATATTGATTAATAGAAAAAAAATCGATAAAATACTTTCCGCAACTGTACTACATTTTCTTTGGAATCGATTCTGTTAATCGAACAAAAAAGAGCCATTTCGAGTGTCTTCCCATTAATTGAAAAGATTTATCAGGCGTGCTTGAGTGATCAGACCATGGTAATACGAGACGAAATTCGTTAGTCTCATTTATTGTTTTTCTTGCTTATAGGGATAAAATATTCCAGAATTCCGAAATTATAATTATCTTCGGTTACTGATATTAAATTGATTTTTGATTGCTTTTAGGAACTACTTTAATTTTATTTATTTATTTTTCAAATTTATCAAATAATTGCAAACATAATTTTTATATTATTTTTTTTAATGCTTGAAATATAATTTTGTTTCATCAAATAAATAAATGGAATGCGAAATTTATCTTTAAAAAGATAAATTTAAAATTACATTATGTGTAAACTTTTTAAAAGATGGCAAAAAATAAAAAAACAAAAAATGTTAAAATACTTTAATTTTTAGTACTTTCAACTGTATACAGATCCTTCATCAGAGAATACAAAAAATTTAAAAATGCATAAATAAAAGTTATCTTCATTCTATTAAATCCTATCACATGCGATGAATGCAATGATATCTCATGACAGGTAATAATTCTTCTAAATAGCCAGTGATCACCTAGTATGCTCATCTGTCCGACAGTATGTTCACATGTAACAGCCCAAAAACTACTTAACCAAATGTTTTGAAATTTTATGTATGTAATGGTAGCAGAGTTCTGTTGAGTCATTTAGCGTCTTATTTTACAAATGTCATGAAGTTGGTGTTAAAAAAAAAGTGAAAGTGAAAGTCAATTAGGTAGCTTTCATTACAAAAAGTAAAAAGCTACCTATTGCAGCCGTCTGGAGGAAAGCACTTCCAGAAAATGTTGGTATATTTTCACCGATCATGACCCCCAGACCCCAAAACCACCCTCCGTTCAAATGTTGACATATATATATATATATATATATATATATATATATATATATATCTGATTTTTGTCATGCGATAACTAACGTATTTATGAACCGATTTGAATGAAACTTGGTATGTACATAGTCCATACAAATATCTCAACCGAGTTCGTTGGCCAGCATCATCCGCCATCTTGTTTCAAAATGGCGGCCATTTAAAATTTAAAAAAAAAATAAAATTTAAAATTAAATGCGAAAAAATTAAAAGTTGAATTTTTTTTTTTTTTTATGTGTTAGATCTTAAAACACCAATTCCAGAACACTTTTTATTTTGTCTATATCTTAAAAAAATGATTGAGTTATAGCACTTTAAATTTTTCTTATAGCTGACATTTTGAAACGATCTGATTTTTGTCATGCTATAACTAACGAATTTATGAACCGATTTGAATGAAACTTGGTATGTACATAGTACATACAAATATCTCGACCGAGTTCGTTGGCTAGCATCATCCGCCATCTTGTTTCAAAATGGCGGTCATTTAAAAAAATTTAAAATTTAAAATTTAAAAATAAATGCGAAAAAAATTAAAAGTTGAAATTTTTTTGTTTTATGTGTTAGATCCTAAAACACCGATTCTAGAACACTTTTTACTTTGTCTATATCATAAAAAGTGATTGAGTTATAGCACTTTGAATTTTTCTTATGGTTGACATTTTGAAACGATCTGATTTTTGTCACGTGATAACACTCGTATTTATAAATCGATCTGGATGTAACTTGGTGTGTACATAGTACTTAATAAAGCCTGGACCGAGTTCGTTAACCAGTTCCATCCGCCATCTTGTTTAAAAATGGCGGCCATTTAAATTTTTTAAAGAAATTTAAAATTTGAAATTAGGTACAAAAAAGTGAGAAATTGAAAAAGATTTTTATTTTAAGCATTTGGCCTTGATACAAAGATTCCAAAGCACTTTTTGTTTCGTCTGTATCATAAAAAATGTCTGAATTATAGTAGTTTTAATTTCTAGTGTTGCTCACATTTTGAAATGATCTGGTTTTCGTCACTTGATAACACCCGTATTTATACACCAATTTGATTTATATAACTTAATAAAAAGTAAATAAATAAGTATATGAAAGCTACCTCTTCCTCCCGGCATTGCCGGAAGGACTTTTTTAGATTCGGAAAACACTGGGAAAACAAAATATAGATATTGAGCAAAGTGGAACATTAATAATTTTATTTGTGTTTCTTAAGCAAACTGATGCAAATTCTGGGTATTTTGTAAGTTAAAATGACATTGCAAACAATATTTTTTTAGCAATAATTTTTATTGGTTCTCGAATGATTAATCACGGTAATTCTTTAAGGGACATATAATTTTTGCATCTTCGGAATTAACTTGTATATTTTTATGCAATATTCTTTTTATTTTATTTTATTTTCATTTAATAAAAAAAAATAATCGTTTTGTTTACATATATCGATTTTAAGATTTTGTTCTTTTATTAAGTATGTCTCCGGAGTCGATTTAAAATAAAGTATAAGAAACAGTGTAATATCCAAATACATTCATTTTTGTATAATTCGAATAACTTGAAACTATGATGAGTATGCATATTTAAATTAATGACAAATTTAAAAAATAAGCACGTGTGGCATGGATTGAGGAAATCTTAAATTTAAAAAAAACTTCGAACCTCTTTACAGAAAAAAATTGCAGTTGAGGTTTATCATTTACATTGCATGCGTTTATCATGACATGCGTTCATAATTATATAAATATTTAGCATCCATACTGGTGATCTAGTCTGTCCGCCTGTCCTCACATAACAGCCCAAAAACAACCCGATCGAATGGTTTAAAGTTTTATATATGTAATCGTGGCAGAATTCTCTTGAGTCATTTCGAATCTCATAAAAATCAAAACAAAACTTAAAGATATATTAATAAAAGTTGTCGTAATTTTATTAAATCATATCATACGTAATATATTCAATGATATCCTATGATACGTAATGATTCTAGGTAGTCACGGTGATAACGTCTTATTTTAGATGGAGTCCTTTTATTTCCATATTACTGAGTTCAATATGTAGAATCGTAATAATTTTTTATTCGTACATTTAAGCATAAGAGTACAATATTTATTGCACCAAGATCTGAATATTTATAAAACTAGTCATAATACAAACACATCTCATTTGCCACGTTTGACGTAAATTTTCCAACTTGCAGTATCAACGCGTAGGTCTAGCATCAGGAATGTTATTAGACTAATAAAATTCTACTTTTATCTTTTTAGGTGCGTTGGTAATCTTTATATATATAAATCTTCTGTGCGTGTGTTTGTCACTGAATTCCTCCTAAACGACTGGACCGATTTTAATGAAATTTTGTGTGTGTGTTCCAGTGGATTCGAGAATGGTTTAGATTCACATTTCATCGAAACTGATTCCGTACTTTTTTAGTAATTAGGCAAAAACTAATAGTTAGTGAATTTTTGCTAATTTAAAGTGTTGAATAAGTTCGACGATTATAGTGCGGACGGAATGTCCGAGTGGTCTAAGGCACCAGATTTAAACTCTGCTTCTTGAAGAAAGAGATGGCGTGTTCGAACCCCACTCCTGACAAACGTGTATGTTTTACAATAATATTTCCAGTATTATAATTTTGATTAACCGACTTCAGACAATCGTTAACTTTTAACTAAAAAGAGAAAAATAAACTTTTCTGTCAAAAATTGAACCGACTTCAAAAAATACTGAAGAGTGAAAAATAATTTCCTTACATAATTGTAATAAGAAATTAAATTAAAAGCGTAGTGTTTATCGTGTCCCTTGCGTAAATACGGGTTAGGTTCCCTTAGAAAGACCCCCACGGAGGGCACCCCACCCCTTAGGGCCTATATCCCACAGCGTAGATAATTGGCCGACATACATACAAACAAAGTTTATCGTGTGTATTACTATATTTACGTACATTTATTTGATTTTCTGGAGTCGGTGCCAGGAAGGACAACATCTGTTGGTGATAGGACAACGTCTGTCGTGTCCGCTAATTATATATAAATACGTAGCGCCTATAGTCGGCATTCAGTTCGTACCTCTGTACGCCCATCAATCCCTGTGTCCGTTCACATATAACAGAGCAAAAGCTCCCAACCGAATCGTTTGAAATTTAAAACATATATTTTTTGCATAATTTTGTCGAGTAATTTTAAATTTTATGAAAATCGGATGTATAGTTTAATTACAGAGATAATCGAAATTATTCTGTTACATGACGGCCAATGTTGAAAAATAGTTTCAAGTGCATTTTAATTATGTTACACTCTTTCGAACATAATCAAACTGATATGCATATGAAGTATATACAAAAGTGCATACTAAAATATGCATTTTGTACAATCTGTGGTGCAAAAAATATTTTTTATTCATTTACAGGGCCACACAAAAGTGTTTTATTTCGCAATGGTATAGGGGGAAACATTGTTTGGGGCGCCTTCTAATTGTATTAAAATATTTCATATTTTATTAAATTCATCTACTTTGCTGAAGTTTACTACACGTTACTTCCTGTATAATTGAAAACAGACAGTATTTACAGAAACACACAAAAGATTTCGGCTACTATGCTGCATCCGCAATATTGTATATCATTACTCTATTATCTGAAAAAATTTACAACTTCGTAACAGTAAGAACGCACCTCATTTGCTGCGCTCTACGTGCAATTTCCGAGTTGTTTGTTTTAATCATTCATTTCCAGAAAAAGATAATGTTCCTTACTATTATGTTGAGTTATATATTGCCCCAGGAGATTAACCCGATGAGGCGCTATTTAGGAGCGGTTAACTTAGCGTTCTCATTTGTTCCATTATTATGGCTATTTAAGCTAGTAAGATTTTTTCTATGGGCGTTATAAGCTACCGGAAAGAAAAAACGCTTGAATATAAGAGAGCCATATCGTTATTTCCGTTTCTAATTGCTAGCTAGGGATTAAATAATTGGCTACGAAATGCGAGGCGAAATGACAAGCAAAATGGTTTTTAACCCATCTGACAATGAGAGATGGAGAAATATGTCTTATATCACTTAATTTCAACGAAAATATGTACCAGAATTTTCTAATAAAAAAATTACAATTATAACTTGTTACAAATGTATATATATATATATACATATATATATCAATACATGTCCTGATTTTCAAAATAAAGTTTTTGGAAATTTTTGCTGCGAGTTCAGCATTGAAACACATTAGCAATAACAATGACGAAATTCTGTGATAAATAGCTCATAGTGATGTACTTTTTACTTTGTTCTTCTATCTTCAGTAGAAAAAAGTATTGTAATCGAAATTTTTTTCGAATTCCGGTTTTCAACGGATTTACACGTTTTAGGGGTCAGATATTCCAAAAAATATTTTTTTTACAAAATGTCTGTCTGTCCGTTTATGTGTTTCTGTCTGTGTGTGTGTCCGTATGTCACCTTCTACTATCAAAATGTATATGAAGATATGTATAGAATTGAACCAAATTTTTGTAAATGTTTTTGGCTGTGGCAAGCAGGTCCTTCTTCATTTTTGAAATATTCTACCGTAAGGGGGCACTGCAATAGCGATTTTTGTGTCATTTTCAATATTGTACCGACTAAAAGTATATGAAGTTATGCATCGAATTGAACCAATTTTTTTGTGTAAGTGTATGGCTATGGCTAAATGGTCCTCCCTCAATTTGAAAAAAAAATCACCGGAAGGAGGCGCTGCAATAGCGATTTATGTGCCATTTTCAATATTGTACCACCTAAAAGTGCATGAAGTTATGCATAGAATTGAATGAATTTTTTTGTGTAAATGTTTGGCTATGGCTAGTAGGTCCACCCTGATTTTGAAAAAAACCACTGGAAGAGGGCGCTATAATCACGATGTATGTGCCATTTTCATTATTTTACCATCCAAAATTGTATGAAGTTATGAATTGAACTGAACTAAAATTTTTGTGTATGATTATTTTGGGGTATAGCAAGTAGGTCCTCCCAGTATTTGAAAAACTCTGCTTATCATTCTATTGTCCATCGGCTCGTGCAGAGACGGAAACTCGTTTTTACTCCGATTAATTGACTGAAGCAGGAATTCAAGATGAAAATGAAAGTTGGTATAGTATTTAATTAAAATTATTAAAGCATTAACATGTGTAATTATTTTTTTAAATATTAAAGTGTACGTATGCGATAGAAGAAAGCTTTGGGATTGGCATATCCAACTAGTTTCTACTAAAGCGATTTCTCTACTTTTTAAAACTTTTACACAGTTGTATTGTTTGTGAATTTGGCTCGTCTGTCTATCTGCCCGCGCTCTAATTCTCGTAAATATAGTCAGACTGCCGAGAAATTTAAGTGTGTTATTGATGTTTAACGGTGGCATGTTCGACATACCTAGCATTAACGGTTCATTTACAGGGACACACAAAAGAATTCCGTTATATTACGATCTATTGTGAAAAATCGTTTGAGGTGTATTTTAATAATTTTACACTATTGTAAATATATTTAAATATTTATGTATTACTGTGTATTACAAAACGCTTACTGTACAAACACGTGTGCATATAATTTATCATTCACACAGAGGACACATTAAAATATTTGGTTACAATACTGCCGAATAAAAATAGTCACTAGAATGGCACTATCATTTTTAACTGTAACACGCGTTTTAGATGTTAATTACATTTTTGCATATTTTGTGTTCATAAATTCTATTGATCATATACAGGGCTACACAAAATATTTCAGATGTATTTCTGTTCATTTAGATATGCTGAATGAGAAATTTCTACTGTGCTCTGCATTTAATTGAATTAATTGTAATACAGCTCATATTCAAAATATTAGAATAATTACCTTTTTTTTAGAAATTGAAAATATCGTTTGGTAATTTAATGTCTTTTAATGAAAATATGCAAACGATATTTTTATTAAGAACTTATTGTTGATTAAACTTACTTGTTATCTTAAATTTAATATCATTTTTCAAAAGATTAATTGCAAAAAAAATTATTTTGAAAAGTCAAAATATTAGAATATTTATTCAAGTGGTTCAAAATATTAGAATATTTCACATTAATTCACCTTTAATTATTACCAATTCTTAACTGGTGGCATATCATTGATTAAATTCAGACTATTTTATTTAAAATCAGTATTCTTTTTTGCAGTTTGTTTCTTTTTCGTCTTAAAATGGGCCGTGTGAGTGATATTCCTGAATCTACTAAACTTCGTATGGTTGATTTGTATCGGCACGGTAAAAATCAATGTTTTATAGCGAATTATTTACATTGTTCGCAATCGAGCGTTAGTAAAATACTAACACAATATTCGAAAATTGGAAAATTTCAAAATAATCGCCGAAATGGTGGCCGAAAACCAAAAACATCTGCTAGAGATGACAGGAAACTGAAGCGTATAGTTAAGAAAAACCATTTTAAAAGTGTACGATTCTTGCACCGAAAATGGAAAGAAGAAGGCGTTGAAGTTTCTACATCGACAACATTAAGACGTCTCCATAAATTTAAATTTGAATCTCGTGTACCGAAAACAAAACCTCTCACGACTGCAAGACAAAAGCGTATAAGATTGAATTGGTGTAAATCAAGACGTTTATGGAGCAATGAAGATTGGAAAAATATATTATTTAGTGATGAAAGTATGTTTTGTGTTTCATATGGTAATCAAGGTATTCGAGTTTGGAGAATGAAGCAAGAAGCATTTGATAAAGAATGCCTTAAACGTTCCGTAAAATTTGCTGCTAGTGTCATGGTTTGGGGTTGTATAAGTGCAGAAGGACCTGGAAAGTTATGCATCGTCTACGAAAAGGTTAACTCTCTGATATATCAAGAAATTTTAGGATATTAAATGATTCCATCATCAGAAGATTTATTTGAAGATGATTTCATCTTTCAACAAGATTTAGCGTCCCCGCATACCTCGGTGTCAACTAAGAATTGGTTCCGCCAACGCAACATTAAAGTACTTCCTTGGCCACCAAATTCACCAGATCTTAATCCCATCGAAAACTTATGGTGTATAATGAAGAAAAAACTTCAAGAAAATCCTCCTTCAAGTAAAACTGAGTTAGTGGCACGTATAAAGTCTATTTGGGCTAATATTGATAGAAATGTTTGTAAACACCTTGTATATAGTATGCAAGATCGATTGTACGCTGTTATGAAAACTAAAGGGGATGCTACAAAATATTAACTACCATTTACTTCATATTCATAAGGTAATATTGTTGCGTAAAATAAAATATTCTAATATTTTGAACCAATCTAAATTTTATTCTAATATTCTGGTGTGTTTAAGGAAGCTGTATACCTAATTTATTGTGCTGTATTTTATATTTTATAAATGTTAAAATCTTATCTAAACATTCCAGATTTAATTTATAAGAAATTTAATTGCATTTACTTTGTATAAAAAATAAATAAATGACAAATAATTTTTTCTTATTACTTTTTCTCAATTATTCTAATATTTTGAATATGAGCTGTATTCATGTGAATCTATATATTACATACCGAATTGCACAACAAAATTCAGATTTTTTATTATTATTCATGTTAAGTGCAAAAACTGGGTGCGTCATGCATTTTCTAAATTGTTTATTTTTACATCCTATTTCACCTTATTAAATTGTAATGTTTTGTTATAATATTCTGAATGTGTTAGAAAGTTTTCTATGTCTTTTTGATTCTATGCTGGATCACAGAGAATGCTCTTCGGAGTAGATATATTATTTCACTTCTGTTCCAGTTTTAAAAAATTATCAAAAAAATGCTCTATCATTTTATCAAAAATAGTATTTTTGTTTTTGTATTCATTTTGCTGCTGATTTTAAACCCCAACGACTTGATAGGAATTTTATAAATAGATATAATGAAAAAAAATATTTATGTCTTCTTGTAAAAGTTCATATAAAATAAGTTTAACGAAAAATTTACAAATGGTTGCGTTTCTATCAATATTTGTTTTAATGGGTAAAATTTTATTTCAAGAAAGTTATTTTTCTTACATTAAAAATTCATCATAAGTATTTTAGGTTACAAAGGAGATAAAATCCTTTAATTATATTATTATTATTATTTTAATGTAAACATTTTTTCTTTTGAAATAGATCTTTTAAATAAATAGAAGAAAATATTTTTTTTTTTTTTAAAGAAAATAATTTGAATTGAAAAATCGTTAAAAATATGACTTAAAACATGTTTAACATTAACATTTCTCTAAGTTACATTTTACATAAATTACAAAATTGAGAAAATAAAAGAGATTTTTTTATTTATATAAAATGTGAAGTAAGAAATTTACATATTATTTTAAATCACTCATGTTTGTGTATTTAAAAATAAATCTTAAACAGAGCATAAAAGTATTTTCATCTGTTAACTATCACTGAAAAAAATTAACTATTATATCATCCCTTTATTAACATTCACGCCTACATTCTACATTCACTAAACCACATTTAAAAAAAAAAATCGTTACACTTTTTTTATTCTCCGAAAACGCAAATAAATAAATCACAAACATTTAAATGCGCAACAACGCGTTTAAATTTTATTTAAGCCGGACTTTCATTCATACTCAACCATCTGTGACCCTTTGTTCAGCAATTGCATTAGTTCTTCTCTGTATGCCGTGACAGTGACCAACTCAACTCGACTCATCTCTTCGGAAACATTCTTTCAAGCGAGGCGCGAAGACTCTCTTGTTCGGTCGGCAGTTAACGCGAGATTTAACGGACATGCTTTTGGATCAATATGGCCTTTTGACACATATTTGCGTTCAGCATTGTATGTGATGCATTGCCAACGGTCTTTTGTGTAGTTTTGGATTTGCATTTGTCACTTGTGAAGACATCTCTAAGTAAGCTTGAAAAGAAGCTCGAAATGCTTTTTTATCTTCACATAAAACGAATTAGTCATGAATTTTCGTTTTGGTCTATAGACCATTATGAAGATTTTATGGGTTTTAAGATGTAAAAAGAGTATTGTGAATTGTGGATAATCTTATTTAGTATAATCATGTCATTAAAGAGTAATAAAAACTCAAAAGTGAACATACGAAATTTAAGGAATAATTAAATCCACCGCAGATAAAAGTTTTACTGTCGGGTCAAACTAAGATTAAGATTTGCGTGACTAAGATTTGCGTCATAAATAAATAATATATCTTTCTTATAAAGTAGAAAAGCTGTAATTCTTTTTTAAAATTAAAGAAATACACTATAATTCGTAACTGATAATGACGACAGCACTATTTAAATTAATACATATAATAAAAGGACAAACGTATCTTTGTGTAATTCTGACGTCAATTTTACGAATAGCAACACTAGACAATGAAATTTCGCTTTTGAAATTTTCGTTATTGCACTTCTTTTAACGTCTAACCATCCTTCATTTTAAAATTTTACACCATAATATGTAGTAAAAAAGATCTACTTTTAAATTTAATTTGTTTGAAACTGTAACTTAACTAATTGATTTATTATGGTTTTTAAAATAACATGTTTTTTTTTCAATTTATTTCTATTACGTACCAGCTACATCACATAATAATAAACATTTCATATTACATTAATATAACAAACAATTGTTCAGCATTTACTTTTGTCAAGTAACTTCGTCAAGTGATTCTTAAATGGTGATCCAGTGACGAGGTCTTGCTACTTTACCCTACGAGTTGTGGTTTTCGTAATGTGAATAATGCCTGCATGTAATTGCTGTTTTCAAGGAAAACATTATTTGAATAATTTAAGTTATTTAGGCGAAAAGGTGATAAAATTATGGGGGTTCACATTTACATCAATTCCAACTCAGAAAGATGACCGCTTTCATATGTAACCTAAAGACGTATGCTACTAAAACCGTGCTTCTAGAAGTAGTTTTGGATCTCCATTTTGCAGATATCATTGCGAAATTACTTTATTCTAACCATAAGAACATTAAGAAAACAATTTAAAATACGTATCAAAAGTTTTCAGCCCAAAACTAACACCGATTCCCACAATAACTCACGTTGCGTCCACAATACTTGAAAGAATGGTTCCTAACTGCTCTCTACTATCTCATATCAATAAATGACACCATCTGCAATCCTGGCTGCTAATTTTCAGCGCCCCCCATAGCTTTTAGGGAGGGATGCCAATATTTACATTTGTGCCAATTTTTAATCCTTTTTTTCTATGTGCAAAAAAATTATTAGATCTTTCAAAAAATATTGTATTCATTTTACTCTGGCCCCGGGAAGTTAGGACTCGATTCTCTAGTATTAGAATAATGTAGAAAATAACTTTATCGTGACCACATCATGTTAGTTTCTGATTAAAAACATTAGATATTTTGAGGCTGGAAAGGAAAAAATGTTTTATAATTTGAAATTGGCTTTTAAATTCATCTTAAAAAGTGTACTTTAGAAAATACATAAAATTTAAAATAAAAGTATTTGGGAATTAAAATAGGGTTTTGTTTAAGCTCAATCAAACTTTCTTTGTAAAACAGTATATAAATGTTTCCAATATATGGTTTTGCCAATTAAAATAAACTTTCAATTTTGTGATCAAAATATTCTTTGGCGAACATCCAGAAAGGCAACTTTCGTTAATTGGCAAAATTACTGACGAGTTAGAACGCTTTTCTTAATCGAGAATTCTTTAATTAGCTTTATTTTTAATTGCTTTAGAAAGTGTTGGAAGCTAAATATCTTCCGGAATTTTTCGATTATGCTGTTTCAGCAGGGTAATTATCGATTTACGCTTAATTTTTGTTTTGTTATTTATTTTAAAAGAGTATGCCGCGACTCTCTCAATTGCGAAGCGGACGTTTTTATCTCAGCACTGTGGAGTAAATACTGATATTCGTAAATAGGGAAAAAGCATAATTAAAAAAATACTTTCTTTCCATGCTCTTATGGTTGGTTGAAAGTAGTTTCACAGTGATACCTGAAAATTGGAGATCCTAAGCTACTTTTAGAAGCACGATTTTAGTAGGTGTGTGTAAGCTAAGTTAGTAGCCTAAGTTAGTAGGTATGTGTGACCTAAAGGTGTGTGTACGCCTTTAGGTTACATATGAAAGCAGCCATTTTTTTAATTTGGGGTTGGTGTAAATATGGGCCCCCCATAATTACATCAATTTTTTTCTAAATAACTTAAATTGTTTAAATGATGTTTCCCTTGAAAACAGCAATTACCAACAATATTCACATTAAGAGAACCACAACTCGTCGACGCAAAGTAGCACGATCCAGCCTCATCACTGATTCACCATTTAAGAATCAGTTTATCGAGTCGCTTGATAAAAGTGTTCTCAAGAATTTAAATTCGTAATTGTTAAATTCGTTAAAGTGTTATTCGAATTCGAAGGTTGGAAATTGCATCAAATGAAACATATTTACTATTAACAAGCAATTACTAGTAATATTTTTACTATGTTTGCCGCTGAAAAACAATTTATGGCAGCTTGGAATAAAGAAATCACTTCTAAGTAATTTTGTTAAATTAAAATGAATAAAAACAATGATATCGGTATCAGTCGACTGGTGAATAATGTCTCTTAATTACTTGCAAAAGCTAATTACTAGCTGCTAATTCTTTGTTTGGATTCGCGAAGCATTATTTCATAAGATAAGTATTTGAAAGTGACAGTATTTTTTAATATTATCTTTGCATCTTTATTAAGCAAAACCATTATTTTATGTTTCGGCGCATTTTAATTTTAGAAATGTAAATTCAGCTAAATTCCATAAATTGTTTTTAAGCGGCAAACATAGTAAAAATAATGCTAGTTATTGCTTGTTAATAGTAAATATGTTTCATTTGATGCAATTTCCAACCTTCAAATTCGAATAACACTTTAACGAATTTAACAATTACGAATTTAAATTCTTGAGAACACTTTTATCAAGCGACTCGATAAACTGATTCTTAAATGGTGAATCAGTGATGAGGCTGGATCGTGCTACTTTGCGTCGACGAGTTGTGGTTCTCTTAATGTGAATAATGTTGGTAATTGCTGTTTTCAAGGGAAACATCATTTAAACAATTGAAGTTATTTAGAAAAAAAATTGATGTAATTATGGGGGGCCCATATTTACACCAACCCCAAATTAAAAAAATGGCTGCTTTCATATGTAACCTAAAAGCGTACACACACCTTTAGGTCACACATACCTACTAACTTAGGCTACTAACTTAGCTTACACACACCTACTAAAATCGTGCTTCTAAAAGTAGCTTAGGATCTCCAATTTTCAGGTATCACTGTGAAACTACTTTCAACCAACCATAAGAGCATGGAAAGAAAATATTTTAAAATGCGTGCCCCAAAAGTTTGAAGTCCAGAATTCGCACAGTAATTCACACGGTTACCCTACTACTTGAAAGAATAATTCTTACTGCTCTCTATTATCTCATATCAATAAATGGCATCATCTGCAGTCCTGGCCGTCAGTTTTAGTACCTCCCATAGCTTTTAGGGAGAGATGCTTATATTTACTGGTGTGCCCATTTTACGCCTTTTTCTCTATATATTTTCATTAAAAAAAATTGTTTTCGCCTTACTCTGTGGTCCCGGGATAGTTCGTGCTCGATTTTCTAGTATTAGAATAATATAGAAAATAGTTTTATGATCACCACAGCATGTTAGTTTGTGACTAAAAACATTACATTTTCTGACGTCGGGAAGGGAAAAAAATGTTTAATGTTTTGAAACTGGCTTTTTAAATTCATCTTTAAAACTGTATTTTAGAAAATAAATTTCGTAAAATTTAAAATAAAAGTATCTAGAAATTAAAGTAGGGTTTTGTTTAGACTCGTTTAAACTTTCTTTGTAAAACAGTACATAAATAGTTCCAAAGTATGGTTGTGCCGATTAAAACAAACTTTCAATTTTATGATCAAAATACTCTTTGGCGAACATCCAGAAACGCAATCACTTTCGTTAATTGGCAAAATTATTGACGAGTTAGAGGCCTTTTCTTAATCGAGAATTCTTTAATTAGCTTTATTTTTAATTGCTTTAGAAAGTGTTGGAAGCTAAATATCTTCCGGAATTTTTCGATTATGCCGTTTCAGCAGGGTAATTATCGATTTACGCTTAATTTTTGTTTCGTTATTTATTTTAAAAGAGTATGCCGAGAAACAACCCGGCTCTTTTAATTAGGAAGCGGACATTTTTATCTAAGTATTGTGGCCTAAACACTTATATTCGTAAATGTGGAAAAAGTAAGCCTGTAATAAAGAAATCACCTCTAAATGACTTTGGTAAAATTAACATGAATAAAAAAAAAGATATTGGTATCAATCGACTCGTAAGTAATGACTGCTAATTACTAGCAAAAGCTATGCTTTGTTTGGATTCACGAAGCATTATTTCATAAGATAAGTATTTAAAAGTAACAGTATTTTTTATATTATTTTTGCATCTTTATTAAGTAAAATCAATACTTTATGTTTTTTCGAATTTTAATTTTAGAAATGAAAAATTCAGCCAAAATTCCATAAATTGTTTTTAAATGGCAAACATATTTAAAATAATAGTATAATAGTAATAGCTTCTTAATAATAAATATGTTTCATTTGGTTCAATTTTCAACCTTCAAATTCGAATAACATTTTATATAAGGTATTTAAGAATTAATTTCCTTTTTTTTTTTTTTTTTTTTTTTTTTTTTACAATTCTTTTGTTGTCATTTTATAAAGAAAAAATATATATATAATTTGTTTAAAATACCCACATATCATCTGCTTAAGAGATTTCAAATAATAAGAATAAATTGTGTATTTGAATTCGTAACACTGAGAAATACTTTTATAATTGCATGTAAATAATTGATTTTTCACAAATTTTAATTCATTAAAAGTATACTATATTTTTTATTGAAAAGGGTATTTTAATAATTTCATAAACGATATCTTGAAACTATTATATGATTAAAAGGAATGAGTTCTGACATATGCGCCATTTACAGCCAATCTTAATAAAGTACTCTATTAAAATGTATATTTTTATCTCAAATAACATACATTTTTAATATAAGAAAGTTTAATGTTCTTTTACAGTTTGAAATAAAAATTCTGCAGTTATTTTCAATATTTAAAATATTTCGTCTTCGCAAAATGCAGATATGTAGATTCCTTTCCTTATTTAAATATATGTATAATATTTTTTAAATAATAAATGTTGTTGGAACGGTAATATTTTACGTATTTAATCATTCATGACTTTATTCATTTTTACTGACTCAATGTTTTTTATTTAATGCAAGAAATACTCAGATTTCATTATCATTTAGAAAAATGTATTATTATAATGGAAAAATATATTCAACAAAATAATATATGTGTATTTTAATCTTTTGTCAGGAAGATAATAAAAATGATAATATTGTGCAAATCTACAGATCATAATTTATTTTTATGTTTAATTTCAAATCAAAATACTGATTATTATTATTATTATTATTATTATTATTTTGTAAAGTGTACGAGAAAATGTAATTTATGTAGCCTGGTAGAGGGTTCGTTTTGCTCGTCCTAATTACTGGATCATTCCATGTCTCGTGTAAAGCTGTTTTTCAACATGTACTTCTGCTGTTTTAATAATGTTATTATACCCTCAAATTAAAACAACCATGATAATGTGAAAATCTAGTCTATCTTTTAATGTATAGTTTATGTTTTAATAAGTTTTAAGTCAACAGATATAAATATTTATGCATATAAATACTTGTGTAAGTGTCGCACGCAGGACATTTTGGTAGCTTTTCGATTTTCCTGAATGAAGGAAGAATTTTACTATCCATATTTTTTATTATTTATTTATTATTAAAAGTGGGTAGCTTACTAAGGCCTATGGTTTATAATGTGAAGATTTTTAAATCTATTAAAGGATCATTCCACGTGGAATAGCTTTTCTACATGTCACTGCTGTTTTAACAAATCTGTTGTGTCCTCAAATAAAAAAAATAAGCGAAAATATAGGATGCTTTTTTATTACACTTAACCTCTCATGTATAAATTATTTTTCATTATTTTTTATTATTCACAAAAATCTTTTTTATTTTATTTATTTATTTATTTTTAGATAAATGAGAACCCATTAAAAAATAATTTTATTATTGTGTTGCATGCGAACTATTATCTGTCCACAAATAAAATCGCCATAAATATATACTCAGGTTTTTTTTTAACTATTTGGAAAATAGTTGTTCTCGGTAGAGAACTTGGAAATCCGAAGTATATCTGAATGTTTTTTATTGGTTGAATTCCGCAATTTATTTCATTTTATTCGTTTTCTTATTGGTCCATGTTTAATCTCTAAAAAATGGAATACTTTTTTTGCCACAATAACAACAGAAGTAATAAAAGCTAATAATAATAATAATAATAATAATAATAATAATAATAATAATAATAATAATAATAATAATAATAATAATAATATAATTGAAAACTAATTGTAAAAAAGATTTCAAAAAAATTTCATTCAAAAGTGCATTTTTTTTTCTACTCAACGGTGTAAAAATTGAAAATATGTTATGTTTAGAAGCTTAAAAATTTGCAGTTCCGAAAGTTGTAAAACTGAAATTTCATTTGATATTTGTTTATGATGAATCCAGGAATATTAATGTTTCATGCATGTCGTACTTAAATTGAGGCTTTCAGAAGTCAATCTGATTAACTCCATCAAATAAAGATGCACATTTTAAAGAGTTATGCTGGTATTCACCATCTATCTGAACCTAGAAAATCTCGGTCGAAAGCTCAAATGAAATTCATGATAGCATTCGATTGGACATTATGAAAGAGGCGTCCAATCAGAATTAAAGATAAATAGAATTTGGGCGTTCGACTGAGGTTTTCGGTATAACTCGGAGTCGAATTAGTTGGTGAATAGGAGCGTTAAAGTTGTACATCTATAAACTACGGTTTCTTTATCATTGGTCTAGAAAGATTAATGTTTAATGTATTACGTAATATATGACTCGTTATTATGGTCATCATAAAAATGATGTTTATTATTTTTTTACTGCTTATTAGTTTCCTTTTCAACTTTGTTGAAAAGTGCTAAAAAAAATCCGAATCAATAAGCATTGAGTTGGATCACCACCCATTGCAAGAATCGAGGAACATATTATGATTACATGCAGATTACGAAGATTAAATAACTCTGAAATCTCCTAAAATCGAGCGAAACTATCATTTTAAGTGAGTTCATGAAATTTTCTTTGCCAAATGGTGACAATGTTCGAAAACTATGCTCATAAAAGTAAGTGAAATTTTAATCTTAAGACCATTAACTAAATAGTTACTACTTATATAGATCTTTAACTAAATAGCCGAGCTGATATTACTCATTAATTTGCTAAACATACCGAAGAATATGCTTATCGATATTTAAGCCTGAAAGTTTTTGATTAATTTTAGCTAAAATAATTTAGAAAGGTAATAGAAGATAAAAAAAATTTCCAATATTCTGCTCTGAACTGACTATCTTAGTTGGTTTATATTCAAATTTATTTTTATTTAATGCTTTCATTGAAGAAATAATTTAGTAGCAAATAAATAATAATGTTTAATCAAATATATGTATATATACATATCTTCCATAGCAAAATATTGGGAACAGAGATCGATTTCCCATCATATTAAGCATGCACTGATAAATGGAAGAAATTTACCAATTTACCGCCCTCAAGAGACATATAGTACAAACTTCGTGCTATGTACTTCATGCCAGTAAAATAATTTTTTAATTTTTTCTCTTTAAACTTTGCAAAGTGATAATAATAATAATAATAATAATAATAATAATAATAATAATAATAATAATAATAATAATAATAATAATAATAATAATAATAATGATGATGATCCAGGCGTTCAATAAGATTTTTATTTTCTTCAATCTTAACAAGAAAAAATTATTGGATTCGCGAAAATTTTCGAAATCCGATTTTCGACGGATTTACACGTTTTAGGGGTCAGAGAACCCGAAAAACATGTTTTTAGAAAATGCATGTCTGTCTGTATGTGACAAACATTTTGTGGGCACTCTATCTCAAGAACTAATCCACGGAATTCCATAAAACGTTAGATTCTCTTAAATCTTGATACAAACCATTTGATTAGTTTTTGTTGCATCTTGCTCAGCAGGTGGCGCTGCTATGCTGCATTATTCACGATTTCTTCAATTGCCCTATCTCAAGAATTAGTGCATGGATTTTTATAAAATTTAAATTTAGTTAATACTTGATATAGCATGGTGCTGATTACGTTTTGGTGCAAATTGCTCAACAGATGGTGCTACCGTGATGCATTATTCTTAGTCATCACAATAGCTCTATCTCATGAACTAAAGCACAGAATTTTACAAAACTTCAGTCAGTTAGTACCTGATAAAAAAAAAAAAAAATTATCCTGATCAGTTTTCGGTGTACATCACCCACCATGTGGCATTGTTATGCAGCTTTTTTTAAAAAGATTTTGCAATAGTCTATCTCAAAAACTAAAGCACGGATTTTCATCAAACCTTAGATTCAGTTATAAGTTGCCGAAAGTTATTCCGACTAAATTTTGTATAAATATTGAACACATTGCATGTGTATAAGAGATAGTAAATATGTTGACAGACAATATGCTTGAAAATTTCATTCTCTCGCCAAGCCCATTACTTTATCTCCCCAAGATCCCTATACTGCAAAAATACCCTAAATGTCTCAGGCTCAAATTTACAATAGTTGAGCTCGGGCTCCAAAAAAGAGTTCGAATTTTTCTCAAATATGCACTGTGAAAGCTATAGGAGACATTTTCTGATATATGGTAAGAAATATTTTTGCAAATATTTCTTACAATATATCAGAAAATGTTCCCTATTATTATATAGTAATTTTAGTTGAACATCTTCTGCCTTCAACTAAAAATAAAACATCGAAATAAACGATTCAAAATCATTCTAATGTAATAAACTCTTCAGATTCATAAAAATATGTCAGATTTTTTTTTTTTTTTTTTTTTTTTTTTTATCATGTCTGACGAAAATATTACAAATTAGTATTTACAGCAACGACTGGCAAAGTTGTTCATTTTCTAATTGGCAAAGTGAAAATTATTCTTTCAAATGCCAAAACTCTACGAATAACGAACCTGGAACATTTAATTGGCTTTATTTTTAATTCTTAAAAATCTCGTAGAAGTTTTCGGAAGCTTTTAAGCTGAATTCTCTTAACTGGATTGGTATCGATTTAATATCGATTTTTGCTTTGTTTCTCATTTTCAGTAAATTTTTGGAGAAAGAATAATAAAAGAATTACAATGAGAAATCTTATGTAGTAGGATGGGTGATATACTTATTATTTTAGTGGGAGTAACTTAATTTTTCTTCTAATTTTCAGTAAATATTTATAACAGAATTAATAAAAGTTTTAAACTCTTCTAAAAAAAGAGTAGGTTCTATACTTATTATTTTAGTGAGTGTAACATACTTTTGTTTCTTATTATCAGTAAATATTTGGAACAGAAATAATAAAAATAATAAAATGACAAATTTTGCAAAAAATAATGGTTGCTTATTCCTATTATTTTAGTTAGCATAATTTAATTTTACTTCTCATTTCTAGTAAATATTTAGAGGAGAAATACAAAAATAAATTACAATAAGAAACCATGTGATAAACGGTGAATGCTATTCTTATTATTTCAGTGAAAGTAACTCAATATTGGTTCTCATTTTCCATAAATATTTTGAGGAGAAATAATAAAAATATTTTTATGCCAAATACTGCAAACGGAAATTAGTGTTATTATTTTATTTAAGTAACTTAATTTTGCGTTCATATTGATTAAGTATTTGGAGTAGAAATAATAAAAACTTCACAATGTCAAATCTCGAAAATAAACGTGAGTGCTGTACATATTATTTTAGTGAGAGTAACTTAATTTTGTTTTGTATTTTCAGTAAATATTTTGAGCAGAAATATTAAAAGTTTTACTCGGATAAATTTTGTGCAAAAGAATGGATTCTCTTCCTATTATTTTAGTTAGTATGACTTAATTTTGATTCTCATTTCTAGTAAATATTTGGAGGAAGAATACTGAAATAATACAATAAGAAACCTTGTAAAAAAAAGATTAGTGCTATAATTATCACTTTAGTGAAGGTAACTTTAATTTACTTCTCATTTCCAGTAAATATTTGGAGCAAAAATAATAAAGGTTTTACACTGACAATTTTCAAAAAAAGGAGTGGATGCTATTCCTGTTATTTTATTTAATATAACTTAAATTTTATTCTCGTTTCTAGTTAATATTTGGAGGAGGAATACAAAAGATTTTACAATGAGAAACCTTGTAAAAAAAAGGTGGGTGCTATACTTATTATTATGGTGAAAATAACTTAATATTGCTTCTCATTTTTTTGTAAATATTTGGAGCAAAAATAATAAAAATGTTTCAATACCAAATCTTGTAAACGGAAATGAGTACTATGCTTGTTATAATGATAAAATCTCTCGGAATTAAATTAAAGTATCATTTTGGTTAAGTTAATTAAAATTTCCTTACTAAATTGGTGCCATTTCTTCTAAAGTATAGTCATAAAATACTGCACGGAATTTTAATCTTGCCATGAACATTTTCACTATTTAATTCGGAGTGTGAAAGGTGCTCCATTAATGGCAAAAATTACCCACGCATAGCCAGCTTATTGTGCTTTAAAAGCGTAACACGCTTTAATCAACTTTAGTTTTAATTGCTTTAGAAAGTATTAGAAGCGGAATTATTGGAAATTTAACACGGAGCTATATCAACTCTATTTTTCTTTGATTGCGTATTTAAACAAGAAAGAATAATCACGAGTCTAACAAAAATTATGAAACACTTTATAACACATTCAGAATATTGTCTAGTCGGAAAAACTTCAGAATGTTTTTGTTCATCCCTGTATTGTATATGATCTATAGATTGATATTTAAAACACATTGTATGATAAAAGTAAATTGAACTAAAGGCATATTCCAGTTCAAAATTCCGTATAATAATTTTCGTTAATGAAGGCAAAAGTACTGTATATTCTTTCTAAATGGTTTTGTTTCTATATTATTAAAAACATGCATTTTATACATGCAAAATATATGCAAAAAAATGTTGCATTTTAAAAGCGAACTATAAATGAAAAGCACTGCCAGCAATTATTCTTCATTGGCACTGTGGAAAAATACTTTTGTGTGTCCCTGTAAATGAACAATAAATTATATGCACAGCAAATTCTACAGTAAACGGCTGTAGTTCACCGCAGTAATATGTATAATTTTCAATTTGAAAAAGCCTAATGCAGTAGATTCTCGATTAGTCGGTTTGCGGATTAATCGGGACGGATAAAATCGCAGTTTTGCAAGCAATTGATATAATGATGGGTTATTAATAAAATAGAAATTATTAAAAAGCGCTATAGGTAAGAAATTATGAAGGTCAATTTTATCGAATGAAAGAAATGGGGAAAACTTCAGAAACTGATAATACTACTGAAAAAAAATCAAAGAAGATTTCAGAAAGTGAAACTGTTTTGAAAATGTCAACGAAGATTCAGCGCAACGATGGATTAACGAATATTCGAAATTAGAATGTTACGAAGTTTTAAGTGAGTTTTTTTACTAACTGTGTGGCGTGTCGCTTGTAATCCAAGGAAAACAAGAAATTTCAATTAAAAAAAAATTGCATTGAAGAAAATTTTGTAACTCATCCAAAATTAAGCCTCTGTCACACATTAGTACACAATGATGTTAACTTAATTATTTGGAGGAAGAAGATGAAGATGAAAGCACATCTGCTGAAAAATTGATGTCAATAAACTTGAGTAGCAAAGTAAGTTGAAGAGCCACTTAAAAACGAAAACAGACTTTTATGATTTCATTCTTCAGAATTCATTCTTTAAAACTACATTTCTATTTTTTATAATGTACTACTAATTGTAAATCTGAAAAACATTTAAATTTATGTTTTACTCTTTTTCTTTTGCATTAATCAAATTATTAATATTCTACATTACAATAATTTGACTTTTCTTATCATTTTTCGAAAGTTTTCATCAAAATTTACACAAATTCGATTATCTAGGATATTTTTATTTTCCGTGATTAAAATTCAGTTGTATTTTCTTTCTTTTGTATTAATTGAATTATTAATATCTTATTCTATAACAATTTGACTTTTTCTATCTATTTTTGTTAATTTTTCATCAAAATTTGAACAAAATCGATTGTCTGGGTTATGTGCTTCATTAAAATTTATATTTATTTTCTTTCTTTTGTATTAATCAAATTATTAATATCCTATTCTGTAATAATTTGACTTTTCCTATCATTTTTCTAAAATTTTCATGAAAATTTGCTCAAATTCGATTATTTGGGCTATTTGCTTATCCGGAAAGGGCATTACCGACCATTCTAGTTAATCGAAAGACTACTGTATTTTTAAAATACACCGCAAGCGACTTTTCACCATAAGCCCTAATGAAATGGAATTCTTATGAGTGTCCCTGTAAATGAACCGTATGTGATACTCACTTCATTTTCAGTACCGAATATATCATAGCAAACCCCATTAATATATAGTATCAATTTCTTGGTAATCGCGTTATATTTACGCGAGTTAGAGCACGACACGATATTTACGACATTATATTTACGCGAGTTAGAGAGAGATAATCCAATTCATATACACTTTTCCAATTTGTTGCTAATGGCTAAAAAGTATTTAGAATCCGGATTAGTACAGGTTTTTATTCGCATTTTCATAAAAATCGGTAAAACAGACTAAATTTTCTTTTAAAACGGTAAGTCTACATTGATGTAAAGAAAAATTACAAAAAAAAAAAGAGGTTTTGAATTGATTCAAAATTGATGTCAAAAGACAACTTATCCCCCCCCCACACACACACACACTCAGGACTATCTTAGGACATCAGCTGCCTGACCTCCCCTTCCCCCCCCCCCCCCGCCTTAAGGGTATAGTCGACTCTCAATTTTTTTTAATTTTCAATGAATTTTTTAAAAAATTTCTGGAAATAGTCATAGTATATATATTTCTTATTTCACATTTTTTTAAAAAATATTCAATAGTTTTTGAGATACAGATTTTTCTTTTTTTTAATTAATGAAAAATGACAATATTTCAAAATGCTCCATGCAAAATTCTATATCCCCAATTTTTCTGATTTTTTGTTTAAAATGCCCTTTATGTATGTGTTAACAAATGTTACTAAGCATTATTAGCATATTACTAGTAAAACATTAAAAAAAATTATATTAACTTAATTCTTTAATATTTTTCGTTAAAAAATCATTAAAATTTCCATATAACTGAAAATTTAAAAATTTAAATGCGTCTAAAAAGTTTATTTTTAGTAACATTTGTTAACACATACATAGAGAGCATTTTAAACCAAAAATCAGAAAAATTGGGCATAAAGAATTTCGCATAGAACATTTTGAAATCATGAAAACCACGAAAATATTCATTCTGAGAAAAACAGGTTTTAGTAACTACAATGGTTATAATTGCTTTATATTTTCCTACTGACACAGTTTCAACTATATATAAAAGATATAATATCATTTCTAGCTTATATGTAAGTGTTTTGTGATTTTATGATAAATTCACATAAAATATGTGGCTTCGACAGTAATTCATATAAAGGACGTGAAATATCTGAATTTAAAAAATTTTGTCAAAAATAACTTTTTGTATTTTCTAAGGATTTTTTTTGTTCTAGAAATATTCATGGTTTAAATACCTCTTTTTGTACAATTTTTTGTTAAATATATTAAATATTTTTTATATATTAAATCAGGGCGCGAAATTTCCACTCGCCAGCTCGCCATTGGCGAGTAAATATTTAAGGTTGGCAAGTAAGTTTCGTCTTTTAAAATGTTGTGCTTCAAATAATCGTCTGTTGGACCAAAGGAACAGGAATTTTTAGACCAACTATCCATTTCAGGGATGATCAAGGATGTGCAGTTGACCAATGTAGAAAATGTGGCGAGGAAGAGTTTCAGATTTTAAGAGGGACATTAACTAAACATACAAAGATATACATTACAGAAAGACTGTAATCTATGTCATCAGATGTGTTAGAATGCGTGCATATTTTTTACATTATGGGTTGGCTTCCCAAAGAAAAAATTCTTGAACTTGGCATAGAAGAAATAAAGAAGCTCTTTTTGTATTTGAACACAAATCTCTTTAATGAAAAAGTAGATATTGTATTGGCAGAGTGGGCAGAATTTAAATTTATGTTCTAATCATTGACACTAAAAAAGATTGACGCAGAAAGTTCACGCTGAAAAATGTTAGCAAGATTCCCCAATTTGCTCCAAATTCGAACATTTTGTGCTGTTTTATCAGTAAGCACAGCTTCATCCTTCATGTGAGAGAGGGTTCAGCTGTCACAACAGACTCAATACGGCAAACAATAACTCTCTGAAGGCTGACAATGAATGATTTGCTCGGAATCTCAGTTAATGGACCCACCCTGACAGAATTTTATCCCTCAGCAACAATTGATAAGTGGTATTTCAGTGCAGAAAGACAACGCTACACAAACCAATAGTGCTAATAGTACAGGAACGTATCATTGGTACGTATTTCTGTAACCGCTGAAACCTTATGGCAAACGTATTTTGAGTTAATTATATTTTATTTCTTTTTGCAGTAAATATGCTTTGTTTTACCGATTTCTACATTTTTTTCGGTCAATAGAACGTTTTTCATACTACATCTGTTAATATTTTAAATATATCTCATATTTTTCATAAATGTAAAATATTCTGTATTGAACAGACAGCTCCTTCTAACAATCGTCAATTTAAATTAAATTTGTCATAAATATTTCATTTTCTGCGCAGGTGTGGGGGCTGCCGTTGTTGTCTGAATGAATGTAAAATAGTGGCGAGTAAAAATTTTAGTCTGGCGAGTATCTTTTAAGCTGAAATTTCATGCCCTGTATTAAATATATTAATATTTTTTTTTATTTTACGCTAAAAAAATTTGGGACAAAAAGCAATTCCTCTAAATACATTATAAACAAACCTAAAAGAAACAGTTAAAAGTTACAGGTAAAGTATTATTTTGCGAAATCACAAAATTAATAAGTATTTAGTGCAAAATAATGAAATTTTGTAAGGTAAAACTAAAAACTAGTCTAAATTTTACGGATGCGGATCGGCAAAACAGTAAACAAAGGGGCGTGATAGAATCAGCAGATTGGACAAAAATGCTTGTAACTCCAGTAAAAATAGTCAAAATTGAAAAATTATTTTTGTGTTCAATAGCAGGGAGTTCATATAATGTTATAAAGCTAAAAATGGAAATTCGACAGTTTGATGATTTTTTGCGATTTTGAAAGTCCACTGTACCCTTAAGTGATAACGTTAAAACATACAGCCTTTATCTCATTTGCAAACAATTTAAATCGACATGACATAGATTATTTTGTTTAAAATTATTTATTTTTTTTTTCATATTTTATGAAAATTTCATAAATGAATATTCATCACAGGTAGTTTTTATTTCTTTTAGAACGACATTTTTGTTCTCTCAACCCCACCTCGAATGTGCATTATTCAAACGACAATGAAGCCAAATGCGAAAGGGCAGTTAAGTTAGAGTGTGTAAACAATAGTGACACATTTACATATGTATTCCCCTGTAGTAATTATAAAATTGTCATACCTACTAAAGAAAAGAAAAACCTTGTGAATATTTTCAAAAGATACTATGCATTTATAATTTAGACAATGGAACACGAGTTTGTTATACGCAGGGAGCATAACTTTTTAAATCTTTGCAAAAAATCTGAGAGTTAATTATCTGATTCAATTTTGTATATGCAGAAAATTCTAATTTCGTAAAAATTCTTTTGTACCATTATATGAATAATTTTTTTAAATCAATAATCTAATATCAATAATCTGAATTCATAACCTTTCGTAATTATTCTAAAGAATGAATATGAAGAATAAACTAAATACTGTGCCCATACACAACATTGTTTAATTCTCGTTCATTTATTACAATGACCGGGAACTTATTATATTATTATATATGGATTTAGAGATTTATTTCGTTATTTTTTAAATTCATTATACATTACTATTTAAATCTAATCTTTCTATTATATGAAATAAGGAATTTTTAGAGATACATGGGTATCCCTGTTAACTGAAGATTAAGCACTCACGTGCCACTTGTTTTCCAATTTTTCATCAACAAATAATATCTTTTAGGTCGTTCGGAAAGTCGTGTCCGTTTAATAAAACCACTTCGCACCAGAAAATTCTGCCAATTAATTACTAAACATTAGATATCGGAAACAATATCTAATAATTAAATAGAAGAAATTTTCCGTACGAGCTTTCCTAAACGGACACGACTTTCCGACCAACCATAGATATACCATTTCTTTTCCAATTTAGCACATAAAATTTATTTTTTTACATTGTTCGAGATAAAATCATTTAATTTAATTTTGTATTTGGTATCAATAATTTTTTAAACACGCTCATAATTTTAAATATGTCGAAATTTCTGATAGGTTTTATTTATTAAATCTGTTAATATCGGGACTTTTATTAAAGTTTTAAAAAGTATATTTCACAGAAGAACATTTATTTCATATTATTTAACTAGTGTAGGTAATATCTATTACTTTATGATTTATATTTTACCATCTATGAAACAGATTCTTATTCGAATAGAAATATTTTTGTTTATTACTAGTCAAATGATTGATTGTTGGTGCATTTAATGTTAAGATGTTTTAAAAAGCATATTTTTTCCGCAATAATTAATGTGAAATATTGCATGTCATCTTTAAATAAGAGATTTGTTAATTTTTCTTAATTTACGTATAGGATTTTTTTTTCCAAAAGTATATTTTTTTTGTGAGTGTATATTTCAGTAGATTTTTTCTTTGAGTTTACTTCATAAAATTCCATTTGCATGCGAATTTTTTTTCCTTTCATTCGTCTTAAAAAGCACTTCATTTAAAATTCATTAGAATACGATTTACGATATATTTCTTCCTTTTAAGTTCTTTACCGACTTTTTTGCATAATCTACGAACCTGTAGTAAAAAAAATTTCAAAAGAAGTCTATTTTTTTTTATTTTCCTTGTCTTCCGTCCACCCCTTCCCACCTTCCTATACATCATTTTAACAGTTGTACTCTCGAACTTGGAAATGAAACTTTAAAATGAAAAATGCGATTTTTAAATGGATCAGTTGGCCATTTATTTAAAAGGAATAATTTCTTCATTCATTTTGATTACAGAGATTAAAATTCCATTTGAAAATGAGGGAAAAAACATCAGTAAAAGCTTATGCATATGCATAGCATTAAGCAGAGAGGAATCTGGGGTAGGATCCAGAATATTGTTGCCAGATTCAATGTCACAAAAAAGATGCAAAAATTTTTTTTTAAATAGGAAAGATAGAAAAGGGAAAAAGAAAAGTAAATGCTACAATGGCTTGTACATTGAGATAAAAAAAAAAATACAGTAAATGCTATTAAACGGAATCTGACGGAATCTGTTTATAACTGAATTCGGTTTTAAATGTAAAAAAGTTCGATTTTATATAAACAAAAAATCCGTTTTTTTTTTTTTTTTTTTTTTTTTTTTTATTGTTTTGTGTCATTATTTTTATATCAGATTTTTGTGTTTTATGTTCATCATTTAAACTACAACATGAGGAGGTAAAATATAGAAGTGAGAATAATATTTTAAATATTTAGAAAATATCTAGTATCAATAATCTGAATTCATAATCTTTCCTAATTATTCTAAAGAATTAAATTAAAGAATATACTACATTCTGTTCCCATACACAACATTGTTTAGTTCTAGTTCAGTTATTACAATGACTGAAAACTATTTATATTATTAAGTATCGAGTCAGAGATTTATTTTATTATTTTTTTTATTTACTACTTTAATGATTATTTTTTTATTTTTTTTAAATCTAACTTACTATTTAAATCTATTCTGTCTATTATGTGAAATAAGAAATTTTTTGAGATACATGCGTATTCTTGTCTATTGAAAATTAAATACTGACGCGTCGCTTTGTTTTTCAATTCTTTCACCAGCATATAATATCTATTATCTATCTATCTATTTAATTATCTATCTAATATATACTATCTATCTATATTATACTTCTGTTCCAATTTATATATAAAATTTATTTTCTTACATTGTTCGAGATAAAACCCTTTAATTTAATTTTGGTTTTGGAATTTTTAATTTTTAAAACATGGTCATAATTTTAAATATATTGAAATTTCTGATAGGTTCTACTTATTACCCCTGTTAATAGCGGGAGTTTTATTGAAGTTTTAAAAAATATATTTCACAGTAGAATTTGCATTTCAAATTATATAAGTAATCTATTACTGTGTGATTTATACTTATCTTCTATGAAACAAATTCTTAGATATTTTTATTTGTTCCCGGTTAAATGATTGTTTTTTGCTGCATTCAGTGTTAAAATGTTTCTATTCTTATATTTTTTTTTTACAAAAAAGTATTGTAAATATAATTATATGCCATCTTTAAATATGACATTTAGTTATTATATGTATATGTATGTATTTAGTGTATCATAAGTATATTTTATATGTGCGAGTCTGTATTCAGTAGACTTTTGCTCTGCGTTTACTTCATAGAATTTCATTTGCATATGGATTCTTTTTTCCCCTTCACTCGTCTTAAAAAACGCTTCATTTAATATTCATTAGAATATAACCAACGATATATTTCTTCCTTTTAAATTCCTTACCGACTTTTTTTGCATATCTACGAACCTGTAATAAAAAAAATTCAGAAAAGAAGTAAATATTTTTTCTTTCTTTTCCCTAGCTTCCGTCCACACCTTCCCACCTCCATACATATACATTATTTTAACAGTTGTACTCTCGAACTTGAAAATGAAACTTTAAAATGAAAAATGCTAGTTTTAAAAGGATCAGTGGCCCATTTATTTTAAAAGAAATAATTTCTTCATTAATTTTGATTACAGAAATTAAAAGTGCATTTGAAAATGGGGGGAAAAACAATAGTAGAAGCTTATGTATATGCATAGATTTAAGCAAGTGGGGTCCAGAGTATTGTTGCCAGATTCAGTGTCACAAAAACGATACAAAATAAAAAAGAGAAAAAAGAAAAAGGAAATGAAAAAAGGAGGGGGGGGGGGGGTGCTACAGTGGCTTGTATATTGAGATTAAAAAAAAGTACAGTAAACACTATTAAAATGGATGTTTATAACTGAATTTGGTTTTAAAGGTAAAAAAGTTCAATTTTATATAAACAGAAAAACCTGTTTTTGTAAAAATTATCTTGTACCCTTTTTTATACCAGATTTTTGTGTTTTATGTTCATCATTTAAACTACGACACAAGAAATTAAAATATAGAAGTGAGAACAGCTTTTTAAATATTTAGAAAACATCTAGTATCAATAATCTGAATTCATAATCTTTCCTAATTATTATAAAGAATGAATTTAAAGAATAAACTACATTCTGTGGCCATACACAACATTTTTTAGTTCTCGTTCAATTAATACAATGACTGAAAATAATTTATATAATTAAGTATTGAGTCAGAGATTTATTTTATTATTTTTTTACCTACTATTTTAATGATATTTTTTAATTTTTTTTAATCTAAATTACTATTTAAATCTATTCTGTCTATTATGAAAAATAAGGAATTTTTTGAGACACGTGAGTATTCTTGTTGATTGAAAATTAAATACTGACGCGTCGCTTTGTTTTTTAATTCTTTCATCAGCATATAATATCTATATTCTACTTCTGTTCCAATTTATATGCATAATTTATTTTACTACATTGTTCGAGATGAAAGCGTTTAATTTAATTTTGTTTTTGGAATTGTTAATTTTTAAATATGCTCATAATTTTAAATATATTGAAATTTCTGATAGGTTTTACTTATGCCACTGTTAATAGCGGGAATTTTATTGAAGTTTTAAAAAGTATATTTCACAGTAGAATTTGTATTTCAAATTATACAACTATAAGCAATCTATTACTGTGTGATTTATATTTAAATTTTATGAAATAAATTCTTAAATATTTTTATTTGTTCCTGGTTAAATGATTGGCTGTTGGTGCATTCAGTGTTAAAATGTTTCTATACATATTTTTTTTTCACGTTATTGTGAATATAATTACGTGCCATTTTTAAATAAGACATTTAGTAATTTTTCTTAATGTACTTTTAGGATTTTTATTATGTGTATTATAAGTATATTTTGTGTGTGCGAGTGTGTATTCAGTAGACTTTTGCTCTGCTTTTACTTCATAAAATTCCATTTACATACGAATTCTTTTTTCCCCTTCACTCGTCTTAAAAAACGCTTCATTTAAAATTCATTAGAATACGACCTACGATATATTTCTTCCTTTTAAATTCTTTTCTGACTTTTTTGCATAATCTACGAACTTGTTATAAAAAAAAAAAATTCAAAAAGAAGTATATCTTTTTCTTTCTTTTCCTTAGCTTCCGTCCACCCCTTCCCACCTCCATACATATACATTATTTTAATAGTTGTACTCTCGAACTTGAAAATGAAACTTCAAAATAAAAAATGCGAGTTCTAAATGGATCAGTTGCCCATTTATTTAAAAGGAATAATTTCTTCATTCATCTTGATTACAGAGATTAAAATTGCATTTGAATATGGAAAAAGAAAGAAAGAAAAAACATTAGTAAAAGCTTATGCATATGCATAGAATTAAGCAGAGAAGAATCTGGAGTGGGGTCCAGAATATTGTTGCAAGATTCGATGTCACAAAAAGCAACATGGAAAGACAAAAAAAAAAAAAAAAAAAAAAAAAAAAGAAGAAGAAGAAGAAGAAGAAGAAGAAGACGACGAAGAAAGAAAGAGGAAAAGAAAAGAAAGTGCGACAACGGCTTCAAAATTTGGATATAAAAATACAATAAACCCTTTTAAAAATGGAATCTGTGTATAAAGAAATTTGGTTTTAATGAAAATCTTTCATTATCCCAACGATATGAGTTCCATACAACTATACATGCTAAGACGAAATCGTGTTTGAAGCGGGATTTTTCTCCTGTCAAGTAAGATTCCATCTTAAACCTCATATACCCCGACGATATTCTAAGAGGTCTCAGAATTGTTAAAGCTTCAAAATTTTCAAAAATTATTATTATTATTATTATTATTATTATTATTATTATTATTTTGTAATGTTAAACTCCTATTTTATTTTAACATTTTCATATAATCTACTGCAATTTTTTTAATTTCTAAACATCGGTATAGCAACTTAATTTATTGTTGAGGTATTATTACTATTATTATTATTATTATTATTTGTAGTTTTTAAAGTCATTTCTGTAATGGTGGCAATTGAAGTAGTCCATTTCTGTTTAAAGTAAAGAGAAAACAATAGATTACTACACCTTTTTGTTGCCTTTTCTCATAAAATATAAAAAAGTGTAATTGAAAAACGCGCTAAACCAATAATATTGTCTGCGATAAAAAAAAATTATTTTAAAGAATATTTGTGTGACTTATTTTTTCCCCATTTACTTAATTCTTATCAAAAAGTTGAAAGAATGCAATTTTATTATTCCATGTGTTATAACATTTTCCGAATTTTGAAAAAAAATATAAATGATTTATGATAAAACATGGATATGTCATAAACTAAATGTAACTATAGTATCTATATTAACGTTAGCAATAAATGAAAATGAAGGCATATGAAGACATGTGTCCATTTTTTTCTGTCTAGTATTTTGAATGACGCCATAGCTTTTTTGCCGACTCTGTGTATAATTCCTGTTTAGTGGCATCATATGCATACTTTTCTATAGATATTGTAAGAGGATCGTAAATATGGAATTCGTCAGCGGATACAAATGACGTCATTTTGAATAAAATAAAAGTATGTACTTTAAGTCTTAAAACTGAAATATATTTTGTATTATCTATATTTTATTTTTCATCGAGAAAGACACTAAATTCTGATAAAGCACAACGCGTGCTTCTTGCTTGTTATTTATTTATTTATTTCGCAGTGGGCAATTTTGCATTTAGTAAACACAAATATCCTTTAACCCCTTGGGGACGAGCGACACGTATACTTGCCTCAAAAAGGCTTAAGAATCCTCCTTTATCCCCACCACTAAAATTTTACTGTAAAATTTTTCTTATTTAATCGGAGAACTTGCTCGAATTAAAAAGGCACAAATTTCTGTTTTTTAAAAACCGGCGACAAAAAATTAACAATTTTGTAAAAGGCTTCCGTCGCGAAGGGGTTAACAATAAAATATACATACGTCTGATCCAATTCGTAATCAATTTTAACTGTACTGCTTCCTTCTTTATATCATGTCATAACCAGATGGAATAAATGTCAAAGTCTTTATTTCGAGTGACAAAGTGACCATTAAGCCTTTTTCTCCCCCAAATCTATTTTTCATCTACCATTAAATGTGAACATATGGATCAGACAGCATAAGCTTGTGAAATTGACTTGGTAACACAGCACATATTAATGCCATTTGAAGAAAAAGATAAAATAATAATAACAAGCTTTGGAGCTTGTATTCCGCGATTGCAAATTGTGTGTTTTAAGTATGTTGTGTATTGTAAGTTGCTATACGTAAGCATGGATGTATGTAAATAAGAAAATTTATGAAATAAAAAGGCAAAAAATAATCTTAAGACTGCGTTGGTACTATAACGAAGTTTTAAAAATATTCAGATCTTGGCGTAGGTTTCACTGCAATACAAACATTACTTTACACATTATTACACACAAAGAAATTCAAATGGTATATTCTTTCCGAACTACTGTATGTGTATCCGATGATCTCTGATGGATGGATGAAGTGAATTTTAATTATGATATGAGCTTTTAAGTTTCACGAAATCTATGTACATTATATGGTGAGTATAAATGATGTAGTTGACATACAGGACTATACAAAAGAGCTCGCAAACGTTACTGAATATGAGCGTAAATTACTTAAAAGTTTTTTTTAATACGTTATGCATGTTACGCTGAACTGCATTCAGTTTACTAAGAAATGTCAGTAGAATATAGATAAAATGATATAGAGGGCCATTCAAGGAATGAATACATGAATGCCTATGAATAATAATTTCTGAGAATGTGATTTCAGTAGTTTTAAGAGTGTTTTAATTTAAAATAAATTTTATCTAAATACTGACAGATAATAAAGGTACTAGGTAAATTAGGGATGGGTACATTTCAAGTATGTTTGCATCTGTTAGTATAAATTGCTGAAAGAGAAATCCACTAGAGAATTTCTTGTTAAACGAAATTTCTCTATTACAACGTATATATATCAACCGACAGATCAAAATCAGGGCTGTTCAAAAGTATTGAAATATATATTTGGCTATAGACAGTAGCCTTATTTTCCGAAAAAACGAAGTTTTGTTAACGATTTCAGGAAGTGTTTGAAAGTCTTTCATAAACTATGCTTAACGCATGATTTTTCTTACTTGTTTCATTTTTCGTATACACTGAAAACAGTTCTTCGTGCAATCAGTTTCTTTGGTTGGTGTATAATGAACAGGTCAAATGATATTCCATCCTTTTTCTGTGAATGGGTGAAATAAGTTGATCAGAGTGGATTATTTATGTATTTTGTAAGTTTAGTCGCGTTTTCATTCGGAAAAAAGCATTGCGATGCTAAATGGAAAGCTTTAAACCTTTCTGATAAACTTTAAGTTTTAAAAGCATTAAATAAGAAAACAGATAAAATAATATTAAATAAAACTGTAATATAATAGAAAATAAATAATATAAACGCAATGCAGAAAATTCCAAAAAGAATGGAGATAAAACGGAAATTTGGATCGGAATGGGAAATATAATTCCAGTTTTGTTAACATTGGTCAGTATGTGCTGGAGTGGATTCAAAGAAAAGAGCGAAAGTTTTATTAATAAATGGCGCCATGATTATTCAAAAAGCATGAATTAACGTACAAAAAACTTTGAAGAAGATGAAAAGTTTTGTGAGTAGAATAGTTAATCTACCGTTGGCAACAGAGAAACAATCTAAGTTTAAAAATTGGACATGAAGAATCTCTATGAATTGCGAATTCATGTAATCGATGGTATGGGGGTCCTTTTTGAGCCCGTTCTACCAAAATATAATCATGAAAATATATTTAAATGTCATGAAACAGTTCTATTGATAGAGTGCAATAACTTCTGGAGTCATTGCTGAAAAGAGAAAAGAGATGATTCCGGGATTTAACGCCTTGGGGACGAGCGACACGTATACGTGCCGAAAAAAAGGCTTAAGAATTTTTGTTTATCTCCACCAATAAAGTTTTACTGAAAAATTTGACTTTCTTAATCGGAGCATTTTCTAAACTTAATGAAGCACAAATTTCTGTTTTTAAAAACCGGTGACAAAACATTAAAACTTTCGTAAAATGCTCTCATCGCGAAAGGGTTAAATGAAACAAAAATCCGGTGACACTCCTACTTTGTACAAATCAATTTGGGATAAAATAGTTCTAGCCCATAATAACAGGTAATAGATAATAAAGTAAATTGCAACGACACCAAAAGTTATTCAATATCATATATGTACACGCAAAATGCATGAATGGCCAGGTGGGGCTAATAAAGTTAGTGGACTAACAAAAACGTGGCTAAATGGCCAGGTGGGCTAATAAAGTTAGTGGACTAACAAAAACGTGGCTAACAAAAATACATGTCAATTCGCAAGAATAGATTTCTTTTTTCTTTCTCTGGAAAATGTCTCCGTTCACAAAATGGAGGATTGAAAAATTTGTCACAGTAACATCAAGCTTCAGTTTCTTCCAATGAGTAAAATTCAACATCTGAATCAAGGAATTATTCCACCTTTGAAAGATCATTACCGGAAACAAATCATTAAAAAACACCTTTTCTTTCTGAATGAAAGCACAGACATAAAATCGTCTCTGGAATTTATAAGAAAATTAGCCTTTTGGCAGCACTTCATTTGTAAAAAAATCATGGACTGGTGTGATCAAAAAAGTCATCTAAAATTGTTTCAAGAAAAAATGGTTTATGAAATCAAAAGACGAAAACATGAATCCTGATACATCGGGTGATGAAAGGATAATTTAAGATTTTGAAGAAGATTTTCGCCATGAGGATTTTGGATTATTGTAGTTCTCATAGTCTGATCTCAGAGAGTTTATAGATATAGACGATGACAAGGAGGTGGAACGAGAAGATGCCCTGGGGACATCGAAAGAAGATGAAAAAGGAAAATGTGACGATGGGATAGCTGAACCTCCACCATCACGCCTTGTTGTATAATGATAATAACCCGTCATTTCAAGGCTCATTATGACGGTTTGTACTCATTCGAAAATTTATTTGATATTTGTTCCTTTAAAATTCCAGGTCAACAAACTACTTTAAACGACGCTTTTAAACATGTGTAAATAACGTAAATTACAAATAGCGAAGTCTTAACTAAATTCCAAGGAGGGGCATTAAGTGCAATGTAAATTATGTAGCTGCAGGGATGCAAAAATCTAGGCAGGCTGTCTCTCACCACTAAATTTATTTCGATATTTTTCATCTAATATTCCATGTATAATTCTCGTAAGAATGCTCATAAATTTTAAACGATGCAAACATTTAAATTTTAGTAGTGAGAGACTTCCCTCTGGCTCCTAGATTTTTGAACCACTGTATAACTGTATATACTTTATATTAATATTTGTATTTATTTTAGTTTACATTATTCCGTAAACGGTTTTATTATCCTATTAAATAATTATCTGTGTATGGATGTTTGCTTTTTTATTACACTTTAAATATTACATTTCTGTGTTTCCTGGTTATGTCAAATACCCTGCTAAGTCGAATAGTATTTCTGAAACCCTCGATATTCGTTTAAACGGGAACAACTGTATATATATATATATATATATATATATATATATTTTTATGTTCGACTGTTCTGTTTGCCTCTTTATAGCCAGTATATCACAAACAGATGGAAAAAATGTCTTTATTTCGAGTGACAAAGTGACCATTAGGCCTCCTTCTCCCGACACTATTTTTCATCTACTCTCAAGTGCGAGCATGGGTAGTATACAGTAAGCTCATTTATTGTCTGAGATTGACTGGGTAACAAGGAGAATGCATTTATATGCCATTTGCAGCAAAAGAGACTTCGTGATAGCGCATAAAATCAGTTTATAATGGATGCTCTTATCATAATCGTTAGTGAAGGCGGTTGATGGTCGATAACACCATAGAATCGATTCTTTCGATGTAATCGGCTCTTAACAATGGAATTATGATAGATTTGAGTTCTCTTAATTTAAGTTTCAACTAAATTTTCTTTTTAACCTTTTCGGGTCTGTAGTATTATTAATATATAATAAATAGTTAGACTTTTGCTACTAATTACGTGTAATAATGTTAGCATATATTTATGCATTTACTATATGATTTCAGTTATGTTAAGGTATTTAGTAAAAATAGTCATTTTTATTATTTACTTAATTCTCTTTTCACCGTTTACTATTTTTTTTTTTTTTTTTTTTTTTTTTTTTTTTTTTTACACATATATTTCATTTTTTAAATTTAAAATAAAAGTTACTTTATTGAAAGGATCATATATAATAAAGAGCAAAAAGTATTAGAAAGTTGTAATGTAAGATAAATCTTATTGTAAGCCAATATTTTCTGAACATCTCCAAAAAATTATTCCTTAGCTTATCATTATATGAATACGAATTGAATAGTACGTAAAATAACAAAATTCATTATCCTTAAGACAATGAAATATTCGTTAAACACAAATTAATCTATTTGTATAGCTAGAGTGTGTTATTAACGCAAAAGTATTTTTTTTTTAATTGTGAAGAAATTTGGACCCGAAAAGGTTAAGTATTTTTTCTTCTAAAAGTTTTTAAGTTTTATGTGCTTTATTATATTCAAAAGTAACACATATGTAGCAATTGTACATAATAATAATTTTAAGCTATTATTATTATTATTATTATTATTATTATTATTATTATTATTATTATTATTATCATCATTAATTACCTTCATGAGTACCATCCTCATCAGACAGATGACCACCCCCCCCCACCCAATTTTGTTTATTAATTCTTAAATATTCACAGAATAACAAAATATATTTCTATAATTTTCTTTCGGGTACGTGCTCTAAAAATTTCAATGAGTAAATTGAACATATACTTTACTTTTTTCTTTCTAACTAAAATGACACTTTCTTCTAAAGTTATCAGATTCTTTAATCTATCATCTATCCTTTTCTTTTTTCTTTTTTTCTCTTTTTCTTTTTTTTTTTTTTTTTTTTAATCTTACAATTTATTTTTCTGTTTTTAACTTACTTATTGACTCATTTGCATAAGATACGAATATTCGATAAATGACTTTTGTTAAATTATTCAAAAGCTTTGTTGCCAAAAGTGCACTGAAACTTAATCTTCAAAAATGGAACAATGATTTTTTTTTCCTTTAAATTGTGAATATCCTTCTTGATTTAATTTGAATGACAAAATACTTTATAAAGTTAAATAATTAGAGAGATTAGAATTACTAGGGAGAAAAGTAAGAAAAAATATATGTTAAAAACAAATTATGCACTTTCATAAAGTATAGTGAATTTTCATTGTTAAATGTGCATTGTATTAATTAAATTCATTATGCTTTCTTCTATCCAGTATTTCTTTTAATAATATATTAAAATTTCTTTTGAAATAATGCATAAGAGTGCTCTACGAAAGATTAAAAAAAGTAAGTAAATAAAATACGTTTGGAGCAGAGCTGTGGAGTCGGGTTCGGGCCTCTTTTTGAGTCGGAGTTGGAGTCGCTAAAAAACAATTTTGTTATGCACTTCAAAGTGAAATTAAACCAATTATATCTAATTTTAAATCCATAAAAGAAATTTGTATCGATACTTTTGTATTATATCCGACTCTGCAAGTTAAAGATTCCCAATATACTGCCTGAGGTACACACTAGTTTTTATTTAGAAACTCTAGTACATCCCAAATTACTTCCGAACTAGTAAAATTTACATGTTTATTTTTTTTCTTCTTCTTTATATCGCACTTTTTCTGCTCTGGAGGACATGAATTAATCAAAATTGCAAAGATTTCTCCTATCCAGATCCACGGATCCGAAATAGTAAAATTTCTATTATGTTTTATTTTTTAGATTTCGATAGTTGCATTTTTCGTGTTTGAGAGACGCAAAATTGAAAAATTACTAAAACGGAAAGTATTTTTCCCCCTTTTTTCCTTTCAAAGTTCTAAGATTGAATTAATACAGAATTGAACATTTTTGCCTTATTTGTCTTGCGTTCACTCAATTTTAACCAACAGCAACACTTGTATGTTAGTCAGTCAGAAATCAGAGTCGGAATCGAAGTCGTCAAAATTTTTGGAGTCGGAGTCTGAATGGGCCATTTTTTCCACTGATTCCACAGCTTTGATTTGGAGAGCTGAAAATATAATCCGCTTAAAAAAATGCATGGTAATAATAAAATACTATATATATGAATTAATAAATCATACACATATATATATAACGTAATATAGCATAGTTATGCATAATTTTAATGGCAGATGTTTCTGAAATTATCAAAATAAAATATAACCACGATTGAAGAATGCAATAACCTCTTCTAAATCGCATATAATTCCTAAAAACGTTCTTTATTTTTAAAAACCGCAAAAGTCAATGTATTTGGAAATTTAAAAACGACAGATGTTTCTGAAATTATGAAAATATAATATAACCACGATAAGCATGCAATAACCTCTTCTAAATTGAATATAATTCCTAAAAGCGTTCTTTATTTTTTAAAACCGCAAAAGTCAATGTATTTGAAAATTTAAAGACGAATTTATAAAAATGTTTCTTTTCTTGCCTGTGATTTTTGGAAATGCTTCTGAGTTGTTTTTATAGTGTGTTATTTAGTTTCCTCAAATCGGAATACAGTGGGTAATTGGTTAACGAATTTAATCTGTTCCAAAACAGTATTCGTTAACAGATCATAGATTTTGTATTGATTTATATAGGAATTCAATTAACTGGTCCTTAAAAGATAAAAAATATATAAAAAATAGTATAGCTATTCCATTTATAACACGTCCGTCCTTTAATTAATATCCGTCCTTTTTTTAATATGGACAGATCTATTCTGATGACTTTGTTGTCTCGCGGCCCATTAAAAAAAAAAAAAAAAAAAAAAAAAAAAAAAAAAAAAAAAAGAAGAAGAAGAAGAAGAAGAAGAAACGTTTTTGTAGAAACTTTTAGGATTAACTTTATGTTGACTCGACATTAAATCATATAAAATCGACACTTTGATTTCATCAACTTCTTAGTTCCCTAAAATAATGAGTCTACTGTACGGCACGATAAAGCTCAATTGAAGTCTAGAGCCTGTTTAGTTTGTGAACAAAATTTCAATAAAAATAACTTATTTTCAATGATAAAATATTTCTTTTTAAAAAAGTACTCAAAAATAAATATTAACGTTTCAATTCTTTTCACTATAATCTGTCGGCTCTAATATCTAGGGTCCGAACTCCCGGTAGACAAAATTATTAATTAAGGTATTAATTACGCTATAAAGATGCAACGGTTAAAATGTTGTCTAAGTCTATAATAGACACAATTAAATACAGCTTGGCAAATCTAAAACTCAGCCATGCTTCTTCTTGACATTGTTTTCTCAAAATTTTGTAAAAAGCTGTCGTGAAAGTAACGGTAACCTATCTGTTCGTAAACCGAACAGTTCCTTAACTGATCATTTACTAGCTGTTTAGGATGTTATTCAGATGTCATAATTTGACTTGTATAATTGAATTTTTACGTAAAAAAGTAACATAATAAAATTATTTTTACTAAGGAAAAAAAGGAAAATTAAGTAAAAAAAGAGAACCCTTTTAGAAAAGAACACTGGGAAAAGAAGTTAAAAATATTAATTTCCGAAGAATATAAGAATGCATCAAACACCCATAAACTTAACAATAACAAAAGGAAATCAAAAAACTGAGTGGCTAGCAGCCTTAAGTAGATTTTTTTGTTGGTTCTCCTGCATTTCTAATCTGTCTCCTTAGAAATATTTTTTTCTTTAGACAAAATACTATTCATTCTAGAAGTAGATTATCAAACACAGATTTATTTAGCAATAAATGTTGTCTTACTGTAAAATGTAAATTTACTGTACAGATTTTATTTCATTCAATTTCACTTCAAATAAATGGTGAAACAGGTTATTTACAGCCATGAATATCGTATCGGTCGACGCTTCACTCAGCAATGATCACCTGGCCTTCAATCACCGTCAGCGCCACCTATTGTTTGAAATTCGAACTAAAATAAAAAATAACGGTAAAAAAACTCCTGACATTATATATAACCCTCCTGCAAATTTTTTTTAAATAGCTGTCACCGTTTGCAAGTTATTGAATTTTAAAATCCATCAGTCATTTTTGGAACACCCGGTATATATATATATATATATATATATATATATATTACAGTGCATGTGTAAACAAAATATAGTTTATTTTTATAATGGACTCAAGTTGAGTATCCTTAATGCGTACACCATCGATAAAAATATATGCCGATACTGGGCGGATTGAACATGTTTAATTTGATTTGTTTACTAAAATAAATTGTACAATAACTTAAATAACTTAGTTTTAGTAGTAAATGTATGTCTGCATTGTAATGCCACACATATTCATGCAGTTCGTGACGTATTTAAGCTAGTGAAATATATAAACTAGTGCTCGCGATGGGATACGTATAGCAGCTATACGTTTAAACGATATACGTATATCCGTATAATACGCTTTTCTGCTATACGGATACTTTCGAATATACGTTTAAACGTATCCGGATACGTATAACGCGTATCAACTAAACGTATATTTAAGAATACGTATATTTAAAGTATACGTATATTCCACGTATCGTATCTAATTTAAATAGTAGACTTCATCAGTCGTATGTCACTGAATTAAGAATAATTTGGAAATCGGTGGTGTTACGACAGGAATCCGCATAGTATGTCCTATATATAAGAGATCGAGCATAAAAAGCGTATACTTTATAAAACATTTTGCAAGAAGTTCACAAAAAATCAGACTCCTGATTGGCCAATCTCGTTTCACTCACTTAACAGTGAAATATCTATCTGGATTCTGACCAAGATTGTAGAAATCGTAAAAAAGACAGCATAGTACCATCACCTGTTGAACGATTTACACACAAAACTAATCAGCACCAATTTCTATCAGGCACTACCTGAAAATATAGGGGAGACTGGGGCACATGTGAACATAGCTTTTGTCTCATAACTGGGTTAATTTCTATAAGCAAAACTACTCAATATAGTAAACAGTACTTTTTTACGCATGGTAATTTTTTTAATTATTTTTATAGCTCTTCTTACTTTTCTAAATAGTTTTATGAATTCAAAAAAATGTTCATATGTGTCCCAACAAAGGGGCAGCTGTAAAACACAAGGGCAACATGTGAACACAAGGAAAAATAATTATTTGACACGTTTTTTATTATATTTTCCATATGTTACCATAATCATTAGTTGTACTATCTGTTAAATTCACCAAAAGAAAAATATATGTATATTTATTTAGTTTCTGAGTGATATGTTTAAGCAAAATATTATAAAATAAAAATAAATAGATTGTTTTTTTTGGGGGGAGAGGGGGGGTTGGTTAGATAATTGATAAAATATTGTTGCAATAAAATAAAAGCTTAAAGAAGTGAACTTGAAAAAATAATAGAATTTAAATTTTGCTTAGGGCTTTTTGTTTGAGAGAGACTTTAGGGAGGGAGCATTTGGATAATATTTATCGGAAATCTACCGAAAGGCGAAAAATTTTCATTCCTATATTTGCCTTATTTGCCTATAAATTAAGGATAAAAAATTGTTTTCCGTTTATAAGCTTCCGCCAAATTTAATTTTTTTGCTTTTAAAAGAAAGGGGGGGTGGAAGTCAATAATGAAGATTTCACAGTAATTTAAAAACTTTATTTTCTTAAAATATAATTTTATTTTCAAAGCACCAAATAACATATCTGTTTAAGAAATGAAAGTAAATTAATACTACACAAGTTTACAACAAATGAAATAGAAAAATTTTCAAAGTTGTTAAACGTAATATTTTTTGCATTAACTATGCATAAAAAATAGTATTGAAAACCGTTAAATAAAATAATATATAACATTTATTGCATTTTAGAAAACATTAAATTTATTTAAATTTCAATTGAACATAAACGAGCTTGTTGCTTTTTATGTATTTGCTGACAGATATGTTTGTAAGTTTCTATACAAAATCAAGTTTATAAGACTGAAATGTCTTCTATTTCAATAAAATTATAGATAATGGAGCTGGCATTATTTTCATGAAGTTAACTAAAAGGAACAGAATAACTGAATGATTATTGGAGAATTTAATGTTGTTTTCAGATCTGCTCCAACAAGACTCTTCATAAGAGCCCTACACTCCCACAAGAGTTAAAATGACAAACCTTTAATATTTTTCAATGTTAACAAAAACAATTATCATAAATATTTATTAGTATCCACAATATAAGTTAAAACATTAATTTTTTTTAAAAAAAGGAATAAATAAATAAAATTATTATCTTAGCAAGTTGGAGATTTTACGTTTGAGTTCAGTTAATCAGTATTTTGGCTCCTGGGGACAAAGAAAATGTCGAAGAACTTCAACAATTTTTTTCCAAATATCTATAGGTACTACTATCTTTGGTAATTTTTTGAAATAATAAAACATACAATAACTTGTGAAAAATAGCAATGTTCTCATATGCCCCATTTTCAAGCGTGCCCCAGTCTCCCCCATATATGTTTTTTATTTCTGTGTATTAGGTTTTGAGATAGAGCGTCCCTAAATCTCATGTCACACACAGACAGACAAAGTCACAAACTCACAGGCAGATATTTTGTAACAACATGTTTTTCGGACTCTCTTACCCTTAAAACGTGTAAGCCCGTCGAAAGTTTTCCCTTATTAATTAAATACTTTCTTCTTGTAAAGATTCAAGAAAATATAAAAAAGTAAGTACTGCGCCACAGATCTTCCAAAGAATAGTTTGATTCTACCACAACTAATGTAAGACATTTCATAATAAATAACTTAGTTTTTTGGGGAAAAAACCAAAATCTAAACTGAGGAACGTATTCAGATTTTTTTAAGTGCCTGCAAAACAAGTAGTAGTTAAGTAAACACATCGTAGTTCTTTGAACAAAGAAACGCGATGGGGATACTCTACCGGATATTTCTCAATGTCGTTAATCCGCAGAAAAACATTAAAAAATCAAATTTCATACCTTGAATGAAAAACGTTTAAACGTTTATACGTTTAACCGCTTGCATAAGATCCGTATATACGATGTACCGTATATGCTCTTTTGTGCTATACGTATAAACGCCGATGCCGTATTATACGTATAGTTAATCCGTATTTCGTATAATACGTATTATACGTATACTCGTACAAACGTATAATCGAGAGCACTAATATAAACATATTATATTTAAAGGCTTTAAATAAAGTTATTTTTACTTCTTAAACACCATTTCAAACTAAATAAAAAACATTGCACCTTTTGGTAATTGATTTCTTTCCGGTACTGCGTATACCGTTTTCAAGATAGGAAAGTTAACTTCGCAGTTTGACACTAGGGGACGCTTCAGTGTACCCCATCATGAAAAATATTACCTGTTCTATGATGCGTTAGTTTTTCTTCAGAAGATTACAATTAATTTTTCTCATTTACGGTAATGAACTTTATTACCGTTTTGCATAATTTAAAAATATGTATGAATGTTAGAGGTCTGCACGGGCCGGAATTTACAGGCCCGGGCCCGGCCCGGCCCGTAAGAAAATTTTTTCGGCCCATACAGATATCAGTGAAAACAGGCCCGGCCCGTTTTGGCCCGTTACAATTTCTACGATTTCTAAAAAATTCAGATTTTTATCATAAAATTAAGATTCCTTTAAAGAATACTGCATGCATATCTATGGAATGATTATACAGTACATTTTCCCGGAAATACACATTAGCAACATTAATGATTACTAAGATTCTTAGGCTTTCAACATTCAAATAAAGATTCATTAAAAAATTAATATGCTTTAGAATAAAAGAAAAAAGAAAGAAAGTTAAAAACATCGTAACTTTTGAAGCTGTTTAATAACAGAAGATTTATAAAAATATTTCTATTTCATTTTATTAAAGATCTTTAATCCAAATTCATTCGTTAATTCAAAGAAGCTCTTTCTGATACATTTCTAAATTCATTTTTTTCGCAGAAACGTATAAGATTAGTAGAAGTCTTTATTCAGAATCTATATAATCGGATGATGCGTTCCATTTTTTGATACAAGCAATTTAAGAACACTGCAAGCAAATAAAATATTGTCATAGTTAGCGTTTTGAATAGAATTTCCGGAAGGGATATCATGAGAAGGGAGAAAAATCTGCAAACATTTGAGAAAATATTATATCGCAAAAGGGTTATACAAGTATTTTATTTACCAAAAATAAAAACGCTATTCGATTCCGAATCCCTTCAATAGTCAGGCTTATCACATTTATATTTTTACAATTAAAAATTAATGTGAAAATGTGTCAAACTTTTGCGTTATTGAGAAATTAATTTAAAAACCATCAAGAAGTACATATCCAAAGATTAAGCTTACATAAATTCTTTATGGCTGCTCATAATTTTACAAATCATGTTATCTGCCCTACAGATCTTGAGAAGAATTAAGTTTACTTCCGGTCCGACAAGCCTATATGTAGAAAAATAATGCAAGCTTGATCTTGGCCCGACACGATTCAGCTAAAAAAAAATAAAACGAGTTACACACAAAGCAACTGCCCGATGCCGATCTCTACACTGTACAAGTTACATTTTTATATTGATGCTGTCAAACTAGTATGGCTTGTGACGCACATTTATATTTATTCTCGTTAAAACCCTTTTCGTTAAAAATAGGTCATATTATATCGTTTTTGACGAAATCTTCAGAAATTTTTTTTTTATCGGCTTCGGCCCGGTCCATACGGCCCGTTCAATTTTTTTGCCGGCCCGTTAGAAAATACGAAACGATTCCGCCGGGCCGGGTACGGACCACGGGCCAAGCCCGGGCCCCTGCAGACCTCTAAGAATGGGTACAGAACAACATTTGAAAAAATTTTGAACTCAGTATTATAGCAATCACTTATAATATAATAGTCACGGTTAGATTCCTACCGTCTTATAAAAAGTGCTTTGAAAAAAGGGGGAAAAAAAAAGAAAGAAAAAGTTTTTAAAGCGGTACATTTTGCATTATATTACTTAAAGTATGTGCGCTTATTAAGATGTAATTTACTTATTCTAAAAAAATACATCCAAAAACATCAGCATATGTTATTTGTCATTGTCTAACATAATATGGAAGTTTGAAGAAATTACGGGCAATGATACTTTAGATATAACTGTTTTGGTAATCGTGAAAAATGCAGTATAGTGGCGAAACCGATAGGGCGATATATACGAAGTCTTAATAGCCACCAATTTATGTCAAGGACAAAATGAAATCTGTGCAGTTGTTCATGAGTGAGAGCTCTCAAGAAGTGTGTTTCACTTAAAGATATACAGACTTACGGATAAACAATTTCTCTAAACAGCGAATTGTGTTCAAGACCATCTAAAACGTATAAATCCGACGAAAACAGGAAATCGGCATTTTTGACGATCCCATTACGTTCTTCTTGTATGTATCAGAAAATAATAAATGGTGTTCGAAATTATTAAAAACTTAAATATGTATATTTTCTACTTTTTTGCCTGCTTTTAATGAAATCTTCTTAGTAACTACTACACCGATAAAAAATAATTTGGCAATAACTCAAATCTTGTGCAATCAATTAAATAAATGAATAAATAAATAAACAAATAAATAAAATGAAGACTCTGTTTATCTTTCACCGACATCTCTTGTGTTTAGTGTCTAAAAAATATTATAATAATCGAAATTTCATTAGATCTGAAATTGAAACTCAGACGCATAATAGCACATTGAAAGTTCCGAAAAAAAAAAAAAAAAAAACAATAATTTAATTTAAAAAATTCTAATACATTATGCAGTTTGTGCTCGAATAAGAGGGAAAAAGTTCTTAAACTAAAGAAGGAGAAAATTTTACAATGTATAAACTACAGTTAATAAAGTTAGAGAAAGAATCATGGTTAAAGATTAATTATTTTAACTATTATTAAAACTTTAAACATCTAATTAAAAATTAACTGATGTTTGAACAAATTAACTTGATATTTGCTTAACTCTTGCAGGGGCGTCGTTTGCAGTCTGTAAACAGTTAATTTTACTGCCCAAACTGCAAAATGGAACCACTAATTTTTTAGTAAAATTTCGATCTCTAAAGTATACATGAATTTTTTTTTTTTTTCAAATAAATCTGTTTATAATTTGCAGTATGAATTAATTATTCGAAACTTTTTAGAGTACAAATGCCTTACCCCTGAAAGTGTTAAAGTGATAAAAATGCATTTTAAGGCAAATTAATACCTTTATTTATTCATATCGATATGTTTTATTGCTGTGACGGCAGCATTCTCAAAATCCAAAATGAAATATTTTGGCGAAAAGTTTAAATTGAAAACATAAAAAAAGATAGATGGATAGCAGCATCGACAGTCACGCCATCAAGTTCACTGCTGAAATTCTACAATTAGTTAAAACTTGATTCGCATATTAAAATGCAATCGGTCTGCCACGTCAGATTTTTATGGAAAATACGCAAAAACCCGATATTGGGGCTTGACTCCTATGTTTATCATTTTGTTTTCCTGCACCGAAATTCTGTGATTTCTTCCTGTCATTTTCAAAACAATTAAGTAGGAATGTTCTAAAATAGCACGACCTATGATGCAATGATCAGAAATGCCAGCATTCAATTTTCCATGTACTCTTTCTAATCATACGCAATTGAATAAAACTACTTTTACAATGTTAAAATTTTCATCTGACGTTTATTACCAATTGGAAAATCAATGTTATTACAAAATATTAATTTGTTATATATTTATAATTTTTAGGTACGTTTGTTATACGTAGCACCTGTCGTTCAGTCCGTCCGTCGTCCACATATAACAACGCAGAAACTATCCAACCGAATCGTTTGAAATTTGAAATATATAATTATAACATAATTTTGTCGAGTCATTTCAAATTTTATGAAAATCGGATGCATAGATCAATTACAGGGACAATAAAAAATATTCCATTACATTACGGTCAATGGGGAAAAAAGTTTCAAATGCATAGCGTTTGATATTTAAAATACACAATTATTACATAATTTTGTCGAATTATTTCAAATTTTATCAGAATCATATTCATAGTTCAATTACGGGGACAATCAAAATTATTCCGTTACATTACGGTCAATGGGGAAAAATGTTTCAAATGCATTTTAATGGTGTTACACATATTCGAACATAATAAAATTGATATGCATCTATAAAGTACATATTATAATACATATTTTGCATAATCTGTAATGCAAAGAACATTTGTTACTGATTTACAGGGTCACACAAAAATATTCCATTACATAATGGTATAGGGAGAACATTGTTTGTGCGCATTTTAATTGTAATTAACTATTTACAATTTTATGAGATTGATATGAGAGTGATATTTTTAAACCTTCGTTATCGTACGAACATACCTCATTTGCTACGCTTCACGTGCAATTTGCAACTTTGTTTGTTTTTTTTTTTCTTAATTCACTATTGAGTGTTTACTTTTAAGCTAATTTTAAACCAATGGAGGCGTTATTTATAAACTTTTAGTTCGTATTTCAATATTTGTAAGTGATGTTCTTCCATGGGACATTACTGGTCTATATCTAACCTGATATCTTTGTACATTTTTGATTTTGTTTTTTCTACTTTATTCCTGAAGATGCTTTCTCTTTTGAAAACAAACAATCTTTTTCCCCTAAATTAAAACTGTACTCAGAAATTAACCGCAACCAAAATTAAAAACATATAAAGAGATCATGTTAATAAACATCAATTTCAGATACTCAAAAAGAAAATATCATTTAATAATAATGAAATTCGAGCGGTAAATTTGTAAAAGAAAGAATTCTTTGTTTTAACATTAGCCAATTTTAATATCAATATCAAATATCGTCGCGTGACTGAAGTAAGCTCTTACAAATTTGTTTTATATGAAAAACAAAAAAATCATTGGCTGCTACGCAAATACGAAATTTTAGACGACTTACGAACCTTCAAAATATTTTTCTTATCGAATTGTAATCTTTACTAAGATATCAGGCTTCATAAAACAGGAGAAAAAATACATTTTGTTCACAGATGGCATCCATACTTTTATGACTTGGCTAATTTGTATATAGTATGCTACACGATGAAATATGCATTAGAATAAGATATCGAAAGAAATTGATCTTTCTGAACCAAGTTTTTATGCCTCTAAGTGCAAGAACTGTTTTAGTTATCGTCAAAAAAAAAAGGAAAAAAAATCATACATCAAGCATAGGTTATGAAACATTTTCCAACATATTCAGAATAATGTAATAAATTTCAAACGTTCGGATACAGACACGTGTCTAATTCAACCTAATTAAAACACGTATTGAAATCCCAAATTCAGCTGTTCCCATCTGCAATCAGGAAAATATCCATATTATTTGAGCAACCCTGTATATAATACATAGATTAGTATCTATTAACTACATGCGTGACAAAATTTAGTTCAGATAAGAAATATACAATATCTCAGTTAAAAGTTGCCTTACAGCAATTCCTGCAAATAAGGAAAATTTTATGCATAGCCCTGTATATGAGAGATAAAATTTATTTACAATGAGTAACATGAAAAACATTTAAATTTTAAAGCGCATACAGAATTTTAAAACACACATTAACAACTGTTACTCAAAGAGAGTACTGTAAACAAATTCATTTGTGTGTCCCTGTAAATGAACGACAAATGCTATGAATGCCCTATTTTATGTAATCACTTTGTAGTAAAATTCAGTTTTTTTATCAGCTTCATGCATTTGGAATAGAATAATCTCATTAAAATAATCTGCAAACGATTTTTTCCCATAGACTATAATGTAATGGAATTCTTTTGAGTACCCTAGTAAATGAATTATTAATCCTGATTTCTACATATACAATGCCAAAAATGCTTTGGTAACTCTAAATAAAGCTTATAAATTGTAAGAGAATCCTAGTATATCTATGGGAATTAGAATGTGGACAGACGGACAAACGAATCGAATGCATGAAAACTTTTCAACTTTGTAAAAAAATGTTAAAAACAAACAGGCATACAGACACATGCAGAGACAAAAACTTGCTTCTATTAATATAGATCTTTATTTTCCTGAGAAGAGGCTTTCTAATTAGTTTTAAAACAAAAAATTGTTTAATTCTTAATTTAATTTATAAACCTGCTAACAAATATAATTAACAAAAATAATTTTATTTATATTAACAAACAGAAATAAATTTATGTAAAAACCAAAAATCTTTCACTGAAAACAAAACAGAAATTACAAAGAAACAAAAATAATTTAAAGCATCTTTTTTTAAGATGTAGAATATTTCACTAACAGAAACTACTCACATAAATAAGCATATTGCTTTATTTAAATTCCATTAATTATAAAAAGAAGTTTTTTTATATATATTACACATACTTCTAAATGGCAAATCATCATTTTGTTTTTAGTTAACCTTTAATTAACTTTAACTATGATTTCATCAGTTTATGCTTTTATATTTATCTCTTTTCTTTTCTTTTAAGTTATCTTATGGAAGTCTCCTTGGAGACAGTTCTGTTAAATTCGCGTTTTATCAAATATTCAGAGTTAAATATTTTAAATTCATATTTAAACAAAAGCTATTAAAAAGGAAGTAAGAAAATATTACTTACCCATCATACGTAGTATAGGGTAAGTCTTGCAATCGTTTTCAAAATCGATTTTTTTTTTTTTTTTTTTTTTTTTTTGTTTGTTTGACGGATTTACACGTTTCGGACACTGGAGATTCCGAAAAACATATTTTTAGAAAAAAAAATTTGCCGTCCGTCCGTCTGTCTGTCTGTCTGTCTGTAACCGCTCTATCTCTCGAAAAAATTGAGATAGAGACTTGAAATTTTGTATGTGCTTAGTATGTAAGAATGGAACGAAGCCTATTTAATATCAGTAACCTCGATTATCCGGAGCTATTTTTTTTGGACTCTCGCAAAATTCGTTCTGATGAAAGGTATATAAAAATTTTCGAATTTTTTTATTTTAAGGAGTGGACGTAAAAAACAATAAATTAACACAAATTTTGCATAAAAAACGAAGTCGATCGGATTATTAGTTGTCGATATATCTCTAATCCTGTTTTTCACATTCTTTGATTTTTCATGACCCTGTATTTCATTCAAATTTCAATTCAAAGGTATCTTTTAATTGCAAATGAGACACTTAATTCGATGCAAGAAACCGTTAGTGAATATGATAATTATTTTTAGAGTTATAAGGATGTTTCTTTTATGCAATTCAGTGCCACTTGAATAGTTTGGCGTTTCATACAATTTATCGAAATTGTTTCATCAGAAATTCATTAATAGAGCATGATGATGTGTTAAAAATACTTAAATATACGTTTATATTTTGTTTTGGAATTTTAATGCATTTTATAAAATGTTTAGATATGTTATGTTTTCATATATTATGTTATGCATATCCATGATGGGTAAGTATTACGGTGGCCTCCAACGACTAGTTTTTCTTTATGTGATTAAATTTTTGTACTATCACATTTTTAAAAAATGTAATAGAAAATGAAAAATAACATGTACTTTAAAATGTTCAGGTTTACTTAAAAGGCGATTGAAATAATCAAATATAGATGTTAATAGTTAATTTTATTTAAAAACATTACAAATATATGATTCCGTTTTGAAAATGAACGAGACTCGTGGCTTGAAGATTGAATTAGTAGTGTATTTTAAATGAATGGTAAAAAGAAATATTTAATTGTTGTACCATAAAATTTAATACGTCATTTTCTCAAATTGTCAGGATTTTATTTTGAAGATGCTAAACCATAAACTTGGTATATTATACGATATGGCATCATCACACGTTATTGTTTTTGCATAGGATTTCTGTAGATTCTCTTATAATGGATAAATAATAATTGGATGTTGGGAATATCATTTTCGCATGATCAAAATCTATTGTGATATTCTGTTTGAGATATAAACGTGACAGAGCAATAGATTGGCGACAAAACTTTATATACGCTTTATGTTCTTTTATTCTTTTGCTATTTATTTTGCTTATTTATTATTATGTTAAAAGCAAGTCGAAAATTTCATTCTGTCATATATTTTATATTTATGAAAAATAATATTTTTATTTTAACAATAAAAGCAAGTATCATGCATTCATAGCAGTATCATATCAAGCACCATTTTTTTTAACAGAACATTTCCTCACACACTTTGATAACATCTGCAAGAGAAATATAATACTAAATTCATTTTCTTAAAATAGTCGTGCAAACAGAGTATAAAAGCAGTGGCCAGTGGCAGCCCTGCAAAAGGCAATAAAGTTCCGTATTTTTTGGTTACGCAAATACCATGCGAATTATGTATGCTATTGCACTATTTGTTTTAACACTGACCGTACAAATGATTTTTATTTGAAACCGCGTCAAACATTCTAGCTTGCTATTTATTAAACGATAACCATTTTATTATTATTATTTGTTCTTTTTTAAGCATAAACTAGTAGGCTACGCCCGCTGCCCTAGTCGATTTTTCTAAACGAAACTTTAATCAAAAGAACTTCTGAATTTTTAACTTTAAAGTAATGTGGACCTTCACCTGGAATGTTCTTGCGCATTGCTGAAAACGAAGTGCCGCCCAGGTCAAAATTTATGCTTGTACCAGCAACAAAAATATGCTAGTTATTGCTAGGTATTGCTATGTCTGCTAGAGTTCCAGCAAAGTGGGCCAATACACACCGTGAATTGCTGGAAATTCTATGCTATTATATGCTAGCTAGCATCACATGCTATATCGCTAGCTTGCAAAACAAAAGCATGACAAGCTATATGCAAGCATCCCATGCTTATTTCCAGCAAAGTGGGCCAATACACACCATGAATTGCTGGAATTTCTGCTGGAACCAGCAATGTGTAATGCTAGTTTATGCTATTTTACTTGTTGGGTTATAACACTTGGTGCTTGTCTAGCAAACAAATACCAGCATGAATTTTGACCTGGGCGAAAACCATTGTGATATTATCTTATCTTAAGCGTTTGAGAAAATTTGAGCTATTTAAAAGAAATTATTTTTGTTGATCATATACAGTACATTTTGGTAGGGAAATGAGACCATTATGATAAAAGGAATAAAAATGTTTTCTAATCTGACAGTACTACGAGCATTTCAATGATTGCAGAGATTGATCATTGAATATGAAAATGTTCGGATGGTTCATTTTAGTGTGTTAGTTCGTGAACTCCTGGCCAGTGTTGTAGTCGTAAAAAAAGCAGAGAATATACGCTGAATTCATAGTGGGTCATAGTAAGGGTATACGGTAATGGTTTATTTGAATAACAGAGGGTATATGGAACTTCTTTTTAAAAAATCAGAAAGTATACGGCGTACACCCTCGTATACCCTCCACTACATCCCTGCTCCTGGCCTCTCAGCCTGCGCATATGGGGTTTGGGTAGCAATCTAGCTAAATATTATTTTATTCTTTGTAATAAGCATCCTCTTGTGACAGATCTACTGTATATTATTTTGTCTCATCGGATTCCAGTATAGTAAATTACTTGAATAAGTATATTAAATGATTTGCAGACATAAAAGAATACTTAAGTTTAATTTTTAAAAGAATAGTGGAGTAAAAAAATGTCTGTTTTTAAAGCTGCACTTTTAAAACGAAAGAGTTGATTTGGCTTCTTATAAAAGAACTGTAATTTATTGGATTACAAATGAGTTGCTTTTTAAATGTTTTTCTCATCTTGCTTTAAATTTAAATTACTCATCTTGATTTAAATTGCTTAAAAACAACTCTTTCAGAATATCAGAGTCAAGTCAACGTGAATACGGAGGAATCAATGCCTTTGTATATTTTTATATAGATGAATTATGACACGTAATTGCCATAGACTGTGTTTTATTCATTTTAATCAAATATTTTTCTTAATAATTCAAAATTTTATTAAGAATTATTATAAATTAAGGAAAAATAAGAACATCATACTGTATTCAATTGTATATTACAAATTTCCAATCACATATCAGAATTTCATATCACAATTTCCAGTTAGTTACTTAGATTTATGCAACACAAAAATAATTTTGATAATAACTAAGCAAATATGCATAAATCAGATTTTTAAATTTATACAAAATTTTCTCGTTTATAGCAAATTTTAAAACATTCCGCTTTTCAAACCATTTTCTCTTAGGGATCATATTCTTAATTTAGAATGCAAAAAACGCGTTCTTCTTTCAAACCACATGCATTTATGCAGGATTTTACTCATTTGCATGCATATTGCAAGATGAGCTGAAAGAGGAAAATGTTTAGAAATATAACAAGGTTAAATTAATGAATATCCTGAACTTCGAAAAGTTTCATTAGAAAAGTGTGAAGCATGGTAATTTGTAAAAATGTCGTGTTTGGGGACAGCGTATCTATGAAATTATTAACTTAAAAATAAGAAGTTCATTTACCAGTCTATGTTTCATTTCCGTAAATATGAATTCGTATGTCTTGGTGAATATATGCATATTGTAGTAGATATATCTTTATTTTCATAGATTTTGTGTATGTGAATGTGTGTTTTACAAAATAAAAAGATCTTTTATTATTATTATTATTATTATTATTATTATTATTATTATTATTATTATTATTATTATTATTATTATTATTATTATTATTATTATTATTATTATTATTATTATGTATCAAAGTGGATTTTAACAATTAAATGATATCTTTAAAAAATAATGAATATTTTAAAATTTTAATAAAAAATAAATCTTGTTTGCGGCAGGGTATCTATAAGAAATTATTAACTTAAAAATAAGGAGTTCATTTATCAGTCTATGTTTCATTTCTGTAAATATAAATCAGTATTTTTTGGTAAATATATGCATATTGTAGATGAAAAATATTTTTTTTTTTTATAGATTTTGTTTGTTTCTGTGTATGTGTCTTCATGCGTGTGTGTGATGTGTTTTATAAAATAAAAAAAATCTATTTTATATTAATCTATTTTCCTAAAACAAAATTTTCAGTTTGAAAATAACATTATGACTGAATATGAAATGAAAGAATGCGCTTTAAATTCAGGTTACAAATCTATTGGGACTTAATTTTTAAATGACGGCATGCCTCTGAGAAATTAACTCAGTTGCCAAGTAATTTAGTTTTAACCAATAAATTTATTAGGGAAATCCTCATTAGTTTGTCTTTTGTACAATAAAATTTTGTGCTTTGTTAAACACCGGCATTAAAGGCAGAAAAATAAGATTAGTTAGAACAACAAAATGAGCGGAGTTAGTTGTCTTTTATTTATATTATAATTAATTATATTAAGACTATTAAGCGAAAGTGGGAAATTTTATTTAAACTACTTAAACTATTCCTGGAATTGCTAATCAAGTGGAAGAAAGAAGTAAAATTAGTTTACGGTATTCTAAAACCCTCAGAAAATATTTTTTTCTAGTTTGATTCATCAAAATTCAGGATTATATTAATATATTACAACAAAAATGATTAAGTATAGAAATAAGTATAAAAGTAAGCATAGTTAAAAAACTAAAAAATTCTTTTATCAGAATTCCATGATCGTCTTGAAAATTACGCCTTTTTTTCTGCTGCAATGCGTATTTTCCCCCCCAAAATTTTCGTTGCAACCAATTTGATTTTGCTTATGAAAATTTCACTTCATTATTATTATTATTATTATTTTAACTTTTGATAGAAAACACAAGTAAGTGAATTTATTAAAAAGTACGTAAATTTGTCTCTGTTACTTTTCAGCAAAAAAGGAAAACAAAAAATAAAAAACATACGTCAAGCATAGATTATGAAACACTTTCCAACGGTGTAAATCTCAGATTTAAACTATTAATTTGTCTGTAAAAAATCAGCAAAAAAAGGAAGACAAATTTGTTTTAGAACACAGTTTTTTTTTTTTTTTTTTTTTTAATTCCCAAAAGAATCATTCAGTTTGAAAATATCAGTACACTTGAATTTAAACTCAAAGTGTATGTATTACATTCAGGTTACTAACATATTGGAGTTTCATTTTAAAATGACGGTATGTCTCTGAGGATTTAACTCAGTAATACGTGACAAGTAATTTACTTTTAACTAATAAATTTATTAGGAAAATCCTCATTAGCTTGCCTTTCTACAATAAAATTTTGCGCTTTGTTAAACACCGGCATTAGTGGTTAAAAAATAAGATCAATTAGAACAAAAACAAGTAAGAAAAATCATGCGTTAAGCATTGATTATGAAGCACTTTCCAACGCTTCGTGAAATGTTTAACAAAACTTCGTTATTTAGGTAAATAAGGATATAAATCCAAATATAGCCAAATATGTATTCCAGTACTATTGAACAGCCCTGTATTCAATCTGACAGCTAAATATACATACATTATAATGGGAAAATTTAGTTTAGCAAAAAAATTCCTAGTAGCTTGAAATTTCTCTTTCAGCAATTTGTACTAATAGATGGAAACATACTTGAATACTTTGATCAGCCTTGTAGTTTTCCTGGTACTTTTATTACACATCAGTGTTAAGATAATATTTTTTTAATTAAAGCACCCTTAAAACAATTGAAATCACTTTCTGATAAATTATCATTTTTAGGCGACGTACCCAATTCTTTACGTGGCCCTGTATATCATTTTACCTATATTCTGCAAACATTTCATAGTAAATTTATTGCAGTTCAGCGGAAAAATGCATAATTTATTTAAGAATCACCTTTTAGTAATTTATGCTCATATTCAGTAACGTTGGCGAGCTCTTTTGGATAGCCCTGTATATTAACTATAGCATTTATACACACCAATAATATCCATAAATTTAGTGAAACTTATATGCGCATATCATAATTAAAATGCAATTCACCCATCTATCAACTATCATCGAATAAATATACAGTACTTCGAAAAGAATCTACTATTTGAAATCTTTTGTGTGTCCCTGTAAATACTATGTAATTTATTTTAGGGAAGGCAGTATCGTATAATTTATACTAAGCCTCATTGACATACATCAATTTTATAATACATGAAACAGTTTCATATATTTAAAATATGTCACACACAATTAAGCATGTGAATTTTAATATGTTTGACAGGGTATAACGTCTTCAAAATTCCTTTGGAACGGTTTTTTCCCATAGGCCGTAATGTAATGGAAAACTTTTGATTCTCCCTGTAGATAAACTAATCATGGTAGAAACTTCATTTTCAAGGGTTTGCTAGGGTAAACGTCAACAACGTCCTAAAATTTCATGGCAATCCGAGTATATTTAAGTGAGTTATAGCGCGGGCAGACGGCCAGACAAACCGAATGCATAAGCACTTTTCAACTTTGTTGGAAAATGCTAAAAAGAGTGGAGCTAGTTATCTTCTATTCAGTGGCGCCAACTTTTTAAAATTTTGGGTGGGGTCAAAAAATTTCGAACAAGTACAAAAATATTGGGTTGGCTCGCGCCCCATGGGCCCATATTAGTTGGCGCCACTGCTTCTGTTTATATTATTATTAATATATATTAAAACCATTAAGCAAAAGTGGTAATTTTTAGTTAAGTTTTTTAAACCCTGAAAAAAAAATTATTTGTTTCTTTCCTTTTTAATTTATTAAATTTCAGGATTATATCATTATATTTTTTAAAAAAATATTAAATAATTGTAGAAATAAGTATAAAAGCAAACATAGCTATAAAAACAAAAACATTCTTTTATCAGAATTCAATGTTCATCTTGAAAATTACACCTAATTTTTTATACTGTAATTCGTATTTTCTTCTTCGAAATTTTCTTTACAACCAATTTGACTTTGCTTATGAAAATTTCAGTGTTTTTTTGTTTTTTTTTTTGTTTGTTTTTTAACGGTTGTTAGAAAGCACAAGCAAGTAATTTTTTTAAAAGGTATATAAATTTGTCTCTGTATCTTTTCAGCAGAAAAGGAAAACAGAAAAGAAAAATCATGCGTCAATCATAGATTATGAAATACTTTCCAACAATACAAATCTCAAACTTAAAATATCGGTTTGTCTGTGAAAAAGACAGCTAAAAAAGGAAAAAAAATAGTTTTAGATCATAAATTAGTTGAAAAATTTCTAAAAGAATCATTCAGTTTGAAAATGCCAGTACACTTGATCATAAACTCAAAGAGTATACATTACTTTCGGGTTACAAATATATTGGGGCTTAATTTTAAAACGGCGGCATGTCTCTGAGGAATTAACTCAGTACTACGTAACAAATAATTTACTTTTAACTAATAAATTTATTGGGAAAATCTTCATTAGCGTGTCTTTTGCACAATAAAATTTTGCGCTTTATTAAACACCGACATTAATGGCTGAAAAATAAAATCAGCTAGAACAACAAAAAAAGAGCGGAACTTGTTATCTTTTATTTATAATATCATTAATGTACATTAATACTATTAAGTGAAAGTGAGAATTCTTAGTTAAGTTATTTAAACTATTCCTGGAATTGCTATTCAAGTGGGAGAAACAAATGAAATTAGTTTATGGTAGTCTAAAACCCTCAAAAATCTCTCTCTCTCTTTTTTTTTTTTTTTTTTTTTTTTTTTTTTTTTTTTTTCATTTTAATTCATCAAATTTCAGGATGAAATTAATATATTTTGAACAAAAATTATTAAATAATAGAAGAAATAATTATAAAGGGGCAGTTCCACGTATAACTGACTGACATTCATAAAGCAAATTAATAAATATTTTGTAACATACCACACAAAATATACATTTTTAAAATAATTTTTTATCTGGTTTATTGCCCTTTTTAAAGCTAAATCGGATGTTACAATTGAATTTCCAAAAAAAAATTTATTTAATTGTAAAAAAAAAATGCTAAAAGCATGGTAACTGATTGACAGTGATGCAACCTACATGAAAAGTAAAACAGATTCAATGTGAGATTTTTCTGAAATTATACTGAATTTTAAATTAAGTTACATTAAAGGTCACAGAGCAGCTAAAATGTTTTCCTCTTATAGCTTTTGAGTTAAAAAAAATTATTAGAATAAAGAATAACAACAATTTACAACAACTTATAGCTGACTGACACTCTGGTAACTGACTGACATTTCTAAATATCCTAAAGCAAAACATTCAAAATTTGGTCGTAAAATGTAATAAAGTTTACACAAAAGGCAGGCAATTAAATTATTGATTTTATTCTATTAATGATTTTATTCTATTAACAACCTTTGTTTATATAGTACTTTTTTATGATAAGCTTTGATGATATTTTCTTCTCGCTAGCTTTAAATGGATCAAATTCTTGAAAAGTTATAGGGGCCATAAAAAATAAACTGCTTTTCTATTTCTTTCACATCATGTGATCTGGGCCACTCATATCACAACCTTTCTATAAAAGTGTCATAACTCCAAAAAGCTTTGTTTTTCAGGAAATGCAAAAAACTGTTTCAGACTGTGATAGGCTCAATGGGCATGTTATAAAAAGAACTGCTTCCACGTTGCTGAATTTTAAGTGCACTACCTTCTATTTTAGGTTATTGGAAAAGTAATGAAAACCACATAGAATGGGAGTCAAACTCAAATAATCTAATTTTTGAGTTGCGACACTTTTGCAGCAAGGGTGCGATATATTTGACGTAAACATACACAATGAAAAACGCAGTTTTCCAGAAAATGCAAATTAAGATTTTAATAGACCAGAAAGTATTATGCATCACTTTCCAACTTTAAAATCCACCATATTTGTAAGCGTTTATATATTTTTGTATACATTCTATATTATATATTTGTGTATTAAAATACGTTGTTTATCTTATAGAGCACTTTAAACTGTTACTTTGTTTTAAATTATCACTAAACCATTAAAGCATTTTTGGAATGCTAAGTGTTTGAATTTTAATTTAAAATAATAAAACAAAATCTAAATTTTTTTTTAGCAAAAGCAGCAATTTGATGATAGGCACATACCTTAAATTAAATAAAGTAATGTAAAACTCTTTAAAAAGATATCACCACTGATTTTTAAATTATTCATTTGCGATCTTACCTGCACAATTATGTTGGTGATTCTTAAGGAAAATAAGAAATATTTCCAATTTTTTGTGCTATTTAAAGTCAAGTCGATGCACCCACAGATTTGTCTGAATCCGACCTTGTCATAGCCTGATATCGGGTATATTTTAAATATGTTTTTCAATTAAATATGTCCTATTGATCAGATGAAATCAACGAAACTTTTCATTTTTACCAAAAACCTTCTGGTTTTAAAGAATTGTAACTCAATCTCCCATAATCTTTTTAGTATCTATCAAATTAAAGTGTTTTTAGAGTCTGCGATGGCTGAACAGGGGATTGGCAAGTGTAGCTCGTACGGGTCGGAGCCCCCTATTCATAAACATATTTCAAAATATATATATATATTTGCTTTCAATACTTCTCGAAAATAAATATACATATATATATATATATGTATATATATATATATATTATTGCAATCGCGAGAATTACTTTAGAAATATACTGATACCGTAAAAAAAAATATGAAAATATCTTTGTTTCAAATATATTTAAAAGAGAAATAGAGAATAGTTGTACTTCTTCTAACAAAATATTTTTCTCAATATTAATCCACAGTTATTTCACATTTCCATTTCACTTTGTAAAGGAAACATCGATAAATACAAATATAAGCAAATTTCCTCGAAAAATATGGAAAATTCTTTCTATAAAAAAGTTTTTTTTTCATTAGTAACACAAATATTTGCTAAAATAAAAGCTTTTATTACTGTGTAAATATATTTACAAAAATTCCCGTGCGTCTTCGGATTACCTTGATATTTAAAATGCCAAATAATTTCTTCCCCTCTATTTGCTTAAGGTAAATTGCACAGTCACCAAAGTATTTCTCTATTCTTATAAAAAGTAACTAACGCTGTTACCACCGTTGTAAATGAAGTTTTGTGACGGGGGGGGGGTCTTTCATCATTAATTTTAACAAAACTACCACACATAAAAATATGAAAATGGATAATATTATAAAAATATGCTTAAAAACACGCTGATATAGACAGATTTTAAATACAATAGTTATTTGAAGAGATATTTAATGTTAAATCGTTAAAGTAAAAATGTTTTATAAGTGCAAAATTATAAATAAGAATAATAGATTAAGCACTCCCGGTGTGCAGACTCCATTTATTTTTTTAATTAGAATAATTTTTTGAGAGTTTATTTCCATTTCAAATTAAAATTTTTAACTGTTGATAATAATTGAACTGTTTATACGTATTCTAAAAATAGATGTTTTGATTTTTTTTAATGCTAATCTGAGTATTCCATATTTTCATTTTAATTTAAATCTCGTAAAATTCAGAAAACTCTTTCTAAAATAAACCTTTTTTTTATTAGTTATTTAAATAATTGCTAAGATAAAAGCTTTTGTTATTAAGTAAATATATTTACAAAAATTTCGAAAAGTTTTCGGGTTATTTACATATTTAAAATGTCAAATAATTTCTTTCCATCTATTTGCTTAAGTTACATTGTACAGCCACCAAAGTATGTTTCATTAAATTTCTATTTTGTGTTTGGCTCATAAGTTTATGTTTGCTTATGCATTTTCAATCTCACTTTATTTAACTTTTTAACTTAAAATAAAAGGTTGTTTTATTTTAAATATTTAGAATGCATACATATTTGTTACATTTTTACATAGTATGTTATTGTCTTACGAATTGAGTTCAAAAAAAGAAATTCCTTTGTAGGTCAATAATTATTGTTTTACAGAACGGAAATGCTATGTTTGAAAATTATCTTATTATATTAAAACAACAAGAAAGGAAATATCACATCTGATAGCTAAATTATGAAACACTTTTCATTATCGCTAGAATAATTTAACAAAACTTTGCCTTTTAATAAGATGAATAAGAAAGGAATAGATTATAAAACCATTATAGCAGCGCCACCTGTAGGGCGATATACACCAAAAACTAATCAGATCCAGTTTATATCAAGATTTAACTAAATCTAAAGTTTTGAGAAATTCCGTGCATTAGTTCCTGAGATAGAGCACTCAGAATATTTATGTCACATAGAGATAGACTGGCTGACAGACTGTCTGACAAACAGATATTTTGGGAAAACATTTTTTTTTAAATCTCCGACCCATAAAACGCGTAAATCCGTCAAAAATAGGAAACATTTTTCACGAATCCAATACTTTCTTCTTTTAAAAATAGAAGAAAGTAAAAATTAATGTTGCAAACGAAACTATCTCTTTAGATGCCCCTGAAAATGTCCCTGTACTGATACATTTAAAATAATGATATAAACATTTACTTTATTTCAAATAGCTATGTTAAAAGAAAAAAAAACTGAGAATCGTTTGTGTTTATTCTAAAAATAGATTTAAATTAATAGATTAAAAATTTAATCCACAGTATTTTACGTTCACATTGATGTCGATAGTTATTGTTTTACAGAACAGAAATGCAATGTTTGAAAATTACTATATTATATTAATACAACACGAAAGGAAATATTGTATCTAAAATTTAAATTATGAAACACTTTTCATCATCGCCAGAAGACTTTAACAACACATGGAAAATTATGCATCAAGCATATATTATTAAACCATTATAGCAAAGCCACCTGTTTGGCGATATACACCAAAAACTAATCAGAGCCAGTTTATATGAAGGGCATACCTAATCATACCTAAAGTTTTGTGAAATTCCGTGCATTAGTTCTTGAGATACAGTGCTCAGAATATTCATGTCAAATAGAAACAGACCTACAGACAGACATTTTGTAAGAAACATGTTTTTTGAAATCTCTGGTCCCTAAAACGCGTAAATCTGTCGCAAATCAGATTTCGAAAATTTTCACGAATACAATACTTTCTTCTTGCAAAGATAGAAGAAAGTTAAAATTATTGTTGCTACCAAAAATGTCACTATACTGATACTTTAAAATAATGATGTAAACATTTGCTTTATTTCAAACAAGTATATTTAAAATAAAAACTGAGAATTGATTTTACTTATTCTAAAAATAGATTTAAATTAATAAATTAAAATTTTAATCTACGGTATTTCACATTTTAAATGTGATTTGTAATCAAACCATTGATAAATACAAACATAAACGATTTTTCTCATAAAATTGAGAAGATTCTTTCTAAAGAAAACTTTTTTTTTTTTTTACTAATTATATAAATATTTGCTAAAAGCTTTTATTATAGTGTAAATATATTTACAAACGTTTTCCGGTTACTTATATATTTAAAATGTCAAATAATTTCTTCCCCCCTATTTCCTTAAACTAAATTGCACAGTCGCCAAAGTATGTTTTATTAAATTTCTATTTTGTGGTTAATTCATAAGTTTATATTTGCTTATGCATTTTCAATCTCACTTTATTTACATTTTACACTCAAAATAAAAGATTCTTTCATTATAAATCATTTAGAATGCATATATATTTGTTATATTTCTACATAATAAGTTATTGTCTTACGAAATGAATAAAAAAAAAAATAAATAAATTTGATACGAATTGAAATTTAAAAAAATATATTTTCCACTCAAAATATAAGGTTGTTTTATTATAAATCATTTCGAATGCATATATATTTGTTATATTTTTACATAATATGTTATTGCCTTACGAAATAAATTTAAAAAAAAGAAGAAGAAAAAGGAAATTGCTTTTTATGTCGAAAATTACTGTTTTACAGAACAGAAATGCAATGTTTGAAAATTGCCATATTATATTAAGGGTGCATTCTAATCCAAACTGCTTATTTTTTTATTTATTTTTAAGCTCACTTTGGCTCTCAAACGCATCAAACTGCCAAATTCCCTTATTGAGAAACCGTATAAGGTGCTTTGTCTGTCAACTTTTTGATAAATGCAGAAAATATTACAAAAAAAATGCATTCAAACTTGGTCTTTTGAACTAAATTTTCTGAAGCGGAAGATGTGGGAATAAAAAAAGGGTCATGCTGTAATGTAGCATGCAGAGAATGTAATTGTTTATAAATCAAATTCTAATGAATTAAGCGAAAAATTTAATCACACGGCATCTTAAACATCTCTTCAAAAATCGTCTCAGTAAGTTTCATGCTTTTACTTTTAAGAATGAATCAGAAAATGTATCGTAAAATTCGAGCTGCTGAGGGCGGAAAAACATTTTTTCGAATACACCCTCAAAGCAATAAGAAAGGAAGTATATCATACCTCAAGCATAGACCATGATGCACTTTCCATCATTGCCAGATAACTTTAACAACATTTCGCCATTTAATAAGGTGAAAAAGAAAGGGAAATCATGCATTAAGCACAGAGTATAAAACCATTTCCGAAACACTTCTGTATTACTTTAACAAGAATTCGATGTTTAATGAGTTAAAAGAAGCATTTAGAAAACGTTTAATACATTGGAAAATCAGGTTTCAACAATTTAAAAAAAGAATCTGCATAACTGCGCCCAAGCTCGGTAATGATCCAAAAGTAACCAGGAACAATTCTTTTATCAGACACTAACTGAATCTGAAGTTTGGTGAAAATCTATGCATTGCACACATATCCGATTGCTTGAAATACATTTATTGCGGAATCGCGAAAAATTTATCATAGCAGCGTCATCTGTAAAAAGATTTAGACCAAAAACTAAACAACACTAATCTATATCAGGGACCATCTGAATCTGAAGTTTAAAAAAAAATCGTGCATTAGTTCTTGAGATAGGGCTGTTGCGACAATGAAGAATAATGCACCATGGCAGCGTCACCTGTTGAACAGTTTGCACAAAAACATAATCAGCACCATGTTATATCAAGTACGAACTAAATATAAAGTTTTATGAAAATCCATGCATTAGTTCTTGAGATATGTCTATTATGGAAATTGTAAATAATGCAACATAGCAGCACCACCTGTTGTGCGATATGTACCAAAAACTAATCAGATCTAGTTTATATCAAAGTCTAACATAGTCTAAAGATTTGTGGATTTCCGTGCATTAGTTCTTGAGACAGAGTGCCCAAAATATTTCTGTCACATACAGACAGAGTGACAGACTCACAGACCGACAGAGTCAACGACAGATGTTTCGTAAAAACATGTTTTTCGGGTTCTCTAATTTCTAACGTGGGCAAATCTGTCGAAAATCGGATTTCTAAAATTTTCATGAATCCAATACATTCTTCTTGCAAAGATAGAAAAAAGAAAAAAGAAAATTTTCTGTTCTAGTTAAGACAGAACTGGTTAAACGTCATTTTAAGCAGAAAAATAATAATAATAACAAAAAAAATTAATTTAACAAATTACAACAACTACTTGGAAAATGATATTTTCGAAGACTAAATTTTAAAGACTTATAGATAAATTCTATATTTAAATTAATAGTAATAACAATATTTTTAGGATGTTCAAAACGTTATAAATTCTATATTTAAATTAATAATAATAACAATAAACATCATTTTTAGGATGTTCAAAACGTTATAAATTCTATATTTAAATTAATAATAATGACAATAAACATCATTTTTAGGATGTTCAAAACGTTATAAATTCTATATTTAAATTAATAATAATAACAATAAACATCATTTTTAGGATGTTCAAAACGTTATAAATTCTATGTTTAAATTAATAATAATAACAATAAACATCATTTTTAGGATGTTCAAATCTTTATAAATTCTATATTTAAATTAATAATAATAACAATAAACATCATTTTTAGGATGTTCAAAACGTTATAAATTCTATGTTTAAATTAATAATAATAACAATAAACATCATTTTTAGGATGTTCAAAACGTTATAAATTCTATATTTAAATTAATAATAATAACAATAAACATCATTTTTAGGATGTTCAAAAAGTTATAAATTCTATATTTAAATTAATAATAATGACAATAAACATCATTTTAGGATGTTCAAAACGTTTACATAATAACAGAGTCTCTATTGTGTACGCCATGGATTAAAAATTAATATACCATCATATACAAATTTTAAATAAAATTTTAGTTTTACAATTTTCGATACTGAAAAATTTTAAACTTCTAAACATCCCACATTTTTAATTTTCACGCTGTCGTATAGAGAAAAAAATGTACTTTTAAATGAAATTTGTTTCAAAGATGTATCTCAATTTGTTTCTAAGTTATTAAACTTTTTGTAGTTTTTTTGTCATTGTGGCAACAGAAATATTCCATTTTTTGGACATTGAACATGGACCAATCAGAAAACGATTAAAATAAAATAAGTTGCGCATTTCAACCAATAAAAGATTCAGATTTCTTTATTCTTTACCAAGGACAACATCTATTTTCTAAATAGTTAATAATGCAATATTTTTTTAAAAAATATGAACATTTTTGTGTCCCGGATCCCTTTAAATCTCCAAATAAATTAATTTCGTGATTTCTAAAGGTAGAGAATGCTTTTTCAGAAAAGTGAGCAACTCGGAAAAGGTTATTGTATATTTTGCAGTGCAGTATAGAATTTAAAGAAGTTTACATAAACTCTAAAAACTTACAAAACATCAAAACACATTAAGGAAAATGCAAAGAATATTATTATCTATTTCAGTTTTATAAATGAATCACAACACTTTTTCTTTTTACCCAATACTCTATAAACAAATAAACCAATTTGGCAAATGCGTGTACTAAAGAAAAAACTGAGGATTAAAATTTAATTTTTTATTCAGCTACCAGTATAGTTTATTTTAATACTTCTTTGTTGTCATTTAAAAGATGATATCATTTCGAAATTACCATAATCGAAGTTTCTTATTTCAACTTGGGTAAATTTTTGAATAACATTTTTAGAAATGTAAATAATGTATAAAACATTACAAACAATCAAAATCCATTTTAGGAAAACTCAGAAAATATTATTATTATGATCTTCAATTTTATATCTGTATCATAAATTCTTTCTATTTACCAAATACTTAAAAATGAAATGATTTGGCAAATGCTTTAACGAAAGAAAGAACTGCAGTTTAAAATTTATATTTTTAGTCAGCAACCAGTTTAGTTTTTCTAAGCTTTTTTAGTGTCATTTGAAAGATTTCGGAATTCCGAAACTATCATAATCAACGATTGACATTTCAACTTGAGTAAATATTAAAATAGTTTTTTAGAAGTTAAAATAATTTCTGAAACACCATAAACATCCAAATACATTTAGCAAAATGTAAAGAATATTTTTATCTTTATTTATTTTAATTTGTATCTCTATCTATATTATTTTTATTTTTTTTAGGAAACGTTCCAGAAAGAAAGAAACTATTCGGCAAATGCTTCTCTGAATGAGAGAATTGTCGTTTAAAATTAATCTTTTTATTTATAAACCAATCTAGTTTATTTTATACTTTTTTAGTATCATTTATGAAATTACGGCATTCCAGAATTATCATAATCGAAGTTTGACATTTCAACTTGGGTAAACTTTTGAACCGTTTTTAGCTCACAGGCTATCATAGCCTGAGAGCTTACGTGCCCGTCCGTTCTGTATGTACGTGCGTACGTGCGTTCGTGCGTAACGCGATAACTCATGATAAAAATATCCGATCCACTTGAAATTTTGTACGTAGGTATATCCTGACAAGGCGCTTCCCTGATTAGTTTTTGGAGTTCATTCGATATGTATAAGAGGGGGAACGGGGGGCTCATGCCCCTCCCCTTAGTTGATATAAATGGGATTTTCATGCAGAATTAAGTTTTCGTTCAAAATTTAGATTAGGATCATTCTGATGTGGCGATTCCGTGACTGTTATTAAGTGTTCATTGAATAAGTATAAATAGGGGGGAACGAGGGTTCTAATGCCCCTCCCCTTAATTTATATAAATGGGATTTTCATTCAGAATTAACTTTTCGTTCAAGATTTAGATTAGGATCATTCTGATGAGGCGATTCCGTGACTGTTATTAGGTGTTAATAAGTATAAATAGGGAGAACAGGGGTTCAAATGCCCCCCCCCCTTAATTTATATAAATGGGTTTTTCAAGCAGAATTTTCAGATTTCGTTCAAATCTCTGAATAGTTTTGGAAATTTAATGGTTAAGTATAAAAGAGGGGGATAACTCCTTTTAAATTATATAAATGCTAAATGGGTTTTTATTAAGAATTATCTCATTTGCTCTGAATTTTGGATATAGATTTTTTATATGATAAAGCATGTCTTTGATAGTATAGGAGGTTCAATGATTAAGTATAAAAAAAAGAGGAAAGGGGAGAGCTGTTTCCCCTTCTTAATTTTCTTTCGAACGGAATTAACCCTAGAAAATATAAGGCTTTAATGTACAATTATTATTTGTAGCCTGTGAGCTCAATGCCATCAGTTTAACTGGGCAGTATTCTTTATTTTTAGATGTTGCAATAAGGTCTTTAACTCCATAAATATCATAACATATTTAGATAAAAACAAGAACTCTTATTATCTCTTTCAATTTTTTTTCTCTTGCGTTCTTTGTTTTTACCAAAGGTTCTAAAAATAAATAATTTGCAAATGCTTCTAAGAAAGAAAAACTATAGTTTAAAATTTATCTTTTTATTTAGCTATTAGTTTTATTTATCTTCCACTTCTCTGATGCCATTTAGAAGATTGTGATATTCTATAACTATCATAATCAAAGTTTGACACATCAAGTTGAATAAATTTCAGAAAAGTTTTTTAGAAGTTCAAATAATGCTCCAAACACCCTAAACATACAAGCACGTAATGCTAAAACACAGGGAGTAGTATTATTTGATTAAATTTTTATCAGCATCATACGCTCTTTCTTTTTCACAAAATGTTCTAGTAAGAAATAATTTGGCAATTGCTTTGATCGTCTACGAAAAAATAACTACAGTTTAAAATACCTTTTTATTCAGCCATTATTTTTGTTTATTTTCCACTTCTCTGATGCCATTTAGAAGATTATGATATCTTAAAACTATCATAATCATTGTTTGACGCACCAACTTGCATAAATATTAGAATAGTTTTTTAGAATTTCAGATAATGCTTCGAACACCAAAAACATACAAACACATTATACGAAAACACAGGGAATAGTATTCTTTGTTGAAATTTTTATCTGCATCATACTCTCTTTCTTTTTCACAAAATGTTCTAGTAAGAAATAATTTGGCAATTGCTTTGATCGTCTGCGAAAAAATAACTACAGTTTAAAATCCTTTTTATTCAGCCATTATTTAAGAAAAATAGACTTTTCATTTATACTTACATCAGAAGACTTTGAAACGGAATATAAAAAAATTTTATCGCTACTTAAGGAAACATGTGACACAACATTGAAGAAGAAAAGAAGCTCTTATAAATCTTCAGTGTGTTGGTGGAACGAAAACCTAAGAAAACAGAAAAACTACGTACGAGCACTAAGACGAAAATCCAAGCTTCCTGAAGCGAATCCAGAAGTATATGTAAAATATAAAAGTGAAAAAGCACGATATAGACAAGATATAAATAAAGCTAAATCAGATGCCTGGAAAAACTTTTGTAAAAATACAAAAGACCTATATGGCAAAATTAAAACAGTTGCATTCCAAGATTATCATAGGCAGGAAACTTATGCACTGTCATCGTCAACACAATCAATTCAAACCAAGAACGCATTCTTTGAAGAAACCACAGAAGAAATTTTTGGTTCATCTGAGATAATAGAACTTTTTTATTATATTCCTGATACATCAGCACCGCCAATAACTTATCAAGAGCTAAAACAAGCTATTTATTCATTTAATCAAAATAAAGCTCCAGGACCAGATGAAATCGATCATATTATACTTCGCAATATTTATAAATCTAATCCATATATTCTTCATAGTATGTACAACTCATTATTAAAATTAAACTATTTCCCCGAGGACTGGAAAGTTCGAGAAGCGGTATATTTTTTAAAACCAGGTAAATCTCCTCTTGAGGCCTCTTCATACCGTCCAATTTCTCTTCTCTCAGTATTTGGAAAAGTGTTCGAAAAAATACTACTTAAAAGAATGAACTTTCATTTGAATGAACAAAATAAAACATTTCCATCTCAATATGGTTTCCAAGAAAACATGTCAACCGAAACAGCAATTCAAGATCTGCTTTCCCAAATAGAATTATTAAAGTAAGAAGATGTCTATATCTCACTAGTATCAGTTGATATAAAACAAGCTTTTGATAGATTACCCTGGAAAATAGCCCTGAATTTACTAGAAAACTTAAATATAGAATCAGCATACTTAAATACAATTAAATCCTATCTCTCAAAAAGTGGAATTTATAATATAAGCAATAACAGATTTAGACACAAAACAAGAATTTATTCCCTTTCCACTATCATATTTAAAGCGCCAATTAAAATTAAAACTTATACGTGATTGGCAAGATATATGGAACACAGATGACACAGGCAGATTCACTTTTTAATTAATACCAACAATTTCTGAAAATCTGTTGTTATCACATAGAAATTTATATTTATTAGCGTCAAACCATGGACCTTTCCCGCAGTACCTTTTTAAAATCGGAAAGACATATTCCCCAAGATGTACCTGTGGAAAAATAAGTTCATCTTTGCATTATATAACTGAATGCTCTTTAACTTCAACTTATCATCTTAGACGATCTCGAAATATATCCCTTTCATCGTGGTTCCCAAATGATATTAAAACAACCTGCACTAGTTCAAAAAATTATAGATTGTATAACATTATTGGAAAGAAATCAAGGGCTTTTTCAAATGCCATCATCATTGCATTTAATAGATGATGAGGACCTTTAGAATATCATAAGAACATTTTTAAATAGAACTCTAAGTTACTAAATTATCATTAGCAAAATTACTTAACAAGTTTTACATTATCATCTTTTTGTTCTTATTTTATTACTCTTACTTATATTATTCTGTTTATTTTATTTATTCCATTCAATTATCTTTAAATTGTCTTAACCTATTACTATTTTATTTTTTTAGAGCTAAGAAAATTTATCATCATTAAGTATTAGTTAAGTTAGAAATATAATTATTGCAACTTCTGGGTATGAATATGCTCATAGGTTTATCTTAATTATTTATATTGTACATATAATTTTGTATTTATCACTGTGAAGAATTCTTCAATTATGGTTACTTTTTGAGCACGCACTGAATAGCTAGGGCAACGCGTTGTCATTGTGTTTAAATTATATTCTTTCATTTGTTATCTAATATACTTTTGACGGCGGTCTGGGGGCCATTCAATAGTGCCCCTGGTCTCTTCTGACTCCGTATATCTACGGAGATTCTCCTTTCCTTTTGGCATTTCTGTCTTAGTCCATGGTTGGACTTTTAGCATAGTTGTTTCACCCTGCTAGGTGGGGCTTATTGAGCTTAAGCCATTTGGTAGGCCTCCCCACCTAGCTGAAACTGAAACTGAAACTGCTTTGATCGTCTGAGAAAGATGTAACTACAGTTTAATATATGCCGTTTTATTCAACCATTAGTTTTGATTATTTTCCACTTCTCTGATGCCATTTAGAAGATTATGATATCCTATAAAAACTATCATTATTAAAATTTGACGTATCAACTTGAGTAAATTTCAGGATAGTTTCTTAGAAGTTCAAATAATGCTTCAAACATCGTAGACATAGAATCACATTGTACGAAAACACAGGGAATATCATTATTTATTTCAACTTTTATCTGCATCATACACTCTTTCTTTTTCACAAAATGTTCCAGTAAGAAATAATTTATCAGTCGCTTTGATCGTCTGCCAGATAAATATAGTTTAAAATTTACCATTTTATTCAGCCATCAGTTTAGTTTACTTTCCACGTATTTGGTGACATTTAAAACTGTACTACATTCCAAAATTATCATAATCGAAATTTGACACTTCAACATGAGTAAACTTTAGAATCGTAGTTTTAGAGATAAATCTTAAACCACCATAAACATTGAAATACATTAGGAAAATACTTAGCATATTATTATTTGCATCTATTACAACTCTTTTTTAACTTTACATTTATTTACAAAATATTCAGGGAAGAAAAAATTTTTGGTAAATGTTTCTAAAAGAAAGGATTGCAGTTTAAAATGTATCTTTTTATTCAGCCATCAACTTTAGTTTATGTTCCAATTCTCTGGTGTCATTTAAAAAACTAGTTGGATGTGTCAATCCCAAAACTTTCTTCTATCTCATAAGTACATTTTAATATTAAAAAAAAAAAAAAAAAAAAAAAAAAAAAAAACGTGGTGACCCCCAAAGTTACCCACTATCGAATTTCCTCGAACATTTGACCTAGCCTAATGAGATTCTGGTATCCGAAAAGCCTAAAACGCAAAATTTAATTAATATTCTGAGAAAATGAGCTTAGTAGTGCCTCATGTTGGGTAATTTATACTAAACCTAATAAGCATCTATTTATGTCAAGACCTAACAGAATCTGAAATTTCATGGAATTTCGTCCATTTGTTCTTGAGATATAGTTATAACAAAATATTTGCAAAACGTAGCACAGCAACACCATATCTTGGACAATTTATGCCAAAACGTAAAAGAAGCGTCTAATTATGTTATGGTGTAAAAGAATCTGAAGTTTGATGAAATTCTGTGCATTAGTTCTTGAGATATAGCTAGTTAAAAAAACCGTGTAAAATATAGCACAGCAGCACCATCAGTTGAAGGATTTATAACAAAACGTAATCATCGTGTAATTATGTTATATGTCATTTTGTAACAAAATCTGAAGTTTGATGAAATTCTGTGCGTTGGTTGTTGAGATATAGCTATCGGAAAAATCGTACAAAATGCAGCATAGCTGCACCACCTGTTGCAAGGTTAATACCAAAATGTAATCAGCGTCTAATTATGTTATATATTCTAGTGTAACAGAATCTAAAATTTGATGAAGTTCTCTGCATTAGTTCTTTAGATATAGCTATCGCAAAAATCGTGCAAAATGTAGCATAGCAGCGCCACCTATAGGGAAGTTCACACCAAAACCTTATCAGCGGCTATGTATCTCAAGGTATCGCGGAATCTGAAGTTTGATGAAATTCTGTGCATTAGTTCTTGAGATATAGCTATCATGAAAATCATGAAAAGCGTGGCATAGCAGCGCCACCTGCTGGCCAATTTACACCAAAACTTAATCTGCGTCTATGTATATCAAGGGGTAACAGAATCTGAAGTTTGGTGAAATTCTGTGCATTAGTTCTTGAGATATAGCAATCTTGAAAATCCTGAAAAACGTAGTATAGCAGCGCCACCTGCAGGCCAATTTTCAACAAAAACCAATAGGCACTAATTCATATCAAGGTCTAACTGAATATAAAATTTTATTAAATTTCGAGCATTAGTTCTTGAGATAGAGCGCCCACAAATTTTTTGTCACATACAGACAGACAGACACACAGACAGACAGACAGACGGACGGACAGACTCACAGACAGACATTTTCTAAAAATAGTCAAAACGTGTTCAGGACCTTCTAAAACGTATAAATCCGTCGAAAACCGGAAGTCGAAAATTTTCATGAATCCAATACTTTCTTCTTGTAAAGATAGAAGAAAGTAATAACGGTATTCCGAAATTATAATAATCGAAGATTGACATTTCAACTTGGGTAAATTTCAAAATAGATTTTTTTAGGAATTTAAATAATTCCTAAAACAGCATTTTTTTTTTTTTTTTTTTTTTTTGTTTAGAAAACATTTTAAGAAGAAGTAATTTGGCAAATGCTTCTAGAAAAGCAAGAATTGTTGTTTGAAATTTACTTTTTTATTTACCCACCATTTTGGTTTATTTTCCACTTCTGTAAAGTCATTTAAAAGATTGTGGAATTCCGAAATAATCATATTCGAAGTTTGATATTTCAACTTGATTAAATAACAAAACAGTTTCTTAGAAATTTAAATAATTCTCCAAACACCGTACGTTGTTAAAAATTTGTCTGTGAAATTACAGAGAATCTGCGGGTAATCCATTATCTTAAGGGTGTATTCGAAAAAACGCTTATCCATTTTTAACAGCTCGAAATTTTCCGATACAACTTCAGACGCATTTTTAAAAGTAGAAATATGAAACTTGCTGACGGTATTTTTGAAGAGACGTATAAGGTGCCGTGTGATGTCATTTTACGCTCAATTCATTAGAGTTTGATTTATAAAGAATTACCTTCACAGTATGGCCCTTTTATTCGTTCACGGATCTCCCGATTCGGAAAAATCGGTTCAAATGCCGTTTTTGATTGATTTTTTTTTTCAATATTTTCTGCATTTATCAAAGAATAGACAAGCACGGCACCTTGTGTACTTTCTAAATAAGACAATTTGCCAATTTGATACATTTGAGAGCAATAATGAATTTAAAAATAAATCGGAAAATAAGCAGTTTGAATCGAAATACACCCTTAAGAGCCCACACTACTAATTGAAAAAGACCCGGGTGATAATGTAAAATGTATGCGGGTGTTATTTTCAAATATCTCGCTCAAATTTTAGTATTTTGACGTGTCTTTTTTTTTTTTTTTTTTTTTTTTTTTGCATAGGATAACTGAGGACGATCCACAAACGGCCTAGATTTTAATTTTTTGATTTTGGTTATATTCTTTTTATATTAGGATAGTTTCTGAAAGTTCTGAAAGTTAATGTTTAAAAAAATAAAACAATAAATAAAAATCTGGCACCAAAACCGAAAAGGTAAAAACTAGGCCGGTTGTGGATCGTCCTCAGCTATCCTAAGTAAAAAAAAAATAAAAATAAAAATAAATTACGTCAAAATATTGAAATTTGAGCGAAATATTTAAAAAGAGCGCCCCCGTAGACTTTTCATTATCATCCGGGTCTTTTTCAGTCAAAGTGTGGCGTCTTAAGTCTTATGTAAAAGTACAGAGATTAGAAAATCCGAGAATCAGTAAAATAACAGAAACATTATTCGGTAAATCTAGAATAATTTCTGTAATTTAACATCATTAAAAACACTTAAGACTAAGTAAATTTATTTTAAATAATAATAATTTAATTTAATTTTCAAAATTAGCGAATCACTCAATCTTCAGTTATCTCAAGGTTTTAATTTTTTTTCAAGCAAATTAGAACTGCTGTGCTATTTAAATTTTGCAAAATTTGCTCCTAGCTGTACTGGAGTTTGAACCCGAAACCTCTTAATTGTCTTTACTGTTTGAACTATAGAAGCTGTTAGTATTGTTTCATACAAAGTATGTCTTTTAAGATTCAGCGGGAAAAGTGATCTTTGAACTGCTAAGTGATTGACGTAAAAATTTCTACCTACTCCGAGGAGATGATTTTTGCCTTTCTAAATTATTCTAAATTAAAAAAATAATAAGAACTTTTAAATTAAACTTTCTTCTATAATATAACTATTAAACTTATGTGTGTATTTTGAGTTACAGTTTTAGCAAAGATAAAAATATTTTTTAAATTAAGACATGGAAATCTCTTCAGGGAATAAGATATAAGGGAAATGTCTATAAAATGATGACTGAGAAGCGCAATCAAATGCATTTAACCGAGACTAATGTAAATTTACAGAGAACTGGCTTTTTTTCTGTATTTTTACAGAAATTTTTAACAATGTGAGCATAGAAACACAATATACAAAAGCACAGGGAATGTGTATATATATTTTTTTTATTTTTCTCTTTCTTTTTCATAAAATGTTCTAGAAGTAAATAGTTTGGCACATGCTTCGATCGTCTGCTGAAGAAATAACAACAGTTTAAAATTTACCATTTTATTCAGCCATCAATTCAGTTTATTTTCCACTTCTCTGGTGTAACTTAAGAGTATACTGCATCCCGAAATCATGATAATCAAATTTTTACCTTTCAACTTCGGTAAGTTTTAGAACAGTACTTTTAGAAATTGAAACAATGCCTAAAACACCATGAACATCGAAACACATTTAGGAAACCACAACATATTTCAATTTTATACTTGTACCTTAAATTCTTTTTTTGTTTTTCCTTTTTTTTTCCCCCAAATGTTCAAGAACGAAATAATTTGGCAAATGTTACCTCGAAAGAAAGAATTGCAGTTTAAAATTTACCTTTTTATTTATCCATCAGTTCAGTTTATTTTCTACTTTTCTGGTGCCATTTAAAAGATTACGGCATTCCGAAATTATCATTAGCGAAGTTTGATATTTAAACTGCGTGAAAAAGAAATAAAGCCTAAAAAAGAGTAAAACGAGGGGATAAAATTCTAATAGATTATGCAGCTGGTGTTTTGTCTGATGCAAAGTTTTAGAAATGAAGAAGAATTCTTCGAAAGGTATAAATAAAGCCTTGGAAAGTTTTGTTTAATGATACAAAAGAATTTTAAATGAGGTGGGTAGCACTGATTTTTGTTCTCCGCTATTCGATAAGGTTACAATTTGTTTTTCTTCTGTTAAGTTTTGATTGTTTTTAAACTGTTATATATAACGTAAGTTGTTTTTACATACAAAAGTGAAATGTTGTAATCGATTTTTAACTACTTTCCTGATATGCTACAATTAAAAAAAATATCCACACACATTGAGAAAAAATATGAACCACCTTGAACTATAATGAATAACTATAATGAATATTTTCTGAATCCCTAAACTAGAAATACAGATTTCCGAACTATGCGAATAGGTTAAACAATTAAGCTGAATAGATGAAATGATCCAGAATTTCTAATCTCTTGTTTTCTAGGTGACGAAACTATATTGAATCGTTTCAGTAACGAAAAATTATAGCTTGATTTTTAATTCTACATTTCATAAACTAGAATTACAGTTATTATAGTTAACTTCCTGTGGTGCCATCGATTTGCCGAGATTTTTAAATAAATTTGACAATACGAATATAGGAAAATGCTCTTGGATTCTTGTAAGAGACTCGAGAACTCTTTAGCAAAGGGAATAAGAATTTATAAGGATGGCATGGAGCAATTTTTTCTAGAGCCACAACTTAAATTCTTAATGCCCAAATGATATTTTTTTTCTCAGTGCAGGAGTATTTCGGTATTAATTCTACATTTTATTATTTTTAAAATTTGAAAATAAATGAGGAATACCTAAAATCTAGAACAGCACTTTTAGAAATTGAAACAATGTCTGGAACACAATAAACATCAAAACACATTTAGGAAAACAGAAGGTATATATTGGTAGGTATTTCAATTTTGTACTTGCATCATAAACTCATAAGTTTAAAATTTACCTTTTTATTTATCCATCGGTTCAGTTTATTTTCTACTTTTCTGGTGCCATTTAAAAGATTACGGCATTCCGAAATTATCATAATCGAAGTTCGACATTTCAACTACGGTAAATTTTAGAACAGTACTTTTAGAAATTGAAACAATGACTAAAACACTATGACTATCGAAATACATTTAGGAAAACGCAACTTATTTCATTTCTTATATTTGTACAATAAACTCTTTTTTTATTATTATTATTTATTTATTTACCAAAGAGCTGCAGTTTAAAATTTACCTTTTTTATTTATTCATCAATTCAGTTTTTTTTTTTGTACTTCTCCGGTGTCATTTAAAAGTTTACGGCATTCCGAAATTATCATAACCGATGATCGATATTTCAACTGCGGTAAATTTTAGAACGGTATTTTTAGAAATTGAAACAATGACTAAAACACCATGGACATCGAAAAACACAAGGAATATACCGTTATGTTATTTCAATTTTCTATTTGTATAACCACTTTATTTATTTATTTACTTTAACAAAAGGTTCAAGAAAGAAATAATTTGGCAAATGTTACTACAAAAGAAAGAATTGCAGTTTAAAATTTACCAGATTATTTATACATCAGTTCAGTTTATTTTCTACTTTTCTAGTGCCATTTAAAAGATTACGGCATTCCGAAATTATCATAATCGAAGTTTGATATTTCAAACTGCGGGAAGAAGAAATAAGGGCCTAAAAAAGAGTAAAACGAGGGGATAAAAATTCTAATAGATTATGCAGCTGGTGTTTTGTCTGATGCAAAGTTTTAGGAATGAAGAAGAATTCTTCCTAAGATATAAAACCTTGGAAAGTTTTTTTTAAGAAACTAAAGAATTTTAAATGAGGTGGGCAGCATTGATTTTTGCCTTCCGGTGTGTTCGATAAGGTTAAAAAAAATTCTTTTCTTATGTAAAGCTTTGATTGTTTTTAAACTGTCATATTTAACTTAAGTTGTTTTGTGAGTGAAATTTGTAATCTGTTTTTTAACAGCTTTCTTGATATGCTAGGATTCAAAAAAATATCCACAAACACTGAGAAAAAATATGTACTGCCTTCAACTAGAATGAATAGTTAGTCCTTTTCTGAATCCCTAAACTAGAATAATAGATTTCTCAAATATGCGAATAGGGTAAACATCAAAGCTAAATAGATGAAATGATCTATTATTTCTAATCTCTTGCTTTCTAGGTGACGAAGCGATATTGTATCATTTCAGTAACGAAAAAATATTACTTGATTTCTATAATGGTTTATAAACTAGAATTATAGTTATTAAAGCTAGCCTCCTGTGGTGCTATCTATTCGCAGAAATTTTTAAATAACTTTGGCCACGAGAATATAGGAAAACGCTCTTTAACCCGTTCGCGACAGCGCGCGCATTTTGAAGTGCGGATCTGAGGACGGAGCGGGGAAATTCGATTTCCTCTTCAGGGCCGGAAGATTTTGCGAAGCTAAGCCTAAATCTTGTAATGTGTTGTTTAAAAAATTATAAAAAAATTCATTTTTCCATGTAACCTTTTGAAATACACATGCATGGAATTAGTTGTCATTATGTATATTCACACAAAAATTGAGTTACTTTCTCCGATATTTTAATATAAAAATTACTTTTTAATGTATGTAATGCCTATTTTAACTACTTTTTTAGGTTGCAAAATTTTCACAATATGATCCATAAGAACTAATAATCAATTTGAAACAATATGATCACAAAATACTTACGTAACTTTAATATAGCAACATTTGAAATAAATAATAATTTTGGTAAAACAGCAAAAGTTTTGCTGCTAAATAATTTTTAATGCATTCCTTAAATAAAATAAGCGTTTTAATGAAGCCGATTTATTAACAAATAAGAATAATTAATGGAACACGCAAGCAACTTCTGCATGTTAGTTTTTATTACTTGTTATATAGACATACATGAAAAATAATTTTAGAATGTTTCCTTAAAAATATTTGAGAATTCAAAAATTGCATATAATCAATCATAAAATATTTATTAAATAAAAAGTATTGCATAAAAGTAAGTAAAATGTCAATAAAACTAAACTTTAAAATAAAATATGCATTTCTATAAAGTTGTTAAATATAAGGATAAATATATATAGTAGTATATGTTAAAACAAAATATCAAATAAAGATTATTTGATAATAAAGATTAAACTTAAATGCTGAATTAAAATACAGTCATCAAAGAATTTATTGATGTTAAAATATCTTTATTTATATCTTATGTATTAAAAATTACTTAAAATTATAAATAAACTTATGAAAATAAAAGTATTGAATAATAATTAATAATAATAATTGAAACTAAATAGCAATTTTAAATTTACTGATAAAAAATGCCATTAATGTTAAAAGTATTTTTAAAATTGGAAATATATTTATAACCAAACATCAAATGATACATTGAATAAATCTATTAATTTATAACATCTAAAACTGAATATTAATTCGAAATATGCATGCTAATGTACGCGCTTATTCATCAAAATATTCAAAATTTAATGATTGTGTTGGAAACTCTGAAAAATTTTGCTTTCCTAAAATTCCATTTTTTTTTTCTTTGGATATTTCAATGAGTTTGAGAAACGCGACACTTAAATAGAGATAATTCAATTTAAAATGAATAAGTTTGAAACGATGCATAATATTATTAAAAGTTAAAAAAATAAAAAGTAATCAAGTATCTCACTATTGAAAACTTTATTTTTATTCTGTCTTTTTTTTTTTTTTTTTTTTTTTTTTTAACGATTTAAAAGAATTTGACGCAACAAAATAAAGCTTAAAATGGAGTCACTGCTTTATTCTCAAACAAGCAATCCCAAAATTTCAGAGCTCAATAATCAAAAGAATTTATATACAAGTAAGCAATTCGGAATAAAAACGAAAAAAAAAAAAAAAAAAAACTTTAGAAAACATTGGAAAACATTCATTAATCGATCTAAGTTATTTTCAGTCCAGATAAGCAGGGGAAAAAAAGAAAAATAGAAAAGAATATTAATTAGAAATCTTACTCAGAGGCGAAAGTGCATGAAGCATTATATATTCCTTAGCTCATTCACTCTTTTTCCCTTTCTAAATAGTATAGAACATTTTGCCATAAATAAAAAATAAAGTTTTTATAGAAATGTAAAACACTTATGATCGAAAGGAGAATACGTTATAAAGACTTCAGAGAAAAAAATAAATACGTCATATCATAAAATCATATTTTCTTTTCACTGCAGTATTTTTTGTGAAAAATATTTTGTGAATTTTTATATAAAATGTGAATTTTTATATTAAAAAAAAAAAAACAAACATTCATTGATTGATTCCATTTGGTTTTTTAGAAAGAAGTAATGTATTCTTTTATAATATAAAGTCAAACACGATTAAGGTAATTTTTTTATACGTTATATTGTTTTCAATAAAACGTTCCAGACTGACGGCTCGAATACTAGTCGCTAGTGATGTGAGTGCCAACAGCGGTGTCACGTATACCAGTCGCGCGTGACGTGAGTGCTAACGGTGCCGGCATGTATACCGGTCGCTCGTCCCGAAGGGGTTAATTATAATAGGGGACTCTAGAACTCTTTAGCAAAGGGAATAAGAATAAATAAGGATCACATGTAACTATTTTTTCTAGAGCCACAACATAAATTCTTAATGCCCGAACGATATATTCTTTTTTCTGAATACAGGAGTATTTTGGTATCAATTCTACATTTTCTTATTTTTAGGATTTAAATATAAATGATGAATACATAAATTTTAGAACAATACTTTTAGAAATTGGAACAATGTCTCAAACACAATGAACATTGAAACACATTTAGGAAAACGCAAGGAATATATCGTTGTGTATTTCAATTTTATACTTTTATCATAAACATTTTTTTCCACCAAATATTCAAGAAAGAAATAATTTGGCAAATGCTAACTACGAAAGAAAGAAATGCAGTTTAAAATTTACCTTTTTATTTATTTATGAGTACAGTTTACTTTCTACTTATCTAGTGTCATTTAAAAGATTACGGCAATCCGAAATTATCATAATCGAAATTTGATATTTCAAACTGCGTGAAGAAAGAAGGCCTAAAAAGAGTAAAACGAGGGGATAAAATTCTAATAGATTATGCAGCTGGTGTTTTGTCTAATGCAAAGTTTTAGGAATGAAGAATAATTCTTCCTAAGGTATAAAACCTTAGAAAATTTTATTTAAGAAACGAAAGTATTTTAAATGAAGTGGGTAGCATTGATTTTTGCTCTCCGATGTTCGATAAGGTTAAAAAAAATCTTTTCTCATGTAAAGTTTTGATTGTTTTTCAACTGTTCTATTTAATTTAAGTTGTTTTTACGTACAAAAGTGAAATTTTCTAATCGATTTTTAATTGCTTTCCTGATATGCTAGGATTCAAAAAAGTATCCACACACACTGAGAAAAAATAGTACCACCTACAACTAAAAGGAATAGTTAGTCCTATTTGAATTCCTAAACTAGAATTATAAATTTCTGAACTATGCTAATAGGGTAAACATCTAACCTGAATAGATGAAATGATCTAAAATTTCTAATCTTTTGTTTTCTTGGTGAAAAACCAATACTGAATCTTGTCAGTAGCGATGAATTTTTGCTTGTTTTTAGGAATGGTTACATAAACTAGAATTATAGTTATTAAGGCTACCCTCCTGTTTTGCCATCTATTCGCAGAGATTTTTAAATAAGTTTGACCACGACAATATAGAAAAACGCTCTTGAATTCCAGTAGGAGAATCTTGAATTTTTTAGCAAACGGAATAAGAATTTATAAAGATGGCATGGAATTATATTTTCTAGACCCACAACTAAAATTCTTGATGCCCTAACAATATATATATTTTTTCTCAGTGCAAGAGTATTTCGTCATCAGTTCTACATTTTAATATTTTTAGAATTTTAATATAAATGACGAATGCATAAATTTTAGAGCAGTACTTTTAGAAATTGAAACAATGTCTGAAACACAATGAACATCGAAATACTTTTAGGAAAACGCAAGGAAAATGTATTTCAATTTCATACTTGCAGCATTATCTCTACTATTTTTTTTCCTACCAAATATTCAACAAAAAAATAATTTGGCAAATGTTACTACGGAAGAAAGAATTGCAGTTTAAAATTTACCATTTTATTTATACATCAGTTCAGTTTATTTTCTACTTTTCTAGTGCCATTTAAAAGATTACGGCATTCCGAAATTATCATAATCGAAGTTTGATATTTCAGACTGGGGAAGAAATAAGGCCCTAAAAAGAGTAAAACGAGGGGATAAAACTCTAATAGATTATGCAGCTGGTGTTTTGTCTAATGCAAAGTTTTAGGAATGAAGAAGAATTCTTCCTAAAGTATAAAACCTTGGAAAGTTTTGCTTGAAGATACGAAAGAATTTTAAATGAGGTGGGTGGCACTGATATGCTGGAGAATACTGGAGATATCAAAAATAGATTTTTTTTTAACAAGGGTAAGTTATTTAGCGTAATTTTTTTACAAATTTATATTAGAAAATTGATAATATATATGAGCAGTGATGCAGACAAGGGGAGGAGGGGGTTAAAACCCCTCCCAGAGCTAATAAAGATAGCAATAATTGCCGCTCATTTGAATCAAAACCAAATTTAATATTTAATCGTTTTGGTGAACTTCGGAATCCACCGCTTTATTGAATGAGATTTCGTTTAATAAAGAAATTCAATTAAATGGAGAAAATTCTACTGAAAACTGTGAAAGTGCATATTACATAGATTAGTTAAGTAAAAATTGGTTATTTGAACTAAATCACTTTTCTGAGACGTATTAAAGAGAAAGAGAATGATGATTTCCTGCCACACAGATGCCCTTTGTGTTTAACCCTTTAAATCCCATGATAAAATACGTTCTAGAAATAGAATATTTAGTTTAACACCAGAAAAATTCAATGCCTAATTTCCTTTTATTTAAATAAGGTATATACTGGCATAAATTAAAACAAAAATTGCCATTTTAATTTTCTGGTGGGAATGGAGATATACGAATTAAAATATCTCGGGCGGTCTCGGGCGGTTTGGGATCCAGAGGGTTAAGTAGTATAGAGTAAATATTGTAATTAGTACTGATTCTATTAAACGGCGATTGAAATAACCGGCAAAAACCTTTATCAGAAGCTTACCCCCTTCCCCCAGACCCGAATTCTGGCTGCGAAACTGTATATGAGAATTGTGTGATTTGCAGTTTATTAGAAGTAGAAAAAAATACCTTTTAGACATTTTTTTTTTCATTCTTATGTTTTAATTTTTTTTTTTACATGGATTTAATTACGTATTATAACGTCTAAGTAAATATTTTTAGTGCGTTCGTAGTTATATAGATACGTAGCAGCTACAGTCGTAGTGTGATCCGTCCATCTGTCGCATATAACAGCGCAAAAACTACCTATCTCGATGGTTAGAAATTAAATATATATAGTTATTGCAAAATTTTGTTGCGCCACTTCAAATTTTATGAAAATCAAATCAAAATTAAAAAATATATTAATAAAAAATTTCTGCAAACTATTAAAATACTATCATCCATAATTAATTTACTGATATCCCGTGATAGGTAATGATTCTAGGTTGCCATTGAGATGAATCTATTAAATATTGTCATACGTAACTAACTCATTGATATCCCATGATACGTAATGATTATGGGTTTTCATGTTGATGCCATTCTATTTAAGATGGAGCCCTATTATTTCCGTATTATTGAATTTAATACATATAATCGTAATAATTTTTGAATTCATACACTTTTTTATAAAATTGCAATAGCTATTGCAACGAGATCTGAATATTTATAAAGCTAGTTAAAGCACGAATGCATCTCATTTGCCACGTTTGACGTAAAATCTTCGACTTGCTAAAATCGGCGTTCTTGTGTCACAAAGGGTTAAAAACAACATCACTGGATTGTCTTGCTTTATGTGTAGTTTTGCGATGACAGTAACACGGAGCTACATAATGTGCACGTTTTTGATTGCTTTATTCTTAAGAACTTATTTTAATAATTATTAAACAATGTTTTATTTTCATAAGAAAAACTCGCTTTACATATTACATTTGACGTTTCCAAAAAAGTTTTTTGTGTTCTTCTGTAATGCTAAAGTATATCTTAGTATTTTGATGTCGTTTCTAATAATGTTTGCGTATTTTGAAAACCATAAAACTATCGTTATAGAAGATCCAAGAATTGAAACATCTGTTTCAATTTTGCATGTTTATCTTGAACTTACCTGTTTTCTCATTGACTAAATGTACCGGGAAGAAATAATTTGGCAAATGGCCATATATTTTTCAAAAAAGAAATGAAACTGTAGGCTTCTTAAACTGCAATCTTGTATATGACTAGGAATATTTGTTTGTATTTTTTGTCGCGTAAATCGCAATCCGTAATTTTGAAACCCCTGTATTAAATTATACAGGGTGTCCCAGAAGTAATGGGACAAACTTTAAGGGGAGGTAGGGGTCATCACAAGGTATTCAGATTTACATAGCAACCCATGGTCGGAAACACTTTCCTGTTCAGTAGTGACGACACAAAACACATGAAAGAAAAGGACACGAACTGGGAGAGAAAACATGTTTATTATTCTTAGTGCTGCAAAAATACCGGGATAACACTGGAAAGGTCTGAGGAACTAGTTGTACGAATCGTTGCAGTTGCTGCGGAAGTTCAGAACATTCCTGGTGTTTTCTGTAGAACATTAGATCTTACATGCACTGGGGCCTGGGGTCGTAATTCCAAACACCTATTTTGATAATGATCGGTGTTTTTTATGTTCTTTTTTCTTACTTTTCTGCTGTACTAAGGATAATAAAGATATTTTCCCTTCTTATTCTTGTCCTGTCTTTCTGGCGTTTTATGTCATCACTACCACGCCAAGAAAACGTTTCCGACCATAATAGGTAAATCTCAATCCTTGTGATGACTTTTACCTCCACTTAAAGTTTGTCCCATTATTTCTGAGACACCCTCTACAACTTATATTTTACGGGACGGTTTCTGTTTTTAATAGTTTCAAAAACAATCAAACGGACAATTAATGTCTGTAGTCGGGAGATATTTTGCTATGTTTCTATGTTTCAGTACCTGTCACGATAGATTATATTGCGCTGTTTAAAACTGTAAAATTGCTTAATCTGACGTACATAGATTAATCAAATTTCAATTTAGTTTTTATGCTTCATTCGCTCAAGAAATTAAAACGCAATAAAAAGAGAATTGAATTTTGAAACTGTAAGATTATTTTGGGCATTACGTACATTTTAATTATGATCCTGGAGACTAAGTGAAAAAAATGTTTAAAACTATAATAATTAAATAAAACACTGTTGTTCAGAGAAAGTTCTTAACTCCAAAACTGTAAAAATACAAAACTTACAAAAAGTGCCTGCTGTTCTTTTCTCATATCCTTTTATTAATACAAGGAAACTTCCATTTAACGAAATCTCATCGTTGAGGTAAACATTTGAAAAAGGTGTATTTTAATTCGAACAGCATTTTTTTTTTTTTTTTTTTTTTTTTTTTTTTTTTTTTTTTTCCAGTGGAGGCATATGAGAAAAATTTAATTAAAATAATGGCTAAAAAACGCATAATAAAGAGAAGTAAATAAAAACTGAAGCATATAGCGAACTTTTCTTTTTGTCTTTTTCTTTACTATCCCAAATCATTTAATTAAAAAAATTCTGTAATACTTTTTACAGGTTTCTTATAAAAAATACACTTTTCAAAAAATGTCCGCACTTTTGTAAGTATCCAAAATTCTTCTGTAATGCTAGAGTAAACTTAGTATTAAGATGTCGTTTCTAATAATGTTTGCATATTTTGAAAACCATAAAACTCGTTATAAAAGATCCAAGAATTGAACCATCAGTTTCAATTTTGCATGTTTATCTTGAACTTATCTGCTTTCTCATTGACTAAATGTACCGGGAAGAAATAATTCGGCAAATGGCCACATATTTTTCAAAGAAACAAAACTGCATTCTTCTTAAATTGAAATCTTGTATATTAATAGAAACATTTGTGTGCATTTTTTGTAGAGTAAATCACTATGCATAATTTGCAAACCGCTGTATTGAATAATGCAATAAATATTATTAATGTTTTTTACAGGACGGTCTGTTATTTTAATAGTTTCAAAAACAATCAAACTGAAACTTAATGGAGATAAGTCGGGAGATATTTTGCGATGCTTCTGTGTTTCAGTACCTGTCACTCTTTTGTAAGTATCCGAAAAAATTATCTGTAACATTTTCGTGAAACTGGAATCTCATTCTTAATGTACGGAAGATTTTTAGCATTTCATCTTTTGAATGCAAAATTATTAACATTAAAACCGCCGGAAATTTTACCCAAGTGTTCTAAAGTTATTACACTGCACACTAGAATTTCTATTTACAGCTTTTGACGTGACAACGTCTTGTAAATTGGTTTGCCGGGAGACACTTCAAGAAACTGCGTTACGTTACGTTACGCTCCGCTCCCGATACGCGCTCACTTTTCTCTTAACTTTTTCCGGTCACTTGTGGGACCATTTTCTGAACGTGAATGTGAATTAGCTGCAAGGAAGGGGCGGTGCTTAATAGGAATTTTAGATAGTATCAAACTAAGACGAAATACGTTATGTATTAGTTATTAGTATAAAGTACAAAGAAAATAAGTGTAGTTTATTTCGTAATTCGGTGGTATATTATGGAAAACTAATGATATGTGATTAGTGAAAGCCATTTTACTTTAGTTATATTCTGCTCATTGAAAAATTCTTTAATATGCTGTTTACAAAATTCAACATTTGACATCAATAAACATGAAGTAAAATGTGTTTAACAAACACAGTGTATTGCAAGTTATTGTATGTATATTTGTATATAAATACGTATGTATGTGTAAAGGTAAAAATAAAATTTTGTTAATATGAAATTCAGTGCGAGATTCTTTGTATAAATTAATGTTTTAAATATAATTCTTTGTATAAATAAATGTTTTAAATTGTTACTATTATTTCATCCTTCTTCCTACTATACGAATGAATATTCACATTAAAATTATTTTACAACTCAAAGTCGTTGTCACGTAAAACTTTCGCCCGTATACCGACTTTACAGGCAACCAATTTTTTTTTAATTTTTTACCTTATTTATTTAAGTGATTTTAATGTGGTACATATTGAACATCTCTCATTCCAACCGAAGTATTTTATATTTGGTAGCGGTCAAAATTATCGCTAGGGCAGTTCTAGTGTTAAATAATAAAAAAAGATTTCATTTCATACAATCTTCTGAAAAAAAAATTGTAGATCCATTTTAACAGTAACGCTTCCATTTAAAAAGACGGTGGGCGTTATTTTTTTTTTTTTTTTTTTTTTTTAACATAGCAATATGAAATTTTGTGCATATGTACATTTCACCAAAAGCATATCGAACACCTTCAAAAAATTTCCAATCTTATTAAAATATTTTAATTTTTAAATAAATTAAACTTCTAAACGAAATTTTAAAATGCTCCTCTAATTTTTGAGATATTGTCTTGCTTTTGCATTTTTATCACTTAAAACTCTATTAAATAATCTATCTATATCTATAATTCATAAGATTTTTTCAATCTCTTGAATAGTTAAATTTTACAGATTTTTTTTCCTAAATTCGATATCGATTTTCATCAAAATTTTGCCTTTTGATAAGTAAAAAATCTAATTTGACTATCTTAATGAAGACGAATTTTAAAAAGCTTACACAATTTCTTTCTAAACAATAGCAAGATACTTCCTTTCAATCTCATAAATATTGATCAAAAGTTACGTCACAAGGAGCATTTACAAAATCTGAAAACGCTGAAAAATGAGCTTTGAGAAAAACAGATTTAAAGTGTATAAATACACTTACCTTTATAATTTACTTCTTAGAACCTTCATAAACATATATTTTAATAAGAACAAACTATTTTAGTACTATTATACCTCAGAGATAGACCTTTTTTGCGACGATTTTGCTCAAATAAAGGTCCAATGTCCCCTTAAAAATTGTACATTCACAAAAGTGAAATACACTTCGTTTTACAGAATGTATTTATGTTTTTTTCGTAATATGGAGATTAATTTACATGAGAATGGTGTTCAAAGTCAAGGTTCAGCAGAAATTTTTCTTAAGTAGAAAACTTCGTTAAACAGGGACTTCGTTAAAAGGACGTTAAACTGTATTTTATAAAACAAATTAATACTTTAAAACAATAATTCTTGATATTAGAAAAGTTTTGCAATCATTTAAAAGGTCAATGAACGCTAAACCCATAAAAAGGCAATTCACCTCTTGTAATTTAAGCAACCATAAATTACTTTTTCAGTAAATTTATTTGATGAATTATTTTTTTTTCCATATTCTGATACTTTTCCCATTTTTTTATTCTAACTTTTACACATATATTTCCTTTACTTCAAGGGAGCGAGGACTTTCTTTTAAAAACCATCAAAGCATGCCGCATAAAAAAAGTACTTCCTTTTTCAAAAAATTATTTCTGTGTATTTTTACAGAACAGTTGATAAATTGTTCCCTGTGGGATCATTTTTTTATTCTTATTCTTATGGAGCTAAATTTATTTTTACTCACTGAAACTACATTTCTTTAAAAAAAACTTGATTGTAAAAAAAGGAGGTGGAACTTTATTTTAAAAATAAACATTAATTTTCTGTTAAATGTAATATTTCATATGAGGAATTTGTTCAAAGGATATATGTACGGTTGTAGAAAAAAAATAAACACCTTCCACTTATTTTGCAAAAAAAATGTTTTAAAAGAAAGTTATTGGTACCAAATTATCGGAAATAAAGTCTACATTTAAATGATATATGTAAAATTAGTTTAGTTTTTAAAAAATTTATTTTAAAATGTGCCAATTTTGAAGGATGATGAAAACCTAATATGATGAGTAAAAATGTAATATCTTTCCCCGTGGCAGAAACATGGCGAAATTGTTGGAGAAAGGAACCTTTCCTTGCAGAAAATTTTCATCTTCGAGCTGTTAGACATAAATGGTAGAAATTAGCTTTTTTTTTTTTTTTTTTTTTTTTTTTTTTTTTTTTTTTTAATAATAATAATTATAATAAAGGTATAAGTAAATAGCAAAAATTTTAATAATAATAAAGTTAAATAGTTTTTATATTAATTTTTTTTATAGCAAAGTTCCATAAGAAGATTCGACATGAGTAATTTTTTAAGCAATTAAAAAAGTTCTCATTATTTAATGTAATTATGTTTTGAAAAGGTAATATATATTTTTGAAAAATTGCCTATAAAATAACTTGGTGAAAGGTTTACCATTTTTATTTATACCAAGAATAATAATGACTTTATTCTCAACATCTAGCAAAAATAAAAATTATATAAGCATATATATAAATATTCAATTATATTTCAATTACTTTAAAAGAAAAATAGATTAACTTTCTCATTTAAAAATATCTTCTTATACATAAATAAATATTAATTCTAAATACTTCTTTATGACAACCTTTCTTGATTTTCATGGCCCTGAAAATATGTTTAAAATATGAAATTTGTTATTTACCATAAAAAACGGATGATACTACGGAGGAAATAGAGACGCAATATAATTCAACGTTTCTTAACGGAAAAATTTCTGAAATTTACAAGAACTTTTGAGTTAAAAGACAGTGAATTGTACTGGCGATTCGATTACCAGTACAATTTCTGCAAATCGTTTTTTTTTTTTTTTTTTTTTTTTTTTTTTTTTTTTTTTATCTTAGTGCAACTATGACTTAAAAAGAAGAATTCTGTTTTTTAAAAAATCTGGAAAAAGATTCCGAAAGCGAAGACAGGCAACGGACATCCCATGGCTTCTTTATGGTACTACCATTGTCTAAATAAAAGTCTTCAGAATCGGATATTTTTTTCTTATACCTTATCAATAACAATTCAATTCCCTTAGAAACTGATTTTTAAAGAATAGTAAAGCACATTCAGGAATTTAGCTAGATTCTTGTTTCCCAAATTTCATTAAATCCGAGCCCGTCTTTCGATAGAAAGCGAGTCCGAACCTGTTACGGGCTCATGCACGTGCTACTGCTGTGCCCATCTGCTGTACATGTGCGTGCTCTGTTGTGCATGCTGTTCTCATCTCTTCTCTAATATGTGTGGGTGTGTGAATCTATTTGAAATTATCCAGTATAGCTTCAAAGTGGTATTTCTCAATTTAAATCACATTTATTTAGCTAGTATGTTATAGACCACTGTCATAAGAGCTTTATAGATTTAATAGATATCAAAAAGCGTATAGTATTCAATATTTTAAAATGCTATACTATACTGTACTATTAAATATTATGGAATTTAATATTTTTATAACTATTTCATAAACTATCTTTTTGAGAAAATCATTAAGGAAATGTATCAGAGTATAAATGATAAATATTGCAGAGATTTAATTATGGGCATTAGTAGTGCAGAGATAATATCTCGTTTCAAATTTAGAGGTCTACCCTTCGAATCCATCCGATTCCACATTGCAAAAACACCGCCATTCTTCCCTCTTTAAATGTGTAGGCACGTACATTGGCGTTTGGAAATTTGTGTGGAGGCCTTCCTGTTTTTTATTATTTACTATGGCTCGGTTGGTTTATTGACAGTACAGCAAAACACTAAATGCAAAGATGAAGTACAAGGTTATTTAAATGCCGTACTCGATGCATACAGATGTATATTCTGAATTAAAGAAGAGTCGTATAATTTGTTTTTATTTACACTGGCAAAAATTATCAATATGCACACATATCCCATTTTCAGTCAACTGGACGATACCAAAATTCATTACACATCCGATGCAGCATGTTTTGCCTCTGATTTCTCCGCAAATGTGTTACTTTTGTTTAGGACAAGCGAAGTTGTTGCTAGAGCTGATATTTTTAAAAAAAACGGACCAATTCCTGGCCCTGGGCACATTAGGCCCTTGTAACGCCGATCCAAGCGATACTTCTATGCCACTCTTCATAAAAGTCCACTCCAAGCTACATGTCCGTGCCATCCTTCACAGACAGTCGTGTCGTCGCAAAGTCGATTGCAAAAATTCTCACCACCCAACACTCAAAGCACCAAGCGTTCCCTTCGCTTGGTGACACCCCCCCCCCATGGTCACCCAGACTACCTGCAGGAGCCAAATACCTAAAAAAGCGTCGAGCCCATGAGCCTGAAGCTGTGGTCCCCAAGAGGAAGTTTCTATGCAAAAGAACCTCAAGATGAACCCCTGTAATAAGGAAAGATGTTTATGAAGATCTACCGGAAAAGTAAAACGCTTCTAGTGGAACCCCCGAAAGAATGAGAAAAAATTCCTAACTCACTCCATAGTCACAGCCTCGCTCAGGGGTTTTTCACCCCCACTCGTGAATCGTACCGACTTACGACCCCTCTGCAGGGACACTTGCTGCGTACCCAGAGCTCAGATTAGAAATCTGTAGAGGAACCCAGGGAGACCAGGAAAAACTCATTTGTCGTCAAAGACACCGCCTCGCTTAGATTTTTCCGCCCGATCTCACTCTTCACCCGTGGAGACCTTCCAAGAAATCAGACTAAGGCTGCGAGCAAACAGCACTAGTTTTTATTACACTAAAAGAGCAATCAATCAATCTTTGTTTTCGAACGGAACAAGGGAGAAACCTCTTTAAATGATTTTTGAGGGACTGACCCTACCAAATTGACAAAGCAGTGGCGTAGCCAGAAGTCGGCTCTGGGGGGGGATAGAGTTTCTTATAGATAACAAAGTCGCCATCTTTATATATATATATATATATAAATTAGTTAACGAGTTATAAGCGATTTTGATCGTATGGCAGCCATCTTTTCTTTTTGTCACTACCACGTCGTAAATTCGTTTCAAATCATCCACTGTGAGAATCGTCTTCTGAAAGATCTTTTCAAAGAATGAAGAACATTTCTCAGTTACTTGTCATCATGTCAATCATGATGTCTACTTGCCTGAATCTAGGAAAAAACGTGACCGGAAAAAAGTGACACGGAAAAAAGTTACCGGAAAAAAGGGACAAGGAAAAAATGTTACCGGAAAAAAGTGACAAGGAATTGATTTTGGGGATTTATTATTAATTTGGGAGATTTATTGGTTAAATATGAAAGGGGGGCTCAGGGGAAGGCTCTTAATTTTGGTATATGGGTTTTTAGCTCACAGGCTATCATAGCCTGAGAGCTTATGTGCAAGCCCGTTCTGTATGTACGTTTGTACGCAACGCGATAACTCATAATAAAAATATCGGATCCACTTGAAATTTTGAATATAGGTATATCCTGACAAGGAGCTTCCCTGATTAGTTTTTGGAGTTCATTCGATATGTATAAGAGGGGGAACGAGGGGCTCATGCCCCTTCCCTTAATATAAATAAGTGGGTTTTTCATGCAGAATTAAGTTTTCGTTCAAAATTTAGATATAGGATCATTTTGATGAGGCGATTTCGTGACTGTTATTAGGTGTTCATTGAATAAGTATAAACAGGGGGAAACGGGGGTTCTAATGCCCCTACCCTTAATTGATATAAAGGGGTTTTTCAAGCAGAATTGTCAGATTTCGTTCGAATCTCTGAATAGTTTTGGAAGTTTAATGGTTAAGTATAGAAGAGGGGGATAGCTCCTCTTAAATTATATAAATGCTAAATGGGTTTTTATTAAGAATTATCCGATTTGCTCTGAATTTTGGATATAGATTTTTTATATGATAAAGCATGTTCTTGATAGTTTAGGAGGTTCAATGATTAAGTATAAAAAGGGGGAAAGGGGAGAGCTGTTTCCCTTTCTTAATTTCTTTTTCGAACGTAATTAACCCTTGAAAATATAAGGCTGTAATGTACAATTAGTATGCGTAGCCTATGAGCTCAATGTCATCAATTTAACTGGGCAATATTCTTTTTATTCATACTGAATTAACTGTTTTGGTTCAATTTTTGGATATACGTTCATACTGAAAAGACGCTTGCCTGATTAGTTTTGGGAAAGGACGATTACCCCTCCCCCCCTCCGATCTAAATAAGATGAATAGGTTTTTAAGCAGAATTATCCAATGTGTGTCAAATTTTGGACATAGGTTCTTTTTGATAAGGCTTATATATAGTATAGTGGTGTCGCGACCTGAGTTTCTCTTTACTCAGTTTCTCTTTACTGTTCTTTTTTGTACATTACCAGCACATGTCTCTCTTCCAACTACCTTCCTTCCCTCTCAATGCTCAATAATCCCAGTGCCCCCTTCAGCTCATTGCCACTAGACCAGTGCAATCATTTTCTGGGCATGTCCCTTTAGGTCAATAGCACCCATTCTTCTCAGCTTTTGAATGAAGATACTTTCACCCCTGTATACCTTTCACAATAAGACTTTGCTATCTGTTACTTTTTATGCACAATTATCCAATGTATTTCAAATTTTGGCTATAGGTTCTTTCTCAGAAAGTGAATCCTTGAATAGTTTCAAGGGTTTGTTTATATATCATCAATAGCTGTTTGCATTTAAAACTGTGTTTTATGTTTCTGCATAGCATTTTTCAGTATTCAATAAATATCCTAACAGAGAAAAAAATATCCTTTTTTTCTTAAAATCTTTTTTTTTAATTTAAATTTGTTTTTTAATTTTTTTTAAGCGTTCAAACCTGAAGACCTATCAAGAATTACAGGTTTTTAAACAATTAACTTTCTAATTGTTAGCATAAGGTAGTAATAAAAAAAATATTTTTCTTACTACAAATTAATGAATTCACTTGTTCATTCGTTCGTAATTTACAGCATAGTTTGTGCATTAAAATTTTCTAACATATATTTTTAAAATGTTTTATATTGTATTTTGTGATGTGTAATATGGGACATTAAATAGTAAAAACCCAGTTTTAAATGATAAATATTAGGCGTGAATTAAAATGACAATTACAACAAATGATTTAGGATATTACTTTTTTCGCAAATAAAAAAAATAAATAAATAAACTAGTTTTAAATTCAAATTGAAAGGAAATTAATTATTATAAGAAAAAAGGTAAAATGTGTTATAATGTTTTCTGACTTAATTGTTTTCAATCATTAAATTAAAAAATAAAGAAAAGTTGTTTTTATTTGTTATTGCGGTCAGTTGCCGTCAGTTCGCTTTTTTATGTTGGGTTTTTTATGTTGTTTTACTTGGGTATTTTTCCGGCAAACCTTTACCGGGAAATTCCCTGATCGACAAATTTCCTAACAGACTAGCCGCTCGTGATATCTACCGGATATCCCCTCCGTCGAATGGGGAAAGCAAGCTTCTTTCCCCGAAAGGGTTCCTTGAATGGACTGCTGCATCCCTTCCTATTTTAACTATATTCATTAGCTTATACGCCTTATCATAATGAACTTGCATCCAAAATTTGAAGCAAATTGGATAATTCTGCGTAAAAAGCCATTTATATAATTTAAGGGGGGGTTATCCCCAGTTCGCCCCTCTATATTTAGCCATTAAGCCCTTATAACTATTTAGGGATCCACTTTGTGAGAAAGAATCTATATCGAAAATTTGAAATACATCGAATAATTATGCATAAAAAACAATTTATGTAATTTAAGGGGGGATAATCATCCGTTTCCCTATTTATACTTAGCAAAAGACTCTCATAACTAATCAGAGATACGCCATATCATAAAGAACGCACATCCGAAATTTGAAGCAAATAGGATAATTCTGCATAAAAAGTTATTTATTTAATTTAAGGGGGGATCCTCAGTTTTTGCCTTTATACTTAGCCATTAAACACTTAAAACTACTCAGGAACTCACCTTATCAGAAAGAACCTATATTTAAAATTTGAAATACATCGGATAATTTTGCATAAAAACCGATTTATATAATTTGAGGGAGAGATAATTGCCTACCCCCTTTATAATAAGCAAAAGAACCTCATAACTAATCAAAGATACGTTTTATCATGATGAACCTATGTCCAAAATTCGAAGCAAATCGGATAATTCTACGTAAAAAACTATTTATTAAATTTAAGAGAGATTAACCCTCGCCCCCCCCCCCTCTTCTTTATACTTAGCCATTAAACTCTTAAAACTATTCAGGAATTCACCTTATCAGAAAGAACCCAAATTTAAAATTTAAAATACATCTGATAATTTTGCATAAAAACCGATTTATCTAATTTGAGTAGCAGGTAATTGCCCATCCCTCCTGTATAATAAGCAAAAGAACCCCATAACTAATCAGAGATACGTTTTATCCTAATGAACCTATGTCCAAAATGAATGTCCAAACCTATGACGAAGCAAATCGGATAATTCTGCGTAAAAAGTCATTTATTTAATTTAAGAGGGATTATCCCCCGTCCCCCCCATCCCTTTATACTTAGCCATTAAGCTCTTAAAATTATTCAGAAATTCACCTTATCAGAAAGAATTAAAATTTGAAATACATCGGATAATTCTGCATAAAAACCGATTGATCTAATTTTAGTGTTGGGGATGGGGGGATGTAATTGCCCATCCACCCTTTATAATAAGCAAAAGAACCCGATAACTAATCAGATATATTTATTTATTTATTTTATTGAAATGCACACTACAGAATAACCCATTTACAGTGTTGCAAGAACATCAAGAGACATAAGACTACAGAAATATATACACATATATATAAAACACAAATAATTACAATAATATAATTACATGTAATAAAACATGAATAAAACAAAAATTAAGAGATTAAAAGTTCAGAACATTTATCTTTGAAGACATGAAATGACATATCAAAAATATCAAGATGCACAGAGAGTTCATTAAATATTTTGTAAAATTTATACAAAGAGAAATTACTAATGTAATTATATTTGAGAAATGGTGAGGGAAAGAATTGGTTGAACCTGAGGGATCTATTTGGTACATTGAACTTAATAGAATTAAGAATTTCACTACAGTCAATCATGTTATTTATAATCTTGTAAAAAAATAAAACACAAAAAAAGATCCCGTCTAGATTTTAAACTTGGAATGCCAAAAATGTGGCGCAAATAGGAAAAAGAAACATCATAGGAAAAAGTAAGATCACTTTTGAACAATAAGTAACGAGTGAATTTAGACTGCACCTGCTCAAGAATTTTAATTTTATTAAAATAATAAGGATCCCAAATGAGACTGCAATATTCAAGCTTAGGACGTATCAGAGCAAAATATAAAACGTTTAATGCATGTTGATTGATAAAATCTTTAGTTTTACGCTTTAAAAACCCTAGTTTTTTATATGCCTTAGAAACCATGTTATTAATATGAAGTGAAAAATCAAGTTTAGAATCAAAAGTAATACCCAAGTCTACAACAGTACTAGGACGAAATAAGGCAAGATTATTAATTTCATAAGAGTAAATTAAAGTACCAGTTCTACGTGAATATCTTAAAACACTACATTTTTAATATTAAGGAATAATTTATTATAAATGCACCAATTATATAAGCTATTTAGATCCTTCTGCAAAAGTGCAGCATCAATAACAGAACGTATTTGTTTATATAATTTTAAATCATCTGCAAATAAAAGATAATAAGAAAATTTCAAAATGGAGCACAGATCATTTATAAATAAAATAAAAAGCAATGGCCCTAAATTAGAGCCTTGTGGTACACCAGATGTATTGGTAAATTTATGAGACATAGCACCATTGAAAAATACGTAAAGCATTCTATTATTTAAGTAAGAAAAAAGCCAGTCAATAAGATTAATATGAAAACCCATACCTATCAACTTATTCAAAAGGATACCAAAATCAATAGAGTCAAAAGCCTTAGAAAAGTCAGTATAAATAACATCAAGCTGATAACCCTGTTCAAATGATGACATAATGTCATTAGTTAAGCAAAATAAATTGGTAAGAGTGGACCGTTTTGGAATAAAACCATGTTGAGCTGACGAAATAAAATGTTTTACCTGTTGAAAATTTTTATTATGGATTATAATTTCAAATATTTTAGAAAAAGGACTCAAGATTGCTATGGGACGATAATTTTTACAATCATTAGGATCACCTTTTTTAAAAACTGGAATAATTTTAGTTTGCTTCCAAACATCAGGAAAAACGTTATTTTTTAAAGAAAGATTAAATAGAATAAGAAGGGGATAAATCAAGGCATCAGCACAACCTTTAACAATAAACGAAGGGACATTATCCACACCAACTGTCAAAGTCGATTTTAACTTGTTAATCGCCAAAACCACATCCATATATGTAACCCTGTCAATTTTAATAATGTCACCAAAACAGTTGTCGAGTTTACCAGTATTTTTATCATAATTTGTGCTAGGATTGTAAACGGAACTAAAATAAGATGCAAAAGCATTCGCAATATTATCATCACCATCATAACAATTGTTGTTGTAGAATACACTGTTTGGCAATGTGTTATGACTTTTAAAGTACGACCAAAACTTCTTAGGATTAGAAATCAGATCATTTTCGGTACTCTGCAAATCAGAAGCATAATCATTCCTGATACTGAGTTTAACAGAACCCCTTAAACACGAGAATTCTTCAAAGAAAAGTGGATTCCCACTGCGTAACGCCATCCTACGAACTTTACTTTTATGTTTAATGAGTTTAATAGTTTCATTGGAGTACCATAAGGGGAATTCATTATTAAAAGTCTTTACAGGAATAGTTTGGTTAAAAACATCATTTAAATAACTATAAAATTCACTAACTGCTAAATTAACATTGTCATAAGTATTCAGAAAATTCCAGTCAATTTCAGAAATCAAATACCACATAGTTAAAAAATCAAACCTTTTGCTAAATTAACATTGTCATAAGTATTCAGAAAATTCCAGTCAATTTCAGAAATCAAATACCACATAGTTAAAAAATCAAACCTTTTAAAATCATATTTCACAGATTTGGCATTGTGATTACTGGCACGTATGGGAATAAGATTAATAACAATAGACAAAGCTGGGTGATATTTGTCCTCAGATACTAAAGGCTGACCACTGCGTTTAACTTTAACATTTCAAACATCAATATCAGATAAAATCAGATTTAAATATTTGTTATTACAGTTAGGTACAGTATTTAGTTGGTTTAAATTATAGAATTGAACAAAGTTAAACAATTCTCTTATAGTAGGATCTAGAATATTATCCTTACACAATTCACCAATAATAGACAGATTAAAATCACCACAAACAAAAATATTTATATAAAAAGTAAGCTTTACAAACACGTCAAAAAACTTTATATAGGTATCAATATTGCTATTAGGGAGAAAATAAATTAAACATAATAGCAGTTTACCTCGATATTTCAAATTCAGGGAAACCCAAAGACATTCGAGTTCCAAATCAGGAACATCAATCTGAAAGGCTGTGAAACATTTATTAATTGCAATGGCCACGCCACCACCACGCTGTAAAGAACTGGTTATATTATTACGATCTTTACGAAAAACAAAATACCTGTTATCAAATAAATCAGAGGAATGAATATCATTACACAACCAAGTTTCAGTTAATAAAATAATATCAAAGTTTTCAGAAGCAATTGAAGAGTATATATCAGGAATTTTAGTCCGCAAGCCACGAACATTCTGATAAAACATGGACAGTCATTTCACAGTCTCATTATTTTGTTTCAAGGAATCGACAGCATCGCCAGAGTCCATACTATGATCCAATAATATTTGTTCTTTTTTAAGTCTACCAAAAAACTCAGAAATAAGACACCCCTCAGGCCAAACAGATGCATCCATTAAACAGTTGAAATCAGCCTCATTGACCTCTACATGGAAAGAAGAATAAGTCTGGAATTTAGTTCTGAGCCTGCGGCATCGCACATAATTTAATTTTAGAGGGCTTAAAAAATCAGTAACATCATTCACAGATGTATCTGGACTTAATCTGGATATAAAAATTGCCCTGTTACTTGGCAATGTATTTACAATCTTTAAGTTTGCATTTTTCATAATTCCATTGACAACCAATTTATGTTTTTTAGCCAAGGTGATATTTCCATCAAGCCCCTCTCCAGACGATAAAAATGGGACAGACTGAGAAACTGAAGCGTAAGTTTTTTGCGCAGTGATATTACACTTATTAGGATAACTGCTCATATATTGTTCAGGAGACGGAATTACACGACTGGCACCAGATCGATCAGTTAATTTTCCTTCTGAAATCTTGTCAACTGCTGGGCAAAGACGTTCAGAAAAACTTTCAACTTGTTTAGTAATATCCATCCGAAATGCAGCAAATTCAGTTTTCAAATCATTGATCATAGCTTCCATACTACGAGTAAAAGTCGATTCACTCACCTTAGGCTCAATAGATGGCAGCACATCATCAGGTTGCTTCACAGGAATATCATTTATCTCGCAAGCTTTCCGGCCAACAGATGTACTACTAAAATTACCAATACTAGAAAAATTATTTAGAATTAATGATTTTAACTCACTAAAAGCATTCTTAGCATCCAGACGCACCGTCGAGTTCATGTTACACTTAGAATTAATGGCCATTTCAACTTTTTCATAGCATAATTCAAGAGCTTCAAAAAACGCGTCTTTGCTTGGATCCGCCATTTTGTCCCATCCCATATGTCTTATCATAATGAACCTATGTCCGAAATTCCAAGCAAATCGGAAAACTCTGCGTAAAAAACTATTAATTTAATATGAGAGATTACCCCTTCCACCTTTTTTCTTAACCATTAAACTCCCAAAACTCTTCAGGCATTATATACAATAGATTATCCTTATCAGAAAAAACCTAATCTAAAAAATGACACACGTTGGATAATTCTGCATAAAAACCCGTTTATCTAATTTAGGACAGATGAGGTGTGCGTGTGTGTGTGTGTGTGTGTGGAGGGGGGGTAATCATGTGTCCAAAAATTAAACCAAAACAGTTAATTCAGCATGAAAAAACCCATTTACCTAAATTAAGAGCCTCCCCCCCGACCTCCCCCCCTTTCATACTTAATCAATAAATCCCCCAAATCAATTCTTTGTCCCTTTTTTCCGCTTTTGTAGTTTACGTCTCTTTTTTTTCCGATAATTGTTTTTTCGGTCACATTTTTTTCGTTTACCCACTTCCTATTTCAGGCGTTTTTGAAATAAGAATTAATGTTATTTAAAAAAATTGTCTGAAAGTAGTCCCTTTGAAGTAGTAGTAAGTAGAAAGTAGTTAGAAATTTGGCGCCCCCTAAATCTCTGCGCCTGGGGCGACCGCCGTCTTCGCCCCCCCCCCACCCCCGCCTTTCGCACATCGTTGTTAATATCTTTCCAGAAACATAAATATAAACAAATTACATACTTGCAAACATACCTGGATTTTAAGAATGCTTGAAGGAATTCGAAAGATTAAAAAAAATGATCTCTTATATTTATCTTTTTCATAATTTTCTTCTCTGAAGAGGATTTAATATCAGTCTTAGCGAAACGCACAATAAAGGAAACAGCCTTAGCACTACAGCAACTAACAACCGAATGTTTGTGGAATTAAATCCACCCTTCTTCAAATCGGTGATACGAACATGCGTTTTTGTGTTTTTCCTGGAATTTGAGAGTCCAGTCCCGTTTCCAAAAAAAAAAAGATCAAGAAACAGATGTAACTAATTAAGACCCCCCCACCCAATGGTCCAGTATTGAAAAACCGGAGACGGCATTGACAGTGACAGGAAATGACCATTCCTTTTAGCCTTAGGCTGATTTCCAGTAGTACAAGTGAACGACGTCTTCATTCCAAACGAGTGACTGGTTTTCGTTAAAAGCTGATATCTTAGTATGTACTTTCCCCATTTTTAAAAGAAAATATATTACTGTCGCTTAAACGAGTCAAACATTAAATAAAATTTGATTCAAAAAAGCGGCGGATTTCGAGAAAAAAACCAAAAAAAAATTCTAACTTTAGTTTTGTTTTAAATGATTCGGTTCGTAAAAATGGAAATTTCTGTACTTTTGCCATGAGTCTGGGGGGAGGGGTTAACCCCCAAAACCCCCCCTCGCTGCGCCACTGGACAAAGGAAGGGGAACTTTTATCTACACCATCTTCAGTCGTAAAGCAGTCAACTGATTTCGCTTTAGATTCCTCTCTTGAAGTTCAGATTCAGTGCACTGAAAAAGCACTTTTAGATCAAAGCGCCGAAACGAAAGATCAAAGATAGCGCAAGAAGTTAGTGCTATGCGCGTGGACCTTAAATGCCTTTAGTGTCCCCAGGTGGTCGCAGAAAACTCCACCTAGACAGAATATACTGCAGCTTGCTAGTATGTCAGAGGGTCCTGAGCCCCGCACCGTCTCTCCCTTCTTTCAGAGAGTCAAAAGCACGAGGTCAAACAGGAACCCGCTACCCAGTACCTTATCTCAAGACTCCCGTCGTTTCTGAACAGGAGTGCTCTTTCCCCGTGCAATGGAGGCCGCTACTAGAATATAAAGGTACCTCTTGCCATATCTGGAGGACATGGAAATTCACTCCATAATAGCGGGACCCTTTTCACATAACTTTTTCCCCAACACAAAGTTACAGTGAGCAAAAAGTTGCGTGACCTAGATATAGGGGAGAATCTGCTCGCTATTTTTGCTTACCGAACGTTTCCCGCATTGCATGGAAAATGTTGGTCATTCATTCAGCGCTGATCAACTGACCAATAGGAGAGGAGCGAGAAATTAACTAACCCCGCTAGAAGTTTGAAAAATCTGTTTACCGAACACGCAGCAAAATGAACGATCGTGTTTTGTAAAATGCTTGCCGAAAAATCTTTCTCCGTGTGATACAGCTCTAAGAAAGCCGCGATTTCAGGGATTACTAGCTTGAAAATTAGATAAAGACATTGCCAGGTACACATTGCTACTTCATCACTGGGCTCAGTAAATTCCAGTTGTACACAGACACACAAGACCAGGATCGGACCAAGAGTTTGCCTGATTCGATGCGCCTCCGTCTCGGCTCTCTGCTGGGTCGGGTCCTGGTGCAGACCTGCCGGTCGAATCCTTCTCTGGAAAAATGGGCCGCGCCAGGCAATCAGCACCATACTGGTCTCCTCCCGCGACTTCCTTCTGGTCGACGGGAGCATCTTCACTCATCCCCCACTTAAGGTTCGGGGCACAACAGCCCATCTGCAGTAAACACTGTGGGATGAGGAACCCAGCGAAGGAAGCACGCCAGACGCTGTCCAAAATCTCTCTCGACGATAATGTGACGAGATGATGTTCCCGGCGAGATGCTGCATGTCGATCCCGCGATTCCCGTCGACATCAGAGAGTCCTTGCGTCTTGCTCTTCAGTGCCCGTATTTTCCTCTCAGGTTACCTCTCAATCAGTTAGTGGGTGAAGTCCTATAAGGAAAGGGCAGCTGACGTCACTGTGGTCCAAATCCTGTGGATCGGCGAGAAAAACCTGTCCGTTCTTTAGCGACTGATACTGTACGGATGAACTCCGGGAATTTGATTGGTCTAAGTTTGCCAATGCATATGTGAATATGATATGAATAGGCTACGCCGTCAAGATGATTCCTACAATGATCGCTAGAACAAAAATGTAATGGTAGATTGATTTACAGAAGTGTTTGTTTGTAAACATGCCTTTTCCTTGGCTAGATTTTGCGCAGAGTCACAGACCAACCTGAACGCTGGCTCTGAGATCAGTCTAGGTACGTTGTACTCCATCTTGCCTCAAAATCCGAGGTACTGGCGGTGCCAACCAAGAATGCCCTCCAAAGAGGACGACGACTCCACAACGTAACGGACGTTACATGTTGCTGCCGAACTCGCGATGAGTCACTCATGGATGTGGTTTATCCTTCCGGACCCATTGCTTTCGTGTACAACGAACTCAGCCGGTCTCCCGGTCTCCTCCCCCACCAAAGGGATCTGTTCAGGACCACCTAGAGGGACAGCTATTACTAGAGTTGGTATATAAATTATTTTTGATCTCACAAAATATCAGGATTTTACTTAACTCACGAATGAAAGTTATTGTGCTTTTAGATACTAAAAGAGATTATTACATAGATTCTGTTCCAATTAATTAAAAAATAATAATTTCTGTGTAATGCCATCTCACACTTTCAAGCAACCAATAAACTGTTAAGTTGTGCGCGTTTAAAAAAATAAGAAATTATAACGTAAGTAATACTGAATTAAAATAAAATTGTTTTTGTGTTCTGCTACTATACTTCCTCAAATATACAATCAACCTTTGTGCTTTAGACATTTTCTATTGGTTCTTTGATAAATAAATGATATTTGAAGGTATAATATTAGCAAGTATACATTTTTAGATATTTTTAAAATAAAAACAGGCATCCTTATATTTTATATACAATTTTATCTGTCAACAGATTTTCAAAAATATTCTTGAACGTGTTATGAAAATATCACGTTCAAGAGCGTGATAAGTCCGGAGCTTAAGTCCAAGAGCTATTGTAAAATTTAAATGAAGGTGTAACAAAAATTTGGTCTATACTTTTTATAACAAAGCTTTGACTGCTGTCTTATAGAAGTATCGAATATCCTGTCGCTAATAAATACTTCGATAAAAATAATATTTCATCCCATTAATATGCACTTTACACGATGTTTTAAATTAAAATTACGAGAAAGGTCAAAGAAACATTTGCTTAAAATGAAATTTCTCTTTTTAATTTGAGCATTACCAAACTTATTTATTCTAACTTTTTTCTTGGTTTTATTATTATTTGTTTTTCACATTCTAATATACATATATATTTTTTATGTGTAGTTATTTTTTCGTGACTTAAAATGATATTCATCTTTCTCCATTTAAGAAAGTATATTTTTTTTTTCAGAGTGTTTTTTAAAAGATCTCATAAAGAAATTACTTCTTTATCTCAGATAAGGACAATTTTTTTAGATGTACATTTAGTTTTTATGAATTAACTTTCGACGAAACGAGATGTTTATTTTAAAAATCTCTAAAGTATAGAGTTTTTAAATGCGCTCAAAGTACTGATAAATGAAGTCTCTGTAGGAACATTTTTTATTTTCCCTTAATGTAGTTAATTTTTTTTTCTACCGAACATGCATCAGTTAAAGAACTGTGTTGATAAATGGAGAAAAGGAAATTTAACGTAAAAAATGAAGAACATGGATTAGCAGTTAAGTGTGGATATTTTATCTCATGAATTTATTCAAAGTGTATAATTTTCATCATTTATTACGATTAGAATGACTGAACATTATTAAAGCCCTTAAAGAGCGGTGCGATGTATTTTATATGCCTTAATTTTAATCAAGATTGGTCCCTGATTTTTTAAAAATAAAATTTTACTTTTATAATTTGGAGTGGGAAAAGGAGGGGAGGAGGGTATTGATGTTATGTATGACGGCCGATATTATCTGCATGAGAAATATAGGCACTAGGAAGAAGCGCCATCCGTGGGGGGTTTTTTCTAAGGGAACCTAACCCGTATTTACTCAAGCAAAATCAAAAGTGAGAAGGAAATTACAGAAATCGCCAAACGGTTAGGCAGACGGGCGCGATTGGGTTCGAACCCAGCATCTCCCGTTTACCAGCTTTGAGAGCAGAACCTTACAGCCACTGGTGGGGCCAAGAGAGGGGGAGTTTCGAATCCTAATAAGGTAAGCTGGAGCAACTGGACCCACGAGGTAAGGGGGCATAGGCTATTTTATATGTAAAAAAAGTAGATGAGTTTAAAGTTTTAGCTATCGTGAGCATTTCAGCCCCATCTCTATTTTTTATAACAACGTGTGTTAATTCAATCATAGCTTTGCTTTTTCTGTGACAAGTTGCAGAAAATTTAGACTTATTTTTTTAAAAAAACAACGTAAATTTGACTGAACTGTTTTGGCTTTTTATTAAAATACGTAAGTATTTTATCTGCAGTCACTTTTTTTAAACTAGGCATATAAATATATTATTATTATTAGGTATCTATATATTTTTATTTCATGTTTCAAATGTGAGGCCCGTGTTCCAGTTACCCCACAATTTTTTTAAGAGTGGGCTAATTGAGACATGGATCGGGGTAATTGGACCATTTAGGATCTAATTATCCAACAGTTATAAATACATTTTTGGAGTTTCTCTTACTACGATAAATTAATTTTTGCACTGTTTTTTGATGATATTAAAGGAATTTATATAATATATTATTAAAATTACATAAGAAAAATTTAACCCATTAGTGCCTAGCGTCCCATTTTTGGGACAGTTTTAAAAAATTCAAGTAAGCGCATTTCACACCAGTAAAAAAGGAGTATAAATAAATACTTTCTTTCTCGAGACAAAGTCCTCGATAAATTAAGATAAAAATTATTCTTGCTTTAAAAGTGGTGGGGAAATGCAGGATTTAAGTTTTAACGAAGAAAATAATTCAGGCACTAATGGGTTAAGAAAAGCATGTCAGCGGGTATTAAACCAAATTTCTTAAATGAGATATCTAAACCTCGAAATTTTACTATAGTGATGAAGAGGGGTAAATAAGACAAAGTGACATTATTTGAAAACTATCGAAACAAATAAAAAATAGTTCTGTCTGATATAAGAATATGGTTACGTTCGCCACAGGGAAATTGACGGACCTTAGTTTGGTTGATTGATTGATTGATTTTTGACGTCCGATTATCTGCGCTAGGGATATAGGACCAGGGGGGAATGCCCTTCGTGGGGGTCTTTCTAAGGGAACCAAACCCGTATTTACGCAAGGTTCGAAGAAAACCACGAAAACTCCGAACGGTTAGGCCGACAGCCGCGATTGGGTTCGAGCCCAGCACCTGCCGTCTACCAGTTGAGAGGTCCGAACCTCTCGGCCACTGGTGGGGCCGACCTTAGTTTGGAACATGTCTTTTTCAATTGTTTTATTTTAATTCTGATTCAGAAAATTTGGAAAAAAAACATATTTAATTTTGAAAACGTTATTTTTTATTAATCACACCATTTTTTTTAAATGTTTAACTTAAATATTTTTAATTTTAATTTAAATTAATATTTTTAAGAAAGCGGAATTAAAATTAAAACTTATACATTTCTGTTTATTTAAATGAAAAACAGATGAAATTCTACAAATAATATTTTGAGTTATAACAATTTTAAGCTACCCCACTTTTTTAATAAATTTTAAATTATTATTATTATTTTAATTATGAGAAGTTTAATCATGTGATTTTTTTTTTTACAAAAATTATGTTTTAAAATCAGAAAAAAAATGTCAAATCTTTTACTGAATAAATGTATGTATATATATATTTTTTAATATCTCCCTAACCCCCCTAAAATTGTTTTTGACAACACATTTGGCGGTGTCGAGGTCAAAAATGCTAAATACTCTTCATTTCAGAAACAAAAGCTGGTAATTTTGTTCTTTCTTCCTTCGGAGGTATCAAAGCGTATCAAATGAATTTCGAATCATCACCTTAAAATCCTTGACAAGTATTTTCACCTCAAATTTAATGTTTAGAAAAGGCGTAAAACATTTTACGCTTGTCAAGAGCGTAGGTCGAAAAAGTTTTTTCTGACAGGAAGAGAAAAGGGGTGGAGAATTGCAATTTTACGCTTACTTCTATAGCTTTAGATTACCAGGCATCATCATATATGACGACCTCAGAAGCCAAGGGGTACAAGTGGCAATAATTCGATTTGAAGTAGATTGGGCTCAAACATAATGGACATTAAATTTGAATATCAATAATAATTGACTGAATGGAAATAGGAAACTGTCGCTGGTTTCATTGTGGTTTTTAAACTCTTATTTATATTATGAAGACCAAACGTATCTGTGCGTAACGCATACGTCATTTTGCAAATGGCAACACTTTCCCCTGCAATTTCGGTTTTGCAATTGCCGCTACTGCAATTTTATATACTTCTAAACATCGCACATTTTCAATTTTTACATTATCGTATAGAGAAAAAAAATGTACTTTTAAATGCAATTTGTTTGAAAGCTGTATCTCAATTTATTTTTCACATATTATTTTATTTTGTAGTTTTTAGTAAGAATTTTGTAATTGTGGCAACAAAAACACGCTATTTTCTCTTAAAATTGATGAAAAATGAAATGTGTGCATGTAAATTTTGAGAAAAATGGAAATTATGACGGGTTTATATATCACATAAAATTCTAAGATCGTGTCAATTTGATTTTTTTTATATGTACGCATTTATATCAAACATAAGAGCCTCAAGTGATAACTTCATCTTAACAACTGCTCTTTATTATATTTTATTCTATTATATTTTTACATATGCGATTAAAGTTTAATTTTAATAATTTGGACAATTGAATTTCATAGAAATAGTATTTTTTTCTTAACTTTAGCTTTAAATAATATTTGTTTGAGAGTTAGACTGACCATTATAAGATGCATTTTTTACTGTACACTGTTAAAACTAATGGTGACACATTGCACCTTTTAAGGGTGAAAGGCTTGTCTCACTGGAGACACCCCTAAAGGAGCCAAAATAGCACCTTTAATAGGGTGAAAAGATGGCACCCTTAATCCAGAGTGCCCAATGATAAAAAATTAAAAAATATACTAACCGACTTCCGGCCCTCGATGGATTCGAACGCAGAACGTCTGAATACAAGCTCAGCGCCCTATCCACTCGGCCATCAAGTTTACCTTCAAAGTCTCCCTGAAATGTTCATATGTTCTGAAATTCAAAGGTTGCTTTATATAAAAAAGTTCGCCAAAAGTTATCCATCCAAAGTTCTAAATTGGGATAGCGTATAGCGGTGATAGTCATCGTAGGAAAAAATTGCTGCGTTGATCCACCAGTGACAGCGAGTTGAAGTGCAAGGATACACGTTACGGAGCATGCGCAAATGACTAAGGGGTGAAAATCTGCCAACGGTATGCATTGCGCGGTACCCTAATTAGCGTGAAACACCCAATGGCACCCCAAACACATTTTCAAGCCCGCTGGTGCCAAGTGATTTAACCTTTTCACCCCTGGGCGTCAAATGCAACCGGTTCGTCACCTTTTTTTTAACAGCGTAGCTAATTCTGTAGGTTTATTATAAATCAATGAATCAGTTCCTTCTTAAGCATTTACTTCATCGAAATTCGACGGGTTCCACCTTGTTTCAATAATAGTAAAAAAAGTAGAGTAGAATTTTCTCTAAATGTATAATTAATCAATACTGATTATTATTCGGCAAAAGTGGTTGATATCTAGAACGCAGCACATAAATCGAAAATCACTTATATTTCTTTACCTAAAAATAATTCCAAGTCGTCTGTGCATTTAGTTCATTTTTTTCAGCTTTGTCATTTATACCCTTGGCTTCTGGAGTCCTTATATATTAAAACACAATGCTATTTTTTTAAGGGTGCCAATTACTCAGCTTCCAAAGTCCCCTCCATAATGTTGAGTCTATGGACGTTTGATGCGTTCGTATATTTAAAATATCGCCTTGGTAAATTATTATTTTTAATTCCTTTTTTCTTTGTACTCTTCTTAAAGGATATTTCTTTCCTTTTTTTTTTTTTTTTTTTTTTTCTTAGTTCCCAAAATATTTCTAAAATATAAGTTTAATTTAATAATTTATATTTTAAAAACTAACGAACTAGAAATAAAATTTTAACACTTCATATAAAATTAAGCGTAGCTTTTATAGATATCTTGAGAACTAAGAAAAACATAGATATCTTTTAAGTGCATAAAAAAAGAAGTACAAAATATTAATTTCCTGAGAAGATATTTTAAATTTTTTAAACTTGAGTTTGTAAAATGTATTGAAGCATGATAAAAACCAGACAACAGAAATATTAGCATATTTTAATATTTTGAAGTTTTCTGATTTTGTTTCCACCATTTTTCAATTTATTCCATGTATGCGTGTGTGAATGCATGTATATTAGAATTTTCATAAAAGGTTTAGGTTCCTAGAGCTCATTTTTTAACACTTTCCAACAATTTTTTTTTTATGATTTCGGTTTGTTTGTCCATCTGTCCGGGCTTTAACTCCCGTAATGGTACTCGGATTGTTTTGAAATTTTTGGCCGTTATTGACTATTACCCTAGAACGAACTTTATTTCAAATGAAGTTTCTAGCATGAATAGTTACAAGGACACTCAAAAGTTTACCATTACATTACGGACTATGGGAAGAATTGTACTATGTCAAACTATGTCAAACATATTAAAATTTATATGCATTCATGAAATGCGCTAAAATATGCATTCTGAAAAGTATTCAGGGAAAAATATAGCTACTATTAATTTATAGGGGCGAATGCTCATTTTCTACTCCTTTTTCTGCGTGTTTGTGTGTGGTATACCAATCCATAGCAAACGAGATTCTTATCCAAGTTATTGAACGCCTTGTCGCTTTACATGTTTAATCACGCCATGTCGTTTATATCGCACAACTTATAAAGATACTAACTCAACACCAATTCAATTTAGCGGCAGCCAAAGACACAAAAAGGATTATGAGATCGGCATTTCTTTACTGTAAATTAATTAAAGTGGTCTGGTGTAATAACGCCAGGCGGGGTAATAACGCCAAGTGCTAATATTATGCTTAATTATGAAATAATCTGGTAAATGACACCCATGTGCTCTGCGCAGAAGGGTTTTGAGTCATATAAATCGCAAAAAACAGCTCCAAGTTAATTTGTTCTATTTGTAGGTCTTATTGCTTTTACAAGCAACTAAAATTAACGCTTGATCTAAAATTTGCGAGATACGTTTTGTGATGTGAAGACTATTTTTTTATCCGGAAATACTTTGTTAATTACATAAATTTTTAGTACATTTCATGGACTTTCAAAATGTTGTTGAAGATTTTGGATATCTTCTCGAGATAATTTGTAATTTAAAATGTACAGCGCAATAACTATAACGGGGTAATAACGCCAATCCTTGGCATTAATACTGTTGCAGCGTATATAGGGTTCTTTCGATCTTATGGTTAGACAACTTCAAACTCTTTTCTCTTAGAAAAGTAGAAAATAATTTATTTACAGATCTTCAGAACAACAGAGTCTTCGAAACTCACAAATATTACAAGATATTCCAAAATAACTGTTTAAATCTATCGAACAAGTACAAATATAGGTCGCAGAGACTCTTTATACAATGTCTCAACACTATATCACATTCAAAACAACGTAGATAAAACTCAATTCATCAAGCAAACTTGCTTGGACAATCTCTAGTAGGGTCAATCCATTTCAAGTGGTCCAGCACTGGTCGCTCGACTATTTTTAAAAAATCTGAAATTTTTTGTACAACAACCCTAACATGATGGAAGTTCAAAATGACCGTTATTTTAATTCTACTATTTTTTGTTTGTGCATGGCGGCCATCTTTGTTTCATCGTGTGCAGCGATTTTCTCAGATACTAGGATACACAAAATTGTAAATATCTCGTCTTCTATTTTCCCAATTGAAATGGGGTTTGCAGCATTTTGCTTAGAATGAAATAGGCTAAATATACAGTGTAAGAAAAATTTTGAAAAATAAATTTTTACAGGTGAAATATTAGCACAAAATTTACGTTTTTTTAAAAAATCTATCCGTTTGCAAGAGGAAAATTTTCATGCAAGGGAAACTGTCAACCTTACACAATTTTTTCTACAAATAAGTCAAAAGTGCGTGTACTCATACACCAAGTCCCAGATCTGGGAATTAATTTCTCTTTGCGAAAAAAATTCCGAAATTCGTCAAAAATTTCAAAAATCGCACTTTTTAGGCTTTGATATCTCTGGTGGGGCACGAGATAAAAATCTGAAATTTTGGCCTATGATAGTATCGTGTAGTAGCGTTATGTACAAAAAATTTCAAGAAGGAGATTTGACTACAAGCTGAGATATGACATGTAAAATATGTGAAAACAATACTACCAAACTATTGTAAACCTACTATGTAATTGTTCAACAAGACTGTCAACCTTGCACAATTTTTCTACAAATAGGTCAAAAGTGCGTGTACTTATACACCAAGTCCCAGATCTGGGAAAAAATTTCTCTTTGGGAAAAAAAATTCCGAAATTCGTCAAAAATTTCAAAAATCGCACTTTTTAGGCTTTGATATCTCTGGTGGAGCACGAGATAAAAATCTGAAAGTCTGGCGTTTGATAGTATTGTGTAGTAGTGTTATGTACAAAAAATTTCAAGAAGGAGATTTGACTACAAGCTGAGATATGACATGGACAATATGTGAAAACAATACCAAACTATTGTAACATACTATGTAATTGTTCATACCTCCAAAATTTTAAATTAATTATTTATGGTACAAAGTTAAATGTTAGTTACAAATATCTTTTTCAAATGCTTCTGTGTGATTTAAACAATTCAGAATGTATGCTAAGCCAATACACTATTTGTTCAGATGAACAAATCTACTAGAAATGCTATTGCAACAATTTTACTTGGAACACATTTCAGGAAAAGTAAATTACAGACAATGAATTGCAACTGATCGAGTTGACATGGCTTCAATTATTAAACCTAGAGAATTTCATTCAAGTTAACAAGGGATGACAAGACTTGGGGGGCTTCAAATAAAATTTTTAGAAAGAACAGCCTGAATGACTGACAACAGTAACTGGTCGAACTCATAACATCTCTCGTAAATATTGTTAAGCTCTCTGTTGAGCATATATAGTATTTTGTAAATTAAATGCTTATTATTTAACTGTTTTCAACAAACGATATTTTCTGTGTAACTATTGTAATAAAAGAGACTAATCTCATTTCTCCTAATGTACTCGTAATAGCATTTCTTAACATTTTTTAATCACCGTATCTCAGCTTGTAGTCAAATCTCCTTCTTGAAATTTTTTGTACATAACACTACTACTTAATACTATCAAAGGCCAGAATTTCAGATTTTTATCTCATGCTCCACCAGAGATATCAAAGCCTAAAAAGTGCGATTTTTGAAATTTTCGACGAATTTCGGAATTTTTTTCGGAAAGAGAAATCATTTCCCCGATATGGGACTTGGCGTATGAGTACACACACTTCTGACCTATTTATAGAAAAAATTGTTCAAGGTTGACAGTCTTGTTGAACAATTACATAGTAGGTTTACAATAGTTTGACAGTATTGTTTTCACATGTTTTCCATGTCATATCTCAGCTTGTAGTCAAATCTCCTTCTTGAAATTTTTTGTACATAACGCTACTACATAATACTATCACAGGCCAAAATTTCAGATTTTTATCTCGTGCCCCACCAGAGATATCAAAACCTAAAAAGTGCGATTTTTGAAATTTTTGACGAATTTCGGAATTTTTTTCGCAAAGAGAAATTAACTCCCAGATCTGGGACTTGGTGTATAAGTACACGTACTTTTGACCTATTTGTAGAAAAAATTGTGTAAGGTTGACAGTTGCTCTTGCATGAAAATTTTCCTCTTGCAAACGGATAGATTTTAGGAAAAATCGTGCATTTTGTGCTAAAATTTCACCTGTAAAAATTTATTTTTCAAAATTTTTCTATCGCTGTGTATTTAGCCTATTTTATTCTGAACAAAATGCTGCAAACCCCATTTCAATTGGGAAAATAGAAGACGAGATATATACAATTTTGTGTATAATAGTATCTGAGAAAATCGCTGCACACGATGAAACAAAGATAGCCGCCATGCACAAACAAAAAATAATAAAATTAAAAGAACGGTCATTTTGAACTTCCGTCATGTTAGGGTTGTTGTACAAAAAATTTCAGATTTTTTAAAAATGGTCGAGCGACCAAAAAAATGGGATTTCCCCTGATTCCCAAGAAATGGAAATTTTCTGGACCACTTGAAATGGATTGACCCAGTAGCTCACTCAATGACTGACTGGTAAATAATAACAACAACAGCTCGTATCGCTCTCCTTATATATAGTCTCGTAGCATGTGCTAGAAATTTCTAGAAAAAACTGGAAAACCACGGAACAACAAACAATGTATCAGTAGACCTAAGGGGGGTTACCATAAATAGGGAAGGGTTACTATCGCCAACAATCGCCAAGTTTGTCGCCAACTTGGCGATATATCGCCAAATTTGGCGACCAAAATTAGTCGCCAAAAGTGACGCCAACTTGGCGATATCTCAAATATTTCGCAAAGCTGCCATAGACATTCACTGAAAATAATAGACAAGTTTGCTTGATAACAGAGACAATGTAACAAAAACTAATATTAGTAAAGAAATGGAGCTTAATAAGATTATTTACATTATTTTACAGTACAAACACTAACTATTTACAAAATTCGTAACACTACCCCCTCCTCAAAGACTGCACGTCCCGGGCAGTGCAATCCTTGAGTTAGAGGAAAACACTTAAAATAAATAAACAAATAAATAAATAAATAAATAAATAATAACAATAATAATAAAATTTACATAAATAAGAACTAATTACTATTTACATATTTACAAAAAGTGACTTTCATGACCATGGTCTGAAATTCAAGTTTCGAATTTCTAATCACTTTGGCCAAAATAAGGGGCTAACCGGTTATAGTGTACGACCTTCGGTTTGGCGTGTGGCGATTTTTGTATGCGTACAACGACGTCATTCAGCCTGTTGACGACTGTGTAAGGACCGTCCCAGTTTCTTTGTAATTTTGGCGACAGTCCCTTACGACGTATCGGATTCCACAACCAAACTTTGTCACCTTCGTTGAACTCATGTCCTGTTGCCTTTGTGTCGTACCGTGTCTTCATCTTTTCTGATGCCAGTCCAATTCGGTTCCTCGCTAGACAATGAATCTCCTCAATCCGCGCCTGGAGTTCATCGACATATTCCTCAGGCGATGAAGGAGCATCAGGAGGACGGCCAAACAAAAGACCCGCAGGTAGACGAAGATCACGACCAAAGAGCATTTGAAAAGGGAAGTAACCAGTGGCCTCATGAGTGGCACTCCTGTAAGCAAGCAGGAAAAGAGGCAATTTCTTGTCCCAGTCCTGTTGGTCTCTAGACACCAGGAGAGAGAGGCTATTTAGGATGGTACGATTGAACCGCTCTACCATGCCGTCCGATTGAAGGTGTAGAGGCGTTGTTCGGGTTTTGTCCATGCCGAGTAGTTCACACATTTCCTTGAACACAGCCGAATCAAAATTTCTTCCTTGATCGGAATGGATTTGAAGAGGAACTCCGTATCTGGAAACCCAGTGTTGAATCAGTATGTCTGCTACGGTTACCGCCTCTTGATTAGGAATGGCATAGGCTTCAGGCCACTTAGTGAAGTAGTCCATGACAACGAGGATGTACTTATTGCCATCAGATGTTCTAGGAAGTGGACCCAGGATGTCTAGGGCAATTCGTTCGAAAGGAGCTCCTACATTATAACGTTGCAATCGTCCACGGGTGCGCCTCTTAGGACCTTTACGTGCTACACAGGTGTCACAAGCTCGACACCACTTCTCCACGTCACTGCGAACATTATTCCAGTAGAAACGCTCTCGAACCTTTTGCAGGGTCTTCATTACACCAAAATGACCTCCTGTGGGACTACCATGCAGTTCTTGAAGGACCATAGAAATTCTCGACTTAGGGAGTAGTAGTTGCCATCTACATGTATTTCCATCGTCAGACTCCCATTTTCGGTACAAGATGCCGTTCTTCAAATGTAAGGAATCCCAGAGAGCCCAATAACGTTTAGTCGTAGGATGGTAATGGGCCATGTCTTGCCAGCTGGGCTTCCTGTTGAACTCCTCTTTCAGCTCTAGAATTGGCTTAATTTCAGGATCAGCAAGTTGATCTTTACGCAGGCTCTCGTCACTCCACGGATCTTGCGATGATGTAGACCCAGTTGTAACTTGTCTTACTATAGGACCTTTGACATTAAATTTCTTCTCAGCCCGGTCGCAGTATCTACAATTCTCTGAGCAGGGTCTTCTTGAGAGAGCATCTGCATTTCCATATGATGAGCCTTTTCGATGGCGTATCTCCATATCGTACTCTTGAAGCTTTTGTATCCACCTGGCTATCTGGCCTTCAGGGTTCTTAAAATTCAATAGCCAAGTTAGAGAAGCATGATCAGTTCGGATCAGGAACTTTCAACCGTAAAGATAGTGATGAAAGTGGTCTATGGCTTTCACTACAGCAAGAAGCTCTTTTCTTGTTACGCAGTAGTTTCGCTCGGCCTTTGACAAGCACTTGCTGAAATAGGCGATAACACGCTCCTGGCCGTCGATTTCCTGGGACAGTACAGCGCCAATGCTTTCGTTGCTTGCATCCGTATCAAGTATAAACTGTTTATCGATTTGAGGATACGACAGAATTGGAGTGGATGTCAAGGCCTCCTTAAGCTTTTCGAAAGCAGCGTCACATTCCTGTGTCCACATAAATTTTTGATTGGCTTCTGTTAATTTATGAAGTGGTCTTGCAATCATCGAGAAGCCTTTGACGAATTTTCTGTAATAGGTGCATAATCCTAGAAAACTTCGAAGCTGGTGAACATCTGCTGGACGATTCCAATTTTTCACGGCCGATATTTTCTCCGGATCAGTCCTAACTCCTTCCGCCGAAATGATGTGTCCAAGGTAGGCGACTTCATTACGAAACAAACTGCACTTCGAAGGGCTTAACTTCAAATTAGCTTCCTTTAATTTTTGTAGCACCCCCCTGAGGTTGTTCAGATGTTCATCAAAAGATTTTCCTATGATTATGATATCGTCTAAATAAACAAGACATGCCTCATATGACAGTCCCCGAAGAACCGTTTCCATAAGGCGTTCAAAAGTTGCAGGTGCGTTACATAGACCAAAAGGCATTACCTTGAACTGCCATAATCCTTGTCCCGTTGTAAAGGCAGTCTTCTCGCGGTCGTCGGGATGGATCTCTACCTGCCAGTAACCACTCTTCAAGTCTAAAGTCGAGAACCAAGTGTTGCCCGCAAGTGTGTCAAGAGTGTCGTCAATCCTTGGCAGAGGATAACTATCCTTTTTGGTGACTCATTCAGTCGGCGGTAGTCTACACAAAATCTTGTAGAACCATCCTTCTTTCTTACTAATACAATGGGAGACGCCCATGGACTTGTTGATGGTTCGATGACGTCATTTTCTTCCATATCTTTAATTAAATTCTGCACCTCTTCTTGCTTGGCAAAAGGTAATCGTCTAGGGTGCTGTTTAATAGGAGAGTGATCTCCTGTGTCAATTCGGTGTTGTGCCATTTTAGTTCGTCCAAAGTCTTCAGATGTTTGGGAAAATAAACTTTGGAATTCTCTAATTAAATTTTCCGCAGCTTCCAACTGTTTTGGATTTAAGTCTGTATTTTGTAACAAATCCTTGACTAAATTATCTGAAGATTTCTCAGAGTGACTGGAATTTTGACTTATGCACGTCACAGGAGCACATGACGCTATCACCTCTCCTTTCTTGATAGTCCTCGTCTTATCACTGATGTTAGCAATTCTGACTGGAATGGTCTTTTTCGAGAGGTCTACCACAGAAGAAGCCACCAATACTCCTGCTTGTGTACTATTGTCTTCTGGATAATCTATATGGCCAAATCGATAATTAGTTTTATTTTTAATTACAGCAGGAACCAAACATTCTGTTCTTGCATCTAGATTAATGTCTTCTTTGGCTATTACTATTTGTTTACATTCAATTTCGTTATTTAATCCAAAAAGACTTATTTCTTCAAATTTTGAGATCATTTTGTTATTTTTGAAATCAAGTCTGAAGTCAAACTTCTTCAGAAAATCTAGTCCGATTAAGCAAGGATCTGTTATGTCAGCCACATATGCCGTATGGTAATATTTCGTTCCTCCAAAGTTGATAGTTAAATTGGCCTTTCCATATATGCCTATCTTGTCGCCCGTCACAGTTTGCAGGGTAACGCATGGTGGAGTCCAGATGAGTTTACATTTCAATTTTCGAGCCAAATCTTCTCTTATTATTGTCACATTGGCTCCTGTATCGACAATCATACGGCACTGAATTCCGTTAATAAAGCCTATCACATATAATTCGTTATCACCGCCGCTCATTTTTGATATCTGGAGGATCTTCAGGTGGGGCTTTTCATTCTCTGGCAACCTCCGCTCCGCGAGATGGCCAAAATTTAGTTTCCCTGCTGACTGTTTGAATTTATCTCACGTTCGTGGATTTTGGGGCAATTTCTTCGGAGATGTCCTGTATCACCGCATCCCCAGCACGTGAGATTCTGTCTTCTTGAACTTGTTCTTCCGTATTTTAAAGCTTCAATTTCTTGATTTATTTTCCTAATTTCTTTCAAGACGTCGTTCTCAGTGTCTGAGCTTTTGTTCACCGTTGCCCCTCGGACTGAATGACGATCTCTTCGGCTGGCTTGTGTAGCTGCTTCCAACTTTAAGGCATATAGTAGTGCAGCCTTTAAATCCTGTACATCTGCCATTCGTACCGCTCTCTGCACTTCTGGATCTTTTATTCCGTCTACAAAATATTGCAGTGACAGCATTTCCCGTACATTTGTTGGACAGTCAATGAATGCTAAATTTGCAAGCCGTTCAATTTCCGAGGCAAACTCTTGAAGGGTTTCACTCGATTTTTGATGGCGGCTCTTCATTTGTATTCTCGTATAATCCTTGAAGAATTTTTCGCCGAATCTCATTTCAAGTGCACAACTTAAAGTCTCAAAATTGAGTTGCGTCATATCGGGCAATGTTTGCAGCACGTCGGCGGCTTCTCCTCTTAAAGATGCTGCCAGTTGACAAGCTTTCACCTCGTCACTCCATTTTTTCGCTTCAGCTACAATGGTGAATTGGGTCTTGTAAACTTGCCAGGAACTCTTTCCATCGTATGTCGACAGCTTAATGTGCACGGGAGAAGCAGGCGGATTCCTAAATTCTTCATAATTACCACTAGACGCTGAAAGTTTCTTCTCAAGATCTTGTACTTTTTTATTTAGCTTTTCATCTACTTCACCTAGTATTTTCTCTTCAACGTTACTGATTTTCTCTTCAACGTTACTGATTTTCTCTTCAACGTTACTGATTTTCTCTTCAACTTTACAAACTTCATTCTGAATTTTCTCTTCTACTTCCGCCATTTTCCGTTCCATTTTCTGTTCAACATTACTAACTTCATTCTGAATTTTCTCTTCTACTTCCTCTATTTTCTCTTCTACCGAGCCTATTCTTCTCTCTACCGACGAGAACTTTTCTTCTAAAGTTTTCTTCATTTCTTCTTGGCCTTTATTAATCTTTTCAGTCACATCTTCTTGGCATTTGTTCATCTTTTCCGCCAACTCTTTTTGGCCTTTATTCATTTTTTCCGCCAACTCTTCTTGGCCTTTATTCATTTTTTCCGCCAACTCTTCTTGGCCTTTCGTCAATTCTGCCTTTATTCCATTAATAGCTTCTAACAGTTCTTTCAGTTGACCATCCATTGTTCTTGTTTTCGCCATAAGAACCCCACTCCTGACACCAAAATGTTGCAGCGTATATAGGGTTCTTTCGATCTTATGGTTAGACAACTTCAAACTCTTTTCTCTTAGAAAAGTAGAAAATAATTTATTTACAGATCTTCAGAACAACAGAGTCTTCGAAACTCACAAATATTACAAGATATTCCAAAATAACTGTTTAAATCTATCGAACAAGTACAAATATAGGTCGCAGAGACTCTTTATACAATGTCTCAACACTATATCACATTCAAAACAACGTAGATAAAACTCAATTCATCAAGCAAACTTGCTTGGACAATCTCTAGTAGCTCACTCAATGACTGACTGGTAAATAATAACAACAACAGCTCGTATCGCTCTCCTTATATATAGTCTCGTAGCATGTGCTAGAAATTTCTAGAAAAACCTGGAAAACCACGGAACAACAAACAATGTATCAGTAGACCTAAGGGGGGTTACCATAAATAGGGAAGGGTTACCATCGCCAACAATCGCCAAGTTTGTCGCCAACTTGGCGATATATCGCCAAATTTGGCGACCAAAATTAGTCGCCAAAAGTGACGCCAACTTGGCGATATCTCAAATATTTCGCAAAGCTGCCATAGACATTCACTGAAAATAATAGACAAGTTTGCTTGATAACAGAGACAATGTAACAAAAACTAATATTAGTAAAGAAATGGAGCTTAATAAGATTATTTACATTATTTTATAGTACAAACACTAACTATTTACAAAATTCGTAACAATACCCCGGTTGATTCCCTACAGTGGCCGAGCTACATCCTAAATACTGATTCAAATAAACACAGTTAAAACTGTGCAATGTTTCTAATAATTCTATTTAAGCGGTCCTCTTTAAGATAAAAGGAGCTCACGGTCTGATTTTCTTTTGCTCATCCTCTCCCCCCCCCCCCCCACACACACACACACCACACCTTAATTTTTCTTACACTTTCACAAAAAATTTAACATTTTCAATAGCTTAGAATGCAATTTGTCGATTTCTAAGTTTGTAGAGTTTGTATTTTTAGAATTGGGCAATCTACATGCAATTATTCCATCTTATTTCATAGTTTTGTTTGCATGGCGTTATTACCCATATAGGTGGGTAATAACGCCAAATAGCATTGGTCAAGAAATCACGCCATTACATTTTATGAATACATATCTGTTAAATTATTTTTTTATATAGATAGTCAATGAGTTGCTGTATCAAATCATATATTTGTTTGAAAAATACAATCTAAAACTGAGCCGTGAAAATTGGTAGAACTTTAACGTGGCGTTATTACTCCAGGGTACCTTACTATCTATGCTCCGGTAAAAATACAAGCAAAGTTACCTTTATCAAGTGCCGAGCAGGTAAAAGTTTCTCTAGAATAAGGTTATGAAATAACATCGATATAACTGGCGATAATTATTAATTACAATAAAACACTTTGTATAAATTACCATTAAACGAAAATAGCAAATCAGGGTGCGCTTCAAGCTAAATAATTGCAGTTCGTCATCAGTTGAATTTATATGTGTCCGTAAGGAGACAGAGTTAGGTATAAATTTAGAAATAAAGAGCTTACCTCTAACTCTGTCTCCTTACGGACACGTGTTAGTTCAGCTGATGACGAGCTGTAATTGTTGCCGCTCGAAACGCGTCCTCATTTGCTATTTTCGTTTTATGGGGATTTGTACAAAGTGTTTTATTGTAATTTCTAGAATAAAGTATCGAAATTAGCCATTTACCATTCTATTTATTAGTTGTATACAAAGTATCATTGGCCGATCAATTTTTTTCTAAGAATCGAAATCTCATAGTTACGTTCAGTGTATATATTCACAACGTTAAATCAAAAACACCTATTCAGGGGTGTAGTCGTAAAAATAACAGAGGATATACGCTCTAAGCCGAGGGTATACGCTCAAGTCAGAGAGAGTGTGTAAACTATAACTTTTTTGAAAAACAGAGGGTATACGGTATTCCCTTAAAAAACCAGAATGTATACGGCGTATACCCCCATGTACCCTCCACTACATCCTTGCACCTATTAAAATTTTTTATTTATACTGCTAAAAGAATGTATGAAAAATTTACACATTTAGGGGGGGGAAGGGATACAAAACCGAGTAAAAGGCAGATTTTTCAGTACGTCACGCTTCAAATTTTGCTAAAATTTTTTTTCTACTACTATTTATGGCTAGTGTTTTTTATTTCTTATTCGCCAAATTTCTACTTTTGGTCAAAATCTAGCCAGAATCCTGCCTGGCTCTAAATAGCTTTCAGCAATATTTCCTAAATTTGTTTACTTTACCAAAATAAATTTATTTCACACAGGAAAGGTTTCGCGGTAGAGAAGAATGGATGTAAAGTAATTTGAAGGAAAAGAATAAGCATAATCTGGTTTGAATTTAGTCGTCTTGGCTTTCACTTCTGTATCTTTATAACTTTAATTAAAATGGAAAGAAGATAAGCTACGAGTAGCGCATTTGAGCGAAGAAAAAAATATTTAATGGATTGTTTTTGAAACGTCACTGAAAACTTTATTTGACACTTGCACCTGGAGAATCTCCTTTTATTCATATGATATCAAGTAAAATTAACAAAATGAGATTCTTAGTGGAGGAAAAAAACGTAAGTTTAAAGACGAAAATTGGTGTAAAAATAAAACTGGCCAACAGTTTCGTAGAAAACGTGGAATTATTAGTTTTAAACTTGTCATATTTATAAAAATTTGACAGGCGAGTGTTGCAAATTTTTCGCAAGTGAAAAGTATATTTATTGCTGTTTTAATCCTCTTGCCAATACCTCATCCCGAACTAACTTCTTTGCATCCATCTAAAGTAGTAAAATCATATCTACCGGCACGATCTTTTAGATATTTCTTTTAAAATAATGTGATTATAGTCTTCAAGACATTTCGTACTTATGATTCCTGTCATAAAAACGACAAATTTGTGAACGAGAATCAACTCAATAAAAAACTGTGGACTTTGTTTTACAAAAGTTAAGTATTGTTTAGCAAGTTTTTATGAAGCATGTGCATTTCTTTATTCCTATTATTCTTTTTTCTTGTATTATTTACTTTTACTTTCCACTGTGAAAGTAACAATAGAAAGTGAAAACATAAAAAGCCGAAGTTCGCTTTATACTGTTTTTTCTTTATTCGTAAGTTTTTTAGATGTCCATCAAAGCAACGATGCTGAACTAATCATCTCTCGCTCAAATTTTTACCACAAAAATAAAAGTTGTTTGTTGTCTTTTGATGGAAAATCAAATGTGATTTGTTGATGAGTCTGTCATAAAAGTTGTATGAGTTAATAATACAAACTTTCAGATTTTGATCGTCTAAAATATTGAAGCCTAATTGTCGTCTAAAATACCCATTGAAATCAATTCTAAATTTCATTGGGAAATTTTATTTTCTATTAGAGATTAAAAAATTTTTCATGCAAAATTGTTAAATTTTGAAGAACTTAAATAATAAATTAATTTTTATGTAATTATTTATTAGTTCCTGGGATATCTATGCCAGGATAATGACAATATCATTCTAAAAGCATTTATTATATTCCTGGGTATTTTTCATAGGTCTAACATTTTAATTTTGTTTAAAGAAACATGTTTTCAATAGCGTATTTGAAATTCCATGTAATGTTCAGTTTTATTTGTTAATTTATGGAAGCCAGGAAAATGACAGATTAAAAATCTACTTAGTTTTTACAAAGACTATAATCACATTTTTTTAAAAGAAATATCATAAAGATCTTGCTGGTAGTTATGATTTTACTACTTCTGATTTGAACTATGTCAAAAATAAGAAGAATTACTCTGCAGCGCCATATTTTTACACGATAAAGAGCTAAAATGCAGACCAGGAAAATGACAATCATTTTCAGTGACAATCATATTTTAATTATAAAAAATTATTTGTAAAATACAGAATTTTTTACCCTCCTCATATATTTCCTTAATAAAGTATAAATATTAATTGGAAATTAAATAAAAAAATAGTAAATGATATTTATGCAGTATAGCAGAAGTGCTTTTACTTGCACACATAACGGTTTGACATGCCAGGAAAATTACAAAATGAAATTCTAAGTCTTTTACTTTATTTATGTTATTAGAAATGTAATGTCTCTTGAAGATATTTCAAAGGATATTTTTTATTAGAATGTATCAAAGGAAATTGCATTATGTAGCATTTAATAGGAATTTTACTATGCGGACCTCAATTTTTGTATTTTTTTAAATTCACCCGTATATAGGACTAATAGCTATGCTTTTATATGATAATAAAGATGCATATCTTATAATGTGTGTTAGGGTACATGTGTGTTAGGGTAGAAAAAATAAAGTAGCCACTCAATTTTTTTTTTTTTTTTTTTTTTTGAAATTTTATATATTTTTTTTAATTAAAGAAATTCTAGAAACAAATACCAATAATGACGACTATAACAACTTTAGTTCCAATTACAATTATACGTCTTTTTAATGTATTTTAAAATGTATATATATTTTTAAAAAGAAAAATTACAAAATATATTAATATTAAATTTAAAAAGTTAAAATATATAACACTTAGTACTGAGTATAAACATGGCGAGTGAAGGAATAAAAGTGCCTCTTCCTCCCCTCCCCCGCCTCACTTATGGACAGATCCTTTCTCTGCAGAAGTTATTGCTGCATTCCAACCTGTATCTTTTCTTTCAAGGAAAATACTTTTGATAGTATTTTACTATGAACAATGAATAAAATATCACGTAAAGTAAACATATGACCATTTTGCCGATTTCTTTGTGGCCATTTTGCCCGGAATTAAACTGTTACAAAAACTCGGCCAAACATCTAATCTACATAACTTAGCATTGTCAAACACAAATCATTCAAAAGTTTCTTCACACTGATGAATGATCAAACAACATCACAGCAAATAATTGTAAATATATATATATATATATATATATATATATATATATATATTATTTAGCTACGAGGAATTGTACCAGTTGGGCTTAAATTCAAAATTGCGAAAACAATAAAATGAATTCAAAACTAGAAAAATGCAGCCATCCGCTTCCTCCGTGGTGGATGCACTTTACAGGGGGGGTGGGGGGGGGGATCAAATGACCGTTTTGCCATCATTGGCTATTTTAACCTTTCTTCCTCAAATCTTATAAAATATTTTTTAGATACTACTTGGTTATCCCGTCGACCAAAAAACTTTCCCCAAACTATAAGAGTAAATGCCAATAACGGATGATCGTGAATGTCACATTCAATGACATTAAATACGATACACGTTTTTAAAACGTCATTAACTGGCTTTTATTTCGACTTTTTAATTTGTGTTTTTATTAATATTCTACTAATTATTTGTTTTTTCGTTCTTTAAAATAAAAATTATGTCACTATGTATTATTTGGCTATTAGTTTGGCGATTTGTACAATTTAGCGAAATTAGTCGACGGGATAACCAAGTAGTAATATTTTTATATATATACATGGATGCATGTGTGTATTACAGGTGACGCGGAATTTTTCTATATTGCATTCAAACAGCTCTCCTTCTACTATTATATGGGTGATTCTACGATAAGAGGTTCAAAAACATGGAGAATTCGGCCAAAAAGAAAAGTTTGAGTTTGATCAAAAACCTTCAAATTATGATTTTTGTCCCGTTTATTTACTTTTTCGTATAAGGGCAAGTCACTTTATACATATATTATAACTTTTTCTGGTCAGTAACTCGCTCCCCTGGCAGTTATCTTGCCAGGGGAAATACGGCAGGAAAGAGACATTTTCATGTAAATTCAAATTTTTTGACTGACTGAATTAGTTTTTGGGTTAATTGTGTATTTCACTTTAATTATTACCGTATTGTTTAATTAGGACAGTAAATGCAATTGAATTAAATGAATATTATAAGTTTTATGACTTACCAGGGGAGATACACTATCACTGTGCGAAACCACTACACCGCACGGTCGCGTCGCAATAACTAAAAATGGCGACGCTTAAATGGGTTGCGCGTTTAGTATTGCTAACTTAGAGCCAACTGATGTCCTTAAGTGCAACTTCCGATATAGCCATCCTTGAATTTATATTTGTTTCAGCGGAACGAAATTTGACGGGGTAGATACACAAAAAAAGCGGGACAAAAGTTAATTTTAAAAATTATTTGAAATTAACAAAATTATTTTATTTTTTATTTTATAATACGTAAGTATAATTACTTAAATTCCAATTAAACATACTTTAGCTAAGCATCTGGCGGAAAAAATATATCTATTGTTTGAAAGTTAAATTGAAACCGGCAAGGGGACATGCCAGGGGAGAGACTTTTTTAGACTTTGTAAGAAATTTCAGAAAAATGTATTTTAATTAGGCATTCAATCGTGATGTTATTTAATAATGTATATTAAGATGATGTGATTCATTGCAAAAAATAGCAACATATAGAATAAAAATATGTTTTAAACGGATTGCCGTACAAATTACCTTTTATTGTAGAATCACCCATGTACCTTCATGGTATCGTCGATTTGGCTCAAAATGCCCACTTTGGTAATATTTTCTGCGAAATATTCTATTCTCATCAAAAAATGGAAACGCCATTCGGTTACGCAGTTCTTGAATAAAAAATGCCTGCCAGTTTCATGCGTTCCGAAACAAAAATGAATTCTGAAATGCATCCTTTTTACTCTAGAAAAGACTTAAGAAAGGTTCTCAAGATCCTTGCTCAACAACACGAAATTTTCTGACTCATTTTCAGTAGACTGGGAGGCGACTGTACAAGCAATCAACACCTGAAATTTTAGAATTAATTTAAACTCATTTACATATTAAAACGCAATCGGTCTTTCAAGTCATATCTTGGTGAAAAACACCGGAAAGTCCGATTTTAGTGACTGACTCGTAGGTTTACAATTGTGTTTTTCTGCTCCCAGTCCTCCATGGTTTCATACTTTTGGGTGCAGGAAAACAGAAGGTTAAGCCCAAGTATCAACCGCTAAAATCGGATTTTTAGGTATTTTCTACCAAGATAGGACTTTGCAAACCGATTGCGTTACAATATGCGAATCGATTTTTAACTAATTCTAGAATTTCAGCCGTGATCTCAATGAGGTGATTGTTAATGCTGCCGCCTCCCCGTCTATAAGCACAAAGGAATAAAATTTATAGGTCAATTTACTCAAAAGATTTGAAATATAATAAAGTTTTTCATTTTTTGAAGAATGTGGTAATCTTTGCATTATTCAGTAAATCCACTTTTTAACACCTAATCCTCTCTATAGTATTATTCATCTTTTAACGGTTAGATGTCTTACTCTCCCGCTTAGTGCAGCAGTACCTTAACCTGGGGCATTTTCCATTTTTTAAACCGCGGAACAAAGCAATATCAAAATCCCCTATCATACGAAAGAATCTGCAAATCTATATTATTCCGTTCTGTCACCCTCACCTCCATTCATTTCTCTGAAAACCCAGGTATTTTATAGTACTCATAAAATGATGTGACCTTTACGTGTTATTTGAATGGAATTATTCATGACCTACTGAGTGAACTTGATTGAGGGGAGGAGGAGAGCATGAGTTAAGTAGGAAGACTACCGGGTCAGGAGATGCCATGCATGACCGTACACTCATGCACGTACAGATGATGATGGTCCGCAAGATATAGCATGGTATCCTTAACAATGAAGTGGGGGAGGAAAAAAGTAACTGCATGCATTATAAAAAGACATTTTTGATATTTTAAAGCTTGGTTTGAAGAAAAGAGAAAAATATTTCGAATTGTTAACGAATTTTTTTCATAACGAGCTAAAATATTAACAGTTTTGAAATGAAAAAAACTTCTTTAAACACCTTCTATGGTGTTTAAAGAAGTTTTTTTCATTTCAATTGTGTATAACACCAGTTTCAATTTTATACATTAACAGTTTTTTCAAAAATCATCTTTTAGAAGCTCTACACTAGGGTCGACGGATCTATGGCACGGGTGCCGGAAATGGCACGTGGTCAATTATTTTGGGCACGGCATAGATTTAAGTACTCAAATCAAATATCAAAATATCTCGAATAAAATATTGAAATTAAATGAAATGTATAAATTTTGACTTGCTAGATTTGTCTTAATTAGATTAGTACAATTGGCGACCATTGTCATATAGATTAAAGACAAACAATACTAGTTATAGCAATCTATGTTTCTAATAATCTGTATTTCTGAATACTGGCTCAAAAAAGTTTCAGTTTATAAAATTGTCAAAAACGAAACGTACTTTATAAGGCATTATAAGCAAAAATGACGATATTAAATAGGAATTTAATTATTTTTTATCTAACATGGAATAACAAAAATAATTCTTTTAACACTAAATATTACACATTTTTAAATAAAAAATAAGACAATTTGATTAACTTTTGTGGTTATTGGCACGTCAAGAAATCGTACAATATATTTTTGGGAAATATTGGCACACGGATGTGAAAAGGTTCTCCATCCCTGCTCTACACGGAAACCTTCCGATTTAAGAAACTACAGTGAAACCTGTCTGTGCAATCACCTTCATTAAACGACCACTTCTCTGAACGACCATTTTTTCATGAAACGAAATTTATTCCCATAGACTCAATAATAAATTTAACCTCCATTCAGAAACCATCCCAGTTGAACTCCCTCCATGAGCGACCAATTTCTTTGAAGAAAATGAAACAAATTAACATTTTTTCTGGTCACATAAAAAGAGTTTTATTAGGAAAATAATTCCACAGAGCACATTATTCATCAAACTCATAAAAAAATTTTAGATTTCATCTTTTTATTCGGGTAACTTCAAAGTATTTAAACCATTTTGTGCCTTTTTATAATATGAATTTCACCCTGACGACGAGTTAAGAATGACGATCAATAAACTCACCTACCCTATTCTGTAAAGAAACAGAAAGAAATAGATAAAGTAATGAAGTGGTCCTTTTTTCCCGTCCAAAAATGTTGCATTTATATTTTGAATTTCGAAAGGTCTTAGAAATAAAAGTTATAAAAGATAAAACCGTAAAATCAAAGCAGACGTCAATATATTCTTTTTTTTTATTATTATTCCACAGTAATTAACTTAATCGACTAACTTTTGATTTGAATCTATTTTATATTTTATGTTTTTATCCATTTATCCATTAATTAGCGTCAATATAGGACACAATATGGGACGTACTACTATATTTGGATACAAAACCGTCATTTTTTGTTTCATTTTGGAAGTAACGGATTTTGGGTTAATTCTATCGACGGTCACTTTCAGAATTTTCAAGCTATGTTTTTGAGACTTTTATAAAAGTTGCTTTATACATTTAGCTAATACAATATGTAAATCAAATTTTGATAACATTAACGCATGCGCAATGAAAAAATAATTAATAAACTTGCTAATTTTTTACACAATTCATATTATTTTTTAATTCTGATTACAGGGTATTATGTACAATGTTGTTTGTAATACTTTCGGAAAAGAACATTACTTAATATTAAGAAATCTACAAATTATAAGCAAAAATTTTGAAAAAAAAATGGGATTGTTTTTATAAAAACTTTAATTTCTCTACGAGTATACATGCTATCCGCATAAAAATGAACACAGTTTATTACAACAAACCACTTAATCATAATCTTTAGTTCGGGCGTTTGTTCTACATTAGTTTTGACAAGGTTATCCAAAAGATATTAGTTTTACTTTTTCAATTTATTGGCGGTTCCCTGTGGAGTTTCGGAAAAAAAATCTTCACGGAAATGCAGGAACTGTACTATTATGCTTACACACTTAGAGTTTCAGGATAATTCCTCGTGTATTTTTCAAGATATTCAGCAAAATGTCTAAAATCGCAAGTGGCCGGTCACCTTTGGCCCTATAGTGTATTAAAAGATTAAGTAACGCTTAAAACTTATATCAGGTTATATTATGGTAACCTATATTATACTTATATTATGATTATATTAGAAAATTAAGAAATATCGAAAATTGCTAGATTTTTCAATATGTTTTTACGGTAACGTTTAATGCATACAATAATAAAACTACTATGATAACTTATATAATAATTATACAACGAAAAAGTATTGAAAAACATTTTTTTAACTCTATATTCTCAAAGTAAAATATTATACCATTGAAGTCTTAATGTATATACAATATCGAAAAGAAATATTTATATGTATGATTCATTCTCCTACTTACACCTTATTTTTCATACATATATTCTATGATCTATAATCTCAGTCACGCGTAAATTAGATCAGCCTTCTATAATGAATACATAATGCATCCATTCTTATTTTTCTTATAATTTTTTATTTCCATGGAAGATAAATTAGATATTAAGAAACCGTATGCGGAGGTATTATTTTTACAATTATACTACTCCTATGGCTTCCTGAACCTTTGATAAGGGATGAAAGCATACAATATATTGCAACTCGAATACCAGGAAAAGAAAAGTGGATATTTCTTTATTTCCCACTCTTTCTTTTTAACAGTCGACAATTCATTATTTCTCTGTATTCTTTTTGTATTTTGATACGATATAGCTCTATTTCGTAATATAGCTGTATTCTTTTTGTAATAAATCTGAACATTTTTGGGTTATAATTTTTTTAATCAAAATATGTGTACATTACACTATTAAAAGAATTTTTTTTTTTTAATTTAAAAAAATCGTTAAATTTACGGCAAAAACTGCTGGCAACAATGTTGCCATCATTTTTTGCCGTAAAAACTGCAGAAATTTACGTGTGTTTTTTATTATTATTATTATTATTACATCTAATTTTACTGCAATTTTTACGCCAAAAACTGCTGGCAAAATTGTTTCGCAGTAAATTTAACGGTTTTTTTTTTTTTTTTACAGTGTATGAAACTTTGTGTAAAATCTATTTTGATTTGATATAATGCTTTTGCGTAACATATTTGTGTGAAATTTGTAAAGACTCTGAACATCTCTGGGATCATAAAATCTCATAGATATTTTATTATGAAATATTTTTTCAGTTAAATATACAGGGTGATTCTAATTTTTTTTTTTTTTTTTTTTTTTTTTTACAATAAAAGAGGGGTGCACATCAAGACAAACAATATTAAATAGAAGACCAAGGGTCCCAAACGTTTTCCAAAGGAGATAGCCGTTATTAAAATTAAGGCACCAAAATTTCAAATAAACAAAAAAAAACGGAAAAATCGGTCGATTGATTTGCAGTTTTCACAAAAATTATTCTTTATATCGGCATTTTCTTGAAATTAAATTATAAAGATAAATTTCAAAAAATGCCGATAGAGGGCGCTCTAGACTTTGGAGTAACAAACAACTATTTTTTGCATCTCATTAAATGTTTTCGTAAGCTTAGACTCAAACTTAAATTTTGAGCTCAAAATCTGAATAGTTGGGAGTGGTTAAGTAACATAAACTGAGCTGTGTTCAGAGGGTTCAAATTTCAAATGATTATAAAAAACAGATAAATTCGATTGATTTGCAGTTTTCACTAAAACTAATCTTTATTTAGGTATTTTCGTGAAAATAAATTATAAAGATAAATTTCAAAAAATGACAAAAGAGGGCACTTTAGACTTTAGAGTAACGAACAACTCTCTATTGGCGTTATTTATTGCATCTTATTAAATGCTTTCGTAAGCTTAGACTTAAATTTTGAGCTCAAAATCTGAATAGCTGGGAGTGGCTAAGTAGACAAACTGAAATGTGTTCAGAGGGTTCAAATTTCAAATGATTGTAAAAAACGGAAAAATTGGTCGATTCGTTTGCGGTTTTCACTAAAACTAATTTTTAAATCAGCAATTTCTTGAAAATAAATTTTAAAGATAATTTTCAGAAAATGCCGATAGAGGGCGCCTTAGACTTTGGAGTAGCGTACAACTATTTTTAACTGTTATTTTTTAATCTCATTAAATGCTTTCAAATGCATAGATTTAAATTTTGGGCTCAAATTCTGAATCGTTGGGAGTGTTTAAGTAGCGAAAAATTGAATTGTGTTCGAGGAGGAAGGAGTGTTAAATTTCAACTCCTGAACACACTTCAGTTTGCGCTTCTTAACCCCTCATAACGATTCAGAATTTGAGCTCAAAATTTAATTTTAAATCTAAGCTTCCAAAAACATTTGAAAAGCTTTTACAAGCGTTTAATGAGAACCAAAAAATAATGGTTAAAATGAATTGTTGGTTACTCTGAAGTTTGAGGCGCCCTCTAACGGAATTTTTTAAAATTTATCTTTAAAATTTATTTTCAAGAAGATACTGACTTAAAGAATAGTTTTATTTTAAACCGCAAACGAATCGAACAATTTTTCCATTTTCTATAATTATTTTAAATTTGAACCTCCCCCTCCCACTTAAACACAGTTCAGTTTGTGCTACTTAACCACTCCCTACTATTCAGATTTTCAGCTCAAAATTTAAGTTCAAGTCTAAGCTTCCGAAAACGTTTAATGAAATACAAAAAATAACGGCAAAAAAATAGTTATTCGTTACTCCAAAGTCTAAAGCGCCCTCCACCGACATTTTTGAAATATATCTTTATAATTTATTTTTAAGAAAATACCAACATAAAGAATAGTTTCAGTGAAAACCGCAAATCAATGAACCAATTTTTCCGTTTTTTAAAATCATTTGAAATTTGAACCTTCTGAACACAGTTCAATTTGTGCTATTTATCTACTCCTAACTTTCAGATTTTGAGCTCAAAATTTAAGTTTGAGTTTATGCTTACGAAAACATTTAATGAGATGCAAAAAATAGTTGTTCGTTACTCCAAAGTCTAAAGCGCCCTCTATCGGCATTTTTTGATATTTATCTTTATAATTTAATTTCAAGAAAATGCCGGCATAAAGAATAATTTTAGTGAAAACCGCAAATCAATCGACCGATTTTTCCGTTTTTTATGTTTATTTGAAATTGTGGTCCCTAAACTTTAATGGCGGCTATCTCCTTTGGAAAACTTCTGTAACCCTTTGTCTCCTATTTAATATTGTTTGTCTTGATGTGTACTATCACCCCTCTTTTATTGTAAGAAAAATTTAGAATAACCCTGTATATATACTAATGTATGTGTGATAAAACTTTCTGTAAATAAAATAATTGTAAATCATAATAAAATATCTATTTCGATTTCAGTCAACTCTATTGTATAATATATCCTGTAAGCCGTAAAAAATTTCAACATGTCTGTGATATATAGTTTTATAAATAAAAAATATATACACTATGTATGTTTTGATAAAACTTTGTGTAAATAAAATTATTGTAAATCATAATAAAATATCTATTTCGAATTCATCCAACTCTATTGTGTAATATATCCTGTAAGCCGTGCACAATAAATTTGAACTTGTCTGGGTTATAGTTTTATAAATCAAAAATATATACACTAAGTGTGTTTTGATAAAACTTTGTGTAAATAAAATGATTGTAAATCGTAATAAAATAGCTATTTCGATTTCATACATTTCCATTGTGTAATATATCCTGTAAGCCGTTCATAAAAAAATTTGAACACGTCTGGTTATAGTTTTATAAACCAAAAATATGTACACTATGTGTGTTTTGATAAATCTTTGTGTATATAAAAGTAATGCAAATCATAAGATCCCTAATAGCATGCATGGTCACTGTGAGTCACTTTGGCCACATCACATCTGTGACCAAAATGCCACCACTCTGTGACGTCACATTGTGACTGAGATGTGACTTTCTTAAAAATCTTTAGAAATTTATAAATATCCTTCAAAACATGTTATTTACTTTAAAAAACATGTTTTTGGCAATTTCAATATCGTCGCTTTTGTCACAGTTTCGTCACAATGTTAATGTCAAATTAGTCACAAATGACACATTTTTCACAAATTTGTCACATTGTGACCACTTTGTGAAACGTCACAAAAGAACTCTAAAACGGCCATAACGACTTCACATTTTAGTCACTGTGACTTCACATCGACGTCACGTGACGTCACATCGACAATCAATGGTCACAAAATTACAATGTGACTTCACAACGACGTTGCAATGACGTCACCATGCTTTACGGGATAATATCTACTTCGATAATACACTAAGTGCCCAAAGGTGACCCGCCACCAGCGATTTTCCACGTTCTGTTAAATATCTAGAAAAATACATAATGAATTATCCTAAAACTCCAGGTGTGTAAATAGAATAGTGCAGGTCATAAATTTCCGCGAAGATGTCTTCCCAAAACCCCGTAGGGGACCGTCTACAAATTGAAAAGGAACGAATACCTTTTGGATAATCCTGTCAATAATAATGTAGCAAAAGCGTTCAAACTGCAGATTATGATTAAATGACTTACTATAATAACCTGTGTTCATTTTTATGAGGATAGAATGTGTATTCGTATAGAAATTAAGGTACATCATCAAAAGAATCTCAAATTTTGCATAGTTTTTTGTTCATAATTTGCAGAGTTCTTAATAGAAAAGTATATACTTTTTAGAAGATATGAAAAACAACATTGTGCACATTATCCTGCAATCAGAATTAAAAAATAATAAAAATTGTATGAATAATAAGCAGGTTCACTAAGTAATTTTTCACTACGCATGCGTGACAGCAATCAGATTATAATTTAAATAATGTGTTAGCTAAATAAAGAGAGCAACTTTTGTAAAAGTCTCAAAAACATTGCTTAAAAATTCTAAAAATTATCGTCTGTAGAATAAACTCAAAATCCGTTGATCCCAAAGGAAAGCAAAAATATGTGGGGCTGTATCCACATGTCCGTTGTTTAGTGTCATTTCGGCATACACAACATTTGCTATACACTATTAATATTTGTATTCAGTTTCTCATCTTTTTTGCTTCCTTTTGGGATAAACGGACTTTGAGCTTATTCTATCGACAATAATTTTCAGAATTTTCAAACTATGTTTTTGAGACTTTCACAAAAGTTGCACTATATATATAGCTAATACATTATTCAAATTATATTTTTATTGCTTTCATGCATGCGCAGTGAAAAATAATTTGGTAAACCTGCTCATTATTCGTACAATTTTTATATTTTTTAAATCTTGGTTATAGGATATTGTGTACAATGTTGTTTGTAATATTTTGAGAAAAAAAATCTTCATTCTTTTTCAATTTACTGGCGGTCACCTATAAGGCTTCGGGAAAAAATCTTCGAGGAAATATGTGGCCAGTACTATTCTTTTTTCACATCTGGAGTTTCAGGATAATTTCTCATGTAATTTTCTAGACATTTAAAAGAACTTCAAAAATCGCAAGTGGCCGGAAACCTTTGCCATATAATATATGCATGTACGCCGTTTGTAAAAAATCTGAACATCTCTGAGCTATAGTTTTTTAATCAAAAATATGTGTACTATGTATGTGTGATAAAACTTTGTGTAAATAAAATTATTGTCGCTAAAAAATATAAAATATGTATTTTAGAAATAACTTCAGTCAAAAAGATTTTAACCAAAAATATGTTATCCAAATATAGTAATACGTTCAGTATTGTGTATGCTGTCTTGACATTAATCAATAGGTATATGTATACTGCCCCTCATTTTTCGCTTCATTTTTGGGAATAACGGAATTTGAGTTTATTCTACTGACGATAATTTTCTGAATTTTCAAGTTATGTTTTTAAGACTTTCAAAAATGTTACTGTATACATTTAGCTACCATATTATGAAGATTATATTTTGATTGCGTTCACACGTGCGCAGTGAAATAATACGTAATAAATCTGCTCATTTTTCGAACAATTTTTATTTTTTAAAATTCTGATTAAAGAATACTATGCACAATGTTATTTGTCATATTTTCTGAAAATAATTTTTTATATTTTAACAACTCTGCAAATTATAAGAAAAACTTGGCAAAATTTAGAACTGTTATTACTTTAAAAAAATCTTTATTATTGTATGCGTATTTATGCTATCCGCATAAAAATTACACAGCTTATTACAATAAGCCACTCAATCAAAATCTGCAATTTAAACTATTTTGACAGGGTTATCCAAAAGATATTCGTTTGTTTTCAATTTGCTTATGGTTCCCTATGGGATTTCGAGAAAGAAAAAAAACTTCATGGAAATATATGACCTGTACTATTCTGTTTACACACCTGGAGTTTTATAATAATTCCTCATGTATTTTTCTAGATATTTAACAAAGCATCTAAAATCACAAATAGACGGTAACTTTTAGCCATATAGTATATAAAAGCTTTTTGAAGATAAAAATCAATAAGTGAGATCTAGCGGATGTATTTAAGTAAGTACTCAAGGGCATGAAATTATTTAACTCTAAACGCAGGCAAAAAATCCAAAAAAAAAAAAAAGTAAAAAGAAAAAAAAATTAATACAAACTTGGAGTAAATCCTTAATTGTTTTTAGAAAAAGTGATAAAATAAAAGAAGATTCAGCGCCCTCCTCCAACTCCACGCCCGCCTCTATCGTAACACATAAAATCAAATGTCGTTTCCGATCACGTTTATTTTTCTATCTTGTAATTATTTTGTTACTTTGGGCAAACCTTCAAAATGCTGACAAGGAAGGTCTCCATTGGGGGCATACTCAGAATTTTTTGAAAAAAATACGAATTCGAACTACTCATGTAGGTAATAAAGGATCAGTGAAAATTAGCGGCGGAATTACATTATTAGATATGTAAAAAAATAAAATAGTTTGGAATAATTGGCGTGAAAAGCTGAAAGTGACGCGGGATTTGGCGAGCAGTGCATTTCCTCGCCAAAAGCAGACGATTTTAACGAATCTGAAAATTGATTTTAATTGACTTCACTGTTAAAAATTTGCAGCATTTACTGCAACGTCACTCCACTACTTTTATAAAATATCTCTCTTCTGACCAATGAGAATGCTCCATAGCACGGGGAATTGACCGTGTCATACACTGTTAAAAATCTACTGCATTTTGTTGCAACGCACTCCACCGCTTGTATATAATATCTCTATTCCAACCAATGAGAAAGCTCCATTTCACGGCCAAGTAACCGTTTTCTATACAAGCAAGGGAGTGCGTTGCAACAAAGTACAGCAGATTTTTAACAGTGTATTTTTCAATTTGGAACAATTTTAATCAATTTAAATTGTGTTTTAAATGATAAAATATATTAATTTCATTTTGTTATAAGTACATATAAACGTATATGACAAAATTGCACTTAAAGTAAAGTAAAAATGCAAAACTAAAATTACTTAAACTAAACTTATTTAAATAAATTGAACATAGAAAGTTTTTTCTTTAAAAAGTATTCGAAGCGTAAAAGCGTATTTTTCAAAATTTCGTTTTTTCGCCAACCGGAGATAAATCGCCAAATAAACGAAATTTTTATTATTTTTTTACGGACGTTATAAGGAGGTTCCGCCGAAATGTTTTTTATAAACATATATAACTATATGAGAAGAACATTCTGTAATTTTTTCAGATTTTTCTGAGTATGCCCGTATGGAGACCTTCCTTGTGAGACAGCTTCATTTATTCGAATAAAATACAAAGAAAATCTTTGCAAATCTCTCTCGACTTTTATTTTTGTAACATTGGGATTAATGAAATCGGTTCTAAAAAAGTGAAAAAGAATTATTTAAAAAGTATTTATTTAATACAGCTTCAGAGGCAGTTACAAATTGCTTTTTGTAAGAAAGTAGTGATAACAATTCAGAAATTGTGCTTAAAAAATGGCAAATAAATTGCATTCACTTAAAAAAAAAAAAGGTGTTTTTTTTTTTTTTTTTTTTTTTTTTTTTTTTCGAAACTGGCATTATAACAACTTATAACAGGAACAACAAAAATTCATGTCACAGATACACATTTGCACTGCAATTTAAAAAATTCTGTAAGATTACTAAGAAATTTTAAGGAAACTGGGATATCTAAAACTTTTTACATAACTGCAATCCAGGTTACAGATAAAATACATTATATATATAAAAGCTGTTTGAAGATAAAAATCAATAAATAAAATCTAAAGGATGTATTTAACTTACTACTAAAAGGCAAGAAATCATTTAATTCTATATGCGAGCGAAAAAAAAGTAAAAAAAAAAAAAAAAAAAGGAAATGACAATAGTACAAACTTGGAGAAAATCCTCAATAGCTTTTTGAGAAACTGATAAAATAAAAAAAGATTCAGTACCTTCCCCCAAACCCATGCCGGCGTCAATCGTAACAAATAAACGTAAATGTCGTTTCCGATCACATTTATTTTTCTATCTTGTAATTATTTTGTTTCTTCGGGGAAATCCAGAAAATGCTGAGACACCTTCATGTATTCGAATAAAACTCAAAGAAAATCTTTAATAAAAATCACTCTCGAATTTTATTTTTGTAACATTGGGATTAATAAAATCAGTGTTAAAAAAAAAAAAAAAAAAAAAAAAAAGCGAAAATACTTTTTTTTAAGTATTTATTTAGTACAGCTTTAGGGACAGTTAGTTCTAAATTGCTTTTTGTGAGAAAGTAATGATAACAAGTCAGAAAATGTACTAAAACGTGACAAATGTGGTGCATTCACTGTAAAAAATAAATGAATAAATAATCGTAAAGTTACTACAATTTTTCTATGAAATTTGGACTCCTAGAACTTATTATATAACGATAACAACAAAAATTCATGTAACAGATACATATTTGCAACACAATTTTACAAAAAAAGTCTGTAAGATAACTAAGAATTTTTTAGGAAACCGGGATGCATTTTCAGAAAGAATCACGTTTTGAGCACCAGCCTCGGCGAGTTGGCGAAAGCGAGAACGTTCAGCTAGCTGCATCGCCAAACACAAAATAAACTAAGTTCAAATGTGTCATAAAGCATATGATTAATAGAATTATATATATTAGAAGATAATCTTTACTACTGTTTTTAATTAACTTCTCAATTTCTTCGAACATAGCGGTTAAGGAAATAATATTTTTGAATTGAGAAAAAAAAAACTATGTTTAGATGTTTTGTGAAACTTAAAGCATTTTAATCTGAAAAAGCTCTTTGTTTTAAACTATGTTTTAATCGTAAACAACGGTGAATAACATTTCCTCTTATTATAGTCTTTGCTTGATATCATTTACGGAAAAACAAATGAAAAAAAATGCGATTTCTTTGCAGAAGGAAGGGTTGCTATTCTATTCGCTAGGTGTTTGACGTCACAAACAAGAAAGGGTGCGTAGCATTGACTTCATCTCCGCGCCAATCATTGTTCTGGCGATAAGGTGCTCAAAACGTGATTCTTTCTGAAAATGCAACCGGGATGCCTAGAACTTTTTATGTAACTGCAACCCAGGTTACGGATAAAATTCTACTAAGAAATTCTAGTATTGTAATTTTAATGTTTTTTAGTTTTTTAGTTTTTTTTTTTTTTTTTTTTTTTTTTTTTTTTTTTTTTTTTTTTTAGCAAAATTATAGATTTTTATATCTTTAAAAAAACTAGTTTTGCAGTTTTACATCGTCCTTTGTATAATGTGCAGATAAAATTTTAGTAAGTATCCAACAATAATTACAAAAAATTTTAGTAAGTAACCAACACTATAATAAGTTTTTTATTAAGTAACCAAGATGTTTGATTCTAATTTTAAGTTTTCTGCAATGTCATACCTACATAATATTGCATTGTTCTATCTTCTTTCGGGAAAGGCATTTTGTATTACTCCTGAAGAAGATTATTTTATATATATAAAAGCTTTTTGAATATAAAAATCCATAAATGAAATCCAGAGGATGTATTTAACTAAGTACTCAAGAGCATTAAATCATTTAATTCTAAACGCAGGTAAAAAATCTAAAAAAAATAGAGAAAAAAAATTAATACGAACTTGGAGAAAATCCTTAACTGCTTTTAGAAAAAGTGATGAAATAAAAGACGATTCAGCGCCCTCCTCCAACTCCACATCCGCCTCTATCGTAACAAATAAACGTAAATGTCGTTTTCGATCACATTTATTTTTCTATCTTGTAATTATTTTGTTTCTTTGGGCAAATCTTGAAAATGCTGAGACAGCCTCATTTATTCGAATAAAACACAAAGAAAATCTTAAAATCTCTCTCGACTTTTATTTTTGTAACAGTGGCATTAATGAATTCGGTGTTTTCTAAAAGAGCGAAAAAGAATTTTTTAGAACAAGTATTTATTTGGTACAGCATCAGGGGCTGTTCCAAATTAATTTTCATGACAATATAATGATAATAAGGTAGAAAATTGTACGTAAAACGTGGAAAATGAGATGCATTTAAAGCAGGGGCGTAATCAGAAGTATATAATAGAGCTGAATCAAGAAAATTTAGGCGGGGGGGGGGGGGGGGGCACATATTCTCTCTCTGTCTGACGCAGAGAGATAAATTTGTGCATATTCACATTGAAGGTACTGTGTTTCTTATTCAACTGCTGAAATAACTTTATTTTATGCTAAGAAAAGAAAACGATGATAAAAAAAATCGAGTATATAACTAGTGCGAAACTAAACATCATGTTAGCTTCATATGTGCAAATAGGATGTGCGAATGTTGAAAAACTTATTTTAATTGCAATTTTTCATTCTTACAAAATTGTGAAAGGGTCTCAAAACTAAATTAGATTTTTAACAGAATTTCGTTTGGATTTTTGGAACAGAAATTAATTTAGTGAACTTGGGATCTTTTCCAGGGGAGATTCAAAATGTTTTAGAGTGGGCTGGGCCCCCCCCCCCTCAGCACAAACCCCCTCCTCTAGATACATCCCTAATTCACTGTAAAAGAAGAAAAATCTGTCAAGTTACTAAAATTTAGGAAAATGGGATGCCTAGAACTTTTTATCTAACTGCAACCCAGGTTAAAGATATGGATTTTTGTGCAAGATGCAAAAACTATTGCACAAAGATCTGAATATTTATAAAACAAGTTATATAGTATACAAACACTGTAAATAATAATTATAATAAATAATAATCTAATAATAACACATTGCTCAGTGGTGCACAAAACAGGAATTTTTAATATACATTTGTACAATTAAAATAAAATAAAACTTTCAACGTTTCTCGCCGTCTTCTGCGGGCGTCTTCAGGAAAATATGATAATGGAAGGACTAAGTTTGCATCTTGATCGAGAGTTAATATTTCTACTAAATTAAAATCTAAATGAATTAAAATTTAAAAAAAAATGTTGCCATTTACACGTGAGCAATATGTTATTATTAGTTAAGTTTTATGGTGCAACTGTCCTATATATATTTATTTTAAATAATAATCTGTAATTCTACAAATGTAAAGTTACAGAAATCCATTTAATCAATTTTATTTTTGTAAAAAATTCCAGTAATTCTAGATTTTCTTTTCTTTTTTGAACTACAGATTTTTGTAGTTTTACAAAACTAATTTTTTTAGATTTACATATCTTTTTGTGCAGTGTACAGATAACATTTCAGTAAACATACAGATTTATGTAACTTTACATTTGTGGAATTACAGATTATTATTTTTTATTATTATTATTTACAGTGTTTGTATACTATATAACTTCTTTTATAAATATTCAGATATTTGTGCAATAGTTTTTGCATCTTGCGCAAAAATCCATAAAATGCATAAAATTGTCATTATCCATCTTATATGGGGACGTATTATCCCTGATGAAGATTATTTTATTTATATAAAAGCTGTCTGAAAATAAAAATCAATAAATGAAATGGCATTCAAGGGCATGAAAACATTTAATTCTAAACGCAGGCAAAAAATCAGAATTTTTAAAAAAGTAAAAAGGAAAAAAAATTAATACAAATTTGGAAAAAATCCTAAATTGCTTTTTTAGAAAGTGATAAAATAAAAGAAGATTCAGCGTCTTCCTCCAACCCCGTCCATCATAACAAAAAAAACGTAAAGATCGTTTCCGATCACAGTTATTTTTCTATCTTGTCATTATTTTGTTTCTTCCGGCAAATCTTGAAAATACTGAGACAGCTTCATGTATTTGAATGAAACACAAAGAAAATCTTTTAAAAATTGCTCTCGACTTTTATTTTTGTAAGATTGGGATTAAATAAATCGGTGTTTTCTAAAAACGCAAAAAAGATTTTCTTTTCTTTTTTTTTTTTTTCTTGTAAGAATTTATTTAATACAGCCTTAGGGGCAGTTCTAAAATGCTTTTCGTGAGAAAGTAATAATAACAAATCAGAAATTGCATGTAAAACGTGCAAATAAGATGCATTCACTGGAAGAAAAAAAAATCTGCAAAGTTACTAAAATTTTTCTAGGAAACTGGGATTCCAAGAAATTTTTATATTACGGCAACAACAAAAAATTCATGTAACAGCAAAAACAAAAATTCATGCAACAGATACATGGATTTTTGTTGTTGCAATACAGTAATTTAAAAAAAAATCTGTCAGATTACTAAAATTTTTTTTAAAGAAATTAGGATACCTAAAACTTGTTATATAACTGCAACACAGATAAAATTAATTATACATATATTATACAGTTGTTTGAAGATAAAAATCAATAAATGAAATGTATAGGATGTATTTAACTAAGTACTCAAGGGCATGAAATCATTTAATTCTAAACGGATGCAAAAAATAGTAAGAAAAAAAAATAGAAAGTGATAAACTAAAAAAAGATTCAGCGCCTTCCCCCGACCTCATGCCCACGTCTGTCGTAAACAGATAAACGTAAATGTCGTTTCCGATCACATTTATTTTTCTATCTTGTAATTATTTTGTTTCTTCAGGCAAATCTTGAAAATGCTGAGCCAGCTTCATTTATTCGAATGAAACACAAAGAAAATCTTTAAAAATCGCCCTCGACTTTTATTTTTGTAACAGTGGCATTAATGAAATCGGTGCTTTCTAAAAGAGCTAAAAAGAACTTTTTTTAAAAGTATTTATTTGGTAAAACTTCGGAGGCAGCTCCAAATTGCTGTTTGTAAGAAAGTAGTGATAACAATTCAGAAATTGTACGTAAAAAATAGCAAATAAATTGCATTCACTGTTAAAAAAAAAAAAAAAAAAAAAAAAAAAAAAAGTGTAATTTTTTTTTTTTTTTTTTTTTTTTTACACATTTGCACTGCAATTTAAAAAAAAACTCTGTACGATTACTAAGAAATTTTTAGGAAACTGGGATATCTAAAACTTTTTACATAACTGCAATCCAGGTTATAGATAAAATACATTATACATATAAAAGCTGTTTAAACATAAAAATCAATAAATGAAATCTAAAGGATGTATTTAACTAACTACTCAAAGGCATGAAATCATTTAATTCTATACGCAGGCGCAAAAAAATAAGTAAAAAAATGAAATAACAATAATACAAACTTGGACAATATCCTTAATAGCTTTTTGAGAAATTGATAAAATAAAAAGATCCAGTACCTTCCCCCAAACCCATGCTCGCGTCTATCGTAACAAATAAACGTAAATGTCGTTTCCGATCACATTTATTTTTTTATCTTGTAATTATTTTGTTTCTTCGGGGAAATGCAGAAAATGCTGAGACAGCTTCATTTATTCGAATAAAACACAAAAAAAAATCCTTAAAAATCACTCTCAACTTTTAAGCTATTGCATAGCTTTTATCGCGGGCTTTGAGCGCGGTGACCGAATCCAAAAATTCCGTAACGCGAAAAATCCTAACACATCGGTAACGAAAAAACCTAACACTCGGCTAACGTCGTTTCCTTTCGGAAAACTTCGGAACGGTATCCTTCGGTAGACTTCGGCAGACATTGACGTGGTATTTTTCAGATATTAGAATATGAAGTCTCAAACTTATGTTTCTTATGATCTAATTTTCATAGCGCGGCCAAATTTTGTTTGGTAATTTATTATGAGACAGTGTTTATTTTGGTGGTCTTATTTATTTTGGTGACAAGAGACCCCCCCCACCGTGAGGGTCGAAAAATTTAAAATGCTTATAACTCGCAATCTAACTTTCGTAGCGCGGCCAAACTTTGTTTGGTAATTTATTATGAGGCATTGTTAATTTCTGGTGACAGGATACACCCCACGGTGAGGGTCGAAAAATTTAAAATGCTTATAACTCGCGATCTAATCTTCGAAGCGCGGCCAAACTTGTTTGGTAATTTATTAGGAGACAGTGTTAATTTTTGGTGACAGGAGACCCCAGACGGTGAGGATCGAAAAATTTAAAATGCTCATAACTCGCGATCTAATTTTCGTAGCGCGGCCAAATTTTGTTTGGTTATTTATTATGGGACAGTGTTGATTGTTGGTGACAGAAGACACCCCACGGTGAGGGTCGAAAAATTAAAAATGCTTATAACTCGCGATCTAATTTTGGTAGCTTGGTCAAATATTGTTTGGTAATTTATTATAAGACAGTGTTAATTTTTGGAGACAGGAGACCCCCCACGGTGAGGGTCGAAAAATTTAAAATGCTTATAACTCGCGATCTAATTTTCGTAGCGCGGCCAAATTTTGTTTGGTTATTTATTATGGGACAGTGTTGATTGTTGGTGACAGAAGACACCCCACGGTGAGGGTCGAAAAATTAAAAATGCTTATAACTCGCGATCTAATTTTGGTAGCTTGGCAAAATATTGTTTGGTAATTTATTATAAGACAGTGTTAATTTTTGGAGACAGGAGACCCCCCACGGTGAGGGTCGAAAAATTTAAAATGCTTATAACTCGCGATCTAATTTTCGTAGCGCGGCCAAATTTTGTTTGGTAATTTATTATGGGACAGTGATGATTTTTGGGGACAGGAGATCCTCCAAGGTGAGGGTCGAAAAATTTAAAATGCTTATAACTCGCGATCTAATTTTTGTAGCGCGGCCAAATTTTGTTTGGTAATTTATTATGAGGCAGTGTTAATTTTTGGGGACATTAGACCCCCCCACGATGAGGGTCGAAAAATTTTAAATGCTTATAACTCACGATCTAATTTTCGTAGCGCGGCCAAATTTTGTTTGGTAATTTAATATGAGACTGTTAATTTTTGGTGACAGGAGAGCCCCCACGGTGAGGGTCGAAAAATTTAAAATGCTTGTAACTCACGATCTAATTTTCGTAGTGCGGCCAAATTTTGTTTGGTAATTTATTATGAGACAGTGTTAATTTTTGGTGACAGGAGACCCCCCATGGTGAGGGTCGAAAAATTTAAAATGCTTATAACTCACGATCTAATTTTCGTAGCGCGGCCAAATTTTGTTTATTCATTTATTATGAGTCAGTGTTAAGTTTTGGTGACAGGAGACCCTCACGGTGAGGGTCGAAAAATTTAAAATGCTTATAACTCGCGATCTAATTTTCGTAGCGCGGCCAAATTTTGTTTGGTAATTTATTTTGAGACTGTTAATTTTTGGAGACAGGAGACCCCCCCACGGTGAGGGTCGAAAAATTTAAAATGCTTATAACTCGCGATCTAATTTTCGTAGCGCGGCCAAATTTTGTTTGGTAATTTATTATGGGACAGTGATGATTTTTGGTGACAGGAGATCCTCCAAGGTGAGGGTCGAAAAATTTAAAATGCTTATAACTCGCGATCTAATTTTTGTAGCGCGGCCAAATTTTGTTTGGTAATTTATTATGAGGCAGTGTTAATTTTTGGGGACATTAGACCCCCCCACGATGAGGGTCGAAAAATTTTAAATGCTTATAACTCACGATCTAATTTTCGTAGCGCGGCCAAATTTTGTTTGGTAATTTAATATGAGACTGTTAATTTTTGGTGACAGGAGAGCCCCCACGGTGAGGGTCGAAAAATTTAAAATGCTTGTAACTCACGATCTAATTTTCGTAGTGCGGCCAAATTTTGTTTGGTAATTTATTATGAGACAGTGTTAATTTTTGGTGACAGGAGACCCCCCATGGTGAGGGTCGAAAAATTTAAAATGCTTATAACCCACGATCTAATTTTCGTAGCGCGGCCAAATTTTGTTTATTCATTTATTATGAGTCAGTGTTAAGTTTTGGTGACAGGAGACCCTCACGGTGAGGGTCGAAAAATTTAAAATGCTTATAACTCGCGATCTAATTTTCGTAGCGCGGCCAAATTTTGTTTGGTAATTTATTTTGAGACTGTTAATTTTTGGAGACAGGAGACCCCCCCACGGTGAGGGTCGAAAAATTTAAAATGCTTATAACTCGCGATCTAATTTTCGTAGCGCGGCCAAATTTTGTTTGGTAATTTATTATGGGACAGTGATGATTTTTGGTGACAGGAGATCCTCCAAGGTGAGGGTCGAAAAATTTAAAATGCTTATAACTCGCGATCTAATTTTTGTAGCGCGGCCAAATTTTGTTTGGTAATTTATTATGAGGCAGTGTTAATTTTTGGGGACATTAGACCCCCCCACGATGAGGGTCGAAAAATTTTAAATGCTTATAACTCACGATCTAATTTTCGTAGCGCGGCCAAATTTTGTTTGGTAATTTAATATGAGACTGTTAATTTTTGGTGACAGGAGAGCCCCCACGGTGAGGGTCGAAAAATTTAAAATGCTTGTAACTCACGATCTAATTTTCGTAGTGCGGCCAAATTTTGTTTGGTAATTTATTATGAGACAGTGTTAATTTTTGGTGACAGGACACCCCCCATGGTGAGGGTCGAAAAATTTAAAATGCTTATAACCCACGATCTAATTTTCGTAGCGCGGCCAAATTTTGTTTATTCATTTATTATGAGTCAGTGTTAAGTTTTGGTGACAGGAGACCCTCACGGTGAGGGTCGAAAAATTTAAAATGCTTATAACTCGCGATCTAATTTTCGTAGCGCGGCCAAATTTTGTTTGGTAATTTATTATGAGACATTATTAATTTCTAGTGACAGGAGACACCCCACGGTGAGGGTCGAAAATTTTGAAATGCTCATAACTCGCGATCTAATTTTCGTAGCGCGGCCAAATTTTGTTTGGTAATTTATTATGAGACATTGTTAATTGTTGGTGACAGGAGACCCTCACGGTGAGGGTCGAAAAATTTAAAATGCTTATAACTCGCGATCTAATTTTCGTAGCGCGGCCAAATTTTGTTTGGTAATTTATTATGAGACATTATTAATTTCTAGTGACAGGAGACACCCCACGGTGAGGGTCGAAAAATTTGAAATGCTCATAACTCGCGATCTAATTTTCGTAGCGCGGCCAAATTTTGTTTGGTAATTTATTATGAGACATTGTTAATTGTTGGTGACAGGAGACCCCCCCCCCACGGTGAGGGTCGAAAAATTTAAAATGCTTATAATTCGCGATCTAATTTTCGTAGCGCGGCCAAATTTTGTTTGGTAATTTATTATGAGACATTGTTAATTTCTAGTGACAGCAGACACCCCACGGTGAGGGTCGAAAAATTTGAAATGCTCATAACTCGCGATCTAATTTTCGTAGCGCGGCCAAATTTTGTTTGGTAATTTATTATGAGACATTGTTAATTGTTGGTGACAGAAGACACCCTACGGTGAGGGTCGAAAAATTAAAAATGCTTATAACTCGCGATCTAATTTTGGTAGCTTGGCAAAATATTGTTTGGTAATTTATTATAAGGCAGTGTTAATTTTTGGTGACAGGAGACCCCCCCACGGTGAGGGTCGAAAAATTTAAAATGCTTATAACTCGCAATCTAATTTTCGTAGCGCGGCCAAATTTTGTTTGGTAATTTATTATGAGACAGTGTTAATTTTTGGAGACATTAGACCCCCCACAATGAGGGTCGAAAAACTTAAAATGCTTATAACTCGCGATCTAATTTTCGTAGCGCGGCCAAATTTTGTTTATTCATTTATTATGAGTCAGTGTTAAGTTTTGGTGACAGGAGACCCTCACGGTGAGGGTCGAAAAATTTAAAATGCTTATAACTCGCGATCTAATTTTCGTAGCGCGGCCAAATTTTGTTTGGTAATTTATTTTGAGACTGTTAATTTTTGGTGACAGGAGAACTCCCACGGTGAGGGTCGAAAAATTTAAAATGCTTATAACTCACGATCTAATTTTCGTAGCGCGGCCAAATTTTGTTTATTCATTTATTATGAGTCAGTGTTAAGTTTTGGTGAAACGAGACCCCCCACGGTGAGGGTCGAAAAATTTAAAATGCTTATAAGTCGCGATCTAATTTTCGTAGCGCGGCCAAATTTTGTTTGGTAATTTATTTTGAGACTGTTAATTTTTGGTGACAGGAGACCCCCCCACGGTGAGGGTCGAAAAATTTAAAATGCTTATAACTCACGATCTAATTTTCGTAGCGCGGCCAAATTTTGTTTATTCATTTATTATGAGTCAGTGTTAAGTTTTGGTGACAGGAGACCCTCATGGTGAGGGTCGAAAAATTTAAAATGCTTATAACTCGCGATCTAATTTTCGTAGCGCGGCCAAATTTTGTTTGGTAATTTATTTTGAGACTGTTAATTTTTGGTGACAGGAGACCCCCCACCGTGAGGGTCGAAAAATTTAAAATGCTTATAACTCACGATCTAATTTTCGTAGCGCGGCCAAATTTTGTTTGGTAATTTAATATGAGACTGTTAATTTTTGGTGACAGGAGACCCCCACGGTGAGGGTCGAAAAATTTGAAATGCTTATAACTCGCAATCTAATTTTCGTATCGCGGCCAAATTTTGTTTGGTAATTTATTATGAGACATTGTTAATTTCTGGTGACAGGAGACACCCCACGGTGAGGATCGAAAAATTTAAAATGCTCATAACTCGCGATCTAATTTTCGTAGCGCGGCCAAATTTTGTTTGGTAATTTATTATGAGATTTTGTTAATTTTTGGTGACAGGAGACCCCCACGGTGAGGGTCGAAAAATTTAAAATGCTTATAACTCGCGATCTAATTTTCGTAGCGCGGCCAAATTTTGTTTGGTAATTTATTATGAGATTTTGTTAATTTTTGGTGACAGGAGACCCCCACGGTGAGGGTCGAAAAATTTAAAATGCTTATAACTCGCGATCTAATTTTCGTAGCGCGGCCAAATTTTGTTTGGTAATTTTTTATGAGACAGTGTTAATTTTTGGTGACAGGAGACCCCCCCACCGTGAGGTTCGAAAAATTTAAAATGCTTATAACTCGCGATCTAATTTTCGTAGCGCGACCAAATTTTGTTTGGTAATTTATTAAGCTATTGCATAGCTTTTATCGCGGGCTTTGAGCGCGGCGACTGAATTTAAGAATTCCGCAACGAGAAAAATTCCTAACAATCCGGCTAACGAAGTTTCAGTTTGGCAGACTTCGGGAAGGTATCCTTCGATAGACTTCAGCAGACATTGACGCGGTATTTTTGCATAAGTTGATAAAAAATGCTATGCAATAGCTTTACCGCGGCAGTCCCCGAGTGGCACACATATCTATTATTTTTTGTAACATTGGGATTAATGAAATCGGTGTTTTATAAAACAAGAGAAAAAGATTTATTTAAAAAGTATTTATTTATTACAGCTTTAGGGGCAGTTGAAAATTGTTTTTCGTGAGAATATAATGATAACAAGTCAGAAATTGAACGTAAAACGTGGCAAATGAGGTACGTTCATTGCAGGGCCGTAGCTAGAAATGAATAATAGAGGGTGCTCAAGAAAATGTAGGGGGGGGGGGGCTCATATTTTCTCTCTCTCTCTTTAACGTAGAAAGATAAATTAGCGCATGTTCACACTGTAGTTACTATGTTTCTTATTAAACTGTTGTAATAACTTCATTTTATGGTAAGAAAAGAATATGATGATGAAAAATTTGAGTATATAACTAGTGCAAAATTAAACATCATATTAGCTTTTTATGGAGAAGTAGGATGTGTGAATGTTGAAACATTTATTTTAATTACAATTTTTTTTTTTTTTTTTCAAAACAGTGAAAACGCCTAAAAACTAAATTAGATTTTTTAACAGAATTTCATTTAGATTTTTGGAACAGGAATTTCCTTTCCTTTCCTCCTTTTCTAGGGGAGGCTCAATATGTTTTAGGGGGGCTGAGACCCTCCTAGCACCCCCATAGCTACGACCTTGATTCAATGTAAAAAAAATTCTCTAAAGTTACTAAAACTTTTATAGGAAACTCTGATTCCTAGAACTTTTTATGTATCGGCAACAAAAAATTTTCACGTAACAGATACACATTTGTTCTGTAATTTAAAAAAATCTTTGAGATTAAATTTTTTTTAGGAAACCGGGATACCTAAAACTTTTTATATAACTGAAACCCAGGTTACAGATAAAATTCTAGTAAAAAAATTCTAATACTAATTTTGTTAAAGATTTTTTTTACATATAAAACTACAGATTTTTGTAGCTTTTTGTACAGCGTGCAGATAAAATTTTGGCAATCATAGAAATTTCCCATAACTTTACATCTATAAAAATACAGATTTTTTTTTTTTTCAATGTTTGTACTATAACTAGTTTTTTAAATATTCAGATCCCTGTCCAATAGCTGTTGCACTTTTATGCAAAAATGCAAGAATACAAAATTTATTTCGATTATTTATATTAGATTCAGTAACACAGAATTAATAGGACTCCTTCTGAAATAAATAGTTCTGACGTAACTTATTATTGGAGTTTATGGGATATCATGATCTTTTGAAAAGTTTCAATAAGTAGAACACGTTGTAATCCATAACAAACCCCAGTTTTTAATAACTCGTTACCTTTGAATTTCATCAGGCAATAATTTCGAAATTTTTCCATTAAAAAAATCACTTTATTGTGCGAAACAGAAGGCTAAGATGTAAAGGTAGTGGTGGTGGTGGTCTCCCTTAAGCAGCAAATCTCTTTAGATGTTACTATTAGGACGATCAAAGGCTAAGTATCTGTGTAGTAAATTGATACATTCCCAGCATGTATCCATGTTAAGCCAAACTGCCAATTTTAAAAATAACCGTTAAGTAGGAATCGGTATAAAAATTTAAACAAGATAACGCCTAGAAGGAGCGTCACATTTGACTATCAATTAAAAATGTGAAATAAAGACAAATCTATATTTGTTTACAAGAAATCTAACGTATCCATTATTAAATGACAAATATCTGCTTGCAAGCAGATGTAAAATATTATTATTTGCTTTTTAATGATTATAGTAGGCGCCAGATGGGTTAAACTAATGCCTGATTTTTAGATACATAAATAAACTTGTAATAAATAATTGTTTATCTCATAATATGCCAATAAAGAATTTTAATAAGGGTATACTAATTGCGCATAAATTAGAAATAAAGAGAACCGCTATAACAAAATAAAAACTTCATCGGTAAATAAATTAATTAATTAAAAAAAATAAATCACAATTTTAACTAACGTGTAATCGGACTATGCTGTTAATCTACGTAAAAAAGTTGATTAAACAGAGAAATCTAAATTTTCACTTTTGAGGCATTTTTCCTAAAACAGGCAAAAATATTCAATAAATGTCGACGACTAATTTTGATTTTATATTTAGAAAATATCACGTATTATTGCTTCAATATTTTCCTAAATCTGATTGATGTTCACTAATACTGTTTTCTGTACATTTGTAGGAAATCAAATTAATAAACTAACTTTCGTATGAATAACACCACAAATTAAGTATTAAGAAAAAAATTAAAGTGCTCACGGATGTTTATTGTTAAATAACACTATTTCCGAGTACCAATATTTGGCTTAATTAATGGCAAAAAAATAGATTGATATAGAATTAAATATGGTCCAACATATTATTCTTTGGAAATATTGATATTCAAAAGTAAGTAGGCAGCAGGAAAGCACGGAATTACAAAACAGAATTTTATAATAATCCAAATAAGAAAAGATTATTTAATACAGTGACAAAAAACAGTTTTTACAAAAAAAGAAAAAAAAAGAAAGAAAAAAAGAAAAAAGAAAGAAAATCGAAGTAGAAACAAAGTATTTTTTAGTACAGCTCTAGAAGCAGTTCTAAATTACTTTTCGCGAGAATGTAATAAAAAAAGATTATAGTGAACAAGACATTTAAGGTCTGTTTTCCCATGAAGCATTTTCTTTTTTCGGTTTTATTTCGTATAGCTTGGGAAGACTGATTGAACATCATGTAGTGAAATAAATCACAAACAATTACTTAAAAGTTTTTTATACATTTTTTAAACGCAAGAATGAAAAAACAAGTGAAATCAAGCATGAAGAATAGACTGCGAAACACTTTCCAACACAATCAGAACACTGTAAAAAAAAAACTATTACTATCTGATAAGAGTAAGGTATCCGCACACCTTCGAATGTGATTACTTGAAATTTTAGAAATTTCCTCCTGATATCCATTTTTTATAATGAAATTTACCTTACAATTTGAAAAAAGCATAAAAATTTTATTAATTACCCAGAAATATTTTTTAAAGAGAAAAATAGTCAAAATTGTAACAAAAATTGACATTTCCGCAAAATGTGATATCTTAAAAATAAAAGAATCTATTGACATTTTGTAAATTTCACAATAATAGAATAAATTTCTCTAAGACTTAGACTACACAGATAAGCGAATCTCTATCTCAGATGACATGGCAATTAAAGTACTAATGTAGTGAAAAATTCGCAAAATGTATCTGAAGTTTGTCATTTATACCAATTTAAATACAAAGCTATTTAATTTATTATCATGATCGTAGTCGATTCCCTCAAAAGAAATTTGGAAAAGAAATTCAGAAAATTTCGCGGCATTTCATTCATAATTTTTTGTTTTAGGTTGATTTACGTATAAGGTAACATTCCCAGTAATTGGCACATTAAGGATTTGTCTTTAAACTTACTTCAATTTTCATTACAAAGAAATACGATATTTACTTGGAAACATTTTTAAATCAAAGAATACATATCTGTGCATCTATTTTGCCCACTAAAAGCAAAAAAAATTGAAAAAGTATTTTTATAAAAATATATTTATAAAAAGTTGCTGAAATCACCAGTAATTGGCGCTAGAGCACCAATGTATGTCACCTTGTGATCCAGTAATTGGCAGATGTTTATATTAAAAAAATACTTTACATTTCGCATTTGGTTTAATCCCTTTAAATGAATTTATCATAGATGAAGATGATATATTTCAGGTTTTTGAGAGTAAGAAATCAGCATATTAGTCTGAAATGTGAACACTTTAAAACAATACAATATACTTACATTAATACCCAGTAATTGTCATGCTATCACCAGTAATTGTCATATGAAGCTTTGATGGATTCCAATTACTGATAATATTTTATCTTTTCAAATAAAAACAAATGATCAACAAAATTAGTCTATAACTTTAAAAGTACTTCCAAAATAAGTGGTTTAATCTCAAATTCTTTGCGAATTCTTTGTAATTGGAATATGAGTCAATTACTTGGAACTAGCAAAATTGAAGCACCATTAATTGGCATCTATCATTAATTCAGAAATCCAAATATTTGTGTCGAAAATATTTTTACACAATTAAAGTAACCCTTTTTAACTAAACAAAACTGTTCTCAATTAAAATTTAAAATATAATATAAATCAGATAATAATGAATTGAAAAGCATGCCTTCCTTGAGCCAAAGAAGAAGCATTTGCGACAAATATGGCTAATTTGATACAAATCATAAGTGTTTCCCTTTAATAGGCACTATTGTCATCTAGTAGCACAAATCAAAGTTATAATCTTTAACATAAATGAGCATATAACTGGTATATGGTCTTGCATTTTTAAAAGACTGGATATAAATCTTATTTTAAGACATGTTTGTAGGATGTGCCAATCACTGGTGCATGCCAATTACTGTGGGTGTTACCCTAGTAAAAATCTAAAAAACTTCATTTTGAAAAGAAAGCTGAAAATAACTTTTAAACACAATTCAAAAGCTGTAATAGTTTAACTGTTTAACGACTGTACCTTTGTTCATAACTAAGATACAGATACAATTTAAGCGGAAATCCACAGATAAAAAAGAGACGATTTAAATATTATTTCATAAATGAAAAATCGACATTTTGATTGAAAATTACGTTTTAAAGGTGTTCGGATACTTTAAAGATAATGTTTCACTAAACAATTTAGAAAACTCATAACACATATAAAATATAATTTCTGCCATTACCATCTATTGCCGGAATAATAACTACGTCATTTATATAAAAAAATTATTAGACATTCATTTCAGGGATTTTAGAAAATCACCCTCCCCCCGTCCAATAGGATTAGCAGGAAGTACGAAAATTTAGGTAATTCCACTATACCTCAGCAACAGATTTATATACAGTCTCAGCAAAAAAATCTTGACACTTGCGATTTTAAAAGTTTTGTTAAATACCTAGAAATATACATAAGGAATTATTCTGAAACTCCAGGTGTGTAAACAAAACAATGCACGTCATATATTTTCGTGGCGATTTTTCCTCGAAATCCAACAGGGACCGTCAACAAAGTGAAAAAGAACGAAGATCTTTTGGATAACCCCGTCAAAACTAATGAAGCAAAAGAGTTCAAACTGCAGATTATGATTAAGTGGCTTATTGTAATAAATAGTGTTCATTTTTATGAATATTGCAAATAAACTCGAAAAGAAATTAAGGTTTTTATAAAAAGAGTCCCAAATTCTTTTAAGTTTTTTGCTTATAATTTGCAGAGTTCTTCATAAAACACAATATTCTTTTCAGAATAAATGACAATCAACATTATACATAATTCCCTGTTATCAGAATTAATAATTATAAAAATTGTATGACAAATGAGTAGGTTTACTAAATAACTTTTTATTGCGCATGCGTCAACGCTATTAAAATTTCATTTGCATATTATGTTAGGTAAATAGAGCAACTTTTGTGAAAGTCTCAAAAATATAGCTTGAAAATAGAATAAAATATAAATCTGTAAAAAAAGTAGAGTCCTACATCAGATTAATTGACTTGAACTTGATCGAATCTGACTCGAACCGCGTAATTTTTTTATTTCCCAATACGAGTGTTATTCGAACTTCTTTCGTGTTAAATTTTGGCACTTTCATTCCGGGTTCGGTTCGACACGAGTTTCCAAAAACTTTCAAATAAAAGTTATATAGACATTTAAATATTAATTTAATGTACAGTACATGTATTCATTTTTATCTATTTATTTAAAAAAAAAGAGATAAAATTAATATTGGAGTAAAATTGTCGACTACTTCTCAGTAATTTTATTAAAATATGGATTCACTTTCCTTCAATTTGGGTTCGAGTTTAAATATTTTTTGCTCCGGACGGTTTAAGAAGAATTTTAGGGTTCAAATTTTACCACATGGCTTTCATAACTAATGAAGAAATTTATTATTATCGAAAATTATAAACGCTTAAAAAAAGGAAGGTATTTTGTTTGCAATATGTCTTAAATTACATTTCGAACAGAAATCTTCAATGAAAACAGCATTCCTACGTGTTCGTCATGTAATTTTATACTATGGAAGGGAAAAAACATCACTTTCACTAACTTTGACAGCAAATACTGCGCATCATGAAAAGTGAAATTGAACAATATAATTGACAGGCTAAACCAGTTATAAAACTTTCAAGGCCTACTAACCCGATTCCTAAAATGAACAATAAAACCCTTGTCATTCAACTGATATGAGTCCATTCTCAAAAGCGCCATTCATGCGACATAAAACATTTAATAATATTTTAAATTGCGTTTGTGAATGAAAATTTTCTAAAAAGAGTTGATTTCTACAGTTTTCTTCCTCAATTGCACATTGTGAAAATAAAATAAAAATTTCATGTAGAAGAGAATGATTTCACTGATTGAGTAATTTGGTTACGTAAACTTTCTGAGAAAATGTTAAATTAGAAAACAGGAATTCTGCTTTTTTTAAATTTAATGACGTCCCGATGAAAATAAGTAATACAGTCGGCTCTCGTTAATTGGAATTCATCGGGACCACAAGAAATGTTCGAATTATCCAAAGTTCGAATTATGGAAAGTATGTGTGGAAAACATGTTTAAAAGGATAATTAATTACAAAGAAATTAATGTTATAGTATTTTTTAAATAGATTTCGATTGTTATGTTTAGAATATGACTTAATATTAAATTAAAAGATATAAATACATAAACTAATTTAAGTATTAAAAACAAGCACAAACGAACGTGAGGTAGATGTCATGATGGACAGACAGGGCATTAAGAAAGTGGATATCAAAAGCATGGGACTAGATGAATACTCATTCAGAACAATTCTGACAAAAATAAAGAATAAAAGTTATTTCAAGGATCTGTAGTCCGGGAGGAAGTAAGGAAAAATGAAAAATCGGAATGTCGTTAGTTCGAATTAAACGAAGTCAAGAGAAAAGGAGTTCGAATAAATAAAAAAATTTAAAGTAATTCTACTATTGAAAATTTCGGGACTTCATGTTTGGTACGAATTAAGCGAAAATTCAATTTATTTGATTTCGAATTAACGAGAGCCGATTTATGTTTGAATATAGATAGTACATAACATATATCAGTTTTTAAACTTAGGATACACATTTTTATTTCACATAAAATGACGTCATCTGCATCCGCTGAAGAATTCCATATTTACGATCCAGTCTTAAACATCTATAGAAAAGTGTGCGTATGACGTTATATGGCGGAATTATACACAAATCCAGGTAAAAGCTATGTCGCAATCGTAAACTCGACAAAAGAAGAAAAAAAAGGCTATCTAATAATTTATATGCTTTCATTTATTTGCAACACTAACATTGATACTTTACATATAGTTCATAAAATAGCTTCATGTATTATCATAAATCATATATATATATATATTCTTTTCAAAATAGCATGCATTATAATCAAATTTTTTTAATTTATATGAGAAAATGGCAACAAAAAGACATAGTAATTTACTATTTTTCAACTATTTTCACTTTACTTTCTATAGAAATCGAGTACTTCAGTTGCCACCATATTAAAAATGACATTAAAAACTACAAAAACAATTAATATCTCAAAAATAAATTAAAATGCAGTTTTCAAGTAAATTACAGTTAGTAGTAATTGCAGTGAGTAATCTCGTTTCTCCTTTTGAAAATTTTCAACATTACTCATTGTCATTGAGCTGAGTCGATTCAAATGCCACATTCTTTATCTATTGGTTTGAACTTCACTGTTTATAATTATCAATCATGACTGACTCAAGTCGTGAGTGCAAATTATAAAGCAAGTAATGTCTATCTGACTAAACTTTGAAGAAGTTCTTCACGTGCTCATTAAAAATTACAGATATAAGTAATAAAAAAGTTTGAACCCGTAGAAGTGTTACGAATACTCTTTGAAAAGTTCGAGTGTAAGACATGATTATTTATACAAACCATACTGAAAGGTAAATACTGAAATGTATTTACCTAAAACATTTCTTAATTGGATGAAATTCGTATAGTTAGAAATTCATTTTGTGTCTCCGATGAATGAATTGTATTTTACTTTATATGAAAATAAAATGCTTCGGTCAGAGGTAGAGAGAATCAACTTGGGCCTCGCGTATAATTAACTAATAAGTATATACATTTAATAAACACATATAATTAATTGATAATTTTATATATCTATGTATGTATAGCAATTATCTTTTAAAAAAATGGACATTTTCATTTTCGTTTTGAGTCGAAAATAGGAAGATTACCAAAATTCGGTATTGGTTTTGATATTAAAAATGTGTTCGTACGTTATAGTAATGAAATTAAATTTCTATATTTCTATCAATGTTAGGCAAATACGAATGTGATCATTCGAGTTATGCAATTTTTAGGTTTTTGTACTTAAAAAATAAAACCGAAATTAATCCTGTGTCTGTCTGTCACAACCATTTTACTCGTAAAATATGGAACGTGGAAAGTTCAAATTGCAGGGAGTTTAAACAGGCTAATTGAATTACTAAAAAAGAAAAAAAAAACTTTATATAACGTATGGGATATTGTGTGAAAGATTTCATAATGCTGAACTGAAAAACACATTTTTTTTAATTTTAGGTATTTATGTTTTCAGAGATAACGGCAAAAATGTCAAGCAAAAATATACCCCCTCATCCTCTTTTTCCGAATATACCGATATTAAAATTATGAAAATATTAGAAGTAGTATATCTTGATTTAAACCTTGCAGATAAACTATAGCGATTACCCTAAGTCACACAGTTTTTGAGAAAAGCACATTTTTTAGTTACGCACAAATTTCGATTTCTGGGCATTCAGCAAAGGTATTGAGATATCTATTGTAGCAGAAACATAAAAGCATTGTTGATAATGATTTTCGAAAAAAAATCGTCGTTAATTAGCCGAGATATTAACACAGATACGGTTGGTTTGGACGCACATAATAACAGAGGCGACGTACTCTATATACACCGGCTTTTAAAGCCTGGATAACAACTTTTAATGATATATTTGTGTAATGTAATGCCCTATAGTAGTATTTTTATAAACATATTAATTTAATTAGAATTAATCACATAAATACTGTGGGATTCACGACTAGTTTGCATTGAGTGGATCTCTCAATACGCCTTCTATGTCTTTGAAAGTTAATTAAAAACCTATCTGGAAAAATGTGATACAGACCAAGGCGGTATTGAAATTCTGCTTAGAACAATGTCAAGTTTAAATTTTGAACAAGTATTGTCGTTTTAGCTACACTATATAAAAAAATATTATTACTATGATGAATTTAGTTTTATGAAATGTCAAATGAAGTTTAAATATGCACTACTTTTATTGTCGGTACCAAATTATTTTCGTCAAAAAGTGTTATAATGAATATTAATATTTGATATTATTTAGGTTTCAAATCTCGCTGAACTTTTATAATACATTCATTCTTACTTTTCTAATATATACAGCTATATCCAACCATGCGTTGTATAGTTTCTTACAATGTCTTATCATAATTTTAGCAATGACTTTTTTTTTAGTAATACAGTTAATAATTCATATATTTGTTGTACAAACCTTCACAGCGCGAATAATATTCGCACTTGATCGTTTATTACTTTCTCAATCCTTCCTATTACCTACATACAATTTATAAGGTACCCTAGGGTAATAACGCCAAGTGCTTATATTTTGCATAATTATGAAATAATCAGGTAAATGACACCCATGTGCTCTGCGCAGAAGGGTTTTGAGTCATATAAATCGCAAAAAACAGCTTCAAGTTAATTTGTTTCATTTTTAGGTCTTATTGTTTTTACAAACAACTAAAATTAACGCTTGATCTAAAATTTGCGAGATACGTGTTGTGACGTGAAGAATGTCTTTTTATCCGGAAATGCTTTGTTAATTACATAACTTTGTAGTGCGTTTCATGTACTTTTAAAATGTTGTTGAAGGTTTTGGATATCTTCTCGAGATAATTTGTAATTTAAAATGCACTGCGCAATAACTATTCCGGGGTAATAACGCCAATCCTTTACATTAATACCCCGGTTGATTCCCTACAGTGGCCGAGCTACATCCTAAATACTGATTCGAATAAACACAGTTAAAACTGTGCAATGTTTCTCATATTTCTACTTAAGCGGTCCTTTTTAAGCAAAAAGAAGCTCACGGTCTGATATTCTTTTGCCTCATCCCCCCCTCCCAAACCACGCCTTTATTTTTCTTACACTTTCACAAAAAATTGAACATTTTCAATATAGCTTAGAATGCAATTTGTCAATTTCTAAATTTGTAGAGTTTGTATTTTTAGAATTGGACTATCTACATGCAATTATTACATCTTATTTCATAGTTTTGTTTGCATGGCGTTATTACCCATATAGGTGGGTAATAACGCCAAATAGCATTGGTCAAGAAAAAACGCCATTACATTTTATGAATACATATCTGTTAAATTATTTTATTTTATATAGATAGTCAATGAGTAGCTGTATCAGATCCTATATTTGTTTGAAAAATACAATCTAAAACTAAGCCGTGAAAATTGGTAGAACCTTAACGTGGCGTTATTACCCCAGGGTACCTTACTATTAAAAAAACTATGAAATTAACAAATGCCAAATGTACCTGCTGCGTAAAAAATAAATAAAATGTATATTGTATGAAATAATCTATTTATAAGTGCTTCAGTTGCTTTTTAGGATAATTATTTTAGCAAATATTGTTTAATAAAATTGTATTTATTACAGAAACGACAGTAGATTTCTTCTAAATTTAATTAAATTTTGAATAAGTAAATAATAAATTAGATCGATCATTTAGAAAAAATAGCATTCTCTCTCTCTCTCTCTTTTTTTTTTTTTTTTTTTTTTTTTTTTTTTTTTTTTGCCTAAATCAAATTTTTTATTAAATCAAAGGGATAGGGGGAACTGGGGCACATTGATACAGCTTTTTTCTAAGAATTCTTTTGGTGTCCAGAAAGCAGAAATTTCAAGTTATTTTTCCATGTGGTGTTAGAAAAACTTGTGTAGTGTGTTATAAAAATGAATAATTGTGGTTTTATATATTATTTTTGAATGTAATTTTTAAAAAAATAATAAAAAAAAGTCATTTGTATCAATGTGCCTCATCCCCGGGGCAGATTGATGCACCTCATGGGACACTTTGATACGTCTAGGAAAATGAAGACAAAATAACACCAATGCATATTTTTCATAGAAAAATAGTTAGCAAACCATTTTATACTTATTTATAGAAATTCAAATCGCTCACAATTTATTTGTAAGCAATATTAAAGCAATCAAAATGAAATGTATAATGACATGATGTCCTCGCTGTTCCTTGTCTGATTGTTGGCTGTGGTAACTTTGTCATATCTGGCACTTCAATCCCAGCACTATCTTCTTTCTTAGGAAAGGTGAAAAATACCAGGTTTCTGTTTATAAATCGGTTTTTAAACAGAAAATAAAGGATAATTGTATTAAAAGTTCTGTTTATAATATAATTATCCTGTGCTGTTCTGCAGCTTGTTTCTCTTACTTAACATTTTTCATGTCGAAAATACTTTTATCTCTGGCGAATCGATATAAATTTGAGATTTTTCAGTCTGCCGTCCTTTTCTTTTGTTAATTCTACTAGCACTAGACGTTGGGTAAGTTCGTACGTCTTCTGTTTGCAAAAATACTATAAAATGTTCTAATATAAAAAAAAAAAATTAGAGCTATTTCATGTCAATAAAATCTAATATTAGAAATTTTTGGCGAAAAAAGGTTGTATTAAGGAGTGTATAGTAAAAAAAAAAAAAAAAAAAAAAAAAAAAAAAAAAAAAATATTAAAAGGAAATGAAAAAATGAACTAGAAAAGGATTTAGGGTGTATCAATGTGCCCCATACAGCCATTTTGAATAGAATGAGTCTCAAAGCCAAAACTTCATAATTTATCTAACAATAAAGAATGAGGAACTAATAAAGAGTAGCTCTACTTGCCAGGGAGAATATACTTTTCGGTTAAAAATACTGGAATAGTTGTGTAATACCATTTCAATTGTACAACTCAAATTTACTTTTGACCTACAAAAACAATTAATCACCCGTCCCATTTCATCAAACTACTGAATCATTCCAAAACTTTCTGTATGTAGTTGAGTACACTAGTATCACCTTTTGGAGCTGTTGTGAAACTTCTTGTAATGACCCTGTGTGCAGTACAGGGGGTGTATCAATGTGCCCCAGTTCCCCCTACTTTTTTTTCTATTTGACTATGACAACTAATAGTTATAATAAATTTAAGTGAATATGATATCTTAAGAATTGACAAAGGTACTAATTTTTTTTCTCTCTAAAACCCAATATTTTTCGTCCACTGATCCAATTTTCAATTTTATCAAAAATCTATCATATTTACATTTTAAATCTTTTTCTAGAAGTAATAATAACTTTAAAATGATTTGATATGTATTATGATTTAAATTATTCTTTTTTCTTGTTTTAACAAAACTTCTCCCTATTTCTACCCTGATCCAAACTTGCCCGAGATTTTCTGCCCCTTGATTTTGCGTATCACTTTGGAAGAGATTTGTGCAGAAATATGGAAGTTATAGCGTCCATAAAATAAAGTGATATGTACGTATGTTTGTGTGTAGCTTTGGATTCTAGGGGTCATGATCGAAACAGATTTGAAAAAAAAAAATGCAGAAAATAGTACATAGGGAAGAACGTAATAAGTAGTATTTCTTACGAAATCTATCTAAAAATTACCAGGGTTCTTTTCCGTGTGCTACTATTATAAATTTAACTCCATTTTATTTTTCCTGTGATCGAAAATAATGGCTATTCCGCCATAAGAAAGTTAAATTATCTAAATGACATAAATTAAAAAAAAAAAAAAAGTTATAACTACAATGCATATTAAATTACATTTAAAAGTGAAACGACTTCAGAAAAAAAGCGCCATTCATTTGCATTCGTTCAGTAATTCAATATCATACGATTGAAAAATATTTGCTTTCACTTTTCAATGTCTGTCGATGTTATGTGGTAAACATCATCTCATATCAAATGACGGCATAAGGAAACTTGTTATACAACTCCAGTCATGAACAATAACACCTATGCCAACCTTTTATTTTTTAAATAAATTAAACTTGTATAAAATAATAATAATAATTTTCCTTTCAATTATTTTAAAAGTATTTTCGAAAATAATTCATTTTTATGTTTTTACGCAACCAAGTATTGTTGAATCACAATGAAATGTAGACGTACTTTGCATATTAGAATTAAAGAATTAATAATTGGAATTATTGAAAAAAAATAGACATTATTTGAAAGTTTTTTCAAAAATTTTGATCAGTTAAGAGTTTAACAGTTTTTGTCTGTCTACTCGAATGCCAAATCTCCGAAGTTCTTATGCAGAGATGGAGATGTATACATAGATGACCGTCCCGGGAAATCAACTTTTACTTTAGGGATGCTGTGCAATTCAAACATTTTTTTTTTTTTTTTCAGAGTGGATTTCTATGGCTCCGGGGGGGGGGGGGGGGTACCTTTTGACATCTACAAACACAAAATCTCAAATCTTGCTGGACGTACATCTCATCACTCCGGGGTAGTACCCCCCCCCCCTCCTGGACTACCCTCTGAACCTCTGAATTTAACTCTGTTTAAAAATGTATTTATTCTTAATAACAGGTCTAAAAATTTAACGTTCGTATATTTATTATTTTTCGTGTTACATTTCCATTCTACTATCTTTCTGCCTGATACATATTGATGAATTTCCAATCAAGAGAAATTATATTAGATTATAAAAAAAAAAAATATTGCAAATTATAAGAATAATGCTAGACTTAAGCAATATTTAATCTCTTTGGATTTTCTGAACAAACTCGTTTTTGAAACTTATATTGCCATTATAATGCCTTCCTATCTTTTTTTTTTTTTTTTTTTTTTGCCTATCTTAAATTTTTAACTGCAGCTCGGATAAATGGCAAATGTCAATAAAGTGAATTTTAAACAGAGAAATGTCTTTGCATTTGCTTTGAAAAATATTGTGTTAACATAAATAAAAAGTCGTTTTTTGCAAGATAAAACATTTAAGGGCCAGATAATGCTTCAATATTTTTTTTAATCTGAATGTCGTAAAAAAAAGAAAGAAAGGAAAAAAAATAAAGTAGAATCTCCAACCAGTTGTAGCTGTAAAACTAGTGCTATATTCAGAATAAAGCGATATCTGTACAGTGTAGAATTCAAACACTTTACTCCGGGAGGGACATTATAAAGTTTCGGGGGGGGGGGGAATTGTGCTTTTTCACAATTGAAAACACAAAATTTCAAATTTTCCGGGGGACATTTCATTGCTCTGGGGGGGGGGTCCCCCCGGTCCACTCCCTGAATTCAACACTGTATCTGTATTAACCACTTCCCTGATTTGGAACGTGATTACGCTATGGTGATTAAGTTGCCCGTACGTCATACGGTCAACGTGCTTTTGCCAATCAGGATTTGCTCGTACTACGTAGGGGTAACCACATACTCCAATCATAATTTATTATTCTTACCAGTAAAATTTTATTGTAAATTTTGTATTATTGAATTTTAGCGATTCAGTTAATCAAAAATTTCTGTTTTGAACAATTAATCAAAAATTTCTGTTTGATAAAAGAGAAAAAATTCTATGAAAGAGAAAAAAATAGATATTACTTGAAGGTTTTTTTCAAAAGCTTTGATCACTTAAGTGGTTCAACCGTTTTCGTCTATCTACTCGAATGCCAAATCTCCGAAGTTCTAATGCAGAGATGTATTACAAAGATGACCGTCCCGGGAAGCGAAATTTTAAAATGGAGGGCCAAAATCACAGTCCGGTGAAATCCAAACACCTCATTGGTCATTGAGTCGCGTCCTTTTCAGAGAACAATCTCTTAGTGATAGGGGAAATGTCGCCTTACTCCTTTTTTCGTAAAAAAAAATCGTAGCGGCAATTTTGATGTAAATCTTATCTGTTTTCATTTATAATCTATTTTTCACTCTCATTTTATGTAATGTCATCAAAATATCTTAATTGAGTTAATTTCAATGGTTTATCGTAAACAGTGGCGCAGCCAAGGGGGTGGTTTTAGTGTTAAAACCCCTCCCAGAGCTGAGAAAGATCGCTATAATTGCTGCTTATATGAATTAAATCCAAACTTAATATTTAAATGTTTTGGCGCATTTCGGAATCCGCCACTTTATTGAATCAGATTTCATTTAATAGATTCAATTAAATGGCGAAAATTCTACTTAAAATTGGGAAAGTGCATATTACATGAATCAGTTAAGTAAAAATTGGTTATTTGAAGTAAATTACTTTTCTTAGATGCTTCATGCTAAAAAAAAAAAAAAAAAATTGATGATTTCCGGCCACACAGACGCTCTTTGAGTTTAAGTATTATACAATAAATATTCTAATTAGTACTGATTCTATTAACCGGCGATTCAAATACCGGCAATCACCTTTATCAGAAACTCAAAACCCCTCTTAGAACCGAATTCTGGCTGCGCCACTGATCGTAAGTAAGAACAGACGGTAACAATTGCTTCAAAATTACTTTACCCGTCACTCTTTTTCTAATGGAGACACGCTCGTGATTTTCACCCATACTACAAGACCAATGAGGTCGCTGGATCACACCTGACTGTGATTTTGGCCCTCCATTTTAGAATATCGCTCCCGGGAACCCAGTTTTTACTTTAGAGATACAATGAAATCCCGGAAGAAATAGATTTCAGCAGGGCCTGATTATTGCACGGGCGCCCTGGACCCGTGCTCTGGGCACAAAATTTCTGAAGGCCACAATTTTTTTTTTAATTGCATCTAAATTTCCTTTAAATATCACAATTTTGAAAAAATGTGATATTTGAGATAGTAATACGATGAAATGACAAAAATATACCTTAATATATGGTTAAAAGCACATTTCAGTGAATAATAGACATTTGTTTGAGTTGGACATTTTATGAATAAGTATGTAATATGCAAAAAAAAAAAAAAAAAAAAAAAAAAAAAATCTAATATCAGTAAATATACCAATGTAAGGGGGCACGAAAAATTGAAAGTGCCCTGGGCACAAAAATTTGCAAGTCAAGCTCTGGATTTCAGCCTCTGATGTTTAACATTGTTAGGAAACGTGTAGCATCACAGGGCTCGATATAATTACTTTTTCCTGCGTTTTGCTCGCCAAAGATCAAGATGGGTGATTATAAAGTGGGAGGCATTTTCACCGTTCCAACCATTATAGATAAATTAAGAAACTGTGCATGCGTGTGGACTTGGATTAAAATTCTGTTAACAGAAATATTGTACAGGGTTACCGTGGTTGCTAGATGTCATCATGCTAGATTGCCGATTATTTTTTGGCGTTCGAAAATATTTCAATTTCTTGTTTTTTGGCAGCAGAATATACAAGATTTAAAAGAATATATTTTAAACTTTAAATTATAAAGAATAAATTTATAAAATAAAAATAAAAAGATAATTATTCTTTTTATTAAGTGTGGAAAGGAATATATATTTGCAGCCACATTTTTACTAGTAATACGTTTAAGTTACTCATTAAAAGGCACATTTGCAAAATTTAACTATTTATCCGTTGAGCTATAAATAATTTTCTAATTGCTTTACTTTTAAATAATTTAAAGAAATCATATGAATCTGTTTCTAGAACAGTATTGTTTGTCAATAAAAACAAAATAATAATGTAATTGACATAAGAAATTACAAAACAGATAAAAATAGAATATTAAATTGATTGTAGAGATATTTTTATTATAAGCTAACTTTCTTACAACATTTACAAAAAGCTTTGCTCAGCTGAAAAAAAAAAAAAAATTTGATAAAATGAAAATGTCACGCCTGATATTATAAAAGCGCAAATCTGGTAGCCTTAAAAGTACAATTTTTCTAGTACGAGAAGTTCACACGCACAGTGGCGCAGCCACGGAGGGGGGGGGGGTTAAAACCCCTCCCAGAGATAAGAAAGATCGCTAAAATTGCCGCTTATATGAATCTAAACCAAACTTATTTTTTTAACATTTTGGCGTATTTTGGAATCCGCCGCTTTATTGAATCATATTTTATTTAATAAAGTAATTCAGTTAAATTGCGAAAACTCTGCTCAAAACTGTGAAAGTGCATATTACATGGATTATTTAAGAAAAAAATTGGTTATTTGAACTAAATCACTTTCCTGAGACGTATTATGATAAAAGAATGATGATTTCCTGCCACACAGATGCTCTTTCAGTTTAAGTTTCATACAGTGAATATTCTAATTAGTATTGATTATATTAAACAGCGACTCAAATAACCGGCAAACACCTTTATGAGAAACTCCCCCCCCCCCCCAGAACCTAAATCTGGCTGCGCCACTGCACACGCATGCACAGCTTCATACACTGTTAAAAATATTGCAGCATTTTGTACAGTCATTTCGCCGTTTTCTGAAAAAAAAACAGTAACATAACCGTAATTTAACTCTATTTTGACCATAAAATTGGTAATAATAAGTTCAGAATAACGTAAAAAGACAGTTGTTTTACTTTTTTTGTAGAAAACGGTCAAATGACTGGATAAAATGCTGCAGATTTTTAACAGTGTAGATATAACGGTTGGGATCAGCGAAAATGCAATTGACGGACATTTTCGTGCTTAGGAAATTTCGTGAGTGGAAAATGTTTCGCCAAGCGCTGAATTACAGAATCGGGACAATTTTTTTTTTAACACCGGGCTTATATAAAAATTTGTATGAAGCCGATAACATAAGAATCATTTTCAATGGATACGAATTTTACGAGTGTAACCTCTTCGGTCCCTGGGGCTCCATTCGGGGACCTCTGCTCTTTTACCTATAAAAATTAAAATGCCTCATCTTTTTACAATTTTACATCAATTCTTAATACCTAAATGTCTTTTGTATTGAAAGCAAATGAATAAATGCCTGCATCTAAGCTGAATCTATCATAAAATAAATGTTATTTTCATCAGAGTTTGCGAAATTAAAAATTAAATTAAAAAATATATATCGATAGTTTTTTTATGTTAAAAGTAAGGTGAAAATTTCATTCCGTCATATATTTTATATTTATTTATTTGTTTTATTTATTTATTTATTTGAGAATTTCTAGATTATTTAATATACTTATAGTTTAAAGATCTTAAATTTGTGATTACGTTATTTTAGGCTAATGGTTATTAAATTGATGTTTTAAGGAGGTTTGTAGTTTGCGATCCATATATTTGAAACTAATTTATTAGGCGCCTAAAGGATCCATTTCAGAATATATATATATATATATTTGTCATTTAAAATGTCATTTTGTTTGGAAAAAAAAATAATGAATAAGTATTTGCATTATTATTTTAGCTTCGGAACTAAAGACGATATGACTGTTCATAAATCCAAATGGGCAATTTTATGCACAAATTTGAATTCATTTTTATTCGGAAATGCATGAATTGCAGCTTTTGTTTTTCAGAAATTACGTAATAGACAGACTTTTTTTTTTTTTTTTTTTTTTTTTTTTTTTTTTTTTTTGTAAGCATGAAAGATCATTTAGAAATTACTATTAAAATTGGCGTTTTGAAACGAATTTCCGGACAAAAGAAAAAAAATCAGCTAGAGAAGAAGAAAAACCGGAAATCATTTGATTAAAAATTCCTTAATATAAGATAATTTATTTATTTACGAAAGAACGGAAAACACATTTCAATTCCGAACCGTTTCCATAGTCAAAACTGCCAATTTCGTACTTCTATTTTTAACTAGTCAGATGTGGCAATCACAAAACTTTCTTTTATCTCATGCATGTTAATACTTCCTTAAAAATGCAGCATAGCAGCGCCATCAGTTAGGCGGTTTAAACCAAAATTTAGTCAGCAAAAACGTATGTCCATTTATAACTGAGTCTGAAGTTTGATGAAAATCCTTGCACAAGTTTTTGAGATAGAGAAATTGCAAAATCTTTAAAAAGAGATCTGCATAACAAGACCACATGTTGGATGATGTTCATCAGAAACTAAACAGAATCAATTTTTTTTTTTTTTTTTTTTTTTTATCAGCTACTAATTGAATCTGATGTTTGATGAAAATCCATGCATTACATCTTGATACATTTCTGAGATACAGAGATACATTTATTGCAAAATCGTGAGAAATGCAGCATAGCAGTGCCATCTGTAGGACGATTTACACCAAAAACTAAACAAAACTAATCTATATCAGAGACTAACTGAACCTGAAGTTTTAGAAAATCACGTCCTGTGATTTCATGAGATAGAGCTATTGCGATAAGGAGAATAATGCACCATTGAAACGCCACCTGTTCAGCGATTTGCACCAAAACATAATCAACACTATGTTATATCATTTACTAAGTAAATATGATTTAAAATAGTATAATAGTGTACTTAGTAAACAGTTTCATGAAAATCCATGCTGTAGTACTTGAGATATGGCTATTGTGGTAATTGTAAATAAGGCAGCATAGCACCGTCACCTGTTGAACGATATACACCAAAAATTAACGAAATATAGTTTATACCAAAGTCTTATATAATCTAAAGTTTTGCGAAATTCCGTGCATTAGTTCTTTAGATAAATTCAATTCATTTTCAATAATTACGAATAATGCTCAATTGCAACGCCACCTATTGAGCAATATGTACTAAAACATAATCAACGCCATGATATATCTAGTACTAACTACATTTAAAGTTTTATGAAAATCTATGACTTAGTTCTTGAGTTCTGGCTATTGTGGAAATTGTTTATAATGCAACATAGCAGCGCCACACCAAATACTAAGCTATATACACCAAAAACTAATCAAATCTCGTTTATATCAAAGTCTAACAGAATCTAAAGTTTGGGAAATTCCGTGCATTGCTTCTTGAAATAAAGCGCTCGCAAAATTTTTAGCACATACAAACAGACTGAAAGACTGACAGACAAAATGACAGATTCATAGACTCAGAGACAGCCATTTTGTAAAAACATGTTTTTGGGTTCTCTGACTTCTAAAACGAGTATATCCGCCGAAAACCGGATTTCGAAATTTTTCATGAATCCAATATTTTTTTTTCTTGTAAAGATAGAAGAAAGTATAAATGAGTTAGTACATGTGACAAAAATGAGTTACTAGACAAAATGTATGTAATTTGTCTAGTAAATGACTTACATAGACATATCATGAACATGGATCCCACCAGGATTAAATTTGTTTTCCTACATAATAGAACTAGAATTAATTATTTTCAGGATGTGTCAGGCAGGAATATGTCTTGCAAAAATAATAATGGTGATAATGAACTTCCGTTAATGTAATAAGTGAAAATATACATTAAGGGCGGTGTTCTCAAATGCAAAAGGGCAGCTTTATGACATAAGTTATAGTTTATTTTTGTTCGGAAATGCATAAAATTAACAGGTGTTGTCGCTCAGAAACTATGTAATAAAACTTTTTTTTCTTGGAAACGCAATACATATTTTAGAAAATGGTGTCAAAGAAAATGTTTTGAACTGAATTTCCGCGCGAAAGAAGAATAACCAACCACCCAAGAAAGGGTGAAACGTGTTTTTCACGTTATCAAAATCGCTTACAACTCAAAAAGTTATTTATATATAAAAAAAAAAAAGAAAAACACAGTTTTTAATTTATTTTTGTTCGGAAAGGCATAAAAATTAACAGGCGTTGTCGTTCAGAAACTATCTAATCGAACTAATTTTTCTTCAGAGCTTACAAAATTTTTTAGTTGTATAAAGCATTGCAGATATCAGAGGTAAACCGCGATCCTCGATACCGATGGCCGCGGATAAACTTGGTAATAGTAGTTTATTATTTATTAGTAGTGCAGCCCGGGCTTCTCGGATCACATAATATCATGTAAAAACCTGGTGGAACCAGAGAGAAATGTAGAGTTCGATCAAAAAAAATGTTACAGTAAAAATTAGGAAATATTTTCAATCTAAAAACGTGCGTAGAAAAGAAAACCCAAATTTTTGTTAGCTGAAAATGTGGACTGAGTTTTACTGATGCTTTAAATTCAGTCAGGGAAAACAGTCATTTTTAATTCACTCCGTATTTCAATCATCGATAACCAGTTTAAATATTTGGGTTCATGTTACAGGTATGAGAACAGTTCGTTCAGTACAAAGTGTGGACACAATTCCATTCCAGCTGTTTTGATAAGTGGAAGATCAAAGCTTCAAGTAAACTCAAAACCTTGAATAAATACGATTCAACCATATACTAAATATTTGAGTTCAGGCATATTTATCTTCATCAATTTCTCAACAACCTGATTATATTAATGTTATACTTTAATTATTACTACATGGTTTGTATTTGCTTAGTGTTGTGGAGCTTAACTGATTTGAGACAACATAACAATATTTAGTTATCATTTTGAGTGGATAATACCACAATTCTGAATATAAGACACCAGTAAAGCTCAGTCCACATTTTCAGCTAACAAAAATTTGGGTTATTTCATGAGCTTTACAGGTAATCTGATTCCATTTGTTTTCTACGCACATTTTTAGATTGAAAATATTTCCTAATTTTTACTGTAATATTTTTTTAGATCGAGCTCTACTTTTCTCTCTGGTTCCACCAGTTTTTCATATGATTTCGTAGCTTTTTCAGATCCTTTCAGGAACTTTATCAACCATCTTCAACTAACAAATGTAAACTATTATTAGTATTAGTTTAAAGTTATTTTTAGACATATTACTTTCGCGAAATATCGGAAATAAAGCCAAGTTGGCTTCAATTTTGGCAAATAATTTTCTGCAAAAAATTCGACGATATATCGTCAAGTTGGCGAAAAACTTGGCGACGTTTGGCGACAGAACCGCCCCCTCCCAGATTGTAGTCTCACTGCAGTTTCTCGGTATCTACACAGATTTTCTTATGACCATAGGTATCTACACAGATTTTTATAGCTTCTTTTTCAAACAGTTTTCTTTTTTTTTTTTTTTTATAAATGTAGAAGAATTTTTTATTTATTTATCCCTTTTTAATTGAAATATCTGTATTGTAGTAACTGTTTAGACGTCGAAAACAATCAAATAAAGGAGCGATGTTGTTTTAACACATATTTAATTACAGCTTATATATATGTTTATGAAAAATATGTATTTCCTGTTTCGAATGATGTCAATTTTAAAAATTCAAAAATCGATCCGGAGAATCAGAATTTTTATTGATCTATAAAAAAAAAATAATAATAATAACACGTGTTATCATTTCTTTTTTAAATTATTGAAATGTTTTTAGTTGGTGGTAACTCGAAAGAAATAATTGAATTAACAATTAAAAAGGAGAGATTTCTATCATGTTAAATTATGGAAGGTATAGCGTTATATAAATTGTAAATGGGTGCCATGTCTTTAATATTGGATATTTTTTGACAGGACTTCCAAAACGCACATACCTAAATTAAAAGCTTTCGAACAAGCTACTCCACGTCGCTGAATGTTTTCTGGTTCGGGTTATAATTGAGTTGTTTGTCTTTTTTTCTTGTTTCACAAGAAAAAGTGACAAAACAGGGGTTCTGGATCTCCATAACTAATCGGTGGATCTGGATGATTTTTTATAAACTTTGAGGTCTAGAGGATACTAGTCTTTACACTTCGTCTTTTCAATTTCGTCACGATTCGATGATTGGGTCCAAAGTTATTAAGAGGCAAACTTTGGACTTTAACATTAGCGGTGCGGCTGAGCTCTACTATATAGCACTATCGTGCTGTATGATAAGTGAAAATGTTTCTTATTGAAAATTTTCGAAGTCTTTAACCCCTCCGCGACGGGAGCTTTTTACAATATTGTTAATGTTTTGTCACCGGTTTTTAAAAACAGAAATTTGTGCATTATTAAATCGAGAAAATGCTCGGATTAAATAAGACAAATTTTACAATAAAATTTTACTGGTACAGATAAACAAGGATTCTTAAGCCTTTTTGCGGCACGTATACGTGTTGCTCGTCCCTAAGGGGGGCTTCTGCCCAATCAAGCGAAGACACTTGCGAGCCAATTCTAAACCGAGACTAATGAGGTTATTTTCTAATACCTTGTTTAATTAATATACATATATAAACAAGGTGAGCAAAAATTTTTGAGCGTATTTCAAAGTTCTATAAAACAAAAACAAATTATTGTACAAACCTGTTTAATATTTCATTTACAAACATATTTGAAATAATTTTATTTTACGCATTCAAGAAGTTGTACATGAGCTGCATGTGTCGAACGTAAAGCATCGAGTCTGTACGTTGGGAATCATCTCAGCTGTTATTCCTCCAATAATCTCAGATATTCGTCGCTTTAGTTCATCAATATCAGAGCCGTCCTTATGGAGGACGGCTTAAAGCGAGGCCCGTTGCAAGGAATTTGCGAGGCCCTTTTTTTTCAGACTCTTAACATAATCTGATCTATACTATCAATAAACAAGTTGGAAATTGCACGTGAACGTAGCAAATGAGGTGCGATAACGAAGTTTTAAAAATATTCAGATCTTGCTGATATAGTAGAGCGTACTCCGGATACAGTACAGTTGTCGAAATCTTTACGTTTCTGTAAATATACAGGAATTAATTTTTATTACACCTCAGCAACGTATATCTTATTCATAAAATGTGAAATAGTTGAATATAATTAAAACACGTACCAAACCATGTTTCCAAGTATAGCATTATATAGTGGAATACTTTTGTGTGGCCCTGTAATTTAATAATAAAAATTCTTTGCATCACAGATTGTTCAGAATGCATATTTTAGTATATATTTCATAGATTCATGCCAATTCTATTATGTTCGAATGAGTGTAACATCATTAAAATGCATTTGAAACTTTTTCCCCATTGACCGTAATGTAACGGAATCCTTTTGATTGTCCCTGTAATTGACCTATGCATCCGATTTTCAAAACATTTGAAATGACTCGACTAAATTACGCAATAATTATATGTTTTAAATTTCAAACGATTAAAATGCATTTAAAATTTGCTTCATGTAAATTGGGGCCATTGCTTTTTTCCCTATTGACCGTAATGTAACGGAATCCTTTTGAATGTCCCTGTAATTGATCTGTCCATCCGATTTTCATAAAATTTGAAATGACTCGACTAAATTACGCAATAATTATATGTTTTAAATTTCAATCGATTAAAAGGCATTTAAAACTTTTTCCCCTATTGACCGTAATGTAACGGAATCCTTTTGAATGTCCCTGTAATTGATCTGTCCATCCGATTTTCATAAAATTTGAAATGACTCGACAAAATTATGTTATAATTATGTATTTTAAATTTCAAACGATTCGGTTGGGTAGTTTTTGCGTTGTTATATGCGGACAGACGGACAGACAGACACACGGACGGACGGACTGAGCGAGAACAATAGGTGCTACGTATTTACATAATTACGAACGCACCTAAAAAGAATGATTTTCACTGATATACTGAAACCCGGGGAGCTAGGGTTCGATCCCCCTAACTATTATAAAGGTGTAGCATTTGTCTGTGTGTTTGTAGGGGTAATTTCTGGAATTACTGAATCAAATTCAAAAGTAATGAAAGCAACTTAACGGGGAAAGTTCCTCTTTCAACATAGGCTATATTTTATGTCAAGGCACTATCTTTTCTTAGTTAAAATCATAAAGTCACATTAAAGATTTTCTATTGTACCTTCTTCTTTTCATTAAAGAAAAAATATTTTGCGCCCGATGCGAGCCCTCTATAGACGCGAGGCCTCTATAGTCGCGAGGCGCATTTGTGCGGCCCTGTCGCACACCTTTAAAGGCGGCTCTGATCAGTATCATGAAAATTTGTTGTGTACATCCAATCTTTGACAAACCCAAAAGAAAATAGTTGTGTCGGGTGACCCGTAGCGGCCAAGGAATTGGTTCACCTCTACCAATCCATCGTCTGGAAAATGTTTCCAGTTGGTAGTCTTTAACAATGGAACCCGAATGCGCTGGTACACCAACTTGCTCGAAAAAACTTTGTGGCCTCACTTAAAATAGGCAAAAATACGTTTTTTGGAAATTTGGCTTAAAATTTTAAAATACATTAACGTCTGCCGATGGAAGGGCCTTCTTTTCTATGTTTCACTTCACCATAGGTAAGCCGACAACAGTTAAAAATGAAAGGTTGATTTTAATGCAAAGAGCTACATGTGTCAAAACTTTAGTGAAATTTCGAAGAAAAATCACCTTTTGAAGCCCCCTAGCTCACTGAGTTACATATATCCCATAATTTTTATTCTTAAATAACAAGGGGCGAATCTTATATAATATAACCATGCAATTTGTTTTGTGGGATAACTTCACTGCAAAAATACTATGCAAAACATAAAATTTCAATTTTTCAAGCAGGACACTGAACTTCAACCCCCCCCCCCCCCAAAGTTAAACCAATGGTCCTAAGGCATTAATATTTTGGAATTCTTTTTTGCTAATGGTCATCTCACTGAGAGAAAAATTCACAAATACAGTTGACTCTCGTTAATTCGAACTCATCGGGACCACAAGAAATGTTCGAATTATCCGAAGTTTGAATTATGGAAAGTATGAAATGAGAACATACTTAATATGGTACTATAACAAAGGAATTAATGTTATAGTGTTTTTTAAACTTATTTCGTCTGTTATCATCAGAATATGACTTAATATTAAATTAGAATGTATAAATACATACACTATATTGCCATTGATATGGGACACTTGCGATTTTAGACATTTTACTAAATATCTAGAAAAATACATTAGGAATCATCTCCAAACTCTTCGTGTATAAATATAATAGTATACGTCATACATCTCCGTGAAGATTTTTTACCGAAACTCCATAGGGGACCGTCAACAAATTAAAAAAGAATGAATATCTTTTGAATAACCCTGTCAAAACTAATGTAGCAAAAGCGCTCAAACTCTAGATTATGATTGAATGCCTTATTATAATACATTGTGTTCATTTTTATGCAAATAGCATGCATACTCGCAGAGTAATTAAGGTTTTTATAAAAATGGCCCCAAATTTTTCTAAGTTTTTCCCTTATAATTTTCAGAGTTCTTAATATAAAAAAATATTTTTTTCAGAAAGTATGACAAACAACATTGCATACAGTACCCTGTAATCAGAATTAAAAAATAATAAAAATTGTATGAAAAATGAGTAGGTTTACTAAATAATTTTTTACTGCGCATGCGTCAACGATATCAGAATTTCATTTGCATATTATGTTAGCTAAATGTATAGAGCAACTTTTGTGAAAGTCACAAAATCATAACTTGAAAATTCTGAAAATAATCGTCAATTGAATAAGTTGAAAATCCGTTATTCTCAAAATGAAGCAAAAACAAGAGGGGTTGTATCCATATATTCATTGATTAGTGTCAATATAGAATACACAATACGGGATGTTACGACTACTTTCGGATAAAATCCCTCATTTTTTGCTTCATTTTGGAAACAACGGATTTTGTCCTTTTTCTATAGACGATTACTTTCAGAATTTTCAAGCTATAATTTTGAGACTTTTACAAAAGTTGCTCTATACATTTAGCTAACATAATATGCAAATGAAATTTTGATATCGTTGACGCATGCGCAGTAAAAAATTATTTAGTAAACCTACTCATTTTTCATACAATTTTTATTATTTTTTAATTCTGATTACAGGGTACTGTATGCAATGTTGTTTGTCATATTTTCTGAAAAAAATATTATTTTATATTAAGAACTCTGAAAATTATAAGGGAAAAACTTAGAAAAATTTGGGGCCATTTTTATAAAAACCTTAATTACTCTGCGAGTATGCATGCTATTTGCATAAAAATGAACACAGTGTATTACAATAAAGTATTCAATCATAATCTAGAGTTTGAGCGATTTTGCTACATTAGTTTTGACAGGGTTATTCAAAAGATATTCATTCTTTTTTAATTTGTTGACGGTCCCCTATGGAGTTTCGGTAAAAAATCTTCACGGAGATGTATGACGTATACTATTATATTTATACACTAAGAGTTTCGAGATGATTCCTAATGTATTTTTCTAGATATTTAGTAAAATGTCTAAAATCGCAAGTGTCCCATAATCAATGGCAATATAGTGTACACTAATTAAAAAATTAGAAACATGCACAATGGAGGAAAAATCTGAAGCGTCACTGATCGACAGATGGGGCACTTAGAAAGTGGATATCAAATGCATGGGATTATATGTATACTCGTTAGGAACAATTTTCACAAAAAACAAAGAAAGAAAGTTATTCAAATGATCTGAAATCTGTGAGAAAGAAAGGAAAAACGAAAAATCGGAATTCTCGTTAGTTCGAATTAAACGATGTCAAGAGAAAATGAGTTCGAATTAATCAAAAAATGTAACGTTATTCTGCCATTGAAAATTTCGGGACTTCATGTTTAGTTCGAATTAAGCGAAGATTCGAATTATCCGATTTCGAATTAACGAGAGTCGACTGTATCTGTTTACCATTTAATCACAGGTCCCTGGATTCTGGGTGATTCTTATGTGGAATGACTCTTGAATAGCTTTCGCATTTGAACAACAACAGCGCTTGCTACATTCATTTGTTTTTGTTTTATAGGACTTCGAAATGAATTTATGTTCACCTTATGTACACTATATGGCCAAAGATGACCGGCCACCTGTGATTTTTAACGTTTTGTTAAATAACTAGAAAAATACGCAAAAAAAAATATTTTTTAAATTCCATGTGTGCAAACTGAATAGTGCAGGTCATATATTTCGGTGACGATTTTTCCCTTAAATCCCATGGCTGACTGTCAATAAATTGAAAAAGAATGAATATCTTTTGGATAATCCTGTCAAATCTAATGTAGAAAAAGTGTTCAAACTGTAAATTGTGATTAAGTGGCTTATTGTAATAAACTGTCCTCATTATTATGAGGATTGTATGTATACTCGAAGAAAAATTAAGGTTTTCATTAAAACACTCCCAAATTTTGCAAAGTTTTTTGCTTATAATTTGCAGAATTCTTAATATAAAAAAAATGTTCTTTTTAGAAAACATGTCAAACAATATTGTACATAATAGCTTATAATCAGAATTAAAAAAAAAAAAAATAAATAAAAAAAAAAATGTGTGAATAATAAGCAGGTTTATTAAATAAGCTTTTATTGCGCATGCGCGAAAGCAATCAAATATAACTTAGATGATGAGTTAGCTAAATGTATCGCGCAACATTTGTATGAATGTCTCCAAAAAATAGCTTGAAAATTCTAAGAACTATCGTCGATAGAATAAGTTCAAACGTGACGACGCAAGAAATAAGAAAAATCTATCGTCACTTCGCAAATATAAGAATAATTTAAAAAATATATTTAATGCCGATATTGTCATTCCTAATGGTACTAATTACGTACTAAAACCTTCTTTTATTTAAAAGATAGGCAAAATAATACAATATCTAAAAAGAACTGCGATGACTGCAAATGGTAAAAACATTAAATAAATATAAGTTCCAAATCTTGTTCACATAAGATTTTGTGAACATACATGTTGAGATTACTTCAATCTTAGCAACGTAAGCCCTTATAAAATCCCCCAACAACAAATACATGTTGTTAACTGTCACAAAAGACAACTGTATTTGACAAGCTGTACAAAAGCTTTGATAATTTGTTGTCTTTCGAAATGGAAAAGCGAGATTGCATTAGGGCGATATCATTATGGAAGGTGCAGCCTCTTGTTTATGAGCTGCAATGTTTATTTACTAGATTACAAAAGATTAACCTTTAGTCATTTGGAAGTTCAAAATGTCCGGATTATCTAAACGAAAGGCATTATAATAAGCCGGGGTGGTAAATATTGTTTCATGGAAAATATTAGAGTTTCTTTGTAAAAAGAATAACAATTTGTATTAGTAATAATATGTTTTCGGAAAAGATTTTTTCTCTCTCATCTTATTTAAAATCTAATTTCGTTTATTATTGCCGTTAATATTGTTAATAAAAGTAAAAATATTAATACACACACATATATATTGTAAACTTTTATGTTCAGCTTGAAAATCGAGCCCAATTTTTGTCAGCAATTTCTGTTTTTGCCAAAAACTTTTGTGAAAAAGCAATTATTTGGTCGAACTCGATTATGAAAAATTCGCTGTTTTTTTAAACTAGATAGAAAACGCAAGCAATGAAATTTATTTTTAAAAAATAATATTTGCTAGACAACATATTAAAAATACCGTATTTACTCGTGTATAGGGCGCACGCGTGTATAAGGCGCACCCCTACTTTGCAAGTAAAAATGGTGATTTCTTAAAATCTTGTATATAATGCGCACCATAAATTTGATACGCTAATGAAGAATGACCAAATGAATTTCCGTTAAAAAAAAAAGTCGAAACAAACATTACACCAGACCAGAAAACAAGACGAAAATGCATTTTTAGACTTCGGGTTGTAAGAGAATGACGGAAAATAGGAATTAGTGACGGTAAAGAGAACTGCTAATTAGCGTTTAGGTAATGTCATTAGCTCTGTTGTATAAAAAACTGCAAGGAGTGAAATAAATATGCAGTAATACTTCAGTTAAGTAACATTTTCCGGGTTTTAATATCTTCTTTGAATAATTTCTTGTTTCATATGTATATCGTTCGACTGCATCCAGCAGTAAACAATTATTCCATGTATAAGGCGCACCTTGGAGTTTTGCCCTAATTTTTTGGAAAAAAAGTGCGCCTTATACACGAGTAAATACGGTATGTATATATATAATGTATAAAAAGATAATATTTGCTTATATAAGATAATAGTTTAGCTTTCAAGAAAAAATATATAGATAAAACAGTTCAGAAGAACAACACCACTCTCCTCCTTCGGGCCAACGACACGACAAGAATCAGTTTGAGGTTTACATAAAATTTCATTATGTTACGTCTATATTCGAAAAGATTAAAAAAAATCATGCTGAAATGTAATATAGAGCTTGTCCAATTCCACCCCCTTATCTGATTGACATTGTTAGTGATAAGAACGACAAAATTTCAACGTATCAAAAATCTGGTACCTATGAAATACCTATCACTTAATCAAATAATGTTTAACAAAAGATTGCAGGCATAACAACACGTAAGTTTTCAGTAAGAATTATAGAGCATCTCAGGGACATTAGACAGCATATGCAAAATATAGCTCTTTCTCGATTCTACTTGGCCAACAAAATTCACCATAATAACTTTGAAGAGGCAAAAATCATAGTACCGTTATCCTAACCCATATGAAAATAAAATTAGAGAATCTGTTGAAACCATTGGATGTCAGACTAAACCTTGTAACGATAATTTGTCCTATAATATACCAAAAATCTGGACTAACACCATAAAGTCTTAAATTTGTTTGTAATAGTTTAGTTTTTCCTCTTGATGCAACATATTCAAACTTTTAATTCATTTCAATTTTATTTCATTAGAACTGTTCTTTGATATTCACTTGATGGAGATAGTACTACGTTGCATTCACAACATTGGCCAAGGCCCGAGAAATTGATTCCAGCGCTAGAAGCATTCATCTCTGAACTTTATACTCCAACAGCTGACAGAACAAAACCTTATGTTATCGAGCACAAGAAAAAAAACCTTTTAATTTATGGAAGAGAAGTCATAGGAGAATCTAATTATCTATGTCTGCCGGAAGTGAAGTGGTGTTTAAGGGTGTATTCCGATCCAAACTGCCTTTTTTCAGATTTATTTTTAGATTCATTTTTACTCTCAAATGCACCAAACTTTCGAATTCTCTTATTTAGAAACTGTACAAGGTGCCGTGATTATCAATTCCTTGATAAATGCAGAAAATGTTGCAAAAAAGGCTGTCAAAAACGGCGTTTTGGACCAAATTTTCCGAAGCAGGAGGTCTGCGAACGAAAAAAAGGGTCACGCTGAGAAAATAATTGCTTATAAATCAAATTCTAATTAAATCGGCTAAAAATGACATCACACGGCACCTTGTACGTCACTTCAAAAATCCTCTCAGCAAGTTTCTACTTTTAAAAATGTGTCCAAAATTGTATCTCAAAATTTCGAGATATTGAAGGTGGAAAATCATTTTTTCGAATGCACCCTTAAGCCAAAAATACTACTAGTGGTTAGGGCTAGTCTTAGCATGGTGTTTTCCTGCACCCAGTTTTCCATATTTTCATACTTTTCATTGTAGGACAAACACAATGCTAAACCTACGAGTCAACCGCTAATGGTAGTAATTTTTGGCTTATGCACCACTTCACTTCCGACAGACATGGATCATTAGATTCCCCTATTACTACACTGTAAAAAAAAATTCAAGAGGTTACTAAAAATTCTTTAGTAAATTTGTATTCCACAGTATTTTTTAGTAACCATTACAAACTTTTTTTTTGCAAGTGAAACAAGCATTTCTTTTGTAAACTGAACAAAATAATTTTTTGTATAACTAACTTAAAAATTTTTAGTATGAGCCACCAAGAAAATTTTAGTAATAGCTCCAAAATTGTTTTTAATAACCTTTACGTACACCCGAAGGACAGGAGCTGCATCCAAACTTCTGAAGCGATAGATTTTCGGCAAAACCGCAATAGATGGCAGCACCAAAAATGCTACCTGCTCTGACAGGATTTTCATAATCCCTTTATTAACGAGTACTTACACTGCATACATTCGGGACGTATTTGACGGTGTCGAACCCGGGACCTCTTAGCTTGGAATCCGTTACTATAACCACTATGCTATCAAGGCCACAGCAAGTGAGTTTTAGTAATAACTATTAAAAATGTAAAACTATTAACTCTATCCATTGCTAATTTTTTTCTAGTAATTCTTACAGATTTTCTAGTAACCGACTAAGATTACTAAAAATTTTTTAGTAATTACATGGATCACTAAAGTTTTTTTAGTAAATCGACCCTTTTTTTTTTACAGTGTACTCTTCCGTAAAATAACGGGTTTTTTCTTGTGCTCGATAACATAGATTTTTGTGCTGTCGGTTCTTGGAATAATATTCATTTCACCATAATATTTTCCTGAAGACGGTTGTAGAAAACTGCTCAAAACGTTGATTTTATATTTTATTTTATTTTTAATTATATAAGGTCATATTAAGTTTCTTGTTTTCGTGTATCAATGAGCGGGGTTTTCGGTTTTTAACGAATGACTTCTTAGTAGTTAGCTAATATTTGCTTTGTTTCATTTTTCTAAATAAGGTATCTGGAACAGGAAATTAAATATACAGTTGAACCCCGCTAATTCGGACCCCGTTAATCCGGATGTTCGGATATTCCGGATCGGTTTGGTCTTTTTTTTTTATTTTTATTTTTTTTTATTTTTTATTTTTTTTTTTTTTTTTTTCAAATTTGAGAAGCGATTGGCTAATTTCCATAACATTAACTTGTTTCATCGTCGTATTCTAAATAAAAAAAACTTTTTCTGAAATATTTTCGGAAGAATTAAACAAAGTAAACATTTTTACTGACTGTAAATATCCAATACGTTTTACATGAATATGATTTTTTGTAAGTATGTTTTCTTTTATTTCATTTTTTTTTTCTAATTCTCCGGATAATCCGGATTTTCAACAATCCGGATTGGGTCTGGTCCCAATTAATCCGAATTATCGGGGTTTTACTGTATATATATATATATATATATATATATTAAACTATCTTTATAGGAATTCTAAACTGATTTCTTAATATATATTATTAAATTTACTAATACTAAACTATTAATTTATAAAAGCATTTTTTATATTATTTTTTTCTTGATTTTTTTTTTTTTTTTTAGTTGCTACACAGTAGTTTGTCACATTTTAAATATCAGTACTTTAGAAAAAAATAATAAAGTCACCCGAAGGAAAAAAAAATGAACGTTATATTACTTTTACCTTTCTTTAAATAAAAGCTGAAAAGTATGTAACAAAGAAAAAAGAAAACATCATCTCTTTCGAGAACCTCTTTCATTAAAAAAAGGTAATTTATTTAAGAAGATCTTTTTATACACCTGTTAATTGTCTCCGAATATTAATTCCCACAAAAAATAGTATACCAACTATTATTATCTCTTTGGTGTATTTAATCATTTAATCTATGAAAGTGTAAACAAAAATTTATAGATGCATAAACAATATTTTTATCTAGTTACTGTTTTATTAAGAACCTGATAAAAATCTGCATTTTTTACTTACTCATCATACGTAGTAGGGTAAGTCTTGCAATCGTTTTGAAAATCGAAAAATTTTTTTTGACGGATTTGCACGTTTTAGACACTGGACATTTCGAAAAACATATTTTTAGAAAAAAAAATTTGCCGTCCGTCTGTCTGTCTGTCTGTAAACGCTCTATCTCACGAACAAATTGAGATAGAGACTTGAAATTTTGTATGTACTTAGTATGTAAGAATGGGACGAAGCCTATTGAATATCAGCAACCTCGATTATCCGGAATTATTTTTTCCGGATTCTCGAAAAATTCGTTCTGATGAAAGGTATAAAAATTTTCGAATTTTTTTATTTTAAGGAATGCATGTAAAAGGCAATAAAAAAAACACAAATTTTGCATAAAGAACGAAGTCGATCGGATTATTAGTTGTCGAGATATTTGTAATCCTGTTTTCCACATTCTTCGATTTTTCATGATCCTGTATTTCATTCAAATTTCAATTCAGAGGTATATTTTAATTGAAAATGAGACACTTAATCCGACGCAACAAACTGTTAGTTAATATGATTATCATTTTTGGAGTTATAAGGATGTTTCTTTTACGTAGTTTGGTACTTCTTGAATAGTTTGGCGTTTTATGTAATTTGTCGAAATTGGTGCATCAGCAATTCATTAATAGAGTATTACTATGTGTATTAACAACATTTAAATTTAGTTTTGGAATTGAAATACATTGTATAAATAGTTTTCACATATTTTATTTTCATATGTATATAAATGATGGGTAAGTGGCCTCCAACGACTAGTTTTAATTAACGAGGGGAAAAATTATGCGTAGACTAACCACGTAACTAATCAATATTTTTGAAAAAATTTACAAATAATAATTATTTTTTTCACGTCTTTTACAGCATGTTTAATCAATTTTCACCAGTTTTTTAAAACAGAAGTTTTTGGCTAATTGAATCAGGGATATGCTCTGATTAAACAAAGCGAAATTTACAATAAAAATTTACTGGTGAGAATAATAAATTATGATTGGAATATGATTTGTGAACTATTTATAAAATGCATCGTAATTCCAAAATAAAATTTAAACGTATATTTAAATAGTTTTAGCACATAGCAATGCTCTATTCAGGGCCGTAGCTAGAAGTGAATAGTAGGGGGGGGGGCTCAAGAGAATGTAGGGGGGGCTCATAATTTTGTTTTCTCTCTCTCTGACGCAGAAAGATAAATTAGTGCATATTTACACTGTAGATACTATGTTTCTTATTAAACTGTAGTAATAATTTCATTTTATGCTTAGAAAAGTACAGGATGGTGAAAATTTTGAGTGTATAACTTGGAGCAAAATTAAACATCATGTTGGTTTCATGTGTACAAACAAGATGAGGGAGTGTTCAAACACTTATTTTAGGTACAATTTAGTATTTCTGCAAAACTGTGAAAAAGTCTCAAAAATAAATTAAATTTTGAACAAAATTTCATTTGAATTTTCAGAACAGAAATTTATTTAGTGACCTTAGAATCATTTCCAGGGGGGGCTCAAAATATTTTAGGGGGGCTGAGCCGCCCATAGCGCCTCTTTAGCTATGGGCCTGGCTCTATTAATGAATTCCTGATGAAAAAATTTTGACAAATTATATAAAATGCCAAGATAATCAAATAGTACTCATTTGCGTAAAAGAAACATCCTTATAACTCCACAAATAATTAACATATTAACGAACAGTTTACTGTGTCGGATTAAGCATCTTATATTCCTGAATTGAAATTTGAATGAAATACAGGATTATGAAAAATCGAAGAGTGCGGAAAATAGGATTAGAAATGTATCGACAAATAATTATCCGATTGACTTCGTTTTTTATGCAAAATTTGTGTTATTTTATTTTATTTTACATCCACTTTTTAAAGTAAAAAAAAAAAAAAAAAAAAAAAAAAAAAAAAAAAAAAAAAAAAAATCCAAAATTTTTTTGTACCCTTCATCAGTACGAATATTTCGAGAGACCAAAAAAAAAAAAATAGTACCGGATAATCGAGATTACTGATATTAAATAGGTTTCTTCCCATTCTTACATACTAACAAGGAACATACTGGGCATACTCAGATTTTTTTGTAAAAAATACTAATTAAACTACTTTTGTATGTAATAAAGGATCAGTGAAAATTAGCGGCGGAATTGCATAAGAAAACACGTAAAAAAATAAAATAGTTTTGGATATTTGGCGTGAAAAGACGAAAGTGTCACACGATTTGGCGAGCAGTACTTATCTCCGCCAAAAGCAAACGATTTTAATGCAACTGAAAACTTTTGGATTTTTGGAGTCCGTCTAAATGAATTTAAATATAAACAATGAGCGAGTTTAGTACATTATATACATGTATACTATATATTAAATTGCATATATATACATACATATATATATATATATACATATATATATATATATATATATACACATATATATATATATATATACACACACATATATATATATATATATATATTATTCGTTGCTGTAGTTATTTAATTTACCTCCGAAAAATTATTTCATATATAAAGAAAATTCTTATTCAGTAAAATTATTTTTATGCATTTAAGCGTATTCAAAAATAAAAGCAATATGTTTCCATAGCAACAAAATTGAATTGACAACGCTCAATTGCACTTTGAACTTGAAACAATTTTAATGAATTTAAATTTGAATTTCGTTTTAAATCTCAAATTTTGATGGTTAAATTTGAATTTAAATACATATAAATATCAATATAACGAAATTATACTTAAAACAAAATAAAGCTTACAAAACAAAAGATATTTAATTTATCCAAATACGTTGAACATGAAACTTTTTCCCCTTTAAAATGCATTTGACATAAGAAAACATTTTTTGAATTTTCTTTTCATCGCCAACCGACGATAAATCGCCAAATAACGAAATTTTCATTATTTTATTACGGACAAGGTACGGAGGTTCCGCCGAAAAATTTTTTATAAACGTATATATCCTCATGAGAAGAACATTCTGTAATTTTTTCAGATTTTTCGAAGTATGCCCGTATGGAGACCTTCCTTGTAAGTACACACTGAACTTCAAGGCTCTATCTCAATTTTTTCGAGAAATAGAGCGTTTACAGACACATAAACAGACAGACGGGCAATATTTTTTTTTTTTTTCTAAAAATATGTTTTTCAGAATCTCCAGTTTCTAAAACGAGTAAATCCGTCTTTTTTTTTTTTTTTTTTTTCGATTTTTAAAACGATTGCAAGATTTCTGCTATACTACGTCGATGAGTAAGTGAAATGTGTTTTATTACATTTAAAATTCTAATTTATTGTATTAGAGAATAATTCTATTGTAGAACCTCATAAGATATGCAGACTTTTAATTCAATTAAGAATTTTCCTATTTTTCTATAATTGATTTATTTGATTTAGATTCCTTTTAAAATGCAAAACTTAACTATAACATACTATTCTTGCATACTATGCAAAACTATTTCGTTAAGTTGTTTGCTTTTGTTCAACTAATACACTTCTGAGCGCGAAAGAAAACGAAATCATTCGCTTTTCTCACTTCACGCTTCATTATTTAACATTTCTTTCAGACATGAAATAAAGTGTACATTTATGCACATTATTAAATCGTGTTAAATATAAATAAATATATGCTTCATTATTTTTTATTATAAATATTCTTCTCGAGTAATATTCCACACTCGAGAAAAAATATTCTTTGCATATTGATTTTTGAAGGAATGAAAATATATTTATTTTTGCATATTGCTTTAAAAAAGCATATTCAAAATAAAGATGATATGTATTTCATTAATTCCAACTTTTTCGTTATTCTATATATACACATATATGCATATGTACAAATATATTCTTGTTGGCTATATATTCTATATACATATATATTCTTGTTGGCTTTTACCCAACTAGTACACTGTAAAAAAAAATTCAAGAGGTTACTAAAAATTTTTTTGTAAATTTGTATTCCACAGAATTTTTTAGTAACCATTACAAACTTTTTTTTTTTTTTTTTGCAAGCGAAACAAGCATTTCTTTTGTAAACTGAACAAAAGAATTTTTTGTATAACTAACTTAAAAAATTTTAGTATGAGCCACCAAGCAAATTTTAGTAATAGTTCCAAAATTATTTTTAATAACCATTACGTGGGCTCGAAGGGCAGGAGCTTCCTTCAAGCTGCATCCAGACTTCTGGAGCAGAAGATTTTCGACAAAACCGCAATAGATGGCAGCACCAAACATTGCTACTGCTCCGTCAGGGTATTCATAATCCTTTTATTAACGAGTACTTATACTGCATACATTCGGGGCGTATTTGGCAGTGGCCAGTATCGAACCCGGGACCTTTTATCCTGGAGTCCGTTACTATAACCACTATGCTATCAAGGTCACACCAAGCGAGTTTTAGTAATAGCTATTAAAAATGTAAAATTATTAACTCTTATTCGTTGCTAACTTTTTTCTAGTAATTCTTACAGATTTTCTTGTAACCGACTAAGATTACTAAAAATTTTTTTGTAATTACAAGGATCACTAAAGTTTTTTTAGTAGATCGACACTTTTTTTTTTTACAGTGTACACATCTGAAAGCGAAATCGTTCGCTTTTCTCACTTTACGCTTCATTATTTAACATTTCTTTCAGACATGAAATAAAGTGTACATTTATGCACATTATTAAATCGTGTTAAATATAAATAAATATATGCTTCATTATTTTTTATTATAAATATTCTTCTCGAGTAATATTCCACACTCGAGAAAAAATATTCTTTGCATATTGATTTTTGAAGGAACGAAAATATATTTATTTTTGCATATTGCTTTAAAAAAGCATATTCAAAATAAAGATGATATGAATTTCATTAATTATTCCAACTTTTTCGTTATTCTATATATACACATATATGCATATGTACAAATATATTCTTGTTGGCTATGTATTCTATATACATATATATTCTTGTTGGCTTTTACCCAACTAGTACACTGTAAAAAAAAATTCAAGAGGTTACTAAAAAATTTTTTGTAAATTTGTATTCCACAGAATTTTTTAGTAACCATTACAAACTTTTTTTTTTTTTTTTTTTTTTTTGCAAGCGAAACAAGCATTTCTTTTGTAAACTGAACAAAAGAATTTTTTGTATAACTAACTTAAAAAATTTTAGTATGAGCCACCAAGCAAATTTTAGTAATAGTTCCAAAATTATTTTTAATAACCATTACGTGGGCTCGAAGGGCAGGAGCTTCCTTCAAGCTGCATCCAGACTTCTGGAGCAGAAGATTTTCGACAAAACCGCAATAGATGGCAGCACCAAACATTGCTACTGCTCCGTCAGGGTATTCATAATCCTTTTATTAACGAGTACTTATACTGCATACATTCGGGGCGTATTTGGCAGTGGCCAGTATCGAACCCGGGACCTTTTAGCCTGGAGTCCGTTACTATAACCACTATGCTATCAAGGCCACACCAAGCGAGTTTTAGTAATAGCTATTAAAAATGTAAAATTATTAACTCTTATTCGTTGCTAACTTTTTTCTAGTAATTCTTACAGATTTTCTTGTAACCGACTAAGATTACTAAAAATTTTTTTGTAATTACAAGGATCACTAAAGTTTTTTTAGTAGATCGACACTTTTTTTTTTACAGTGTACACATCTGAAAGCGAAATCGTTCGCTTTTCTCACTTTACGCTTCATTATTTAACATTTCTTTCAGACATGAAATAAAGTGTACATTTATGCACATTATTAAATCGTGTTAAATATAAATAAATATATGCTTCATTATTTTTTATTATAAATATTCTTCTCGAGTAATATTCCACACTCGAGAAAAAATATTCTTTGCATATTGATTTTTGAAGGAACGAAAATATATTTATTTTTGCATATTCCTTTAAAAAAGCATATTGAAAATAAAGATGATATGAATTTCATTAATTATTCCAACTTTTTCTTTATTCTATATATACATATATATGCATATGTACAAATATATTCTTGTTGTCTATATATTCTATATACATATATATTCTTGTTGGCTTTTACCCAACTTATACCCATCTGAAAGCGAAATCGTTCGCTTTTCTCACTTTACTCTTCATTATTTAATATTTCTTTCGGATGTGATATAAAGTGCACATTTATACATATTATTAAAATGTTTTAAAGAAAAATAAATATATGCTTCATGATTTTGTATTATCACTGCTCTTCTCGAGCAATAATCCACGCTAGAAATCATATTACTTTAAAAATACTCATTCAGAATAAATGTCATATGTGTTTTATTACATTTAAAATTTTTATTTTTTTAATTAAAGAGAAGTTGTATTACAGAGCTTCATAAAATATGCAGACTTTTCATTCAAATAAGAATTTTTGTATTTACCTGTAATTGATTTATTTGATTTAGATTCCCTTTAAAAAGCGTAATTTAACATACGATTTCTGCATGCTATGCAAAACTATTTCATTAATTGGTTGGCTTTTACACAAATAATATATATTTTTGAAAGCGAAAGAAAATGAAATCATTCGCTCTTCGCACTTTACGCTTCATTATTTAACCCACTGGAGACGAGCGACACGTATACGTGCCGCAAAAAGTCCTAAAAATCCTTGTTTATTCCCACCGGTAAAATTATGCTGCAAAATTTGCTTTATTCAATCGGAGCATTTTGTCGATTTAAGGGGTCAGTGGACCTTTATTTGAGCAAAATCATCTATAGCAAAATCGTCAGAAAAAAGGTTTATTTCTGGGGTATAATAGTACCTAAACAATTTTTCTTATTAAAATATCATTTATGAATGTTTTAAGGAGTAAATAATAAAGATAAATGTATTTATATACTTTAAATCTGTTTTTCTCAAAACTAATTTTTCAGCGTTTTTGGATATTTGAATTGCTTCTTGCGTCTTAATTTTTGATCAATATTTATAAAAATGATAAGGAAGTATCCTGATATTATTTAAAAAGAAATTGTGTAAGCTTTTTAAAATTCGTCTTAATTAAGATAGTGAAATTTTATTTTTTACGTATTAAAAGGCAAAATTTTGATGAAAATCGATAAGGAATTTAGAAAAAAATCTGTAAAATATTAACTATTCAAGAGATTTTAAAAATCTTACACAAATTTGTTTATAATAGAGTTTTAAGTGATAAAAATGCAAAAGCAAGAAAATTAAGACAAGAGGAACATTTTAAAATTTCGTTTAAAAATTTAAATTTTTGTAAAAAAATTTCAAATTTTAATAAAGTTGGAAATTTTTCGAAGGTATTCTATATGCTTTTGGTGAAATGTATATATGCACAAAATTTCATATTGCTATGATAAAAATGAATAAAATAATTTTTTAACGTCCACCGTCACCTTAAGAAGGAAAAAATTTCTGCTTTTTAAAACCGGTGATAAAACATTAAAAATTTCGCAAAAGGCACCCGTCGCGAAGGGGTTAACTTTTCTTCCAGATATGAAATAAAGTGCATATTTATACACATTATTAAATCGTGTTAAGGACAAATAAATATGTGCTTCATAATTTTTTATCAATACCATTCTTCTCGAACAATAATCCACGCTCGAGAAAATTTTGTTTATTATTAAAATTCTAATTTAATTTATTAGATAATAGTTTCACTATATTCTATTTCTCATATAAGGTGATAAGATACCCACGCCAGGCGGGGTAATAACGCCAAGTGCTAATGTTATGCATAATTATGAAATAATCTGGTAAATGACACCCATCTGCTCTACGCAAAAGGGTTTTGAGTCATATAAAAACAGCTTCAAGTTAATTTGTTTCATTTTTAGGTCTTATTGTTTTTATAAGCAACTAAAATTAACGCTTGATCTAAAATTTGCGAGATACGTTTTGTAATGAGAATTTTTTTTTTTTTTTTTTTAATCCGGAAATACTTTGTTAATTACATAAATTTGTAGTACATTTCATGGACTTTCAAAATGTGTTGAAGATTTTGGATATCTTCTCGCGATAATTTGTAATATAAAATGTACAGCGCAATAACTATAACGGAGTAATAACGCCAATCCTTGGCATTAATGCCACGGTTGATTAACTACAGTGGCCGAGCTACATCCTAAATACTGATTCAAATAAACACAGTTAAAACTGTGCAATGTTTCTAATAATTCTATTTAAGCGGTCCTTTTTAAGCAAAAAGAAGCTCACGGTCTGATATTCTTTTGCCTAATCCCCCCCCCCCCCCCAAACACACACACCCCACCTTTATTTTTCTTACACTTTCACAAAAAATTGAACATTTTCAATAGCTTAGAATGCAATTTGTCAATTTCTAAGTTCGTAGAGTTTGTATTTTTAGAATTGGGTAATCTGCATGCAATTATCCCATCTTATTTCATAGTTTTGTTTGCATGGCGTTATTACTCATATAGGTGGGTAATAACGCCAAATAGCATTGGTCAAGAAATCACGCCATTACATTTTATGAATACATATCTGTTAAATTATTTTTTTATATAGATAGTCAATGAGTTGCTGCATCAAATCATATATTTGTTTGAAAAATACAATCTAAAACTGAGACGTGAAAATTGGTAGAACCTTTAACGTGGTGTTATTATCCCAGAATACCTTATTCTAAGGTTTCTAAATATTTTAAAACTCTGTTTCATTATACTTAAAACTATGTTTTATTACATTTAAAATTGCATGTTATTAGAGAATAATTCTGTTATGCTTTATTTCTCCTAACTCCTAGATTACTCAATATTTTAAAATTATGCTTTATTAAATCAGAATCTGTGTTTTATTACATTTAAAATTTAAAAAAAAAAATATATTAGAAAATAGTTCTACTATATTCTATTTCTGCTACATTCCTAAGTTCCTAAATATTTCAAAACTTTGTTTATTATAAATAAAACTGTGATTTATTACATTTAAAATTCCAACTTATTAATAGTGGTTTTTTATGCTCTATTTCTCCTAAATTCTTAGATTACAAAATGTTTTAAAACTTTGTTTTATTAAACATTAAATTATGGGGTTTTTTTAATTCTAATTTATTTTTTAAGAGGAACAGTTCTACTATATTCTAATTCTTCAACATTGCTAGGTTCCTGAATATTTTAAAACTCTGTTTCATTATAAGGTGGTCTGGTGTAATAACGCCAGGCGGGGTAACAACGCCAAGTGCTAATATTATGCATAATTATAAAATAATCTGGTAAATGACACCCATGTGCTCTGCGCAGAAGGGTTTTGAGTCATATAAATCGCAAAAAATAGCTTCAAGTTAATTTGTTTCACTTTTAGGTCTTATTGTTTTTAGAAGAAACTAAAATTAACGCTTGATCTAAAATTTGCGAGATACGTTTTGTGATGTGAAGACTATTTTTTTTAATCCGGAAATACTTTGTTAATTACATAAATTTGTAGTATATTTCATGGACTTTCAAAATGTTGTTGAAGATTTTGGATATCTTCTCGAGATAATTTTTAATTTAAAATGTACAGAGCAATAACTATAACGGGGTAATAACGCCAATCCTTTGCATTAATAGCCCGGTTGATTCCCTAAGTGGCCGAGCTACATCCTAAATACTGATTCAAATAAACACAGTTAAAACTGTGCAATGTTTCTAATAATTCTATTTAAGCGGTCCTTTTTAAGCAAAAAGAAGCTCACGGTCTCATATTCTTTTGTCTCATCCTCCCCACCCCCACACCACACCTTTATTTTTCTTACACTTTCACGACAAATTGAACATTTTCAATAGCTTAGAATGCAATTTGTCAATTTCTAAGTTTGTAGACTTTGTATTTTTAGAATTGGGCAATCTACATGGAATTATTCCATCTTATTTCCTAGTTTTGTTTGCATGGCGTTTTTACCCATATAGGTGGGTAATAACACCAAATAGCATTGGTCAAGAAATAACGCCATTACATTTTATGAATTCATATCTGTTAAATTATTTTTTTATATAGATAGTCAATGAGTTGCTGTATCAAATCATATATTTGTTTGAAAAATACAATCTAAAACTGAGCCGTGAAAATTGGTAGAACCTTAACGTGGCGTTATTACCCCAGGATACCTTAGTTAAAACTATGTTTTATCACATTAAAAGTTTCCACTTATTAGAGTTATTGAAAACGAGTTGGAAATTGTACGTTAAGCGTGGAAAATTAGTTGCGTTTGTACTATACACTAGTTTTATAAATATTCAGATCTTGGTTCAATAGCTGTTGCACTCTCATACAAAAATGCATGAATAAAAATTTAAGCACAATTCCGTAAATTAAACTCAATCATACGGAAATAATAGAACTTAATCTTACACAGAACGTAATCGCCATGGCAACCTAAAATCATTACCTATCATTATATATCATTGAATTAAATGCTTATGATATAGTAGAACATAATAATCACCATGGTAACTTATAATCATTATTTATAATGGAATATCATTGACCTAATTACGTATGATAGGATTTAAAGAATGTAGAAAATTTTTATTAATATCTTTTAACGTTTGATTCGATTTTCATAAAATTTGAGATGATTAGACTAATTCTACAACCAGGGGTCGTTTTAGAAAAAGAAAGTTGCATAGCAGTAACTGCTATACAAAGTCAGTTTTGAATAGCAGTTAGACACTTTTGTATAGCAAGTAAAAAATAGCTAACGTAACTTTTAAATCTTGAAAATTTACATTTTTTTTTTTTTTTAAGCAATATAAAGTAAAAGGATCGAAACATTGAGTGTTCATTTTAGAACCACTACAACACGCACGTCAAACTTCTATCAGCAAACGCCGTGATTAGCGAGTAGCATTGATTCAGTAATCAATCACAGCATCAGGGCGGGAACAAATCATGTGTTTACTGGGAAAACTGCGCCCAGCAATGGCGTCTCGCTGTACTTCCATTGTAAATAAATACTTGGGGAGAATGAAAACACAACGTATGTCGTGTAAATTTTAACTTTAAGTGTACATGACATAACAAAGGGTGTGGGAAATATGCATCGGAATGATTGCGATTTAATGCATTTCTTGGATCGCATTTTAGTTAAATTTGAATCGCAAATTGCGATGCGATACCGCTTAAATCGAACCCTGTCTACAACGATTCTATATATTAAGTTTCAAACCATTCGGTTGGGTAGTTTGTGCGCTTTTTTTCAGACAGACGGACGTACAGACCAGACGAGACTGTAAGTGTTGCGTATTTATATAATTACAAACCCACCTAAAGCCAGAAAACTGACAAATTTCTTTCAAATATCGATAATCGATAGTTCGGAGAAGCTTTTAATAGATGTATTATTATATACATATGTATAACATTTATTAAGTCTTATTTAATTACACTGTTAAAAAAAATCTGAAATTCACGGATATATTTTTCCTGAATTTCACAGAAAAAAACCTTTTTCGCACCAAAAGGGCATTTTCCGTTACAAATCTGAAATCTCCACGATATTTCCTGAAAATAACGAAAAGGATGGAAATAAAAACAAAAAACGGAGACACTCCGCTAATCGGGGATTTCCGTGGCCGACTGGTCAAAGCACCACACCTCTAAACACCTGGGAGCGTAGATTGTGGGTTCATATCCCACTAGCGCCATAATATAATAAACGCACAAAAAGTCCTTTTTAATTACTTTTTTCTGTTTATTTTTCTCTTATTTCTTATTAAAAAATCTTTTAACTAATTAGCCTCCCAAAAAATAAATAAATTGCGCGCACTAATTTAAAAAAAAAAATTGTCTAATTTTTGTAAAAAATGAATATTTTTTTTCATACATTCATTAAAAAAAAAAAAAAAAAAAAAAAAAATGCGATTTTAAACAATGTTTTTTTTTTATTTAAGCTAGTTAAAAAATTTTAATTGGTTTTAAAAATAATAATTATTATGCATCAGTCTAAAATAAAATAAAATAAACCGCTTACGAATATTCTAACGAATATATTTGAAAGGAAATCTTTGAAAGGCACAACAGATTTTCCCAGTAACTCATAAAAGACATACTTTGTAAAGACTGGTATCAGCAGCTTTGGCTGAATCAGTAAGGACTTATTCCGCTGTCCAAACGTCCCGAGTTCGATCCTCAGGACGGCTTGAAGTAAATTATGCAAAATAATAGTAATAATAATAATAAATGGTTTTAATTAATTATATAACCACTCTGAAAGTTCGAGTTCTTAGACGAATGTTCGGTTTACTAATTTTAAAATTTAAATCGAATTATTATCATTACAAAATGAAACTTTGTAACGGAAAGTTACCGCTTTTCCATACGGAAGTTTTCCTTTCTTTTATTTTCCAAACGGTAAATCTACTAACGGAACGGTGAAAGCTCGGCTACATTGCTGCCGGTAGTTTCACCTGGAATTCACGGATTTATTTTTAACAGTGTATTTCATTTAAAAGCCAACATAAAAAGCCATTAATTAAATATTGATTTATTACGGTGGTAAGCATTCATTAGCTAATGCAACTAATCAGATCATATCACCTCATTTCGACAACACTTTTTGCAAGAAAAAAAATAATAAAATGAAGCAAAGAAAAAAAAGAAACTCTTTATCGTCTTTTTTAAAAAGGTTCAAAAGCAGATAAAAAAAAAAAAAATATGAAAAAAATCATTATCATCACTTTTATCCCTTGAAAAATGGTATTTATTATTTAATGAAGAAGTCTTTGAGGTATTATTAATTACCTCTGAATATTAATTATCACAAAAAATAATATAATTACTATTATAATCACTTCAATGTGTTTAATCTGCGTTTTTTTTTTCTTTTTACTCATCTTTATAATGTACTAATACCGTGTTTCCTTGAAAATAACACGTATAATCAGATCTAATTATTCTAGAGAAGTGTAAACAAAATTCATCGATAAGTAAAAATTATTTTTATCTAGTTAGTGTTTTATAAAGAACATGATAAAAGTCAACATTTTTTTTTTTTTACTTTGTGACTAGCGAGAAAGAAAAAGTATGTTCTTTACAATTTATTTGTTTGGCTATTTTTAGTGATTTTTTTTTTTCTTTTGCACGAGATAAGCTGAGGTGGATGGCTAGCCGAGTACATTAAACTTTTTCAATTTTCATAAAAGACATTTTTATGAGATCAATTTCAGCTTGAGAGACAGGTCCGAAAATGAAAGTTTTGTCTTAAGAATAAATAAAAAAATATTTAAAAACAGAAACTGCGAAACACTGAAAAAAACATTCGGTACACTGTAAAAAAAAAGGGTCGATCTACTAAAAAAACTTTAGTGATCCTTGTAATTACTAAAAAAATTTTAGTAATCTTAGTCGGTTACAAGAAAATCTGTAAGAATTACTAGAAAAAAGTTAGCAACGAATAGAGTTAATAGTTTTACATTTTTAATAGCTATTACTAAAGCTCATTTGGTGTGGCCTTGATAGCATAGTGGTTATAGTAACGGATTCCAGGCTAAGAGGTCCCGGGTTCGACGCCGTCAAATACGTCCCGAATGTATGTAGTGTAAGTACTCATTAATGAAGGGATTATGAAAATCCTGTCAGAGCAGGTAGCATTTTTGGTGCTGCCATCTATTGCGCTTTTGCCGAAAATCTATCACTTCAGAAGTTTGGATGCAGCTCCTGTCCTTCGGGCGCACGTAAAGGTTATTAAAAACAATTTTGGAGCTATTACTAAAATTTTCTTGGTGACTCATACTAAAAATTTTTAAGTTAATTATACAAAAAATTATTTTGTTCAGTTTACAAAAGAAATGCTTGTTTCACTTGCAAAAAAAAAAAGTTTGTAATGGTAACTAAAAAATTCTGTGGAATACAAATTTACTAAAGAATTTTTAGTAACCTCTTGAATTTTTTTTTACAGTGTAGACATCGACAATGGCTAAACTAGAAAAAAAACTCTTTTAAAATTATCGAAATGCAAATGAAAAATTAGAAAAGAATGCTTCCATAGATTTAATAACAGCAGACTTCTGTACCGGTCTAGGGAAATATTATTGGTTAAAACGTACTTATATAGATTCGTGTTAATAATTCTGATCTTATTCTGCAAAACACAGTTCTCGGTTTTGTTGTATCCGGAAGTTTTCCAACAGCGAATGAGAACAAAGTTAGTTCATTGTGGGTTTATAAAGAAATTAAAAGAATATTGCCCAGTTAAACTGATGGCTTTGAGCTCACAGGCTACGCATACTAATTGTACATTATTAGCCTTATTAGCATTATTAGCATTATTAGCATTATTAGCATTATTAGCATTATTAGCCTTATATTTTCAAAGGTTAATTCCGTTCGAAAAAAAAATAAGAAGGGGAAACAGCTCTCCCCTTTCCCCCTTTTTATACTTAATCATTGAACCTCCTTAACTATCAAGGACATGCTTTATCATATAAAAAATCTATATCCAAAATTCAAAGCAAATCGGATAATTCTTGATAAAAACCCATTTATCATTTATATAATTTAAGAGGAGTTGTCCCCCTCTTTCATATTTAACCATTAAACTTCCAAAACTATTCGGAGATTTGAACGAAATCTGACAATTCTGCTTGCAAAAACCCATTTATATAAATTAAGGGGAGGGGCATTAGAACCCCCGTTCCCCCCTGTTTGTACTTATTCAATGAACACCTAATAACAGTCACGGAATCACCTCATCAGAATGATCCTATATCTAAATTTTGAACGAAAACTTAATTCTGCATGAAAAACCCATTTATATCAATTAAGGGGAGGGGAATGAGCCCCCCGTTCCCCTTCTTATACATATCGAATGAACTCCAAAAACTAATCAGGGAAGCGCCTTGTAAGGATGTACGTATATCCAAAATTTCAAGTGGATCGGATATTATCATGAGTTATCGCGTTACGCACGAACGAACATACATACAAAACGGACGAGCACATAAGCTCTCAGGCTATGATAGCCTGTGAGCTAAAAAACTAACCTAGATAAAACACTTAAAAAATTCTGGCAAATAGAAAATTTTGAGGTTGAAAACCAAAAAGTAAAGAGACTTTAATTTGTGATAAACATTTCATAGAAAATTATACACCAGAAAAAAGTGGTAAATGTGTTGTTAAAATGTCTTTAAAAGAAGATCCAACTACATTAGAAGGCTCTAAATAAACAGCAATAAAAAAAAATTGAATTATTTATTGAATCGTCTATCAAAAGATCCCGAGTACTTAAGATTACATTCAGATTCTTCAAAAGAATACCAACAGTTAGGCCACATAGTTGAAGTTAACGAAAATGAAATAGAAGATATCTTATCTGGAACTGATTATTTAATTTCTGCATTAGAACTCCAAAATCAGTTAATAGAAATTTTAAAAAGTGGAGGAATGTTATTAAATAAATAGTGAAGTAATGCTCAACAATTTTACCGAACAAATGACGAGATATACCCCTTTAGTAATTCGGAAGAATCTAAAGCCTTAGGAGTTTTGTGAAAATCGAGTAAAGATTGTTTAAGTTTCAGTGTTAAAATTCATAATGATGTAAATGTCACTAAGAGGCAAGTGTTATCAATTATATCAAGCTTGTTTGGTCTACTTGGATTAGTATTGAGAAACACCGAAATCACTGGCGATAAATTTATAAATAAGCAAAAAAACTTTGTAAAATCACCATAAAAAGAAAATTAAACAGGACGCGTTTCGAGCTTCAAAAATACATCTCGTCTTCAGCTAATCCAAACACATGTCACAAGGGACAGAGTGGAAATAAAAGATAGAAGATGGAAATGCACTTTTATTTCTACTTGGATTAGTATTTCCAAATATATAAAAGTGAAAATATTTATGCAGAAGTTGTGGTTATTACAATTAAATTGGAATGATTTTGTTATCGGAGAAAGAAGCTAATTGATAGAGAGAGTGTTCTGATAACCAACAGTTAATTAGCGAAATTGAAATTAGTAGGTGTATTTTATTGAAAAATGCAAATATAAATGCGAGTTACATGGGTTTAGCGACGGCTTCTGAAGCAGCATATGGGGCGATAATTTACTGCAAATCAGTATTAGAATCCACTCAAATGTCTGTAAAATTAGTGACAAGTAAATCAAAAGTTTCTCTCTTAAAGCAGTTGACTGTTCCAAAACTTGAGCTTTGTGCAGCAGTTTTATTAACAAAACTTTAAACGCGTGATATCTGCGCTCAAGATCAGTGCAAACAAAGTCTTCTTATGGTCTGATTCCATGATAGAATTATCCTGAATTTAAAAAGAGCCACACGTACTAAATTTTTTTTTTTTCTTTTTGCAAATAGAATTTCCACATAGATTATTTAACAGTTGTTTAGAAAAACAGTTAAATGCCTATACAGTATGTTGAAAATGTTTAATAATGTATGTTCTATGCGAGTTTTATGTTGATTTTTGATCCTTAATGAAAATCTTTACTATACACATTGTTGTTTTAAATATTACATATTTTTAGATATATCCGTTAATGTGGCCTCGGCGTTAAATTGAGAGCAAAAAAAATTTTTGACACTCATTGAAAAATATTGTAACAGATGGTCCTTTTTTATTACATTCTTTAGTAATGTTTCTTTTTTATTTCTGAAGTTGTTATAGTTAATATTAACAGTACGTCACGTTTAAAAAAAAAAATCATATCTGGCTGAAGTCTTTCTCTGTCTTTTCGAACCGATTTTTCCTTTTGGTGTACTATCGTATGGTAAATCGGCCTTTACATTTTTAGGACATAGCTAGATTGCTCTGATGCTTGTAAATCTAAGGTTTTACGACTTGTAGGGACATTTTGTTCTAATAAAGTTAAGCACGAGGTTGTTCAGCAATTGTAACCTTTTTTTCTTCGATTGTGTGAACCAGAAGAGTCTCTTTTAGGTAGCTTTCATTACAAAAAGTAAAAAGCTACCTATTGCAGCCGTCCGGAGGAAAGCACTTCCGGAAAATTTTGGTATATTTTCACCGATCATGACCCCCAGACCCCAAAAACACCCTCCGTTCAAATGTTGACATATATATATATATATATATATATATATATAACCATATATATATATATATATATCTGATTTTTGTCATGCGATAACTAACGTATTTATGAACCGATTTGAATGAAACTTGGTATGTACATAGTACATACAAATGTCTCGACCGAGTTCGGTGGTCAGCATCATCCGCCATTTTGTTTCAAAATGGCGGCCATTTTAAATTTTTTAAAAAATTTAAAATTTAAAATTAAATGCGAAAAAATTAAAGGTTGAAAAATATTTTTCTTTTACGTTTTAGAATTTAAAACAACGATTCCAGAACACTTTTTATTTTGTCTATATCTTAAAAAATGATTGAGTTATAGCACTTTGAATTTTTCTTATGGCTGACATTTTGAAACGATCTAATTTTTGTCACGTGATAACACACGTATTTATGAACCGATTTCAATGAATCTTGGTATGTACATAGTACATACAAATGTCTCGACCGAGTTCGTTGGCCAGCATCATCCGCCATTTTGTTTCAAAATGGTGGCCATTTTAAATTTTTAAAAAATTTTAAAATTTAAAATTTAATGCAAAAAAATCAAAATTTAAAACATATTTTTCTTTTACGTGTTAGAACTTAAAACAACAATTCCGGAACACTTTTTATTTTGTCTATATTTTAAAAAATGATTGAGTTATAGCACTTTGAATTTTGCTTATGGCTGACATTTTGAAACGGTCTGATCTGAACGATCCACAATGTTGCTTTAAAATGGCATACACTTTATGATATCGTGGAATTTGGTGACTCTCTAAATCGCTTAAAATAAAACCAGGTTGAATAAAAGATGACTAATTTCTAAAAATTCCTATTAATATTCAGTCTTGACAAAAACTAGTATTCAATCTTATAAAATCACTAATTTTATAAGATTATTTCTACTAATTTGAGCTTAGTATTTTTGAACAATGTAACTTACCTTAAAATAAATAAATAAATATGTAAGTATATGAAAGCTACCTCTTCCTCCCGGCATTGCCGGAAGGACTTTTTCAAAATAAAATAATTGAAAAAACCCTCTTTTCAAACTATTATCAGAATTAAAAAAAATAAAGGTGAAATTCTAAATCATGTTAAGCTGCAGACACCAAAACTCCACGCAATCAACGTGTGATAGAAATTTTCCTCCCCCTCTTTTATTTAAATAAAGACATTTAGATTGTGGCTTACGTGTCAATTTTTTTTCACTGTATTTACGGACCTTTTACTTTATGATGTGCGTTTTTTAAAATTTTACCACCAGAATTGTATATTTTTTTTAAATCTGTTTTTTTTTTATAACGCCATTTAATAATACGTCAAAAATGTATTATAAAATGCTGAAGTAAAAAAAAAAAGTTTAAAGGATACCCTTTACACACACACATGCATCTACAAAAGAATAAGCTTTATCTAGCTGAGGAAATAATTTTCAGTCAACTCCAGAAGAGAAAAATATAAATCATTTCAGAGATTTTCATTATGAAGCCTTATGTCAATGTTATCCCCCCGCCTACCCTTGTAATTTGAGCTGATGTCACTCTATTACGTTATGACAGATATTTTTCGTATTAATGCTATTTGTGACTTCTGATAGATCCTTTTCGTGCCATCGTAATTTATTGATGAGGATAGCGATTGATAACCGTAGAAGATTATCAAAGATGTAACAGACAGTAGTATACAGCTGAAGGAAGTGATCTTATATTATTATTTTTTATCAATGACTTCTGATCTAACCGTTCATTAACCTTCAATACATGTATTATTTATAAATAGAGAAAAAAAAATGTGACTTGAAATAGATCTAAAAAGATTTATTAAGATTCAGTAATATTGTACTTTTAAAGATCTTATATTCTTTACGAAATTATAACAAAAAGTAATCAGATTTGCCAATCCCAATACTTTCTTCTGTCGCAAACATGTTAAAGAATCGCAAGAATCTTAAAGTTTCAAAATTTAAAAAAAAAATTAAATTTTTTAGATGTTAATGTACTATCCTTTATAAACATTTTAATGTAATTGTATCCTTGAAATTTTCATTAGAACAGAAGTTATGACATTTAGAATTATATCCCCACAATAATTTTCGAAAATTTCAAATCATTTTTCTCCAAATGACGCGTACGATATCTCAGGAAAAATCTGAATATGTTTTATTGACATTTCCAACACATATGATACATGTTAGTCTATAAAAAATGAATCTAACTTTTTTTCCGTTAAAAAAAATTATTATATTGCTGAAATTTTCAGAATTTCGCATTAGCTAAATACAACTCTGTATTAAAAATAAAAAAATGTTTTAAATACAGGTTTATTTAGATTCATTTCCGTTCTAGTTGCAAAACCTATTTCCTAATCCTGCGCGAAAGCTGTTATACCAATTTTCTCTTCGTGAAATGTCTGACACTTTGGAGCCCCCCCTGTAAAGGCTTGTTCTGTATCTTACAATTTTTTAAATACTTGAAATGAAAGAACATACTTATATCTTACCAGAATTTTGTTTTAAAGTAAGATACATTATAAAAATACATTATAAAATATTACCTGTTGAAAATAGTATTTTTTTTTCTTGCATTTTTTATCCAATTTCAAAATTTTGAAACTCTTTAATGCTTCAAAGTTTGCTAGTACAGCATCAGAATTTAAAGTTAATCTATGCCAATCACGAGGATTCTAAAGATATATGTTCTATGAATTAAGTGCATTTAAACAGGTGATAGAAGGATCATATTCTTAAAACAAAACCATTGGCTAATAGTCCAAGAGCCGACCGCACAAAACCTTAAGTCATCGAGCAAAAGAAAAAATCCTTTATTTTATGAAGAGTAGTCATAGGGGAATCTAATGATCCATGTCTGCCAAAAGCGAAAGGGTGCATAAGCCAAAAATGAATACCACTAGTCGTTGACTCGTAGGATTAGCATTATGTTTTCCTGCACCTAGTTTTTCATGTTTTCATATGTTTGATTGTACTTCAAACACAACGCTAAACCTACGAGTCAACCACTAGTGATATTAATTTTTGGCTTATGCACCACTTCGCTTCCGGCTGACATGGATCATTAGATTACCTTATTACTACTCTTCCATAAAATAAAGGATTTTTTCTTGTGCTAGATGACTTAGGGTTTTGTGCGGTCGGCTCTTGGACTATCATCCCTTAGATGTCAGCAACCGAATTTTTACAACCAAGAGCATATACTGTTAAAAAAAAATCTGAAATTCACTGATATATTTTTCTTGAATTTCACAGAAAAAAATACCTTTTCACAACAAAAGGGTATTTTCCTTTAAAAATCGAAAAATTCCATCATTAAAAAAAAACTAGTTGGATGTGCCAATCCCAAAACTTTCTTCTATCTCATACATACATTTTAATATTTAAAAAAAATAGTTACTCATTTTAATGTTTTAATAATTTTAATTCAATATCTTACCAACTTTGATTTTCATCTTAAATTTCTGCTTCAATCAATTAATCGGAATAAAAACGAATTTCCGTCTCTGCACGAGCCGATGGACAATAGAATGATAAGCAGATTTTTTTTTTCAAATTCAGGGAGAACCTACTTGCTTTACCAAAAAATAATCATATATAAGATGTTTAGTTCAGTTCTAGAACTAACTTCATCCACTTTTATGTGGTGCAATATTGAAAATGGCATAAAATTCGGTATTGCAGCGCCCCCTTCTGGCGGATTTTTTTTCAGATTCAAGACGATCCAACTAGCCATAGCCATACACTTACACAAAAAATTTCGTTCAATTCGATGCATAATTTCATATACTTTTGGTCAGTACAATATTGAAAATGGCACAAAAATCGCGATTGCAGCGCCCCCTTCCGGCGGAATATTTCAAAACTGAAGGAGGACCTGCTTGCCACAGCCAAAAACATTCACAAAAAAATTGGTTCAATTCTATGCATAACTTCATACACTTTTTGATGGTAGAATGGCGACATACAGACACCAGACACACATACACACACACACACGGACAGACAGACATTTTGTAAAAACATGTTTTTTGGAATCTCTGACCCCTAAAACGTGTAAATCCGTCGAAAACCGGAAGTCGAAAAAATTTCGATTACAATACTTTCTTCTATTGAAGATAGAAGAAAGTAAAAATAAATAAATAAATAACGAAACTAATGGAGATTGAAAGAAAGAACGGGGAAACTCCGTTATCTGGGGCAAATTTATTTTGAACGTTTACAAAACTGACATGTTGCTTCACAGAAATGGAAAAACTCAACGAAAGATATCATGGCTCTTTCGTGAGACTTGTATCGTTTTGCTGAATTGCAATTGTAATATTTTTTGTCATCGAGATTAAAAATTATTACATTTGTTACGAACTTTCTAAAACCAACTTTATAAAGTGTTAAAAACTTCAATCAAAACATAGAAAGAAAAGCGAATCTGTCTGTAAATTTACATTTGTTCTTGGTTAATTGCATTCGATTACGTTTCTTGGTCATCATTTTGCACACATTGTTTTTATCTTATATCAAATTGCCTGTATTGATTTCCATGTCTTTATTTCGAGATATTTTTATCTTTGTTAAAAATTGCAATTCAATTTTTTTTTTTTTTTTTTTTTTTTTTTTTTTTTTTTGCAATTTTATTAAAAAAAATAAAAAAAATTATTTATTTATTTATTTATTTTTTTAAGAATAATTTATAAAGGGAAAAATTATCTTCTCAGAGTTGGTGGAGATTTTCATCGACAGTCATTTTGCAATTGTTTCCTTCACCAGACACAAAAAGCTTGATAGTGTTAAAGATAAATTGCGTAGTGTTACTTCAAAGGAGTTACAATCAGGGGCCTCGCTAAGGGGGGGGACAGGGGGGGAGCCTCCCCCCAAACATTCCCAAAAGTTGTTACACTTGGCAAATTTCATTAAAATTTTAGTAAAAACTGTAATATATTTCCTTTTTTTGATAGAAATTGCAAAAGTTACAACTCTAATTGGGAATATTATTGAACTTTTTACAAATAAGAACTGTATTACATTTTCTAATTGTGGTAACTTGGCAAAATTATAAAATAAGTTGGCAAATATGAAAATTTGACTTGGCAATTTAAGGTCTTCTCCCCCACCAATAAAAAGTCTTAGCGATGGCCCTGGTTATAATTATTACAATGCTATTATCATTATTATTATTTCATTGGTAAATCCGTTATAAAAAAATATATTAATTTTATAAAAACATGTTACACAAAATGAATAAAATAAGAAAACATAAAAAATCACTTTTAAACTACATTATTTACTTTTCTCTTATTTCTTACTAAAAATGAATTTATTTTTTTTTTATTCATTCATTCATCAAAAGAAAAAAAACTAATTTTTTTTTGTTACTTATTTTTAATTAAAAAATAAAATTGGAGAATAAAATTGAATTTAAGAAATTAATAAGTAATTATGCACCAGTCTAAAATAAACTAAAATAAATCGTTTACACTTATTCTAACGAAATGTATTTCAAAGTAAGTCTTTGAAAAACATAACAGATTTCCCCCACTCACTCATAAAAGACATAATTTATGCAAAATAACACCAGTAGCTGTAGCTCAGTCAATAAGGATCTATTCTGCTATCAAAATGTCTCAAGTTTGGACCTCAGGACGGCTTTAAGTATATTGTGCAAAAATTAAATAATATAGCATTTCAAAATCGCTCGGAAGGTTTGGATTCTTTGACGGTTGATTGATTCATTAATTTTAAAAATTATATTATTATCATTCAAAAGCAAAATTTATAATTGAAGATTATCACTTCGTCGAACGGCGTTTTCCCTTCTTTTATTTCCCAAAACGGAAAATCTACTAACGGAACGGTAAGTGCCTGGCAACTTTGCTGCCAAGATTTTTACCGTGAATACACAGATTTATTTTTAACGGTGTAAGACGACAGTTTTGGACGGTATATACTCAAGCCTAATAAAGATAACTATATGTAAAAGTGTAACAGTTTAAGCAGTTTTATTAAATTTTGTGCATTAGTTTTTGAGGAAGAGCTACTGAGAAAATCGTGAAACTTTTAGCATAACTGCACTCCTTGTCATACGAATTACGCGAAAATTTAATCGGCACAAACTTATGTCAAACCTAAAAAAATATGGCGTTTGATAAAATTCAGCGCATTGATTCTTGAGATACACTATTATATGGCCAAAGGTGACGATTTTAAACATTTTGTTAAACAACTAGAAAAAACACATGTGGAATTATTCTAAAACTCCAGTTGTGTAAACAGAATAGTATAGGTCATTCTCCCTTAAAACCTCAGTCAAAATAACTCAAATTGATCCAAAATTCACTCATCTCACGATCTGAAAGTCAGCTTCTCGTGAAAGAGTTGAAACAACTTGAGTGAACGAGTTGTTTTTAAGCAATTTGAATCAAGATGAGTAATTTTAAAAAGTAATTTGATTAAGGTTTTCATAAAAACTGCCCCAAATTTTGCCAAGTTTTTTGCTTTTAATTTGCGGGTTTCTTAATACACTATATTGCCATTGATTATGGGACACTTGCGATTTTAGACATTTTACAAAATATCTAGAAAAATACATGAGGAATCATCTCGAAACTCTTAGTGTATAAATATAATAGTATACGTCATACATCTCCGTGAAGATTTTTTACCGAAACTACATAGGGGACCGTCAACAAATTAAAAAAGAATGAATATCTTTTGAATAACCCTGCCAAAACTAATGTAGCAAAAGCGCTCAAACTCTAGATTATGATTGAACGCCTTATTGTAATACACTGTTCATTTTTATGCAAATAGCATGCATACTCGCAGAGTAATTAAGGTTTTTATAAAAATGGCCCCAAATTTTTCTAAGTTTTTCCCTTATAATTTTCAGAGTTCTTAATATAAAATAATATTTTTTTCAGAAAATATGACAAACAACATTGCACACAGTACCCTGTAATCAGAATTAAAAAATAATAAAAATTGTATGAAAAATGAGTAGGTTTACTAAATAATTTTTTACTGTGCATGCGTCAAAGATATCAAAATTTCATTTGCATATTATGTTAGCTAAATGTATAGAGCAACTTTTGTAAAAGTCTCAAAATTATAGCTTGAAAATTCTGAAAGTAATCGTCTACAGAAAAAGGACAAAATCCGTTGTTTCCAAAATGAAGCAAAAAAATGAGGGATTTTATCCAAAAGTAGTCGTAACATCCCGTATTGTGTATTCTAATATTGACACTAATCAATGAATATGCGGATACAACCCGTCTTGTTTTTGCTTCATTTTGAGAATAACGGATTTTCAACTCATTCAATTGACGATTATTTTCAGAATTTTCAAGTTATGATTTTGTGACTTTCACAAAAGTTGCTCTATACATTTAGCTAACATAATATGCAAATGAAATTTTGATATCGTTGACGCATGCGCAGTAAAAAATTATTTAATAAACCAACTGATTTTGTATACAATTTTCATTATTTTTTAATTCTGATTACAGGGTACTGTGTGCAATGTTGTTTGTCATATTTTCTGAAAAAAATATTATTTTATATTAAGAACTCTGAAAATTATAAGGGAAAAACTTAGAAAAATTTGGGGCCATTTTTATAAAAACCTTAATTACTCAGCGAGTATGTATGCTATTTGCATAAAAATGAACACAGTGTGTTACAATAAGGCATTCAATTATAATCTAGAGTTTGAGCGCTTTTGCTACATTAGTTTTGACAGGGTTATTCAAAAGATATTCATTCTTTTTTAATTTGTTGACGGTCCCGTATGGAGTTTCGGTAAAAAATCTTCACGGAGATGTATGACGTATACTATTATATTTATACACTAAGAGTTTCGAGATGATTCCTAATGTATGTTTCTAGATATTTAGTAAAATGTCTAAAATCGCAAGTGTCTTATAATCAATGGCAATATAGTGCATAAACAAGTTGGAAATTGCACGTGAAGCATAGCAAATGAGGTGCGTTCGTACGATAACAAAGTTTTAAAAATATCACTCTCATATATCAATCTCATAAAATTGTAAATAGTTAATTACAATTAAAATGCGCACCAAACAATGTTCTTTCTACACAATTCTGTAATGGAATACTTTTGTGTGGCCTTGTAAATCAATAACAAATGTTCTTTGCATCACAGATTATACAAAATGTATATTATAATATGTACTTTATAGATGCATATCAATTTTATTATGTTCGAATGAGCGTAACACCTTTAAAACGCATTTGAAATGTTTTTTCCCATTGACCGTAATGTAACGTAATACTTTTGATTGTCCCTGTATTTAATATATGCATCCAATTTTGATAAAATCCGAAAAAACTCGACAAAATTATGTAATAATTATGTATTTTAAATTTCAAACGATCAAAATGCATTTTAAACTTTTTTCCTTATTGACCGTAATGTAATGGAATGCTTTTGATTGTCCCTGTAATTGATCTATGGATCCAGTTTTCATAAAATTTGAAATGACACGACAAAATTATGTAATATTTATATATTTTAAATTCCAAACGATTCGGTTGGATAGTTTTTGCGTTGTTAGATGCGGACAGACAGACAGGCAGACAGACAGACGGACGGACTGAACGACAACTATAGGTGCTACGTATTTACATAACTACGAACGCACCTAAAAATGCTCTTTTCAGAAAACTGACAAACAACACTATACATATTATCCTGTAATCAGAATTTAAAAGTAATAAAAATTGTATGGATAATGAGCAGGTTTACTAATTTTTCAGAGCGCATGCTGAAAGCAATCAAAATATAGTTTGCATGATAAGTTAGCGAAATATATCGAACAACTTTTGTGAAAGTTTCAAAAACACAGTTCGAAAATTAAAAAAAAATTATCGTTCATAGAATAGGCTCAAAATACGTTGTTCCCAGAAAGAACCAAAAAGATGAGAGGATGTATCCATACATCCATTGATTAATGTCATAATATTGCAAGTACATAATATTGCACGTTCTACTATATTTGGATACAACCTCTCATCTTTTTTTTCCTTTTGTAAACAATGGATTTTGAGCTTATTCTATCGACGATAATTTTCAGAATTTGCAAGACTATTTAGCAAACCTTCTCATTATTCATACAATTTTTTATTGTTTTTTAATTTCAATTACAGAGTATTGTGTAGAATGTTGTTTGTCGTAAAACCTGAAAAGAACATTTTTTATATCAAATGCGAAGCTTTGCTAAAGTATTTTGGAAGTGTTGGAAAGTGTTTCATAATCTATGAATGACACTCGATTTTTCATTCTCGTTACCTTAATTTGGGAATATAAGATATCTTCCCCGTGAAAAAGTCATTGAGAACTCCAAAGAGAAATATATCCGACATAACGCAATAGAATTAGGAATTGCTGGAAAAAAATTATTAACATAAGGTTTCATAACGGAAATCTTTGATATGATGCAAAGCTTTGCGTCTCAGAATATAATCCCCAGGAAACATTAAGAGGATTTATTGGTTTCGCATTTGAAGTTGATGGAAAGCTCCTTTTCACCTAGATAAACTTTTCAGTGATTAATAATGTTGTCGCAGAAAGAACGTCTGAGATTACCGAGTAAAATCTCGAAAATCTATGACTAGCTTCATCATTCTAAAGATTAAGTTGATTTGATTATAAAAGTTATTAAAAGGATATGAAAGTTTAATTAAAGGGCCACAGACAGGGATAGATTTCCAAATTTGGAGAGCTTGGACACAGATGCTTACGGGGAAAGGGGAGGGGATTTTACTAATGTTTACGGGAGGATTGAGTCAAAAAGTATATACTGAAAAATGTACTCAAGTTTACCTCTATTGGCCTCAATAATTACTTTAAAAATTCAGTACAAAATAAATTTGATAATCATTAATTTGTTGTTAAATCGTTACTTAGCAATTATGAGATTTAAATGAGTAGATGTTTTATAATAAATTGCGTAGCGCTGATTTATCTTTTACAATTAGTCCAGAAGCCCACCGCACAAAACCCTATGTCATCTTGCACAAGAAAAAATCCTTTATTTTATGGAAGAATAGTAATATAGGAATCTTAATGTTCCATGTCTGCAGGCAGCGAACTGGTGCATAAGCCAAAAATTTGTACCACTAGTAGTTGACACGTAGGATTAGCATTGTTTTTTTCCTGTACCCAATTTTCCATGTCATCATACTTTTGAATGCACGGCAAACACAATGCTAATCCTACAAATACTGACGATTTCTGCTACCTACATCCCGAATATGTTTGTCTCTTACGGCGGTTGGGGGTGCACTGTAAAAAAAAAGGGTCGATCTACTAAAAAAGTTTTAGTGATCCTTGTAATTACTAAAAAATTTTTTGTAGTCTTACTCGGTTACAAGGAATCTGTAAGAATTACTAGAAAAAAGTTAGCAACGAATTGAGTTAATAGTTTTACATTTTTAATAGCTATTACTAAAACTCACTTGGTGTGGCCGTGATAGCCTAGTGGTCATAGCAACGAACTCCAGGCTGAAAGTACCCGGGTTCGATGCTGGACGCCACCAAATATGCACTGAATGTATGCAATGTAAGTACTCGTTAAATAAAGGGATTATGAAAATCCTGTCGTAGCAGTTACCATGGGTAATGATGTCTGGAATTTCCCTCCCCTTTAGAAACATGTCAAAATAGAGCAGGTAGCAATGTTTGGTGCTGCCATCTATTGCAGCTTTGCCGAAAATCTTCCGCTTCAGAAGTCTAAATATAATTTTTAATTAACTAAAAATAGTTTTGGATCTATTACTAAAATTTGCTTGGTGGCTCATACTAAAAAGTTTTAAGTTAATTATACAAAAAATTCTTTTGTTCAGTTTAAGAAGAGAAATGTTTGTTTCACTTGCAAAAAAAAGCTTGTAATGGTTACTAAAAAATTCTGTGGAATACAAATTTACTAAAAAAAATTTTAGTAACCTCTTGAATTTTTTTTTACAGTGAGGGTGAGTTAACCGCCGCGGTGAGCGGCCCACCTTTGTCGGCGACCTCTACCTAAGAATATTAGCCTGTTCTAAGAATATTATCGAAATTTCCTCAATCATTATTAATGTCTTCCTTTTCTACATGTATTTTTTGTAAAAGTATTAAGAGCCCAAACTAGTCACTCAAAAATAGCCGGGTGTTAAAGTTAAGTCTATGGGGACTTTATTTTCAAATATCTCGCTCAAATTTTAATATTTTTTCATGATTTTTCTTGCGTAGCATAGCTGAGGACGGTTAGTTTTAAGGCTAGGTTTTACTTTTTAAATTTTGGCATAAGATTTCTTAAAAAAAAAATATTTTAACTTTCGGATCCAGTTTGTACCAGTTCTTTAATCGAAACTATCCTAATATTACAAAATATATAACCAAATTCGAAAAATTAAAACTAGCCTTAAAATTAGCCGCCCTCAGCTATCCTATGTAAAAAAAAGTTAAAAAATATTGAAATTTCTGAAGGATATTTGAAAATAACGCCCCCATAGACTTAGTATTATCATCCGGTATTTTTCAGTGACTAGTATAGGCTCTTAAGTGATTAAGAAATTATTTGACTTTTTGTTGGAGATTCCAAGTAAATTTTCTTTGATCGGCTTCACATTTCGGTTTGAAAATAAATATCTGAATGTATTCGTAACTGTTAATTTATTTGTGACTTTTCAGTGGCCATTATTCAGAATTCCATATTTAGAGGTTCGTACTAATGTTAATACTATGGAATACGTGTTTAATTTCATCAATACGTGTCCGGTATTTGGAGGTGTCGTTGCTTAGAGGTGACCGTTCAAGGAGGTTTCATTGTATTCTAAAGTATATTACTCTGAAAAATAAATGTTGCTTACATGAAAACATTTAAATTTAAAATTTAAAAGCCTATATGATTAAAAGAAGAATGATTGGTTGGTTGGTTGATTTGAGTTTTATGGCGCAAGGTCCTCATTAGGACATGCTGCGCCAAGACAAAGTCGAAGAAAAAAACTAAGAGGTATAAATTTGTTGTCAGTACTAAGGAAAAAAAAGTAAAAACAGTAATTATAAATCCAAGACCATAGCTAAAAAACACTCAGTATAAATTAAAACTCTAAAAGTTGAGAATAAAAGTTAAAATACAAACAGTGTAAAATATGACATAAAATACTAGATAAAAACAGTTAAAAATCAAGGATGTAATGCATCGATACATGTAATTAAAATATAGCTGGTTAAAAGTCAATAAGGGTAAAATAGAAAACTTAGATAAGATGTAACAATTTGAAAACTGTACTGTCAGAAATGTAATAAAAAAACAGAGTGCATATAAAAATGTCAATTGGTTAAAACACAGATCAATAGAATCTCTGAAGTCAGTTAGATTCAAACACTGCTAACACTGCATTATCATCATCGGCATCCGAGGCATTATTGTATGACTCGGACTCCATAGCCTCCTCCACATATTTCTTCAACTGCTTTGGATCCTTCATATTTTTTAAAAACGGACTAAGAGAGCTTTTCCCGCCTTTCCCCACAGTTTTCCACTGTGGAGAAGTTGGTATTGAGGATTTCTTATGGGTTTGTGGGCTAAGTTTTTGTTTTAAATTCTGTTTTTTGAGACTATTGCAAGTTTATGAACTATTTGGATTTATAGCAGTCTTACTTGAATCTTTCTGAATATGAGTTTTTTGATTCGGTTTTACATTTCGCCCAGTATTGGATTTTTGAAAATTAGAAGCTGATGAAACAGAACACGATGAATCAGTCACAGTTTCCATTTTGACTATTTTAACTGGTTCTTTGGATGGTAGCCAGCGTTCTAACAGTGGTTTTACTAAGCATTTAGTTGGGAGAGAGATATCACGGGTTTCTTTGATAGGTGTGTTGGTAGATTGTGTTCTGGCTGAATTATTTAGAGGATAAGAGAAATCTGTTTGGGTACTTATGTGTCTAACAGAGTTTGATTGATGCCTTAGTAAACTGGAGTAGGAAAGTCCAACAGATGGGGTTCTGGATTCAACTATTTTACGAGCTTCAAGATAAGGGAGATTTTTGAGATAATTTAACAGCAAGGATTTCTTTTTCCCGTATCCAGTTAGGACAGGAACGGGAGTATGCAGAATGATCACCCTTGCAGTTAATGCAGCGTTCCAGATTTTCACATGAATCGCTATCATGGTCGACTTTTGCACAGCGTGCACAGGTAAGAGAACCACGGCAGTTAGTTTTAGTGTGCCCATAACGCTGGCATTTAAAGCAGCGGATAGGGTTAGGGATGTAAGGACGGACAGGACAGTTCAGGTAAGCAGCTTTAATTCTGGTCGGTAGAGTAGGACTATTGAATGTTAGAATAACATGTTTTGTAGGAATGACTTGACCATTTCGACGGATTGTAATACGACGTGCATCTATAACATTTTGTTCTTTTAAATTCTGTAAAAGTTCGTCTTTGGTAGAGTATAAAAGATCTGGCTCAGAAATAACACCACGGCTTGTGTTTAGAGTTTTATGCATCTGAACATTTACTGAGAAAGTACCAATAGTAGAGCAATTTGAGAGGAGCCGTGACTGTTTAGCAGATGAAACCTCAACAGGTAAATCTCCGGAATGCAATTTTTTTAGAGAATGTCCATCTCCCAGATAAGACTGAAATGTTTTTGCAATAAGGAACGGAGAAGTTTTCTTAAAAGAACTATCTGAATGGCTATCTGTGCGTTTAATTATAAAGAAACGAATAAAAGTACTCTGAACAATTTGTTGCTCTCCACTTGGGAGAGAGTTAGAAGGAAATAAATTTTTTCCATTCATGTTTGAAAAAACAGAATTTAGATCCCGGCCGCACCACCCACTACCGAGCCCAACAAGGGGATGCACATTCGTGCACCAGTGCTAACCAGGGCCCATACGGTCACAAGACAACCCTATGTCAGTCTCCACCCTTAACGAGCTGACTAGTAGTTGCTCGATCACTTGATCCCTAAAGCCAGCGACAAAAGTCAGCTGACCAGCCGATTGATGCATACAGGACCAATATGCACCTCCCGTCTACCTGAAGCAGAGGCCAAAGCAGTGTGTTGGTTTCCCTCAACTACCAGGATCCCCCTTTCCAGGGACACGGATCGCCACGCACGGCCAACACGTGGGTGGTTTACAATTCTCCATGAGTCGATATACAGGATGATATCGGCCCATACAGAGTTGCTCTCACCTCCGAAGAGGAAACCACAATGAGAGTGAAACAAAGATGAAAGGAAGACGAGAGGAGTAAGAGGAAAAGGAAAAGAGAAAGATCACTCAGGTGCCCCGGGGTTGTGAAACCCGTGAATACCTAAAGAAGGTATCCCCCTGGGGGATAAAAGAAGAATGAAAATCATTAAATGGTGCGCACGTGATAAAACTGGAAATTATGTAGATAACAAGCAATGCTTAATCAAAGTAGAAACTTTAACTTAAAACCAAAATGCACTAAAAAGTATTGTTTAAAATTTATTTTAACATAAAATTTAACAACTTTAAAAAATGACATCACATTTGGAATCTCCGGTACATTTTACATTAAAATACCAAACTTGAAGTCATCGGCTGTAATAGTTAAGAAATACTGTAGGTTTAAAAATTTAGAATACATAAAGTCAAATTCATTTGCAACCATAGCAAAAAAAAAAATTGAAATGCGGGTTGTCTTTTAGATATACCTAAAAATCTGCTTGACAGTTATATAGTTTTTGATTCGCATATTTGGAACTTCTAGAAATTAATTTCTATAGAAAATTCATCAGTTACAGTTCAAATTTCTTCGAAAAATATTTTACTATTAAATAATACTATGAATCAATGAATGAATTAATAGTAATAATCAATGAATAATATAAGAAAATCAAATCATGCAAATAGAAAAAAAAATGTAGGTTTTCTTTTTTTTTTTTTCATAATTTTCCGAATAAATCAGAACGAATTAAATGTGCCATGTGTTAAGTAATGAGATACTTAAAGTAAATTATGAATCACTTAAAATGGGATTAATTAGTTTTAATGAATTATTTTTAATGTAGAGAGTATATACACATAAAAGAAATGCGATATTAAAATAGTAATGTCGACTTTTAACTAAAATTAATTTTATTTAATTAACTAACACATTCCGAAATTGGAATGCTGAAAAAAAAAATTATTTAACGCAAAAAAGGACCTAGATTTGAAGGCTTAGTTGGTAATTTAATATCCAGTTAATGAATTATTTCAACATGTATTTGAATAAATCAGGAAATCAAATACCTTATCAGAAAAACTGATGTACACTAGGGTGGGCCGAAAAAATGCCCACATCGATTTCCAATTCTCAGTATCTTTAATTTGTTCGCTTTATCTTTCGCAATATCTCTTCTATCTTTACAAGAAGAAAGTATTGGATTCACGAAAATTTTCAAAACTGGTTTTCAACGGATTTACACGTTTTAGGTGTCAGAGATTCCAATAAACATGTTTTTACAGAATGTCTGTCTGTGAGTCTGTCAATTTGTCTGTCTGTATGTGACAAGCATTTTGTGGGCGCTCTATTTCAAGACCTAATGCACGGAATTTCACAAAATTTTAGATTCTGTTAGATCTTGATATAGATCTGATTAGTTTTTTGTGCATATAGCTCAACAGATGGCACTGCTATACTGCATTATTCACAATTTCCACAATAGCCATATCTCAAGAACTTGTCATGGATTTTCCTAAAACTTTATATTAGTATTTAATACAACATGGTGCTGATTACATTTTGGTGCAAATGTCTCATTGGGTGGCTCTGCAATGGTGCATTATTCTTGATTATTTTAATAGCTCTATTTCAAGAACTAATGCACGAAATTTTCTAAAACTTCAGATTCAGTTAGTCCCTGATATAGATTAGTGTTGTTTAGTTTTTGGAGTAAATCACCTTGCAGATGACGCTGCTATGCTAATTTTTTTAGGATTTTGCAATAAATTTATCTCAAGAACAAATGAATAGATTATCAAACTTCAGATTAAGTTAGTACCGGATAAAAAATTAATCCTAATTAGTTTTTGGTTTACATCACCCAACATGGTGCGGCTGTTATGCAGATTTTTTTAAGATTTGGAAATAGCTCTATCTCAAAAACTAATGAACGCAATTTCATTAAACTTCAGATTCAGTTATAAATTGACATAAATTTTTGCTGTCTAGATTTTGGTGCGACCCAACTATCCGGTGGCGCTGCTATGATATATTTTTCAGGAAGTATTAACATGCATATGATAGAAGAAAGTTTTGGGATTGCCACTTCTGACTAGTTATATATCTTTTTAGAGTAAACTATAGTGTATGGTAATTTTTTTCTCGTTCTTTTTTTTTCTTTATTTTTCTATCCAATTTAATAATGTTATTCAGATTTATTTTTAATGTTTTCTCTCCATTTAATTTTGTTTTTATGTGTGTTGGTAGGCCCAAATTCGTATTACCGTATTTACTCATGTATAAGCACTTTCTCCCACAAAAATTAGGGCAAAATTCTAGGTACGCCTTATACACGGAATAATTTTTTATTGTTGGATGCAGTCGAACGATATACACACGAAACAAGAAATTATTCAAAGAAGATATTAAAACTCGGAAAATGTTACTTAATTGAAGTATTACTGCACATTTATTTCATTCCTTGCAGTTTTTTATACAACAGAGCTAATGACATTATCTAAACGCTAATTAGCAATTATCCTTACCGTCACTCATTCCTATTTCCCGTCATTCTCTTACAACCCGAATTCTAAAAATGCATTTTCGTCTTGTTTTCTGGTCTGGTGTAATGTTTGTTTCGACTTTTTTTTACTGAAATTCATTTAGTCATTCTTCATTAGCGTATCAAATTTATGGTGCGCGTTATACACGAGATTTTAAGAAATCGCCATTTTTACTTGTAAAGTAGGGGTGCGCCTTATAACGCGTGCGCCCTATACACGAGTAAATACGATCAGTGGCGTAGCTAAGGGGGGCTGGGCATCCGCCTCGGGCGCCGAGTCCTAGGGGCGCCAAATTGAGAGAAATTGTTATACATCTATATTGGGGTGGGGGCGCAAAATTTCTTGCTGGCCCCGGGCGCCAAAAAACATAGCTACGCTACTGAATACGATATTTTGCTTTTTTGGCTAATGCGAAGATGAAACCAAACACTTTATTTGTAGTTTCAAAGTACAGGGTTATTACAAAAGAATCATTGGGTTGCCGAAGCGTTTATTTCGGAACATAATTGGGTTGCAACAATGAGTTATACATGAAAATAAACCGAAAGTATACAAGATTGGCGTCTATGGCCGCGAACGGAGTTTTTCAATTTCGTTTCGTCGTCAGTTCAATTTCCTGTAACTACGGATGAATCTCTTCCTAACTCGGTCCATTGTTTCTTCAGTAACGCTTGGTCTGCCGGAACTTTTGTCTCTACATAAACAGCCGGTTTTTTTTTTTAACTGTCGATACCAAGGTAAAATGCTTTGTTGAGCTGAATAAGTATGCCCTCCGGAAGCATTTTCAGAAAGAATCACGGTTTGAGCACCAGCCTTGGCGAGTTGGCGAGAACGTTCAGCTAGCTGCATCGCCAAACGTCAATCGTCGTTTTGTTTTGATTTTCAAATCCGAAATCATTTTAATCTGAAAAAGCTCTTTGTTTTAAACTATGTTTTAATTGTAAACAACGGTGAATAACATTTAGTCATATTATATTCTTTGCTTGATAACAATTACGGAAAAACAAATGAACAATAAGCACGATCTCTTTGCAGAAGGAAGGGTTGCTATTCGCTAGGAATTTGACGTCACAAACAAGAAAGGGTGCATAGCATTGACTTCATCTACGTGCCAATCGTTATTCTGGCGATAAGGTGCTCAAAACGTGATTTTTTCTGAAAATGCTTTCCGGAATGCTCTCAGAACGGTTATAAGTGATTTACACTTTGAAAGTTCTACTACACAAAACGCTTTCTGTTGTACAGTCGCCATTTTTAATATGACTTTCGCGCAGCAACCATGGCAACCATACACACATGATACATACACAGCGCGAAATTGTAATCAACGTCCTCTCGTTTGAGCTGTCATGGAAACATATACGTTTTCTAGTTTGCACGTACTAACGTATCAAAACCCGATGATTCATTTGTAATAACCCTGTATTTGCAGGCCTAATGATTCTGCTTTGGTTCTGCAAATTTCATTTGAATTCATTTTATTTTGCCACATTTCCATGTGGTGTTCTTGTATTAAATTCAATGATTGATATACTGTTTTTGAATTAATGGTATTATATATATATATATAATATATATATATATATATATATATATATATATATATATATATATATATATATATATATATACCGGGTGTCCCAAAAATGACTGATGGATTTTAAAATTGCAGGAGGGTCATGTATAATGTCAGGAGTTTTTTACCGTAATTTTTTATTTTAGTTCGCATCTCAAACAATAGGTGGCGCTGACGGCGATTGAAGGCCAGGTCGACGCTTCACTCAGCATTGATCACCAGGCCTTCGATCGCCGTCAGCGCCACCTATTGTTTGAGATGTGAACTAAAATAAAAAATTACGGTAAAAAAAACTCCTGACATTATACATAACCCTCCTGCAAAATTTTTTTAAATAGCTGTCACCGTTTGCAAGTTATTGAATTTTAAAATCCATCCGTCATTTTTGGGACACCCGGTATATATATATATATATATATAATTTCTGTTTTGATAAAAATGTTAGAACTTAAATATGACACGATTAAAATCCTTCTTTTTGAGTCATCACCTTGCGTCTTGCAAAAGATTTAATGTTCTTTTTTTTTTCTTTCCAGACTTTATAAAGGCAACAACATGAAAAAGACTTTGCACACGTTAATTATGGATATCATGACAACAAAAGCCACTTCATTTTTCTTCCTTTATTTCTATCACGAGATAAAAGTAAAAAACATTTTATGGGTTTTTTTTTAACCTTGTATAAACAAGATATAATTCAGAAGTTTTCTAGGGATATGCAAAATATGCAAAGATTGTATGAGAGTACCAATTCTGTTTAATCCCTCAAGAAGTACTTGAGATAATAAATCGTCATGTTATATGAAAGTGGTATAATTGTATTATTGAAAAAAGGCCAAATATTTAAAACCGTATTAAATTTTTCATACTTATCCTTTGAGAAATGTACGAAGGTAATACTGAAGAGTTTGAGGCCCGGCTAAATGATATAAGTTAACCCCTTAAGAATGAGTGACCGGTATATGTGCCGGCATAAGATACTCAGAATCTTTGATTATTCTCACCAGTAAAATTTTGTTGTAAATTTTGCCTTATTATATTCGAGCATTTTCGCGATTCAGCTAGGTAAAAATCTCTTCTTTAAAAAACCGGCGATAAAAGATTAAAAATTCTGTAAAAGATGCACATCCCGTAAGGGTTCAACTTATCAACTTTTAGGAGTATTTAAAGCAGTTCCCTACAAACCTTTGTAGATGATTTTTTTTTAAATTAAATACTTCAATCCATCCATTTCTTGGAACAGATCAAAAGTATGGTTTTTTAGCAACATCTTCACATCTCCGAAATGAAAAAATGACGCTAGAGTATATATATATGTATATATATATATATACAGGGTGTATCTAAACTACTGGGCAAAACTTTAAGGGGTGATAGTACACATCAAGACAAATAATATTAAATGGGAAACTAAGGGTCCCAAACGTCTTCCGAAGGAGATAGGTGCCATCAAAGTTTAGGGTCCAAAATTTGAAATGACTATAAAAAACGGAAAAATTGGTCGATTGGTTTGCGGTTTTTACAAAAACTATTCTATTTGTCAGTATTGTTTTGAAAATAAATTATAAAGATAAATTTCAAAAAATGCCAATAGAGGGCGCTTTAGACTTTGGAGTAACGAGCAACTATTTTTTACCGTTATTTTTTGCATCTCAATAATTTTTTTTAGAAGGCTAGATATAAATTTAGATTTTGAGCTCAAAATCTGTGGTTAAGTAGCGCAAATTGAACTGTGTTCAATGGGAGTGGGTAGGTTCAAATTTCAAATGATTATAAAAAACAGAAAACTTGGTCAATCGATTTGCAATTTTCACTAAAAGTATTCGTTATGTCAATATTGTCTTGAAAATAAATTATAAAGATAAATTTCAAAAAATGCCGATAGACGGCGCTTTAGACTTTGGAGTAACGTACAACTATTTTTTACCGTTATTTTTTGCATCTCATTAAATTTTTTTAAAAGTTTAGACATAAAGTTAAATTTTGAGCTCAAAAATCTGAATCGTTGAGAGTGGTTAAGTAGCGCAAACTGAACTGTGTTCAAAGGGGGTGGGGAGGTTCAAATTTCAAATGATTATTAAAAAAAACGGAAAAATTGGTCAATTCGTTTGCTGTTTTCTCTAAAACCATTCTTTATGTCAGTATTTCCTTGAAAATAAATTTTAAAGATAAATTTCAAAAAATTCCGTTAGAGGGCACCTTAAACTTTAAAGTAACCAACAACTATTTTTAATCGTTATTTATTTTTTTTTTATCTAAATAAATGTTTTAAAAGCTTAGGCTTAAATTTTGAGCTGGAAATCTGAATCGTTGTGAGTAATTAAGTAGCGAAAAATTGAACTGTGTTCGTAGGGTGGGCAGGGTAACATTTCAACTCCTGAACACAGTTCAGTTTGTGCTTCTTAACCCCTCCCAACGATTCAGAATTTGAGCTCAAAATTTAAGTCTAAGCTTTTGCAAGCATTTAATTAGATACAAAAAGTAACAGTTAAAAATTGTTGTTGGTTACTCTAAAGTCTAAAGCGCCCTCTAACGGAATTTTTTGAAATTTATCTTTAAAATTTATTTTCAAGGAAATACTGACATAAAGAATGGTTTTAGAAAAAACCGCAAACGAATCGACGAAATTCCCCGTTTTGTATAATCATTTGAAATTTGAACTTTTCCACCCCCATTGAACACAGTTCAGTTTGCGCTACTTAACCGCAGATTTTGAGCTCAAAATTTAAGTTTATGTCTAAACTTCTAAAAAAATTTAATGAGATGCAAAAAATAACGGTAAAAAATAGTTATTCCTTACTCCAAAGTCTAAATCGCACTCTATCGGCATTTTTTTAAATTTATCTTTAAAATTTATTTTCAAGACAATACTGACACAAAGAATAGTTTTCGTGAAAACAGCAAACAAATCGACCAATTTTTCCGTTTTTTATAATCATTTCAAATATTGGACTCTAAACTTTGATGGCGCCTATCTCCTTCGGAAGACGTTTGGGTCCCTTAGTTTCCTATTTAATATTATATGTCTTGATGTGTACTATCACCCCTTAAAGTTTTGCCCAGTAGTTTAGATACACCCTGTATATATATATATATATATATATATATAGAGAGAGAGAGAGAGAGAGAGAGAACCATTAGATAATACTACAAATCAACATCAATTTGTGGAAAAAAACATTAATGACAAATTATATCAAACAGAGGAGTTGTCAAAAATTGGAATAATATTGGAAATGTGGTATTTAGCTTGTTATCAAGGGCAATGCTAAATAGCCACATTAATTGCGATTAATTTCTGAATAGAAATCAGGATAGACCTAAAAATGATTTCCATATTGCCCGATCAATCGCAAATGAGAACTTAATTTAAAGAAAAATATTAGATAAATAATAAGACAATAATAGAACTATCATTATATATACACTATATTGCCATTGATTATGGGACACTTGCGATTTTAGACATTTTACTAAATATCTAGAAAAATACATGAGTAATCATCTCGAAACTCTTAGTGTATAAATATAATAGTATAAGTCATACATCTCCGTGAAGATTTTTTTCCCGAAACTCCAAAGGGGGCCGTCAACAAATTAAAAAAGAATGAATATCTTTTGAATAACCCTGTCAAAACTAATGTAGCAAAAGAGCTCAAACTCTAGATTGTAATTGAATGCCTTATTGTAATAAGCCTTGTTCATTTTTATGCAAATAGCATGCATACTCGCAGAGTAATTAAGGTTTTTATAAAAATGATCCCAAATTTTTCCAAGTTTTTTCGTTATAATTTTCAGAGTTTTTAATATAAAATATTATTTTTTTCAGAAAATATGACAAACAACATTGCACACAGTACCCTGTAATCAGAATTAAAAAATAATGAAAATTGTATAAAAAATGAGTTGGTTTACTAAATAATTTTTTACTGCGCATGCGTCAACGATATCAAAATTTAATTTGCATATTATGTTAGCTAAATGTATAGAGCAACTTTTGTGAAAGTCACAAAATCATAACTTGAAAATTCTGACAATAATCGTCAATTGAATAAGTCGAAAATCCGTTATTCTCAAAATGAAGCAAAAACAAGAGGGGTTGTATCCATATATTCATTGATTAGTGTCAATATACACAATATGGGATGTACTACTACATTTGGATAAAATCCCTCATTTTTTTGCTTCATTTTGGAAACAACGGATTTTGTCCTTTTTCTATAGACGATTACTTTCAGAATTTTCAAACTATGATTTTGAGACTTTTACAAAAGTTGCTCTATACATTTAGCTAATATAATATGCAAATGAAATTTTGATATCTTTGACGCATGAGCAGTAAAAAATTATATAGTAAACCTACTCATTTTTCATACAATTTTTATTATTTTTTAATTCTGATTACAGGGTACTGTGTGTAATGTTGTTTGTCATATTTTCTGAAAAAAAATATTATTTTATATTAAGAACTCTGAAAATTATAATGGAAAAACTTGGAAAAATTTGGGACCATTTTTATAAAAACCTTAATTACTCTGCGAGTGTGCATGCTATTTGCATAAAAATGAACACAGTGTATTACAATAAGGCATTCAATCATAATCTAGAGTTTGAGCGCTTTTGCTACATTAGTTTTGACAGGGTTATTCAAAAGATATTCATTCTTTTTTAATTTGTTGACGGTCCCCTATGGCGTTTCGGTAAAAAATCTTCACGGAGATGTATGACGTATACTATTATATTTATACACTAAGAGTTTCGAGATGATTCCTCATGTATTTTTCTAGATATTTAGTAAAATGTCTAAAATCGCAAGTGTCCCATAATTAATGGCAATATAGTGTATATACCGGGGGTCCCAAAAATGACTGATGGATTTTAAAATTCAATAGCTTGCAAACGGTGACAGCTATTTAAAAAATTTTTGCAGGAGGGTTATGTGTAATGTCAGGAGTTTTTTTACCGTAATTTTTTTATTTTAGTTCGAATTTCAAACAATAGTTGGCGCTGACGGCGATTGAAGGCCAGGTGATCAGTGCTGAGTGGAGCATCGATCTGGCCTTCAATCGCCCTCAGCGCCACCTATTGTTTGAAATTCGAACTAAAATAAAAAAAATTGCGGTAAAAAAACTCCTGACATTATACATAACCCTCCTGCAAAAATTTTTTAAATAGCTGTCACCGTTTGCAAGTTATTGAATTTTAAAATCCATCAGTCAGTTTTGGGACACCCGGTATATATATATATATATGTACCGGGTGATCCAAAAGTCAGGACGAACTTTAAAAATGAATAATTCCAAAACGAATCAAGATACAAACATACGGTTTGCACAAAACGGAAGGAAAAGAAACCGGGTTTTGTGTAATAACGAAAAAAATAGTTTTGATGGCGACCAACAAATGGCGCTCTAGTGTTTTATTGCACCAAAAGATGATTTACAAATGAAAAAAAATGTTGACAACTTACAAGTCAGCTTAATTACAGTTAATTAGTACTACAGTAATTGTTCAATGTGTTGTCCATCATTCATAAGTGCAGCTGTGAGACTAGGCACCTCACCATTCACAGCATTTAGTACAATTTCTTGCGTTATGGCAGACACATTTTGGCGGATGGCATCTTTCAATGCTGCTAGTGATGTCATTGGTTGCCAACAGAACTATATTTTTTCGTTGTCACACAAAACCCGATTTCTGTTCCATCCGTTTGGTGCAAACCGTATCTTTGTATCTTGATTCGTTTTCGAATTATTCACTTTTAAAGTTCGCTCTGGCTTTTGGATCACCCGGTATATAAGTTTGCTCCGAAAAGAATGTCTCTTCATTTCTGAAATAAAATCTCCTGACTTTTGGCCTTGAAGTTGATTGGTTGTGTTTATGACAGCCATTTATCAACGTGTGCACTGTAAAAATTGAAGACCCAAATTGGGTTGAAAGATTTCTGGGTATAGTAATGTTCCTAAAATGGTACAGTAAGGATTCCGAAATGGTAGAGTATTGTTCAAAAAAAAAAAAACCCAAAATGGTTCAAAACAGAGCAGATCTTTATTAACATTAAATTAATTAAAATTTCTGAGGTATAATGTATATACTATCTAAGATATTTTAATTGTTTTAATGTCATTAAAAATCAGACTTTTTTAAAACGATTTTGTGCTACAAACTGAACTTTCCAAATTGGAACAATGCTATACCCAAAAATCTTTCAACCCAATTTGGGTATTTTGTTTTTACAGTGTGAGATACGGCCCATAATGGATACTCTGCATGGCGGTCTTTCTAAGGGAACCTAACCAGTATTTACGCATGGAAATCCACGGTTTGAAGAAAACCACGGAAAACTCAGAACGATTAGACCGACGGCCGGGATTGGGTTTGAACCCAGCACTTGCCGTCTACTAGTTTCGGAAGCAGAACCTCTCAGTCACTGATTAAGCTTTTAACCTGAACGTGGCAAGTCCGGTAATCTGAATTCACAAAGAAATGATTACTACACTGAGAAAAAAATACAGTTCTGGAATCTAGAATCTAAATTGTGGCTCTAGAAAAAATAGTTCCATGTCATCCTTATAAATTCTAGTTGCCATTATATGAGAGTTCTAGAATCTACTACAGGTATTCAAGAGAGCTTTCCTTTATTCTCGTTGTAATACTTATTTAAAAATCTCAGCAAATAGATGCGAACACAAGAGGTTCGATTTAGTAACTATAATTCTAGTTTTTGAAACTATTTCCGAAATCAAGCTATAATTTCTCGTTACTGAGACGAGTCAATATCGTTTCGTCACCTTGAAAACAAGAGACTAGAAATGTTGGGTCATTTCGGCTATTCAGCTTTGTAGTTCAACCTATTCGCATATTTCAGTCATCTATAATTCTGGTTTAGGTATTCAGAAAGTGACTAACTATTCATTCTAGGTGAAGGCGGTATATTTTTTTTCTCAGTGTACTGCAAAGATTTTTTTTCCACAATCGGGATGCTTCCATACTAAATTACTCAAGTTTTTTTTTTTCTACTGTTGAAGACAACAATTATTTCATGCTCAGTCGTATAAAAATGTAAAAAAAAATTTAAAAAAAAATCTCTGATAAAAATATTTGAATTTAAATGTGACACAAATGAAATCCTTTTAATTCAGCAATATCTTTCTCTCGTGCGAATAATTTAATATATTTCTCCCCTGTTTCCAGTACTTATAAAGTTAAGAATATCAAAGAACTTCTGGTGTTCATTAATTATCTTTATGATGACAGTGAAAGCCTCTTCAATTTCTTTTAATTCTTTTTTCTTTCCTTCGCGAGATAAAGGGGGAAAAAAAGCCTTAAGATTTTTTTATGCTGTGTAAACAACACGTAATTAACATGTTTTCTAGACAGATCTATAAACTGAGTCTTGCAAAGAGTATTAAGAAAAATAAGGAGCCTTTAAAAAAAAAAAATCTCTGAAGATGTATTTGAATAATAAGATTGTAATATTAAATAGAAGTGATATACACTGTAAAAAAATCACAGTAATTAAACAGCAAATATGCTGGCAATATGGGTGCCAGTAAATTTTGCAGTATAATTACAGCAATTGCGTTTTTTAGATTTTACAGCAGTCTTGTATAATTTCAGCATTTTTTTCTGTTAATTTACTAAAACTCGTTTTCCAGATTTTACAGCACTCTTGTAGATTTTCAGCATTTTTGGCTGTTTTTTTACTAAAATTTGTTTTTTAGATTTTACAGCACTCTTGTAGATTTTCAGCATTTTTTGCTGTTAATTTACAAAAATTTGTTTTTCAGGTTTTACTGTACTTTTGTAGATTTTCAGCATTTTTTGCTGTTTTTTTACTAAAATTTGTTTTTCAGATTTTACAGCACTCTTGTAGATTTTCAGCATTTTTTGCTGTTAATTTACTAAAATTTGTTTTTCAGATTTTACTGTACTTTTGTAGATTTTCAGCATTTTTTGCTGTTAATTTACTAAAATTTGTTTTTCAGATTTTACTGTACTTTTGTAGATTTTCAGCATTTTTTGTTATTATTTTACTGAAATTTGTTTTTCAGATTTAACTGCTCATTTGTAGTTATTCAGTATTTTTTTTTTTTTTTTTTTTTTTTTTTTTTTTTTTTTTTTTTTGCAGTTAATGTACTAAAATTTGTTTTTACTGCTTTTTCGTTGATGTTCAGCAATTTTTAAGGTCAATTGAGCAAATTTTGTTTTGACTTTATGGCACCTTTTTTTCAGTACTTTTTGCTGTTTATTTAGGAAATTTTGTTTTTTAAATTTTACTCACCTATCTTTGGAACATTTTGCAGCTTATTCAACATAAAATTAGTTTTTTTAGTTACACAATTTTGCATTTTCTCAGTATTTTTTGCTTTTTAAATTTATAATCAGTTGAGAACTTTTGTAGATTCCTTTTTTTTTTTATTAATTTAATTCCATTATAATGTACATGCTTTTAAATAGATCATTTGTAATTTTTTCAGTAGCTGTAAATTATACCTTAATTTTCATCTAGTAAATTATTGACATAGGTTGAAAAGTGTATGAAATATTTAAACGAATTACTTTTAATTATAATTTTGTATTATTTGACATCAGAATTTCAGAAATAAAGAAAAATACCTCCATACAATAGTGATCAAACAGGTGACAGTAATATACTATACAAAATTTTAATTACTTATGATTATAGCCCTATTAAAGCATGAGTTAACAGGGATGTTACATTGGGTTATTTTAACAAAATCTTTTTTAAAAATAGTATACACACTTTAAAGTGCTCTCAGGTTTTTATTTTTTTCACTACAATCATTTCACAACACTAAGTAAAAGGAAGTTGTAAGAAATACTATATAATGCCTTGTGTCTTTTTGGACTGATTTGCCATTATACTTATTTAAATTTATTTTTAGATTTAAAAAAAAATCTTTAAACCAGGTGTATCTTCTAAAAAACTGGTGAATTCTTTTCAAATCCATTAACAAGCTTTTAATACCGAGTTTACCAATAGAGTAAAACACTCAAAAATAGAACATTTTGATAATGATAAAAATAGTTTACTACAAAAGTAGTACAAATACACCTCTCTCTGAAGCAGTATTTCTGTCAAGTACATCAACATTACATTTTTACAAGTTTTGCTAACATGTACATTTTTTTTCTTTAACTGCATACTTAAATATAGACTTAAGTTCATTGTTAAGTTTCTATATGAAGATTAAAAAATTTCTGAAATGCAAAAGTGTAAAGTAGATCTGTTTTCATATGCAAGTTTTGAAATTAAATAGTTACATAATTTTTGGTCGTATGTAAATAAAATTAATTTGAAAGAATAACAAAGATCTTTTACAGAATAGAGTGTTAAATTAAAAAATATATATGTCACATCGAAATCAAGGAAATATATTCCATCATTCATAATTTATCCAAAAGATACAAGTAATCCAGGGATTTATGAAGCTTTTGCCAGTGAGTTTTAATAACGATATTGTATCAGAGGCTCTCAATAAATTATGTCATGCCTGGAAGGGAGTTTGAGAAACTGTGATAAAGGGGTGGTAGGGGGGTAAAAAGAAATGCAACATCACACATTTTGGCTAAAATAAAAGCATGTAAGACCAATAGATTAAATTTTCAAGTTATTTTAAAAGTATTTTGTGTTTATAAAGTAAAGATAAGATTTAAAGTCAAATATAATAAATTATATTTTGAACTGCAAATTACTAATCTTTCCTATTGCTCTTTCATAGTAATATTTCATTGCTGTTTTTGGTTATTAACTTTAACCTTATTGCATATAAAATAAGTATACAAATTTTTACTGTTATGCTCACAAATGTCATTAAAACAGATAGTTAAAGATTAAAAATATAGTGTGAAATACATTCTATAAGGTAGTGCTTTGATTCTGAACGGCAAGTATATGTTTATGTAACATAGCATGACATGTAACAAAAGGGAGGAGGAGGGAGGGTAAGGTGAAGTTTGACATTTTGTGGCAAAAGAGGAGGGGGGAGATAAAAAATATTGAAGAAATGTGTGGCATCTTTTATAGATAGATCAAAATATTTAAAATTAAACTCCACCTAATCTGAAATTTTAAGCAGTGTATGTGTGTGATGGAGGGAGGATAAAGAAATTGTACGTCTGTTTCTACAAACATACCTTTATACAATGTGAGACCTTGATAGTAAAACAGTTATGGATTTAATTATAAGCTCTGTTTTCATTAAAGCCCCATCATTGAATATTTTTTTCTAGAAAAGCTTGATTTTCTTGATCAAATTTTAAGAAAATTAGCATTTTTCCTTTCTTAACGCATTTTTAAATTGTCTTTGCTGATAAAAAATGAAAATTTATTAATTCTTTCCAAAGCACTTCCTATTTGAGTTCCATTAGTACTACAAGATATGTAATATTGGTTGTTTACAGGACTCAAAATGTAATGGAGGATATCAGAAGAATATTCCAGTTCATGAAATCATGAAATCTTATTGTGGTTTCAACTTAGCATTATTTACAATCAGGAATGCATTTTTAAAATTGCTTTTGTATGGTTAGATATAAGTTTCCCCATACATATACTAATTGCTAATCCAAACCAGAAATATAAATTATGATAAATGAACTTTCAAGTAATCTAAAAAAAAATTCGAAGCATTGATACTAAATTCTACCTTGATCATCAGCATTTGTTTGCTGATTGGAAAACGTCAGAAATTTCTGTTTCTATTTTAAGCAAATTTACCATATCTACTGTAATTGTACCTAAACAGGGATTATGGAATCACAATTATATATAAAATTCTTTTCTTGTAATTGAACAAGCTTCATTAGAAATAAATCTGAAAGATAATTTAGATTTAAAAGAGGAAAAAACAAAACATGAAAATTGCAATTAAAAAAGTTTAATTTTAACAACAAATACAAGCCACAAGTTATGATCTACAACCATTCGTAATCCGATAATTTATTTAACAATGATGATACTCGTGGCATTATGCCATCTTTTAGGCTGTTCTTTCGCTGTTTATTTCCCTTGTTTGGATTTATGTTCAACAAACACCTGGAAAAAAAATAAATAAATAAGGTAAGATTTTTAAAAACACATATTGCATATACATATTACCAACAGTATACCATTTTGGTGAATTGCATTCAGAAGGAATTAAGGGGTGGTATAATTATATAGGAATAAGGGTAATAATATTGAATATTGAATAAGGGTAGATGTGCCAGTAATGGACTGCCTTCCAGTAATTAACTGCTTCACAATGTTTGGTTTTATTAAAAATAATAATAGTTAAACTTTTATTATTTTTTTCTTAACCTCCCCTTGCATGCTTTATAATCTGGATTATTTTTTTTACATTTTTCGTCAAAGGAATTAGGAAGCAGAATAAAATTTCAGGGACATTCGAAGAGAAAATTTCACCCGGGTCAAAGACCGAATTTGGTGCCCCCCTCTCCCAACTTTTTCTTATGACAGGCCAAAAGTTATGATGGTAGTATAAATTTGCCATCCCCTAAATTTTCATGCACAGAGCAAACGTCCTCTTCCTCCCCCCATTCGCAAGCCACTGTAAAGTTTCACTGTTTTTCATTGAAAACCTATATGAAAAAGCTAAGAGCTGACTTTATTTATTTAATATTGTTTGTTTTCCTGTAAAAATGTAACATTTTTGATTGAGTAGTAATATAAAACTTTGGATTCCAACTATTGTTTTTTTTTAATTACATGAAACAGTAAAAGACAAAAAAAAGGAGAGGCTTAAGATCAGTATAAACCAGAGAAATATATTTGTATGGATTTGTTAAGTTTAGCTGAAAAATTTGCAATCCATAATTATTCCAATATTAACGTCTTCATTATTAAGGAACCAGGTCATATTGAAGTCTACCTCAACTAAATATCTTTAAAATTAATTAAAAAAAAACACATAAAAAGGTGCAGTGTAACAATTTAAATTCTTTGTAGAAAATCAACTTCGGCCAATAAAGGTTAATTTTGGTTTAAAAAAAAGCCGATTAAGACTAAGAAAAGCCACCAGCATAGCATTGCTTTTTTAAATTTTACCAGGCTTTTTTATAACCCTTAAAATAAGTTACTTTCATAATTAGAATTTTTAACACAATTGTTGTGAATTGTAGGTGAGCTGTGATTACGCCTTTCCTTTTTAACAAAATAATTCTTTATTAAACATATAAAAAACTCAATTGTATAAATAACAGAACATATTGTAAATAAAACATATTAAATATTATATTAGATGACCGATCCACGGCCTTTAACAACGCGACGCTTCATCGACGAAGTCTTACAGCAAGTTTTTGAAAAGCTCCACTAAGTTCTACAGCCAATCTGCATTCTCGCCAAAACATGCCACACAGGACCGGAGGACGCCAATGTCCCATTCCACTTACTATCCGCTAAAACTTTGAAATGTTTTTGTCCCGTTCCATTCACTCTTCGCTACAACCATGAACTGAATTATGAAACAGTTTCCATTTTTCAGATCAGGAAAATAAACGTCGCTACATAATCATACATTGTCCAAAAAGGGGGGGGGGAATCCAATAAGCTCTTTTTTTTTGCGCCTTTTTGATAAAATTTGCATTTTTTCGCGATCTTTAAAAAGAAATCCGCATATCTTTGCAGATGTAAACAATGAAACTTTCAGTTCATATGTAGGGCCAAAATCAGATTTTTTTTTTTTTTTGGCTTTATATCGTTCTACATGTATTTCATTAAATAATTCAAGGAATGTGTATATTTTTTATTATGCTTATTTTATTTTACATTATTATTTATTTGACCTTTATATTATAAATAATTTGATCAGTTTTAAAATTATCTCAGTTTTGATCATTTTAGTTTATTATTTTACTATATTGAAAGCATTTCTTATAATGAATTTACAAAAAAATTACCAGAAATCAACAAAATTCTAAACTCCATATAACCTCTGGTTCCAAGATGTGCGAATTTGGAGGAGTCTATACTGTATTATAATAAATTCCATAAGCCAAAATGTACTAGAACAAACCAAAACAATATTATGGCTTGTGAAATGATGACAAAAATTGTTCCGTTTCATGAAGTTAAACTAAATGTTGGTCTTGTATGTGCGGTTATTATAATTATTAGTCTTATACCTGCAGCTTATTGTAATCTGAAACTTTTTAATTAGAATCTTGAATGCATTTTAAATTTTTGTGCAGTAAGATAAATTTGTGTAGTTTCAGAAAAAAATAGTAAATAATTATTTTGAAACATATCATTTTGTAGATTTTTCCTTTCTAATCCCCCCCTCCCTTTTTTTGGGGGGGGGGATCAGATAAGTAGGCAAAATTTTTTAAGACAGAAAGTAATGCATTTATTAACGACCTCCAACTAAATTGTATTTTTTTGAATGGGAAGGAATTAAGCTTAATGAGACAGACACCTTTCAGAGATAATTCTTGGCCATTTTTGCATGCTTAAAAATAACAATTTATAAAACTGGAAAAAATCTAGTAGATATTTTGAATTTTTGCTTTGAAATGCATGTCTTATTCATTTAGTTGAAATTTAATATTAATTTAATTATTTATCTTCAAAACTGCTGCTCCAATTTTTGCAAACTAACATTTACTTAGATTATTACATATTTTACAAAGATTTGTGTCATTCTTAAAATTTTAATTATTTTATTTTTGTTTTAATTCAACAATGACATAATGCAGTCTTTAAAGAGATAAAATTTTTTCTTTACCATATTAAATATTTTTGTACGAGCAAATCAAACTAAGCATCATGAAAGGCAATCTGATCAGTGCTTAGGGTCACCCGGGGTAAAATGGGTATCCGCTGACCGGGGTAAAATGGGTAGCCGCTAGCCGGGGTAAAATGGGCATATTTTAGTTATTTATTTTATTATTTTACTAGACAATACTTTTTGAAAAAATAATGCTATGAATAAAATGTTCACCTACCTGACTTTATTTGAACTTGGTTAAAACAAACTGACAACATATATTCTGGTCCTAGCAATCATTTTGTTTTTGAGAAGACAAAACAACGTGTTTTTAGTGATTGCAAAACTTCTCTCCAGAAAAAAATACAGAAAAAAATTTAAGAATAAACTGTTTAAATTTTAAAGAAGAAGAATCCATCTAACAGAATCCTCAAAAAATGAGTAAATATATTTACTCAAAAACTTTTTATAGCATTTCTTGTCATATGGGGTAAAATGGGTATAGGCCATTTTTTTTAAAATGAAAGTTGAGGTTAAGACATGAATGTATAAAGATTGATCAAAATTGAAAGCAGTGGCGTAGCTAAGGGGCGGGGGGGTAAGGGGGGCGTCCGCCCCGGGCGCCGAGGCCTAGGGGCGCCAAATTGAGAGAAATTGTTATATATCTATATTGGGGTGGGGGCGCAAAATTTCTTGCTGGCCCCGGGCGCCAAAAAATATAGCTACGCTACTGATTGAAAGAGCTTTGAGAGCAAATTGTTATTTATTCTACGTTTTAAACTGAAATTATGCTTATTTATATGAAATTATGCTATAATTTAGTCATGAACATCTGTTATATGTGCTATACATTGGACTGTAAACATTGAAATTTGCGATTAACGCATTACTTCCCAAAAAATCATGTTAAATCAAAGTACAACATTTTCAGACATAAATTAAAACATGTATGATAACAAAACCAAATTATTTAATTGGATGAATAAAAAAAGACAAACGGTAAAAAGAATCAAAATAAATGAAATGGAAGTTAAGTTCTCACACAGTAAATCTAAATGATTAGTGACTGACTGTTTGATATTTTGTATCTTCGTTGAGAAAAATGATAATGCTGATGTCTAGGCATCCCAAGTTGTTAGGAAGTCTTTCTCAACCAAGCTTCAACAGTTGTTTCCTATATACACTTTGAATATAAATTTTCATTCAGTTACAGCTGGTTAACTTTATAAATTTCTTTTGATGAAATTAAAAATTTTCAACTAGTTTAATTTCTCAGATCTTCCTACAGATAGATATTCATGCTGATACTGACTGCTTTTGATTTGAAAAAAAAAATGTTTAACATGAAAAAAATGTTAGAAAAGCATGATTCAGAAAATGGATGTAAGCTGATGGGATGAAAATCTGAGACAGTTTGGGGAAATAACAAGATTTGTTGGCACTTGCACCTTTTCATACGAGTTTTATGAATATTTTTGTTTGCCAAGGAAAAAAATGTAAAAACTGAAAGTGGTTGGTTTTTATTTTGCTTCTTAAATTTTGAATAAAAATTGACATTTAAAGGAAAATACAATAGTTTAAATGGTTAATACAATAATTTAAAGGAAAGAAAGATTTGTGAACTTGAATGTTTGATGGAAAAAATATATATGTTGGTATAGTTTATGCTAAAATTACTTAGTTCAGATTTTAATTTAATAAAATAGAAAATATGTATTATATCCATTTTAAAAACAAACTTCGGGTAAGATTTTCGATTTGTCAGCAGAAGAGCTAAAATAAAATTTTTCTACTAAAATAAATAAATAAAACTTTTACGCTAAGCAGTAAACAGCTGGACAAAAATTGAAACTCTTTAAATTTTAAATATAGAAGATTTTTAAATTACAATTAATAAACAAATAAAGAAATGCGTATGAATAAACAAATTAAAACTAACACTTACCTTTATTATAAAGACAGGGTTGAAACTTGTTCCAGACTCCGTAGAAAGCAGAAGAGGGGGGGGGAGGTAGATTAATGATTAGATTTAATGAAATTTTTAAGACATATTCTCGTATCCTTTGCTAAAATCGTGGGTGTATTTCACGACTCCTTTCGTAGATGGCGCTTACAAAAAAAAAAAAAAAAAAAAAAAAAAACAGCAAAAAGGACTGTGAATTGTATTTTTTTCTTTTCTAGAAAGAAAAACAGTCTTTTCCACTGTTACCTTCACCGTTATTTTTTACTGTGTAGTCATGTAAGTGATAAAAATTTAAATAATTGGAAAAAGCTCAAAGTTTTTGAACTGACTTAAAAATATAGGTAAATAAATAAAGCCACTGAATTCGAGAGTATATTTATTTTTAAAAACATTTTCTTATAAATTTTTAATGAGTGTATCGAGGTATATATTTTTGCTTTTGTTTAAAACAACTTATTTATTCAATGGTTCTTATAATAGTTATTAGAATCTAAACACTATCAAATGTTTTTTTTTCTTTTTTAATTATCTATATTTTTGTTCTTTTAAAAATAACAGTAACTTGGGGAGAAAGGGGGTCGATTTTTATACATTTGATATGTTGGATGAAAAAGTCACTTGCATAAATATTGCCTGCATGAAAAATGTACATATACATGCAATGTTACATTTATTTACGAACTTTCAGTTAATTTTATTATATAGAAACATATACGATATAAATATTTGCTGTTTAAATATTTCTATTATATTTTAGGTTCGGATTGTTCGGGTTGTCAAATTACAGGGTCTGTGTTTTAGCGCGCTAATATTAAAAAACGGGGTTTTAGCGGTCACACAATAAAATTCCTATTAAATGTTATATATTGCAATTTCTTTTGGTACATTCTAAGAAAAAAATCCTTAAAAGTATTTTCAAGAGACATTATAGTATTAATAACATAAATAAAGCAATTAAAAGACTTATAAATTCAGATTGGAATTTTCCAGGCACGTCACACTGTGGTGCAAAATAAGGGCCTTCTGCTATACTGTATAAATATCTTTTTCTAGTTTTTTTTTTTTTTTTAATTAAAAATTTATACCTTATAAAACAAATATATAAGGAATGTAACAAAATCTGTATTTTACAAATAATTTTTCATAATTAAAATGTGATTGCCACTGAAAATGAATCTCATTTTAATTTTTAATTAAAAATGTATACCTTATAAAATAAATATATAAGGAATGTAACAAAATCTGTATTTTACAAATAATTTTTCATAGTTAAAATATGATTTCCACTGAAAATGAATCTCATTTTAATTTTTAATTAAAAATGTATACCTTATAAAACAAATATATAAGGAATGTAACAAAATCTGTATTTTACAAATAATTTTTCATAGTTAAAATATGATTTCCACTGAAAATGAATCTCATTTTAATTTTTAATTAAAAATGTATACCTTATAAAACAAACATATAAGGAATGTAACAAAATCTGTATTTTACAAATAATTTTTCATAGTTAAAATATGATTTCCACTGAAAATGAATCTCATTTTAATTTTTAATTAAAAATGTATACCTTATAAAACAAATATATAAGGAATGTAACAAAATCTGTATTTTACAAATAATTTTTCATCGTTAAAATATGATTTCCACTGAAAATGAATCTCATTTTAATTTTTAATTAAAAATGTATACCTTATAAAACAAATATATAAGGAATGTAACAAAATCTGTATTTTACAAATAATTTTTCATCGTTAAAATATGATTTCCACTGAAAATGAATCTCATTTTAATTTTTAATTAAAAATGTATACCTTATAAAACAAATATATAAGGAATGTAACAAAATCTGTATTTTACAAATAATTTTTCATAGTTAAAATATGATTTCCACTGAAAATGAATCTCATTTTAATTTTTAATTAAAAATGTATACCTTATAAAACAAATATATAAGGAATGTAACAAAATCTGTATTTTACAAATAATTTTTCATAGTTAAAATATGATTTCCACTGAAAATGAATCTCATTTTAATTTTTAATTAAAAATGTATACCTTATAAAACAAATATATAAGGAATGTAACAAAATCTGTATTTTACAAATAATTTTTCATAGTTAAAATATGATTTCCACTGAAAATGAATCTCATTTTAATTTTTAATTAAAAATGTATACCTTATAAAACAAATATATAAGGAATGTAACAAAATCTGTATTTTACAAATAATTTTTCATAGTTAAAATATGATTTCCACTGAAAATGAATCTCATTTTAATTTTTAATTAAAAATGTATACCTTATAAAACAAATATATAAGGAATGTAACAAAATCTGTATTTTACAAATAATTTTTCATAGTTAAAATATGATTTCCACTGAAAATGAATCTCATTTTAATTTTTAATTAAAAATGTATACCTTATAAAACAAATATATAAGGAATGTAACAAAATCTGTATTTTACAAATAATTTTTCATCGTTAAAATATGATTTCCACTGAAAATGAATCTCATTTTAATTTTTAATTAAAAATGTATACCTTATAAAACAAATATATAAGGAATGTAACAAAATCTGTATTTTACAAATAATTTTTCATAGTTAAAATATGATTTCCACTGAAAATGAATCTCATTTTAATTTTTAATTAAAAATGTATACCTTATAAAACAAATATATAAGGAATGTAACAAAATCTGTATTTTACAAATAATTTTTCATAGTTAAAATATGATTTCCACTGAAAATGAATCTCATTTTAATTTTTAATTAAAAATGTATACCTTATAAAACAAATATATAAGGAATGTAACAAAATCTGTATTTTACAAATAATTTTTCATAGTTAAAATATGATTTCCACTGAAAATGAATCTCATTTTAATTTTTAATTAAAAATGTATACCTTATAAAACAAATATATAAGGAATGTAACAAAATCTGTATTTTACAAATAATTTTTCATCGTTAAAATATGATTTCCACTGAAAATGAATCTCATTTTAATTTTTAATTAAAAATGTATACCTTATAAAACAAATATATAAGGAATGTAACAAAATCTGTATTTTACAAATAATTTTTCATAGTTAAAATATGATTTCCACTGAAAATGAATCTCATTTTAATTTTTAATTAAAAATGTATACCTTATAAAACAAATATATAAGGAATGTAACAAAATCTGTATTTTACAAATAATTTTTCATAATTAAAATATGATTGCCACTGAAAATGAATCTCATTTTTCTGGCCTGTATTTTAGTTCTTTATCATGCATAACTATGGCACTGCAGACAGGGCCGTAGCTAGAAGTGAACGATAGGGGGGGGGGACTCAAGAGAATGTAGGGGGGTTCATAATTTCTCTCTCTCTCTCTCTCTCTAACGCAGAAAGATAAATTAGTGCATATTCACATAGTAGGTACAATGTTTCTTATTAAACTGTTGTAATAACTTCATTTTATGCTAAGAATAATATAGGATGATGAAAATTTTGAGTGTATAACTGGTGCAAAATTAAACATCATATTAGCTACATATGTACAAACAGAATGAGTGAGTGTTGAAACACATATTTTAGATACGATTTAATAACTCTGCAAAACTGTGAAAGGGTATCAAAACTAAATTAGATTTTTGAACAGAATTTCATTTGAATTTTCGTAACATTTAGTGACCTTGGAACTTTTTCCAGGGGGGGGAGGGGCTCAAAATATTTTAGGGGGAGGCTGAGCCGCCATAGCGCCCCCTTAGCTACGGCCCTGACTGCAGAGTTCTTATTTTTGACATATAGTTCCAATCAGAAGTAGTAAAATCATTGCTAGCAGCAACATCTTTCAAACATTTCTTTAAAAATAAGTTGATTACAGACTTTGTAAAAATTGAGTAGACTTTTATTATGTCATTTTCCTGTCTTCCATAAATTAACAAATAAAATTGAACATTACGTAGAATCTGAGCTACTATACTGAAAACATGTTCCTTTAAATAAAATTAAAATGTTAAACCTAAAAAAAAAAAAAAAAAGAAAAAAAGAAAAGAAAAGAAAAGAAAAGAAAAGAAAAAGAATGTAAAAAATGTTCTATAATGAATTAGATAAAAGTTAATTTATTATTAATGTTCTTCAAAATTTAGCAATTTTATATGGAAAATCCTTTATTCATCAGCAGTGGCGCCGAGGCCTAGGGGCGCCAAATTGAGAGAAATTGTTATATATCTATATTGGGGTGGGGGCGCAAAATTTCTTGCTGGTCCCGGGCGCCAAAAAACATAGCTACGCTACTGTTCATCAGTAGAAAATACATTTACCTCTTGCAATTTTGAATTGTTTTCAATGTATACCTTCAATACCAGCTATGATCAAAATCTGACATTTTGTGATTATTCACACGCATTCGTATTCAATCATTCAAAAGTATCAAACGGCGTTTCTTGTTTTATAAGTCTGATAAGTCTAACATGTCTAGAATAATAGACGAAATGCATTGTTTAAAGTAACCAAAAGCTTAGTTAAAATACATTCCTCCTCCTCCTCATTAAAATTTTCCACGATTTATTATGTTTTTTTGTTGTTGCTGTTGTTGTTGTTTGTTTGTTTGTTTGTTTGTTTGTTTTTGTTTTTTGTTTTTTTAATAAAACACAACTTTTTTCTCTGCATGACCTTAACTGTATACAATAAAATGCCAACATAAATTTACTTTTAAATTTCTTGTATTTCAACTAATGAAAATGGCAACACTAAAGAGATAAAAAATCTAAATGCATTTTTTCTGTTGAGTATTTAATAGTTTTCTATGATTTTTTTAGAGATAGAGCAGAAAATTATCGAATATAGAAGATCACTTATACTTAAAAATTCTTTACTAAAACACATATTTATATACACAACAAATAAAAACACTTAAAACATTAAATAAAATCTACAACCGACATGTTTCGGCCACCCAGTGGCCTTCATCAGGATCATCAGGGAGGCAAATTTCATTAGTTCACAAAAGTCTCATAACATGTTCTTAACTGAAAGATTTCGGGTACGATGTTCGACATCACCAAAAACCCATCGAGCGTATGCAGTGCACGTGCTCGTTAAATAAAGGGGTTCTGAAAATCCTGTGGTCAGTTTTAGTACTTATCATGGGTGTTATCTGGAGAAACCTTTCCCGCCCCTTCAGAGACGTGTCAAAATTAATGTGATGGCGTTGTCTGGTGCTGGGATCCAGAGTTCTCGCTGTCGCTCGCCATTGCGCCAAATTGCGACTAAATTCTTCATTTGGCGAGTAAACAAGCGATTAGATTCGCCAAATTGCTAATGATCAATTTTTGCTTTTTCTTTCATTTATTTTTAATACATATGCATATAATATACATATTTTTAATATATTATTAGCGGATAGTTGAAATTAGATAAACAATCATTTTCGCGGTTATAAAAACTAAGGTTATTTTAGAACATATTGAAAAAAAAAAAAGAAAGCACATTAAAAGATTAAAGTTTTTTTTTTCTGCGAATTTAATTTGCTAGTACATTTTTCATTTGGCGAATGTTTTTTATTTTTAATTAGCCGCCAAATTACTAACGTTGGTCAAATGTCAGCGAGAACACTGCTGGAATCTCTATTGGCAGCTTTACCGAACATTTTCTTCTGCAGAAGTCTGATTTCCAATCCCTTGGGTGCAACCTAATGATGGTAGCTCCAGCAACCCTTTTTGCCACTCGGACACACGTCAACAACAACACTTGGAAGAGTTTAGTTTGTCGGTAATAGTTCCGCCTCATCGTGATAACCGAGACAACCTCCTGTCAGTGTCAGTAAAAAGATTATAATACTTGGGCAAACTAGCACCAGTAAAAATAAATAGAAATTTTTTTTATCATATTAATGAGAGAAATTTCCAATCAATAAGATGGTAAAAAGAAAAAGACGAAATTCTATATTTAAGCTTTCTGGTGAAAGTTTTAATATACGGTAATCAGAAAATTTGGTTCCGATTAAAAAAAAATAATGAAAAAAAACAGTCATCTCACGACAATTTCCTTAATTACTTCACTTGTAACTTATAGACAATGCACTATATCAGAGGTTCCCAAAGTGTGCTCCGCGGAGCCCTTGGGGCTCCGCCTGAACTTTCCTAGGGCTCCGCGGCGTTCCAGCAAAATAAACAAAACATGAAAGATATTAACGTATTCCAAGCGGAAGATTTTCAAAAGTATGTAGGAACTTTTGAGTGTGTGCGCGTCTGTCAAAAATAAATATATCTAAACTGAGTTGAAAAATAGACTCTAGAGAAAACGGTTTGAATTTTAATGTGTCAATTTTCTGTATAATATTTTTGGTTTGAATTGCTTTATTTATGTTTCTGCATTTAATGTTTTTTTTAAAATTCGATTTAAAATGAGCTACAAGAAATAGTATTCTGAATCGAATGCACAACGTGAATTGAAGCAGGAGAGGCCCGTCAGTGCTGTTAACTCTGCTTGTCGAACAAAATGGAGAACAATTTTGTTCTTTGAAATTCCGCCTATTCATATGTTTATACTTAATTCTTTTTTGCTCACATTTCATAATCAGACGAAACAACAAAAGAGCTTTTGGCCAATAAAAGCATTTCTGAACCGTTGACTCCAGATCATGCATTGTTATCAAAGCAAGACAGAACCTAGACACTCTGGAAAAGCAATTTCAATAAAAAACTAAAATATGAAGAAAATTTCTTAAACATGGGATTTACTGAAACAGATGATGATCAGCTTCTGTGTGTGATTCGTGATAAAGTTTTGAACAATAGCTCAAAGTTTCTTGCAAAGTTGCGCAGTCATTTTGATTTTAATCATCCAGAATTAACCACTTGAGGGGCGGTGGGATATACTTTATCCTTACTAATTTAAATGAGATTCTCACCAGGAAGATTTAACGAAATTTGATACCTTTAATTTTGGCAGCAAAATGATGGATAATTGTCTTTATTTATTTTAAAATAAAAATTTTCGATTTTTCCGGTGAGAACCAATCATACAGAGACATTATTGTCCCTCAAGGGGTTAAAAGTTAAAACATTTGATTTTTTAAAAAGAAAATGCAAAGAAATTTTAGCTTTAAAGAAAAGTAAGGCTACAGCTGCGAAAACAAACAATGAAAAGATGTTGTAAGCTTCCTACTTAATAAGTTACAAAATAACACAAGCTGGCAAAGCCCATACCATTGCAAAAACTCTTATTAAATCTTGTGTAATTGATATTTCCAGATTTTTATTTGATGAAAAACTGCCAATTTAGTTTCCAGTGCTCCTTTGTCAAATAACATTATTATACGACGAATTATCGATAAGGCAGATGACGTAAAAGAAACACTTATTGGTCGCCGATTTGGCATTTTTAATAGTATTTGTTCGCTATGTTCATTACCATAGCTATCAGAAGAATCTTCTTGTTTGCAGACCACTAGAAACCAATACATCAGAGGATAAAATATTTAATATTTTGGATGAATTTTTAACATAAAATGAAATACCATGGGAAAACTGCAAAGATATATGTACGGATGGTGCAAAAGCAATGGTAGGTCTTAATGCTGGGGATATTGTTAAAATTAAGAATAAATAAAATGAATGAAGCAGTAGCCATTGTGTTCTTCACAGACATACGCTAACTTCAAGAAAAATGTCTCTTGAAATTATGACAGATCTGAATGATGGCATAAAAATAATAAACTTTATAAAATCAAGACCACTTAAAAGTAGACTTTTCAAACTAATTTGCGAAGATATGGAAAGCTTACATCACTCCTGCTGCTGCATACTAAAATAGATTGTGATCCCGAGCAAAAGCGTTGACACGTTCGCTGGAGGTGCTTGCAGAGGTTGAAGCATTTTTGACAGATCACAACCCTCAATTAGCAGCAATTTTAAATGATGAAGATTGGTCTTGTAAATAAGCCTATTTGGCGGATATTTTTAGTAATGAACGAAAGAATTTACCGTTTCAAGGAAAAAGTGTTGCTGTTTTTGATGCAAACTCCAAAGTGTCAGCATTTAAGAGAAGACTTACTTTCTAGTCTGAATGCGTAGAAAAGGTGATATAAGTTGCTTTCCTCTTACTAAAATGTTCTTAAATGCCCATAACAAGTTTGAGGAAAAAAAACAGAAAATTATTTAAGATCATCTCGAAGTTCTGATAGGATTACGTTCCAGCTACTGAAAATAGGATGCTGGATGATTTTAATTGGGCACTAAATCCTTTCAGTGTAAAAACAAATCCACACAGCTTAAGCTCTGAGGAATACGAAACTCTCATTGATTTAACATCTCAAAGCGATCTAGAAATCTCTTCTCAAATCAAACCTAATTCTGAATTTTGGTGTCATTTCACAGATGAATACAAAATCTTTCCAGGCAGAGCAAAATTAATTTTACTTCCATTTTCAACGACATAGGGTAACACCCCCAGTAATTGGCATACACCAGTGATTGGCAAATCCTACAAACATGTCCTAAAATAAGATTTATATCCAGTCTTTTAAAAATGCAAGACCATATATCAGTTATATGCTCATTTACGTTAAAGATTATAACTTTGATTTATGCTACTAGATGACAATAGTGCCTAGGAAAGAGAAACAATTATGGCTTGTATGAAATTCGCCCTTTTTGTTGCAAATACTTCTTCTTTGGTTTAAGGAAGGCATGTTTTTCAATTCATTATAATATGACTTATAATATATTTTAAATTTTAATTGACAACAGTTTTGTTTAGTTAAAAAGGGTTACTTTAATTGTGTAAAAGTATTTTCGACACAAATATTTGGATTTCTGAATTAATGATAGATGCCAATTAATGGTGCTTCAATTTTGCTAGTTCCAAGTAATTGGCACCTATTCCAATTACAAGGAATACGCAAGGAATTTGAGACTAAACCACTTATTTTGGAAGTACTTTTAAAGTTATAGACTAATTTTGTTTATCAGTTGTTTTATTTGAAAATATGAAATATTATCAGTAATTGGAATCCATTAAAGCTTCATATGACAATTACTGGAGACAGCATGACAATTACTGGGTATTAATGTAAGTATATTGTATTGTTTTAAAGTGTTCACATTTCAGACTAATATGCTGATTTCTTACTCTTAAAAACCTGAAATATGGCATCTTCATCTACAGTAAATTCATTTAAAGCGATTAAACCCAATGCAAAATGTAAAGTTTTTTTTTTTTTTTTAAATATAAACTTGTGCCAATTACTGGATCACAAGGTGTCATACATTGGTGCTCTAGGTGCCAATTACTGGTAATTTCAGCAACTTTTTATAAATATATTTTTATAAAAATACTTTTTCAATTTTTTTTTTTTTTTTTGCTTTTAGTGGGCAAAATAGATGCACATATATTCATTCTTTGATTTAAAAATATTTCCAAGTAAATATCTTATTTCTTTGTAATGAAAATTGAAGTAAGTTTAAAGACAAATTCTTAAAATGCCAATTACTGGGGATGTTACCCTATCTGTGTGAAACTGGATTCTCTACTTACACAAGTTTCAAAGCAAAATACAGAAATCGGTTAAACGCAGAACCAAACATTCGCTTGCAATTCTCGAAAATTACACCAGATATAAAAAAAACAACTGTGCACAGCATAATTGCGCATTTTTCACACTAAGCTTTTTTATATTACCGTTCGTAAAACTTTATGCAAGATTTAAAAAAAAAACTATCGGCAATTAATATTTGTATATTGTATATTGCATGTTGCATATTGCATTATTTTAAATTTGTAATTTTAATTTTTATAAATTGTTTATTTTTATTACATTTTACTTATTTAAATCTTCTATAATAGTTTTCAAAATTGTATTTAATTTTTAAAACAATGTCTGTCGTTGAAAATGTCTTTTTTTAAAAGATCGTGCATCATTTAAAATCCCTCACTAGATTCTTTTGTATGTAATGTTTGTATATATTTCTTCTTAATGTAAAAAAGAGTTTGTTTTCCTCGTTACTGAAAGTTTTCAGAAATCACAGATTTTTAACTATATTTTTGCTGTATTTGAAGGAAATATCTCGATTATACAAAATAGATATTTTAATGCAAAAAAGAAGGTTTTAATCCTTAATTTTATTTTATTGTATACAATAATAGTAATATTAAAAAAACTACTAAAGGGTTATATAATAAAAAAAATGATTTTTGAAATTTCTAGTATGAATTCAGAATTTTTGTATCAGGAAAGGGCCAAACTGAGAACCAAGGTTCAATGTAGGAAATTACTGGCTCGCATTTTTATCCAGCGGATTTTTTCTGCTCCATAGGCATAAAAAAACATTAATTTGTAAATCACAGAGTATTGTTCGGTTTAGGGGCTCCGCCTTAGAAATTCTTCCCATAAAGGGCTCCGCGAGCCCAAAAGTTTGGGAACCGCTGCACTATATGTCTCCTCCTTTTCATTCATAATTCCATTCGTAGGATATGCCTACGTTATTTTTAATTGTAAAATCCCACTTTTTTTTCTAAAACATCTTAAATGTACAACGAAAAGCTAATTTCATTTTTTATTTCAAAATTACTCTTATCTCAGCCTGTGAAAAAAATGACACTATAGATTGAAGAAATCTAAATGCATTCTTTCTGTTGAATATTTAATATTTTTCTCAGATTTCAATAAAGATGTACGAGAAAATTCTAGAATATAGAAGAAAATAAAATTGAGTTATTCCTTATAGAAGTTTATAAAATGCCGCATCTGCCATAAAATGTCTCTCTACACTGTAAAAAATTTTGGTCTCGAATCACGGTGGTTATACCGTCAACTTTGTGACATTCCTTTTACCGTAATTTTACTGGACGGTAGATATACCGTAAAATACTTAAAGTACATGTACCGTAATTTAACTGAACATAAATTTAAATATTTTGTGGTATATGTACCGTAAAATATTTAAAGTATATGTACCTTAAAAAAAATATTGTTACAGCATATATACCGTAAATTAAATGTACGACATATGTACCGTAAAAAATATTTATACAACATATATACCGTAAATTAAATGTGCGGTATATGTACCGTAAAAACATTTGTAATCAGTATGTGTACCATAAATGAAATATACGGTATATATACCGTAAAAATACAGGATGATCAAAAAAAAAAACCCTCCCACATTTGACAGGTTAAAAAAAACAAAAACGACTCTAATGAGAAACTTATTTGTTAAAAATATACAATAGATATGACGAGAGTTTAAAATGACTATTTTTCAGGAATGACTTCTGGAAAGTGTTTTCCATTGCGAGCAATATAGATTTCAAGACGATGCACAGTGGGGCAAAACCCCAAAAAGTTGGCCAAAAGTCGAAAAATGAAGTTACGATTTAGGGAATTTCGATTGTACAGTTGGCTAGAATAATGTTTGGAGAGTCGGAATCTGTATTTAAAATAAGATTTTTGCTTTGCCCTTACAAGCAGCATTTTTCAAAAATGATGCTTGAAGAAGTATCATTTAGAGCGAACAAAAACAGCAAAACAACGGTTCCTTTAAACGCGTGCTATTTTTTAAAATATTATCCGATTTTAATGATTTGAATTGGATTCACACTATGATATTATGTACTTTATTTGCATGTATTACAAAATTTATATTAAGCACATAAAAATTAATAAATTCATTGTCATTTTTGATAAAAAATTTTAGAATTTTTTTTTATTTTTTGCTTTTAAACATCAAAAAGTTTAAATGTTCCACAGTGTTCCGCAACGAAATTTAATAGAAATAATAACTTAGGCTATTGTCTAGTGATTCATAAAAAACCAGCTGCCTAAAACTGCCTTTCTGCATTTCACGCATATTTTAGTAACCACAAGTAAAAATGCCACTTTTTCGGCCGCCTCAAAAATTTTGAAATTGACTACTTTTCACATAATTTAGCTGATAAATATTTTTCTAATTTTTGAATTATTCAATTTTATAATAGTTTATTTCTTGTTATATTGTAAATAAGTACTATAATCATAAGAATACATTAATTTCACAAATAAGCTTAGTAATGAAAAAATGAAAATAATTCTCTATTACTGATCCGGTAGAATAACATTTTCTTATATTTATAGGTAGGAATTTTGTTTGTTCTATCATAATTAGAAGAATTATTTTGTCAATGGCTATATTTGCTAGATCAAACTACTGAGCGTATTTCATTAATGCGAGTAAAAATCATTATGAATATCACTTTCCTTATATTAGTAATTTGGATTTGATTTGAAAGTGGGGCTGCGATGGCACATCTATTCTGAGTACATTTAAACAAATATTTAGCTATGAAGATGGCATTATGTCTAATATATTTTTCTTTTCTTCCGTGCTACTAGAATACATAAATATTGCGAATAATTCATGAATCGTCAATTTGAAAATATCGAGATCGTCATTTCACTGATTTTATCGGGCCAATTAAGATCCATTTTTCTTTTTCAAGAAATACGGAAATAACTGTCAAGAATGGGATTGCATTAAATACTAGCAGAATCAACTTATTTCGTTTAATACAATCATTGATACAGAAGAAAAAGTCGTTAAAAACGAATTAGTGTAATACTCAACGTTGCTACCTATGTTAGACAGCATCAAAACGGCATCTTACCGATCTGACATTTTTTATTAAAAGTGGATTGAGATAATTTAGAATTTAGAATATCTAAAATACATGCAAAGATGTTTAGAGAGGCCTTATACCTGGCAGACAATGGATAGAAAAAATGAAAAGCTCGTACTCTGCATGAAAAGAAGAACACTGAAATTGCAAAATAAAATATGCAAAAAATATTTCGTTTACAATCAAGACTTCTCGTCGAGAAACTAAATCCCAGATTTGAAAGCACAAATGATGGAAATACAATTCAACGATTCTTTGAAAACGCAGCTATTTGTGTTTCTAAACGAGCATATACGAAGATTTGATTAAACGTTTCTATGCCATAGGTAATTTCTTGTAGCCATGTTATTTATTTGATAAACTTCGAAAATTTTCCCTTACAAATAGCTCGTAGATTTGAGCAGCACCCCTGGTTCTATATGCTTACTTCAGTACATAAACTACTTATTAATGACAAAGAAATAACATTATCTTCATTATTGCCATAAATAAATTGAGTATCTTATTGCAAATGCCATAAGATAATCAAGAATCATGCAACAAACTGATCGAAAGGCATCGAGAAGATTTATCGCAAAGATGCAGTAACTAGGAAAAAAAGATATTTTTATGTCTTTTAATGTCATCAGATTCTTTCCTTTCCAGTTTAGATAAATTATCGTAGAAGAAATTAAAATAATTGATCCTAAGAGTAACAGGATCTTCCAATACTGCCAACAAGTTCCGCTAACTATTTTGACACCTTGACCTCTGAAGAATCTTTTTATTATACTACAGTTGATTCTAAAGGTTAATTTCTGAATATATTTTAGTTTTTATTTTAATAATATAAAAATTAAATAGTCTAATGTTTTACTTTCCATTAACGTACTTAAATTTCGTTTAAATATGTCTTGGTTTTTTGAAAATTCCCTTTTAAGTTTACCTCGAGATTTTAAATTTTATTTAAATCTTATTGTTTTTACTCTTAATCTGTAATTTTATTTATTTATTTATTTTTAAAATTTAACTTTTGAATCCTAATTAGCATCCTGAAAAGTTTACGAAATAGCATACAAATTGAATAACTTTCGAGACATTTAAATTTTTATTCCGCCATATTGTATCTGCCATTTTTTTTTCAATTTTAATTTTGTATTCTTACTTAGCATCCTCAAAAACACCTGTATACGAATTTTCGTACAATTTGAATAACATTTTCATATTTTGGCCAGCTTTTCGGGATTTTGCCCCACTGTGCGATGTCTGGAATCTATCGTCACGAACACATCGTCTTGTGGGAGAATTGCTACTTCCACCTGAATTACTCTCTTGAGGTGAGAATGAGTGTAGGTCTTGTCTCAAGATTGTCTCAAGCAGAGGTAGCCGCTTCCACAAGACATAATATGTTAGGGTATGATATATTTCAGATATTGTCTAGAAATTTATATTGCTTATAATGAATAAAACTTACCAAGCATCATTTCTAAAACATAGTCATTTTAAACTCTTGTCATACCCATTGCATATATTAAAACAAACAAGTTTCTCTTTACAGTCCTTTTTTGTTTTATATTATCCTGTCAAACATGGGATATTCTTATGTGTTATTCTGTAATCAGAATCGACGAATTTACATGGTAAGCACAACTCTTACTCTTATTATAAAGACTTATTTTGGCGAGAAATATTAGATATGTGAGGATACATTTAAATATTTTGATAAAACTTTTAATAAAACTATTTGTAGATCATCAAGTTGTGCAATGATATGCATGCTGGTAAAAAACAATATATATATATATATATACATTATATATATATATATATATATATATATTATTTTTCAAAAATATAAAATTTTCTGTATTTCTTAAGAAATATTTTTTTCTTTTTGTTTTTTGTCATTACGTACAATTGTTCAAAAAAAAAAATTATGGTAAAATGTAACTAAAAACAATGAATTTGAATTATACTTACATAGCTGCCAATTACTACACCTTTTCTACATTTATTTTTTATATCACTATTTTAAAATAGTTACTGCTGTAACATTTCAGGTTTAAATATACAGCGAAAATTATTATTTTAAAATAGAGGTATAAAGATGCTGTAAAAGTAGTATGCACTTAGAGAATTAAAAATAAAAATCATAAAAAAAGTGTTTACATTTGTGACCGCTATGATAATGTGAGATGATCTCTGATAAAATAAAATGCTAATATTAAATTATTTTCTTACATTTCTATAAATTATTAAAACTGAAAATAATTAATTGATCTTATATTATTTTTATTAAATAGTAACAATTTATTAAATTTTATTAAATATTAACAAATAATTCAACAATACTGACTGCCGAAAAATTATTTCACACTTCTTTTGTTGTTTCACAGACATAATTATAAAAACTAAAGGATAAGAAAGGCGTGAAGAGAATACAAATCACATACACTTTCAAAAAATAAAGTAAAATTAATAAAAGTGGTCAAAATTATACATATACATTAATATTCTTGTTACTTACTTGGAAATTGGGATTTTTATTTTTATTTTCTCAACATACAAATCTAAAATTTCTTACATTCATTTAAAAGTTTAAGAATGTCACTGTCTAGCAAATCACCAATTTTTATTTTTTATTTTATGGAAATGTGCTATTATATTATTCTATATTGATATGTAATTTATAGCTTATAATCTTAATAACAAACTTTAATTCTCCCTACAGATCAAGAAAAGTAAAAACTAGTTGTCGTGGGCAAAATTGCCTATAATGCGAAAAAAAGCTAATGAAAAATGTATTTATTTCCAAATATTTAAATAGTCAAGACTAAATTTATACATTCATGCTTAAAAATAAGTTTAAAATTGTATAAAAACTTTGCATTGTTAAGGAGAGGGTTTGAGAATCATATTAAAATTACAAATATAAATATTTTGGAACATTTACAAAATAAATGAATATCATTATGATTCAGACATATTTAAAACAAGCAATTAAAATATAAAAAGATATTTATTACAACGATTAAATTACATTAATACAGTATATCATGATGCATAGTTATAATATTTATGTATACAATTTATTTTCTTCTACACAGTGTGTCATTTACATTTATATAAAAATTCCAATAGAAAATTATATAATTCCATAATCAAATGCCCACTTGCTGCATTTTGATTATCCGCCAATTGATTATTTGTAGTTTGTACCACACACAGGGTTGACCAACATCAAGTACCTTAAATAAAAAGATTCATTCAACATGGGTATAAGCATTAAAATACATTATAGAAAAAAATACAAAAGTAATTTGTAGAAATGGTTTCACAAAATCACCTTAAGAGGTTATTTCAATATTCACAAGAAGGAACAAGAATGCTAATATTAATCCTATGGGAGCGTTATTTTCAGTTTTCTCGCTTTGACTTTAATATATATATATATATATGTGTATACATACATATATACATACAATAGATGATCTACTGGGCTACTTTTCATTTTCCTATTTTAGTTATAGATTTTTTATATATATTTGGGTAGTTTCAATTTCCAAACCAGTTCTGTAAATGAAGTAAAACTAAAAAAAAAAAAAAAGTCTAAAACTAAGATCTAAAAATTAAAAAACTACCGTAGGTACATCGCCCTCAGTTATCCTACACAGAAATTACTAAACAATATTTATATCCATGTTAAATATTATAAAATAACGCTCCCATAGAATTTACATTAATGTGTTCGATTCTTCCCATGACTAGTGTGGTACTTCCCATGACCCTTAAGAACCTACACCAGTCCCGTGGCTAAATGCCAATATTTAATGTTAAATTCACGGGAAAATTTCTTAGAAATTTCTAACTTGTATTTTAGTATTTTTATTTTTACTTTTTTTTTTTTTTTTTTTTTTTTTTTTTTTTTTTTTTTAATGTGAAATTTTAGCGAAAATAGAGGCGAAAATAGTTTTATTTTCAGAACTGCTTTCAAAGTGAACTGCTTTCAAAGTAGAAGCATTTGCACATAAAAAAGTCCTTCCGGCAGTGCCGGGAGGAAAAGGTAGCTTTCATATACCTTATTTACTTATTTATTTATTTTAAATTAAGTTATGTTATTCAAACATACGAAGCTCAAATTAGTGGAGTCCGATTATATAAGATTGAATACTCGTTTTTGGCAATACTGAATATTAATGGGAATTTGTATAAATTAGTCATCTTTTATTGAAGCTGGTTTTATTTTAAGCGATTTATAGTCTCCAAATTCCACGATATCATGAAGTATATGCCATTTTAAAACAACATAATGGATAAAACAATCCAATGAGCTTGGTCGAAATCTTAATTCATGTACAAGCGCACACTCACATCGAAATCGATTAATATATACGAGGGATGTCGCTGGAAAATTGATTAAAAAAATGTCATAGACATTAAAAATCCAAACTGCTATATCTCACGCGCTTTTTCAGGTAAAGACAAAGCAAAAAGTATTCCGTAATTCATTATTAATACCAAACACTTTAGAAAGAATATTTCCTCAATTTCTAAATTTTTCTTTGTACATCATTATACATTTAAAAGATTTTTGATAAACTTAAATGGACACCATTTTGAAACAAGATGGCATCTGATGCTGCCCAACGAACTCGGTCGAGCCATTTCTATGTACTATGTACATACCAAGTTCCATTCAAATCGGTTCATAAATACGATAGTTACAGCGTGACAAAAATCATATATATATATATATATATATATATATATATACAGGGTGTATCGAAACTATTGGGCAAAATTTTAAGGGGTGATAGTACACATCAAGACAAACAATAATGAACGGGAAACTAAGGGTCCCAAATGTCTTCCGAAGGAGATAGGCGCCATTAAAGTTTAGGGTCCAAAATTTCAAATAAACATAAAGAACGGAAGAATTTGTCGATTGATTTGCGGTTTTCACTAAAACTATTCTTTATGTCAGTATTTTCATCAAAAAAAATTGTAAAGATAAATTTCAAAAAAGGCCGATAGAGGGCGCTTCAGACTTTGGAGTAACGAACAATTATTTTTTGCCGTTATTTTTCGCATCTCATTAAATGTTTTCGGAAGCTTAGACTGAAACTTAAATTTTGAGCTCAAAATATGAATAGTTGGGAGTGGTTAAGTAGCGCAAACTGAACTGTGTTTAGAGGTCGAATATCAAATTATTATAAAAAACGGAAAAATTGGTCGATTCGTTTGCGGTTTTCGCTAAAACTACTCTTTAAATCATTATTTCCTCGGTAATAAATTAGAAAGATAAATTTTAAAAAATGTCGATAGAGGGCGCTTTAGACTTTGGAGTAACGAACAACTATTTTTTACGGTTATTTTTTGCATCTCATTAATTTTTTTTAGAAGCTTAGACATAAGCTTGAATTTTGAGCACAAAATGTGAATCACTAACCGGGCAAGTCTTCATCAACCTTCAACCCGCTGTTCAACTCGCAGTTGAGAAACCTTTGGTTAGCAAATCTAACCGTTGGTTAATATTTGAAATTCATCGTTAACTTCAGAACCGAGATCAGTCAACCTCGGGTTAGTGAACTTCAGGTTGAAATAAACATACCTGATTGGCCAAACGAATCACATGACGTACGTATCGCGTTCATGAGTTCTGTACTCACGTATCACCAGTTTTTAATTACGAAGCAAAAACAAGATTTGAAATGCATACTTGTACTTAATCTTTAGATAGATAAATTTCGAATTACCGTTGAGATTTTGTGGTTTTATTCGTTCACAAAATTAGATTCAAAGATTAGAAACACCGACACCGATACAGTTATAAGATTAAGATTTTTACAATTTACAGTAAAATTCTTTTATAAAATTTACTTGATTAAAAAAATATTTTTTTTCTCTAATCATTAAATTTAAAAATCGATTTTCTGACCAGGCTAGCATTAGTAATAGGAATAAAAGAAAAAAAAAACGAGCTAGTTTATTTATTTTTCAACGAATATTAAAATATTAAAAATACATCTATTTTCTCAAACATTCATTCTAATGTTTTTCTAACGTTAATGTAATGTTTTAATTTAACTAAAATAATTGATGCGTAAATTTTTAAATGTGAAAATTTTCAAGAGACATCTTCTGAAAAATGGTTCTAAACAAAAGTAATTATTTAAAACAAGTAAGATAATTTATTATTATAGTGCATTATAGTTCAACGGCTTATTATTTTGCGATCACAAAATTCTTGCTTTTACGATTGCATGCTTTAAACAAATATAAAAAAACTGAAACTGAAATGTAGGAAAAAAAACGGCTTTTCTTTTTTATTATTAAAAAAAAAAAAAAAAATCTAAATTATGTAACCAAAATGTTTCATATCAGAACTTTGTTTCTATTCGCATTCAATAGATGGCGCTACCTGATATCAAAATTGCTAGGCAAACTGAAGCCTACGAAGCCTGGAGACTCATCACAAATTAATATAATTTTCGTTTATATAGGTAAAATGTTGAAAAAACCCTCAAAAATTTAAAGCAACACATTCTTTCATAACAACATCTTTTATAATTAACATTTCGTTTACTTAATAAATTACAAACAGCTCTCTTGGAAAAAAAATCCACCAATGTTCAATTCAAAACAGCCGCCATCTTTGCTTCAACTGCACATGCGCGGTCGAATAACCTCTCTCCCATATTAAGGTTGAGTAACTGAACTTTTGTTTTGGTTTCTTCTCCGAATTCGGCAGGTTGAGTTAACGGTAAATCAGGATTCACATTCAACTGAGAGTTAAGCGCTGAACTCGCGGTTCAGGTTGATGGAGACTTACCGGGTAAGAGTGGTTAAGTAGCGCAAACTGAACTGAGTTCAAGGGGAGGGGCAGGTTCAAATTTCAAATGATTATAAAAAAAGGAAAAATTGGTCGATCCGTTTGCGGTTTTCGCTAAAACTATTCTTTATGTCAATTTGTATGTAATATGTAAATGTTTATTTGAAAATAAATTTTTTCAATAACTTTCAAAAAATTTTGCTAGAAGGCGCTTTAAACTTAAGAGTAACCAACAGCTATTTTTAACCATTAATTTTTGTATCTAATTAAATACTTGCAAAATCTTAGACTTAAATTTTGAGCTCAAATTCTGAATCGTTGGGAGTAATTGGGTAGCGCAAAAATGAACTGTGTTTGAGGTGGGGGGGGGGGGATAAATTTCAACTCCTGAACACAGTTCAATTTTCGCTTCTTAACCCCTCCCAATGATTCAGAATTCGAGCTCAAAATTTAAGTCTAAGCTTTTGCAAGTATTTAATTAGATACAAAAAATAACGGTCAAACATAGCTGTTGGTTACTCTTAAGTTCAAAGCGCCCTCTAACGAAATTTCTTTAAATTTATTTTTAAGAAAATACTCACGGAAATACTGAAGAAAATTGCTTGCGGTTTTCTCTAAAGGAAAACCGCTAACGAATCAACCAATTTTTTCTTTTTTTATAATCATTTGAAATTTGAACTTACCCTCCACTTCAACTCAGTTCAGTTTGCGCTACTTAACCACTCCCAGTGATTCAGATTTTGCGCTCAAAATTCAAGTTTATGTCTAAGCTTTAAAAAAAAATTAATGAGATGCAAAAAATAACCGCAAAAAATATTTGTTCGTTGCTCAAAAGTCTAAAGCACCCTCTATCGGCATTTTTTGAAATTTATCTTTATAATTTTTTTTTTAAAAGAAAAGACTGATTTAAAGAGTAGTTTTGGCAAAAACCGCAAACGAATCGACCAATTTTTCCGTTTTTTATAATCATTAGAAATTTGAACCTCCAAACACAGTTCAGTTTGCGCTACTTAAGCACTCACAACTATTCAGATTTTGAGCTCAAAATTTAAGTTTAAGTCTAAGCTTACGAAAACATTTAATGAGATGCAAAAATAACGGTAAAAAATAATTGTTTGTTACTCCAAAGTCTAAAGCGCCCTCTATTGGCATTTTTTGAAATTTATCTTTACAGCTTATTCTAAAGAAAATACTGTTACAAAGAGTAGTTTTAGTGAAAACCGCAAATCAATCGACAAATTTTTCCGTTTTTTATGCTTATTTGAAATTTTGGTTCCTAAACTTTAGTGGCACCTATCTCCTTCGGAAGACGTTTGGGTCCCTTAGTTTCCCATTCAATATTGTTTGTCTTGATGTGTACTATCACCTCTTAAAGTTTTATATATATATATATGTCAACATTTGAACGGAGGGGGGTTTTGGGGCCTGGGGGTCATGATCGATGAAAATACACCAAAATTTTCCGGGAGTACTTTTCTTCGGACGGTTGCAATATAGATAGCTTTTTACTTTTTCTAATGAAAGCTACCTAAAACTGTAACAAACAATTGAAAAAGTAGAAATGCACAATAAAATTTACGTACTGCACCCTGTGTGAAAGAAAATCATTTAAAAATATAGGGGGGGGGAGCAAGGGGTCTGTAAATAACAATACCATAGAATTAATATTTAGATTGAAAATTTCTTACCGAGCGCGAGCCTAGTGTAGGCTATGTGTTTAAACAAAAATGGAATTGTCGGAATTGAAATCCTTAATTTAATACATTCTCTCAACAATGCACACATTATCAAGTAATTGTTATTTATTCAGTTAAAATTTTGAAATTTTTTTCTGATGGTAAACCATATCATTTTGAAACAAAAGCACGTGACATAATTTCTCATAATGTTTTTTTTTTCTTTTAATTTAGTAGTTATTAAAAAGTGGGGTAATTTAAAATCGTTATAACTCGAAATATTATTTGTAGAATTTCTTTTCATTTATATAAACAGAAATATATAAGCTTTAATTCTGATTTAGGAGTTTTAAAAGCATTAATTTGAATAAAATTAAAAAATATTTAAAGTAAAAATTTAAAAAAAAAATGTAATTTTTTAAAATCATATTTTCAAAATTAAATTTTTTTTTATTTTATTTGCTGAAACAAAATTAATATAAAATAATTGAAAAAGATTTGTTCCAAATTTAAACAAGATTTTTTTAAACCGCTATTGGGTTAAAGTAATTCAAATACAAGAAATGGTGAAAAAACTCATGAAGAAAAAAAGCATTTTCACAGAAAGTCATTTTTATGAGAACGATTGCTTTGAAAACTAGATTTTAAAAAGAAACCAAAAAGAAAAAAATAATATTTCTTGTTACAGTTAAAATAGAAACAAGGTTTTAAACGTAATTTTAAGCAGAATTTTTAATGTAATAAAACTGTTTAATAAAATTTGAATATTTTTGTTTCCCGCACCCCCTTAAGCACCGAAAGTTACAGGTCGCAGCATAAAATTAGCCGCGTGTGGCATCTCGCGACAGTGAATCTGTAATTATAATGAAGGGCAGGGTATGAAAAAGAAGTCAATTAAAAAACTCTGTTTATTTGGAGAATGGAAGAGAGGTTAAAAAGTTTTTAAAAAATTCTAACTAGAAATAAGTAAAAAGCACGCGTTTAACAATGATAATACTGAGACGCTATTTTAGCTAGATTATGTGTGAGTTAAATGTACCTACAAATAAAATTATGCTATTAGTAATAACTAATAGTCATTATATTATTATTACCATTATGGGTTTGAAATATTACAAGAAATGTATCAAGCCTTTGATTTAAAAAAAATCAAATATCGACTTTGTGTTTGATTTTATTTGTTTTTCAAAAATTAAAATAAGAAACTATGATCAAGACTGTGCAATAAAAAATGCTGATACTCACTAGGGAAGTGCACGAAGTGTGAGTCATCGATTTTGACAAAAGCGGTATCGTTGGAAAGATCTCATCGAGAGCAGCAAAAAACTCACTGGACCTACCCGTCGCAAATGAGTCGTTATCGAGATATCCGACAATATATGTGACGCAACTAGCGGCTACTTAATGGGGCACCGCAAAAAATTTTAGTCTCGATTTTAACTAAAGTGGTATCGTTGAAAAGATATCATCGTGAGGATTAAAAAACTCAATAGAATCACCCGTCGGAAAGGAATTGTTTTCGAGATATCCGACAAATTGTGTCACATTTTTAATACACACTTCTAGGAAACTGCATTAAGTGACAGAAATTGTCGGATATCACGAAAATCGCTCATTTCAGATGGTTTGTTCCTTTGAGTTTTTTACTTCTCACAATGATATCTTTGCAAAGACACCATTTTAATTATAATTGAGAAAACATTTTTTTACGGTCCCCCATTAAGTGTACACTAGTTAAGTGACATAAATTGACGGATATCTCGATAACGGCTTTTTTGCGACGTGTCTTTCCAACGATATTACTTTTGTCAAAATTGGTGACTTATATTTTTTGCTCTTCCCTAGTTAATGCAATTTCCTAGAAATGTGCATTAAAAATGTGACACATATTGTCGGATATCTCGAAAACAATTCATTTCCGACGGGTGATTCCTTTGAGTTTTTTAACCACTTAACCGTCTGCCCCGAGATAAGTCGGGGGTAAAAGCACTATTTCCCCATACCCTTCGCCGGTTAAGTGGTTAATCCTCACGATGATATCTTTTCAACGATACCACTTTAGTTAAAATCGAGACTAAAATTTTTTACGGTGCCCATTAAGTATGCGCAAGTTGCGTCACATATATTGTCAGATATCTCGATAACGACTCATTTGCGACGGGTAGTTCCATTACGTTTTTTGCTGCTCTCGATGAGATCTTTCCAACGATACCACTTTTGTCAAAATCGGTGAATCACACTTCGTGCATCTCCCTAGTCAGTCATATCCACTATTTTTTGCAATCACTATTCATATTGCAAGCCTTATAGCAGAAAAGTAAAGATGATGTAAAGATTTTTAATGTAAACTTACGTAATCAGGCACAATCAAAGCAAAATTTGGGGCCTATTTAAAAAAAAATTCATTGAATAATAGGCTCTTTCACAAAATCAGACATTTCATCATTATTTTTACCATCCAAATTAAAAAAATAATAATAATAAAAATAAAAAAAAAAGTTCACCAGAAAGTAAATTTTTAACACAAAGACTTAAATCCGATTCAATAAACTCTGTGTGCAAAAAAGACAAATTAAAATAAAGAATACTGCCCAGTTAAACTGATGGCATTGAGCTCACAGGCTACAAATACTAACTGTACACTAAAGCCTTATATTTTCAAGGGTTAATTCCGTTCGAAAAAAAATTAAGAAGGGGAAACAGCTCTCCCCTTTCCTCTTTTTTTATACTTAATCATTGAACCTCCTATACTATCAAAGACATGCTTTATCATATAAAAAATCTATATCCAAAATTCGGAGCAAATGAGATAATTCTTAATAAAAATCCATTTAGCATTTATATAATTTAAAAGGAGTTATTCCTCTCTTTTATACGTAACCATTAAACTTCCAAAACTATTCAGAGATTTGAACGAAATCTGAAAATTCTGGTTGAAAAACTCATTTATATAAATTAAGGGGGGGGGCATTAGAACCCCTGTTCCCCCTATTTATATTTATTCAATGAATACCTAATAACAGTCACGGAATCGCCTCATGAGAATGATCCTAATCTAAATTTTTAACGAACACTTAATTCTGCATGAAAATCCCATTTATATCAACTAAGGGGAGGGGCATTAGAGGTCTGCACGGGCCCGGGCTTGGCCCGTGGCCCGTACCCGGCCCGGCGGAATCGTTTCGAATTTTCAACCGGGCCGGGCCGACAAACAACATAAACGGGCCAGACGGGCCGGGCCGGGCCGATAAAAAAAAAATTTCGGGCCTGCCGGCCCGTTCTGAAGATTTAAGCAAAAACGATAGAATATGAGCTATTTTCAACGAAAATGGTTTTAACGAGAATAAGTATAAATGTGGCCATACTAGTTTGACAGCCTCAATATAAAAATGCACAGTGTATCGGCATCGGAGAATTACATTATGTGTAACCCGTTTTAATATTTTTTTAGCTGACTCATGCCGGTCCGAGATCACCCTTGCATTTTTTTTCTACATAGACTGGCCGGACCAGTACTAGACTTAATTATTGGCAGAAAACATGATTTGTAAAATTATTAACAGCGATAAAGAACTTATGTTAGCTTAGTCTTCGGATATATATTTCATGATGATTTTTAAATTAATTTCTCAATAATGCGAAAGTTTGACACATTTTCTGATTAATTTTAAATTGTAAAAGTATAAAAGTGATAAGTCTAGCTATTGAAGGGATTTAGAATCGAATAGCGTTTTTCATTTTTGGTAAATAAAATACTTGTATAACCTTGTTGAGATATAATAGTTTCTCAAATGATTGCAGGTTTTTCTCCCTTCCCTTGCTATTGCTTCCGGAAATTCTATTCAAAACGCTAATTTTGACAGTATTTTATTTGTTTGCAGTATTCTTAAATTGCTTGTATCAAAAAATGGATAACGCCATTCGATTATATAGTTTCTGAATAAATATATCTGCTAACCTTATGCGTTTCTGAGAAAAAAAAAATGAATTTAGAAATGTATCAGAAAGCTATTGAAGGAATATTGTTCTTTGTTAATATTGTTCTTTGAATTTAAGAATGAATTTGGATTTGAAATCTATAATAAAATGATATAGAAATATATTTATAAATCTTCTTTCATTAAAGAGCTTAAAAATTAACGATGTTTTTAGCTTTCTTTCTTTTTTCTTTTATTCTGAGCCATATTAATTTTTTAATAAATCTTTATTCGAATGTTGAAAGCCTAAGAATCTAAATAATCATTAATGTTGTTAATGTGTATTTGCTGTAAAATATACTGTAAAATCATTCCTTAGATATGTATGCAGTATTTTTTAAAGGAATCTTAGTTATATGATAAAAATCTGAATTTTTTAGAAATCGTAGAAATTGTAACGGGCCAAAACGGGCCGGGCCTGTTTTCGCTGATTTTTGTACGGGCCGGGCCGGGCCGGGCCTAAAATATAAAAATTTAAACGGGCCGGGCCGGGCCGAAATAACTTTCCTACGGGCCGGGCCGGACCTGGAAATTCCGGCCCGTGCAGACCTCTAAGGGGCATGAGCCCCCCGTTCCCCCTCTTATACATGTCGAATGAACTCCAAAAACTAATCAGGGAAGCGCCTTGTCAGGATATACCTACATACAAAATTTCAAGTGAATCGGATATTTTTATCACGAGTTAACGCGTTTTGACTTTAACTGGGTGCTTTTTTTTCTAGAGAGGAGGGGAGGGGAATCAAGAAACGCCGTAATTCGCATTTATTCAGCGAAGTATTTGAATTATAGGCTACACATTTTTAATTATTTTTTAATTAGTTTAATGACACTTATAATCGTATAACATGCGGAATCACAAAATACCGAATCGACTATTTAATCAAACACTAGTTTTAATGACATTTAATTGACTTAAAATTTAATAAATAACCCAGTTTCTCACTAGTGAAAACATAAATACTGTAATAACACATAGATATGAGTTGCCAGTGAATTTTTTTAATCAGATTTGCAAATATGCCAGCTGAATTTTAAAAGGGCCATATCAACTGGTTTATTGATTTACATTGACTTAATTTCCTTCCCCTCCCTCTTTTTACTGTGTTCTATAAAATTAAACAGGACGATGACTCTAATTTTAACCCGGGAGGATGCGCGCAGGGCCTAAAAGACCCTGAGTGCGTATGGTTTTTACAATTGTAACCACTAATTTTTTAAAAGTAATCTTCAACTAATTTTATCACAAAATTTGTATGAATTGTTTCCGTCTAAATAAAGTAGTTGTTATATTTTGATTTTATTGGTAACAAAGTTAAAACCATTCAAAAACTGGGTAAGGGCGTGTTCTCCCGGGTTAAGAGCAATCAATGCACAAGTCTTTTTTTTATAAATTTTTAAAACCAAAAAAGTCTTAATATAAACACCATTTTCTCACTATTTTCAAAATAAGTAAAACAATCATAGTTTAAAAAATATATACGTATGTATATCTTTGTTTAAATCAGATTCTTTTTATTTAAATCAGGATTTTATGATTTTTTTCGTGTGTTAATATACTATGTTTTCAAACTTTAATTAATTAATTAATGTTATTCAAGTACGGGATATATTAGTTAGTACTAGTTCTAATATTAGTAATAAATAGTACTAATATTTATTACAATATTAGTTAGTAATGGAGAATGGGATAGAATGGGACAGAAATTTTTCCTCATTACGTATTATTCTAAACATCAATCACAATACTAGATGGAGGCAGTGGCGTAGTTAGTGGGGGGGGCAGGGGGGGCGGTCCAACCCGGGTGTCACCCAATATTTATTTGAAAATAAATATGTATAATCTTACACCATTTGGAAAAAGAACTCTGAAATAAAATTAAATTTCTAGCGTGCGACGAAATAGAGTTAATTTTCTTTTCTAAAAGAAGTTGAAATTTTATGCAGACTGGTGTGTTTAAATAAGATATTTGCACCAGAGAACAAAAATCTAATCTATCCAACGAGTGGATAACAAAAGCAAACTTTAAAAGAAAGAATTTTCTTCGACATACAGGCACCACATTGATTCAAGCAGATTATGGGTTAAGTAAAAATTCGCCCCTCTGTTTTTTTTTCCTCAATGCAGGGCAAAAGGTAAATGAGAAATGATATGGTCATTTGTTATAATAGCGTACAATTGTGAATGAAAAAATATAACGGATCGGTGTGTGTGTGTGGGGGGGGGGGTGACACCATGGTGGCTGGCGGTAACACAATTTACATCCGCTCTGGGTATCACCTATCCTAGCTAAGCCACTGAGATGGAGCAATGACAACCAAATCTTCAGTTGAAAAAAGTTGCTTTTCAGCATAAACTTAGATTTGTATAAAAAAATTGTTTATTAAAAAATAAATTTGCTTACTATAATTTTAATATTTGCTGTATATTAATGATTTGTTTACCTGTAGCTTTAATAGTTCCCATCTTTAGAAAACCTAATATAATACATTATCCATAATTTTAACTAAACTTAAAAGCAGCACTGTTGTTTATATAAGCAGTTTAACATAAAAACAATAGTGGAGGGGAGTGGGACAGTCTAGCAAAAGGAGGAATGAAATAAGTCGAAATATTTCTTTTGAATAAGATAAATGTAAATTACTAATATTACGCAAATATTCTAGTAAAAATGATTAAATTTAAAAGGAAATAGTTGAAATATTGAACAGAAAATATTCAAAATTTTATAGATGTCAGTTTGCTATTTTTAACGCAATTTAATCCAACACGCACTATTCGTAATCAAAGTAATTTATATTCCAATTTTTATATAACTTAGCCAAAGAAATGAATAACATACTTTTAAGAAAAAACAATTTAAAACATGTATAGTTCAAATTAGTTATCTAATTATGTAAGTTAAAGGAAAACAAGAAATACGCCGATTAACTTACTTAAATATGAATAACTGGATCTCAAGTTCCCCATTGCCCGAAATCAACAAACTGACGCCATTAGATTTGTTGGTTGGTTGGTAAATACGAAACTTATGCTGCTACCCGTAAAGCAGGCTTTTGCCTCGAAAATCTGACACCATTACTTCGGCCGAAAGCAAACTATCACGCTCTGTATTATCTTGCCTATAATCAGACATTTTCAAAGAAAATGTTTTGCTCAGTCAATATTTACGATGGTTTTACTAGAAACAAGAATGATATATTAACTTTTTTTATTAGGTGCTGTGCATATATAACATTATTCTTTTAGGGGGGAGGGAGGGTCTGACACATGATATCGTAAGATATCTCTAGGGGAAGGGGGGGATTTGCCTTTTGATATCGATATCATTTTTGACCCAATTATAATTATCTCTTTTTCTCTGTAACGTGGTATTTTGTTCAAAATAGTACATTATCTTTTTTTTATTTTGTTAACTATTTTTATTTGAATAAAGCGATATTTTATTAAATTATCTTCAATTGAATCAATAAAGTTTGCGAAAAATAAATTTAACCCGTTTTGTATGTTACTCAAAACAAAAGAACTAAATTCTAAAAAAATTTTTTACACTTTGATAACGATATCATTACCGGGCCAGGGAGTTTGATGGAAGTAACGTATAATATTCAAAGGGAGGGAAAGGGTCCAAAATTACCAAAAAGTAAATAACGTTATATTTGCACTTAGCCCCTTACTGGTCGAATGGAATTTTTGTAAATTAACCGCGTTTCTATAATTTACTTGAAATATGGTAAAGTGAGTGCAAAATCAGGGAATAGGGAATCATTATTTTACAGACATCTTTAACTGAGCAAGGTCGATCCATCCGATGGATCATACTGAATCGGGTAGGAGACATCGCCTATTTCTTTTAAAAACATCAGTGGTAGTGTTTGCATCAAAATTCCACTGATGACCACTGAAGTAACCTGAAAATATCATTCAACATGTAGTCTGAATAATTTATCCAAGCCGGACTGAAGAGAGATCGGGGGAGGGGGGATTGTCCAAGGTTTGAAGACATATGGATGAGACTGTGAATTAACTTAAACTGTCTAAATGGTTTTTAGTGTTTAATTTTCTAAAATTTGGAGGGGAGAGATTGAGTTACCGAAGGAGAGACCTTTCTTTTAACAAAAATAACAGTCTTGCCATATCAGTGTTGAATTAATGGGGTGCCCCAGAGGTAACCCCCCCCAGTGCAATGAAATGCCCCCCCCCCCGGAAAAATAGAGTTCTTGTGTTTTCACTGGGGAAAAAGGTTTCATTCCCCCACCCCCCGGAGCCACAGAAGTCCCTCCCGGAGAAAAGTGTCTGAATTCAATACTGAGCCGTATGGCGAAAGAGCGTCGATTGACATAGGTTCTAAAATTTTGATTTGCGATTTTTAGAGTTTTTGAACTTCACCACCTTTTTAAGGATTAGATCAACAGAATTGTTAATTACGAAATTCCTGAGCTCATCGAGATTGGGGTCTGAGTTCGATAAAATTCTAACAACGTAAGCGAAAAAGATTTTTGAATTTTAGTTATTTATGAGGTTGGTAGAGGAAAGAGGACCGGTGTTTGCAGTTTTACCGGTGGTTTAAGCGTAAATCTAAGCCAACTGACTGTTTGGTATTTTATTATTTTTTTTCTGATAAGGATGTATTTTTTTCTAGTTTTATGATAATTTTGTCTAAATTTTGAACGTGGGGATTCGCATGGGATGGGTCTTTATAGGCCCCAAAATTTCACCATCTGAGCACACACGGTACGTTATACCATATAATTTTTTTTAACAGACAACTTACTAGCCGCCGATCTTCATTATTTGAGAGAGGCGACGTTCGATACATTAGAATTGTAGAGAACGTGAACATGCGTGTTACTAGTGTGTCGCTGAATAAGGAAAAAGAAAAAGGTAAAATGCTTTGTGTTGCCCAGCTTGGAGTTTTCAAAAAAAAAAGCAGTACCATATTTCGGTGCTTCTCTTTATTTTACTTCATGAATAGACTCCACTTTGAAATTCCACCACGGAAATTTTTAACATTGTATTATTAGATTTTTTTTAAGAACTTTTAATTTCAAATAATTTTTAGCTGAAAAATTTGTTATTTGTCATACCTAAAAAAAATATTAATTATTAATGTCATAATTTTTAAACCCAAAATAAATTAATAAGACAAATATATAACAGTAAAGAAGAAGTTTATTAAGAACTAATGCAAGTTAAAAATGTAATAAAAATACATGCATAATAGTTACTTTCACTTAAAAATAGTTAAAATGTTACATACTTGTTTGTCCTGCACGTCCGGTATGAGGATCCAACTGAATGAAACACAAAGAGCATACACAAAGGTGAACAAACCCTTTTAACATATAAGAATATCACTGGTATATATATTCAATCGTACTTAATATTACAATTCCAAGTGCATGACTATGAATAAGTGATTAATTAAACTAGTTTAAAATCTTAGAATTTCACTTCTATGAATTGTATAATTCTCCAATAAAAATTAAGGATGGATTTGACATCATTCAGTATGACAGATTAAAAGTTCCCACTAGAAAGACGACATCTATTCAGGCCGTCGAGAACCGTGACGGGCCCAGAATCACCCCCCCCCCCTTACACAGACACGCAAGACACATAAAATGCATGTGAATCTTTAATAAAGCCTCGTCTACTTTGTAGACTACTTTAGTCATCTTTCATAAATTACATTATTTATTTTCTTGTAGTTAAAGATAATAATTATATATTCTAATTATTATCTATTCTTCTTTAATACTATTTAACAAAAGTAAATACAGTCCTTTCTTTTTTTTATTGTTACATAATGGTATCCATAAAAATTATAATAAACAGTGTGTATTGCAGGAGTTGTGACCCTTTGAGATTTTGCTGCACTCCCCCCCCCCTATCTCCTCAGACCTACACGCATTTACCTAGCAACAACAAGAACATCGCTTGAGAGAATGCCGTACACCGAGGCGAGGATACCATATTTTCCCTTACTGAAATATAATTTTTTTCAGTATAAATATCGCCTTTTTACTGAAAAACAATCATTTTATGGTATAAATACCGTTTATAATTGAAATAGCACAGAAATTGGTCATTTTATGGTATAAATACTGTTTATAATCAAAATAGCACAGAAAATGGTTTTTTAATGCCTAATATATCTTAGAAATACGGTACTCATACAGTAAAGAATGATAACAGTAGACGTACCGTAAAATTTAGGTACATCTATTGAAATGCTACGAAAATTTTTACAATGTCGTTTTCCTTATTGAAAAATAATTATTTTACGGTATAAATACCGAGTTTTTACGGAAAAATTATAATTTTACTGTGTAAATACCGTTTTTAATCGAAACAGTACAAAAAACTGTTTTTTACACTTAATATACCTTAGAAATACGGTATTCATACACGTAAAGAGTGAAAATGGTGGAAGTACCGTGAAATTTACGGTACATCTACTGGAATTTTACAAAATTTTTTTACAGTGTACAGAGATTTTAAATTACGATAAGAAATTTTTCTTGGCACATTTGTCAGATAAATATATTTCCTTTTGATGTAGCAATTTAATAAATTCGGATTGAATAAAAGAAAATATTTTGAAAGCTATATATTTTCAAATCTTTCCTAACATCATTTGATGTCTATTTTTTTTATTAAAATATAATGCAGAAGTAGAATTCATGTTTAACATAAAGAAAAGCTTAAATAAGAAAGAAAACTTATTTATCGTACATTGTATGCAATCAAATTTAATTTAGGCGCACAAGATATACTATTAAACAAGCAATTCTTGTTTATTTATATGAGGAGCCCAGAAGCGAAGGGTTAATATAAGTGACAAAATTGAAAAACTTTAACTAAGTGCACAGACGACCTGGAAATAGACTTTTTTCTTTCCCGATAATAAAATATAAGTGATTTTCTAATTATGTCCTGCTGAGTGGTTCTAGAGATCAATCACTCTTGGCGAATAATAATCAATATTGATTAATTATAAATTTAAAGAAAATGGTACAGTTATTAAAGTAAGGGTTCAAAGACCACAATGAAACAAGTGGCAATTTATTATTTTAATTCAGTCAACTATTACTGATATTCAAATTTAAAGTCCATTATCCTTTAAACTCTATTTACTCAAAATCGAATTTTTGTCACTTGTACCCCCTTGGCTTCTGAGGCAGTCATATATTTTATATGTCTCGAAAACGTGCCTTCTATACAGAAGTTCCACCATTAAAATCATAAAAGACAACCCTCAATTCGTGAAGGGGAAAATCCAGGTGAAGAGTTTTCGCCATAGTGCATGAAGAAACACACTGTAAAGTATAGTTGCAAATTTCCAAAATTTTTAAAGAACCAGTGGCTCTTAAACCCTAATATTCCATTCGTTACCAGAGCTTCATTTCAAAGAAAAATTAAGAAACAACGCGAAACAGCGGAAAAACAACGGGAATTTCGTCAAAAGAACGCAGAAGAAAAGCTAATTTTATCAAACAATCGCAAAAAACATCGCGATTTTCGTCAAATGATCACGGGAAAAAAATGCGATATTGGTTAGACGATCGCTAAAAAACATACGATTTTTGTTAGAAGATCGCGAAAAAACGTCGGATACTCGTTAGAGGATTGCGGAAAAACGCGATTTTTGTCAAATGGTTGCGAGAAAAAAAACGCGAAATTCCCCCAAAGATGGCAACTTAAACGCCTAAAATTAATCGCCAAGTCAAAAAATTTAGTCGCCAGGTAGCGATTGGTGATCTGCATTTACACTGTAAAATAATAGGACCTGGCTATCTGTATATTGTTACTGCTAATAATCACTCAGCTTCCAATATCCCCTCGGTAATGTTAAGCCTATGGGCATTTGATGCGTTGGTAAATTTAAATATTTCCCCATGAAATTGATACTTTTAACTTCTTTTTTCAGTGTTCTCTTCTTAAAGAATGCCATTTTTTTTTCTTAGTTTTCAAAATATTCGTAAAATTCATGCTATATGAAGCATTAAAATTTTACTCCAATTTCGTCTGTTTTGAAAAAATAAAATATTAGATTATGCATAAGTTTTAGAAACTTTTTAACTAAGAAAAAAAAGAACATATTTTAAGAAGAGAAAGCTGAAAAAAAGCATTTAAAAATATCAATTCCATGTGAAGATATTTTAAGTATAAGAATACATCAAACTACCAGAGACGAAGGAGAATTCCGAAACGAGTTAGTAGCAGCCTTTTAAAGGCAAGATGAACCAGTACCAATACATGCATGTAGTCAGTGGCGGCAACTTATATAGGCCAATGGGACTTGAGACCACCAAATAACTTTTAACCCTAGCGTGCCCAATTTTCATTTTTCTATTTAGTTATTTATTTCATTATTATTTTTTTTCTCGCTGGAACATTTTTTTTTTTTTTTTCAATGACCATGTATTTTAATTCTCAAAGTGACTTCCATGAATCCCAAAGGACTGAAATGGCCACGTTTAACTTGCTGTTGTTTTAAGTTGTATTCATGTTCATGACATGACGTGATGATATTACAATAAATATTAGTATTTTCGTAACGAAAAACACATGAGAATATACTTTAATAAAATTGCAACTCTATTAAAATATGATAACTTGACTTAAAATTCTTATCTTTTATCGTCTGCGCACCTTCAAAGAAGAATAAGCTGGTCATACCATTTTATCAAAATAATTGAGCCCACCCAATATTTTTGAGCCAACCCAATATTTTTCAAAAGTTGGCGCCACTGCATATAGTGCGAACAAGCATGCAGTCACAGTTTGAACAATTCTTCCCAGACGATAACAGTATCGTGATGCAGGAAGACTTCTTGTCACATGGCTTATAAGGTGATTTGTAGTTACTTTGAAGACATAGGCTTTGAAGTCCTGTCGTGGACAAGATACAGTCTTGACTTCAACCAATAGAGGGAATATTAGACCTGAAGACGGAAGCACAGACAATCATCGCATCGAGTTCACGGATGAAAATCTACTATTAGTTAAATCTTGATTCGCATATTAAAACGCCATCAGTCTGCCAAGTCATATCTTGGTGGGAAATACCTAAAAACCAGATTTTAGCGGTTGACTCGTTAATTTACCATTGTGCTTTCCTGCACCCAGAAGTATGAAAACATAGAGAATTGGGAGCAAGAAAACATAATGGTAAACACATGAGTCAGCCGCTAAAATCGGATTTTTAGGTGTTTCCCACCAAGATATGACTTGATAGGCGATAACAAGGAAGATCGCCTGGGAACCCAGCTTTCGCTTTAGAATATAAGTACAATCCCGGAGGAAGAGTCAATTGCACTGCATATGGTTAGATACATTAACAATGATTACCTTTATAAATATTATTCAACATAAAAAAACAAATTTAATTAGCTAGTTTTGACTCTGAAACTTATAAGAAATGTCATTTGTGCAGACCGATTGCGTTTTAATATGCAGATCGAGATTTAACTAATCCTAGATTTTCGTCCGTTACATCTCGATGAGGTAATTGTTCGTGCTGCTACCGCCTGCTCTATATGCCATGACTTGAAGACAAGAGTCCACAAAATTGCAGCAACAAAGTTCAACTAATTGAGTTACTAATTCGTGTATGACATCATAGTGTTGAAATGGAATAAATGATTCAGAAATACAACCAGAAGATTTCAAAACGTATACAGGTAGGTCACAACTGTTAAAGGTTGATATACAAAATGCTAAAAGCTACGAAGTGGACATCTATAACTGCGTTCATTGTAAATAATGCATATGTATTCCCTCAATATTAAATGTAATACGAAAAAATAAACTAACTTCAAGGCTGATTTATGTGTAAAATTTTTCTACTGCCATAATGATTTATCAAGTATTGTATTTAAAATAAAGTGTTTAATGCCATTAAAGAGGTGACTTTTGAAATAAAAATAACACACTAGAGGTAAAAGCTGTACTTTAAAAAATCATCTAATATATTCCAGAATAAAAACAGTATAAAGATAGTTTCAGAATATTCTAAGTAGAACATTCTAAAATAAACTGTTACAACCACAAATGTTACAAAAATGATGAAAAAAATATACAAAAGTATTTCATTATAAAAATAATTTATAGAAAAAAATTACAGACATTGCACATCTCCTCCATATATTCGGTCAAACGATTTTGCTTTCTCCTGTGTTGCCATTACGAAAAGAAAACTAACAAAGAAAAATTTTCATAAAATTAGACATATGCTTTGAATAACAAAAATAAAATTTAAAAAAATATATAGGAAGAGAAGTTTAAAGGATAATGCTTTGCAAATATTTTATTCCAGTGTATTAAGCAAAACCTTTTTTCTTTCTTCGCTTTTCCTTAATCTAGCAAAAGTAATAAATTTCATTTTCTTCATTTTATTTTGAGCTCCTGCGCATCTTCTTTTATTTATTTATTTATTTATTTATTTATTTTTTAAGATATGAGGTAAAAATGCATCACGTGCTCTATTCGTTTAGTGTTGTAAAAAAATTTGTTTTCACAAACGTTACTATACTGATGAGAAAAATAAATAAAAATGTTATCGCATAAAAATTAAAACAGTGAAAAAATTACAGATATTGTACGCATCATGTGTATCATTCAGTCAAACGATTTTACTTTCTCGTGTGTTGCCATTTTGAAAATAAAATTTCCCATAAAAATAGACACATCCGTTTGAATAATAGAATTAACGAAAGAACTTCTTTCACAAGAATGCTCCACTGAGCATAAGTATAGCGAGTTATTAAAGTATGAAGCAAAAATGGTGTGAACAAAATTATGATGAGAAATTTTAAAAATACGATTATTGTTCCGTGAACAGGAAGATGCTGTTTTTCTACTCTGATAATATTTCCTGCTAAACTTTACAATGCAAGACGGTATAAGAATTTTGAAGAAAACTTTAATGCTTTTTTATAATGGGTCTGAAAGACCTTTCAAAATTCAAGTAATTTAGATTTTTTTTTAACCATTTCAAAAGCGAATATGAAATTATTTGTTTTCAATTCCCAAATGCTACAATAGACCAGAATTTTAGATATAAAAAAATTTCGTTTGGTATGTAAATGAGACATAGTTTTTTCTTATTTTCTAATAAATTTGTTCGTAAATTCTGGTGTCATTTATTCGTTTTAAGATATTAGCAATGGAAGTTTTTTGCCTTTGAAGGGATTAAACAATTTGATTGCTTTATTTTGCCATATGATAGACTTAATTTTTATCCTTTTAGAACTTTTATATGGAATCACTAAATCTTTAAAATTTATATCGACATCAACTACAGAGAATATTGTTTATGTATTATTTTTCTTTATGTGTTGTATAGTATTAAAACTTCAAAAAATGTATAATAAGTACATTACACATATCGTTTGCTTCTACTTTTTACCTTCCTTTACTTGATTGCATTACATCGTTTACTTATGAAGGTTAAATTGTGTAGTATCGTACCGAGGCGGGCCCGGACCTGATGAGACAAAAATTCTCAGACTCGGCTCACAAATCGTCAGGTGCGGACTCTCAGTAAAGTGATTGAATCTATATCTAGTATAGATGTACTTGCTGACCTCCTATAAAAAATGGGCTATAATTTAGCCAAGATTAACCCTTTGTATACCATCTTGCTACGTAATTAACATACCCAAAAATCAATATTATTTATATAGTTGAATTTAAAAGACAATTGTATTTACTTTTTCTACCTCCCAGTACAGTAAGGGACTTACTGAATCTGAAATTTGATGAAAATTCGTGTATTAGATCCTGAGATAGAGCTATACCGATAATCATGAATAATGCCGCGTAGCAGTGCCATTTATTGGGAGATTTACACCAAAACGTAATCAGAGCCATGTGATATCAAGAACTAACGGAATCTGAAGTTTTATGAAAATCTTTCCATTAGTTAATAAGATACGCATAACATTGCATTTCATTTTTAAAAAATAGCATACAAAAACTGTATATACCGTATTCCCCCGAATTAGCCGGCATATTGCAAATTCGAGGGAGACCAGATTTTATAATCCCTGGTCCCTGGTCTTTCTCGGCATGCCGCAAAAAGAGAGAATCTTTGAAAACGGAAAGAAATGAGGTTCATTCAGTAGCTGCGATTTCTGTTGGGCTGGAGGGTACAGTATAAAATTTGTCCCCAATTTTCTAATTATTTCTTCTACCTTATTTACATACTTAAGAGAATAAAAAGGTGTTTCGTGTGTCTCATACCATTTCGCACAAAAGTTTCAACCCAGCACATCATCCGACATTTACAATGTAGAAATAGATTATCTCATAAGTTATAACATGTATATTTATCTCTCATGTATCTTCATAATTCATGTATTTATTTCTCATCATTCTTCTACCTTCACGTAATATGAAATTCTATTTAACATATTAGAAATGCAATATTTCTTCTCATTAAATATTGTAAAATTCTATTTACCATGTTAGAAATGTAATACTTCTTCTTAATAAATATTGTAAAATTCTATTTGCTATTCTAGAAATGGAATACTTCTTCTTAATAAATATTAATCTCTCACGTTCTCCCCGTGAGACGTTTGTGAACTGAAGTCTCTAAATTCTAATAAAGTGCCTGTCTTAAGAGTTTTCGAAAAATCAAGCAGAAATTTCACATCTGCATTGCAGTGGCGAAACTTCAAGCTTCATATATCAAATAAAATTTTCGTCTTAAGGCTACTTTTTATGATGCATTTACTCAGGGGAATATAAATTTAGAGTGAAAATATCCTAAATTTTAGTTTTCCAACTTTTGCCTGTTTTCTAGCAATCTATATATATAGGAGTTACGTTATGAAAATATGTTGTAAATTATTGTATAAACAGATCCTAATATGTTCATCTTTTCAAAATATATTTAAGGAAACCGAACAGTTTACTAAAAAATATTAGTTTTATTTACAATATTTTCTTTACATTTAAAAAAAATAAATATCCCTCTAATCTGAAAAATGGTAACTAATGCTTCTGTTGCTGCCATAATTCAAACTATCGTGATTTTTTCATTTCCTAGGTGTAGACTTCAAAAACTATTGAATATAAAAATATGGAAACTGTTTGTTTTATAAATGTGTAATAAACACGTTAAAATAGATAGTTTTTTTTTTTCGAAGAACTGTTTTAAGTTCTATTTAATATTGAATTCAGTCAAAGTAGCGCGATGAAATTAGTTTTATACGTTTGCTAGGCTTCTTATGTTAATGAGCGTATGATTAATTAGGATTAAAGTTAAGTAATATTAGTTGTATTTTATTTATTATATTTAGTATGTAAATCACGTTCTACGCATTTGGGTTACAGAAACCTTTTTCTTATCTTTATGTTTGATACGAGCTAGTATATTCATATCGTATTGTATTAAAGGATCCATGGTGTTTGCGATACATCATTTTTAGCACTTTCCAACAAAGTTGAAAAGTGCTTATGCATTCGGTTTGTCTGGCCGTCTGTCCGTCTGTCCGTCTGTCCGCGCTCTAACTCCCGTAAATATACTCGGATTTCTATGAAATTTTTATACGTTATTGAGGTTTACCCTAGCACGAACCCTATTGAAAATGAAGTATCTACCATGATTAGTTTATCTACAGGGCGAATCAAAAGTTTCCCATTACATTACGGCCTATGGGGAAAAATCGTTAATATACTCAGATTGCCATGAAATTTTAGGAAGCTATTGAGGCTTACCCTAGCACGAACCCTACTGAAAATGAAGTATCTACCATGATTAGTTTATCTACAGGGCGAATCAAAAGTTTCCCATTACATTACGGCCTATGGGGAAAAATCGTTAATATACTCGGATTGTCATGAAATTTTAGGACGTTATTGACGTTTACCCTAGCACGAACCCTATTGAAAATGAAGTTTCTATTATGATTAGTTTATCTACAGGGCGAATCAAAAGTTTTCCATTACATTACGGCCCATGGGGAAAAATCGTTAATATACTCGGATTGCCATGAAATTTTAGGACGTTATTGACGTTTACCCTAGCACAAGTCCTATCGAAAATGAAGTTTCTGCCATGATTAGTTTATCTACAGGGCGAATCAAAAGTTTCCTATTACATTACAGCCTATGGGGAAAAATCATTTCAAAGGAATTTTAAAGATGTTATACCCTGCCAAACATATTAAAATATGCATCCTATAAAATATAAGGTGAAAATGTAGCTATTATTCATTTACAGGGTCACACAAAAGAATTCCATTAGATAATGGTAAAAGGGGGAATTATGTGTGACATATTTTAAATATATTAAGCTTTTTCATGTATAATAAAATTGATATATGTCACTGAAGCTTAGTATAAATTATACGCTACTGTCTTTCATAATATGAAGTACATAGCATTTACAGGGCCATACAAAAGATTTCAAATAGTATATTCTTTCCGAAGTACCGTATATGTCTATGGTATATGTCTACCGTATATGGCTGATGGAGGGATGAAATTCATTTTAATTATGATATTCGCGTTTATATTTCGCTAAATATATGCACATTATATGGTGTGTATAAATGTTATAGTTGATATACAGGGCTACCCAAAAGAGCTCACCTGAATAATTATATGAAATTTTATTCAGGATATGAGCGTAAATTATTTAAACGTGGTTCTTAAATAAGCTATGCATTTTTACGCTGAGCTGCATTCAATTTACTGAGAAATGTTTGCAGAATATAGGTAAAGGGATATACAGGGCCACGCAAAGAATTCGGTACATGGACGCCTATGAATGATGATTTATGAGAATGTGATTTCAGTTGTTTTAAAAGTGTTTCAGTTTACAATAAATTTTAGCCTAATGCTGACGTGTAATAAAGGCACAATGTAAACTACAGGGCTTAACAAAAGTAGTCAAGTATGTTTCCATCTAATAGTATGAATTGCTGAAAAAGAAATTTCAAGCTACTGGGTATTTTCTTGCTAAGCTAATGTATATACTAACATATGAAATACAGGGCTGTTCTAATGTACTGGAATACATATTTGGGTATATTTGGCTATACACTATTATTTCCTTAAATAACAAAGTTTTGTTAAAGATTTCATTAAGTGTTGGAAAGTGCTTCATAATCTATGCTTAACGCATGATTTTTCTTACTTGTTTATTTTTATTTTTTGTACATGATAATATAGACTACGAAAAGAGTAGATCAAGGATCAGAAGAAGTCCTTAAGCATCCCTAATGAAAGACTAAGCGAGGAAGCGAAGTACAGAAAGAGACCAGGAGATTTCTTGTTTTACAGGGGAGGATTTATTTATTTATTTGAATAACAAACATCCGACTTGTGTACTCGACATGAAAGCCTGCTTATAAGTCATCGTCAATATACAAGGACGAGATACCACAAGGAAATTTACAACACGGGAGAAATACAACCAGGAGCTCCACACAAAGTGTGTGCACAATGAAGCCAGCGGGAATCGAACCCACAACCTCCAGGTTAGTAGAGCGGCGTCTTAATCACTCGACCAAGGAGGCCCTACAGAGGAGGACACAACGTTTTTCTTTCGAGGTAAAAGCTGATAAAGAGTGTTGAGTGGTATTGTTTGAAATCTCGTTGATAGGGACCAGAGATTTTGAATAGTGGACCAATGAAAGTGTTCCTGAGAAAGGATTGGCATCTACGGGGAGAAACGTGCATACGAAGTGAGAAAATTGAGTGGTTGTCCGATAATCCTCGCTGAGTTCGGTAAAATCAGAATATAATAACACTTAACTTAATAATATTACCAGATTGTAGACATTATTTCAGCGTATAACGTAGTTTTGAGAAGATTATGCTGTACCCGAGTCTATAATTGTAAATAATTCTTTAAAGTAAATAATTTATAAAGTGTCAAAATTTTGTGCACGTTTAAAATTTTAAAATTTAAAAGTTTTTCAATTTTAATTCTAAATTTTAATTGTTTGATTACATATTAATTTACAGTTCAAAAATGTCCTTTTATCTATAGTAGCCAAAAAAAATTTAATACAACAAACTACAACGACCATTTGGAAAAGAATATTTTCAAAGACTAAAATTTTAAACTTATAAATAAATTCTAAATTTAAATAATAATAATAATAAACATCCTTTTTATGATGACCAAAACATGGCTACGTAATAACAGAACCCAAAATTACGTACGCCGTGCTTCAAATATTAATATTCCTGGACCCATCATGAACAAATTTTAAATGAAATTTCAGTTTTAGTTTTTTCGGTACTGCAAATTTTTAAACTTTTAAACATCGACATTTTCAATTTTTATACCGTCGTATAGGGGGGAAATGTACTTTTAAATGCAATTTGTTTCAAAGCTGTATCTCAATTCGTTTTCGAGTTATTATTATTTTTTTTTTAATTTTTTTTTGTAGTTTTATATATATATATATATATATATATATATATATATATATATATATAATTTTTTTTTTTTTTTTTTGTTATCATAGCCACAGAAGTATTTCATTTCTGGACATTAAACATGGACCAATCAGAAAACGAATAAAAACTAAACATTACAAGGATTTAGATACGGTTCAGATATCTCTACACCGAAAGAAATAGCCATTTTCAAAATAGAAAAAAAAATACTAAGCATGTAAAAAAAAAAAAAATAATAATAATAATTAAAAAAAATTTAAACATGAAAATAAAAATATTGATTAAAAGGTACTTTTTCCATATTTACAACAGACTTAATTACGTAACGTCTCATAAACAGTGTAAATTTTCTAATGCAATATTGTAATGCAAACAAATTTCCTTTTGTAAAAAAAAGCTATTTTTGGTCGTTTCGAGCATTTTTAATTTTACAAAATTTACGAAGTTTATTTCATCAATAACAACATGAAACTACTCAAATGATAAATAACACATGGATATGAAAATTAAATTCAGTATCATCGCGTATTGAGAATTCTATCAACAATGTATCATGATATAAATTAGTATTCTTTAGTTTTTAGAGTAAATCGTTCAACAGACGGCGCTCCTATCCAGTGTTTTTTTACGATTTCTGCGATGATTCTATCTCAAATTCTAATACGCGGATTTTCATTAAATTTTAGATTCAGTTAGAATTTGAAATAAGTTGTTGCAGATTAGATTTTGGTGTAAATTGCCTAACCAGTGACGCTGCTATGTTTTATTTTTCTGGAAGTATTAACGTGTATGAGATTTTAAAAAAAGTTTTGGGATTGCCACATTTGACTATTTTTTTAAATATTTTTCATAGGCTAGGGATTGCCACATCCGACTAGTTAATAATAACTATTATATTACTTTGATCAAACGAGTGAAAAATGCTTTTCAAACTAAAAACTGGGAACAAACTATTGAAATAATGACTTGAAACACATACCTTATTTTTTGTTGAAATACTTTCCCTCAGACGAAATACAATATTCTAATCATTACATCCGTGTTTCAAAGGGATTTTGCATTACATATATCAGCAGACTTTCTACAGCTGTGATAATGCCAGCATCTGCGGGTTATACTTTCAGAAATATTGTCAGTATTAAATTTTCTGATTGTATATACGTTTTGTATATGTGTGTGTAAGAGTTGAATTTAGATAGCATCATTCAGTTCACTTATGGCGTTCTTGATCATTAAATTAAATAATTCTCTCCTACTTCTTATTGTATTTGACTGGAACGCATGAGATTTATCAAAGCAAAAATCGCGGATCACGAGCATAATGACTTACTTAAGGACAACCATGCTGAAGTTTTTTTCCTCGCGGGCCGCAAACATACGTTTAGACTGTTGCGCTGTCTGCAACACACTTAAATAAAAAAGAATATTCCCCGGTTAAACTGATGGCATCGAGCTCACAGGCTACGCATGCTGATTGTACATTACAGTCGTATAATTTCAAGGGTTAATGCCGTTCGAAAAACAAATTAAGAGGGGAAATAGCTCACCCCATTTCCCCCTTTTCTTCTTAATTATTAAACCCCCTAAACTAATTATGGATATGCTTTATCATATAAAAACACCTCTATCCAATATTCATAACAAATCGGATAATTTTTCATAAAATCCATTTATATAATTTAAGAGGAGTGATCCCCGTCCTTTATACTTAACCATTAAATTTCCAAAACTATTCAGAAATTCGCCTCATCACAAAAACCTACATCTGAACTTTCAAGCAAATCGGATAATTCTCCAAAAAAACTCATTTATCAAATTTAAGGGGAGAGGGTTAATCGCCAGTACCCCCTTTATACTTAACAAAAGAGACTCACAGTTAATTAGGGAAATATCTTATCACTAAGAATCTGTATCCAAAAATTGAAGCACATCGGTTAATTCTACAACAAAAACCATTTACCTAAATTAAGAGGGGTAGTCCCACCGATCCCCCATTTATACTTATCCAATGAATTCCCGAAACAAATCAGGGAAGCGCCTTATCAGAATGAACCTATATCCAAATCTTTAAATTCTACGTGAAAAACCCATTAATCTAAATTAAGGGGCGGGAGAGTAGCCTCCCATTTCCTCCCCCTTAGAATGCAATGAACTCGCAAAACTAATCACGAAAGTGCCCTCATCAAAATGATCCTACGGCTAAAATTTGAATAAAATCTGATAATTCCGCATGAAAAACACATTTATTTAGATTAAATAACCCATTTATCTAAATCCCATAAATCCAAATTAATAGCCCCCCCCCGTTCCCCCTCTTTATACGTGTCCAATGAATTTGCAAAATTAATCACGGAGGTGACCTCATCACAATGATCCTAGGACTAAAATTTGAATGAAATCTGATAAATTTGCATGAAAAACCCATTTATCAAAATTAAGAGTAGGATATTAGCTCCCCGCTCCCCTCTTTGTACTTATCCGATGTACAACTAATGCTAATCACGGAAGCGCCTCATCAGAATTATCCTATATCTAAATTTTGAACGAAAGCCGATAATTCTGCATGAAAAACTCGTTTGTATAAATTAAGGGGTAATTAAGTATTAGCCCCCATTCCCTCTTTTAAACTTATCGAATGAACTCCCAAAACTAATCAGAGAAACGCATTATCAGAATATCCAAAATTTCAAGTGAATCAGATATTTTTATCATGAGTTATTTCGCTACGCAAGCACATATATATACATACAGAACAGGCTGGTACATAAGTTCTCAGGCTTTGATAGCCTGTGAGCTAAAAAGAATAATAAAAAACACTAATAAAATTGTAAGATTCATAAATAATATTAAAAAAATAATAATAAATTTAATATTACCAGTAGGGTTTAACTTTAACATTTGTCGCAGATGATATTTTAGCAAAAAAAAATTTACATCACTGTTTTAGAAAGATAAGCTTCTGTCTGTCGAAAGATAAGCTTCTTGACAAATTTCTATTAGAAAAGTTGTGGAAATAGAACACAACATCTGTTTTAAAAATAATGGTGCACTTTTTCTGTTTTTTTTTTTTTTTTTTTTTTTTTTTTTCATGCCCGTTAGTTTTAGCCCAATGACAAATCTAAATCTAATATAACAATGCAAGATTTCCAAGTAAAAACAAAAAACAAAAAAAAATTCTCCTTTCCCACCCCCTCCCCCCCACCCAAAAAAAATCTAATGTATCAGAATTTTTTTTTTCAATGCTAATTACTTTTCTTAATTGTAGTAATATACAATGTAAATTTAATTTAGCATAACTTTGATTAGCGTTGAAGATAAAGAAATATGCACGCTGTGACAGAAATATGCAAAAGACTGCAAAAGACATGCAAAAGAGCTTTTGTCCACCAGAATGGCAATTAAGATATTTCAAGATAATTTTGATTGTATTGTAAAGTGTTATAAATAAAAAGATTTTGCCTTCCCGTAAAAATATATAAAGTAATAATGAAGGTGTTGAATACTTTTTATGCACATGTCATTAAATATATAAGATTAGGTCTAGTGCTGCACATAAAACTACGCCCGGCTGCAGTTTGAGTATTTCTGTTTTAGAAATTGAAAATCAGTAAAGTAGCAGCGTTTCTCAACGCTTTCCCGAATAGTTGCACCGACCCTGATGATCCGTATTCTGTTAAAATTATCAAATAAGAACCTAAACAGATCGATTTTTCAGTATTCTAACCAAAAGTTTCTTTTCATTGAAATACAATTCCTAATGATATGGTTGTTTCTTAAAGAATTTCTTGCAGTTACCTACCGGTGTATAAGCTTTTCACTTTTATTTATGTAATTTTAAATTAGATTTGTTTGAGAAAAGAAATTTTCTGAAAAGTCAAGTCTTTACTGAAATTTTAAACTTTCAAGAAATCATATTGCATTAGAAACGCAAAAGAATTGCTTAACTATTCAAAAACTTTTTTCGAAAAATGAGAAATAATTTAAAGAACTCTTCTATATAAGAATTTTCAGACGTCATCGCCTAAACGTCTCGCAGGGCGAACAGAATGCATTAAATATTTATCAAGAAGGGATATTATATTTCTCGCATGCTGTATGGAATTCTTAATCAGCTTCAAATCACATGAAAGTCTGGAAACAAATTTATTGAAGAAAAACGCGAAACTACATGTGAATAAAACACAAAAATATTATTTCTTTTTAATACTTTCTTTTTAACACTCGCCGATAGAGTTAAAAAGTGTTTATGCTTTCGGTTTGTCTGGCCATCTGGCCGCGCTCTAACTCTCGTATATATACCCGGATTACCATGAAATTTTTGGACGTTATTGAAGTTTACCCTATAGCGTCGTCATATTGAAAATCAATTTTCTACCATAATTAGTTTATTTACTGTCAAAAGTTTTCCATTAGATTACGGCTTACGTGGAAAAATCATTGCAAATGAAATTTAAAGATTTTACACCGTGACAACCATATTCAGTTTTATATGCATCTACGAAATGCACTAAAATATGCATTTTGTAAAGTATGCTGTGATAATAATATTAATCTTTCATTTACGGGACCACACAAAAGAATTCCATTGCATAATAATAAAGGAGGGAATAGTTTGTGGCAAATTTGAATTATTAGTCGTTGAGGCAGGAGGTTGTGTGGTTTCATCTCTGAGGACTTGATAAACTATATATTTTTGGATTCACCACAACAAGAGGACATCATTTATCCATGATACTTTCAAAAGGAGGGTAGCTTTTGGGCGCCATATTGGAAAATGGCCACCGTTGTTGACTTAAGCGGTCGTGTGGTTTCATATCAGTGGACATGGTAAATCATACATTTTTGGATTCATTAGAACATCAGCATCTCATTTTTTCAAAATACATTCAATACTAGGGTAGTTTATGGACACCATATTGGAACATGGCCACCGTCGTTGAGGCAGGGACTCTTATGATTTCATGTCAACGGACTTGTTAAACCACACTATTTTGGATTCACGATAACATCAGAATGAGATTTAATCATGATATTTTCAAAATAAGAGTAGCTAATGGACGCCATACTGAAAAATGGCCGCCGTTGTTGAGCTGGAGGCTTATGTGGTGTCATATCAGAGGACTTGTTAAATCATACACATACATTTTTTGGATTCACCACAACATCATAATGATATTTATCCATATTTACAAAACCAAGCTAGCTTATGGGCGCCATATTGGAAAATGGCAATCGTCGTTGAGCCAGGGGCTCGTATTTTCATGTCAGTGGACTTTGTAAACCATGCATTTTTAGATTCACCACAACATCAGCAACAAAATGACATTTATGTATTATATTTTCAAAAATAGAGCAACCAATGGACGCCATATTGGAAAATTCAAGCACAGTGAAAGAATTTCTTTTTTTATTTTACATGTTGTAAAATTAAAAGGACGATTAAAGCGGCAAAAAATAAAGACACGCAAGGGGTCGAAAGCTACAACAAAATTTAGTCAAAGACCTGCCGCAGTTAAAAGATATTTTTGATAGCAGCGCAGAATTTCTTCACATGATTCGTGAAAGAACCAAAATCGATTCTTGAGAAAAAGCTATTCTACATCCAGATCAGTCTTTGAACAAGATCCAGAAAGAAGAACGTGATATCTAATATTCACAGAACATGGTTGTCAATCAATAGATAAATATATACAGACTAATAGAATCAACTAGATCAATTACAAATCCAGAAATTGTCGAAGACATGATCAAAGCTCATGAGATGACTGAAGAAATTTACCAACTTTGAAGAGAGAATATTTGTCTGAAGACACAAAGGTAGAAGAATTTTTCAAACCTTCAATAAGCTAAACACATTTTGTGATAGATAATTTGAAATTAAATAAATCAGAGTTTGATGCCATAACAAAAGGAAATCTGTTATCTCAAATGACGACCCTTCCAGAGCGAAGACATTTGGATATAAGAACTGTCTTTACCTGTCATCTAGGGCTTCTTCAATAATCTCTAACAACACTTGATGGTTCAAAGCGAAAAACTGAAAAATCAAACTGATGAATGTTATGACAAAATTGCGACTATTGAAAGAATGCAAATGATGGTGTTTTTAATATAAATGATGGAATCTGCTTTGTTCAAAGCTACCATAGGAGCTACAATCATTTGGACAACTAGCAAAGAATCTGTCTTTTGAAATAATACAAGATTATATGTATATATATATATCGTCTCAAATGATAGATGTTATATTTGATACATACAAGCAGTTGTCATTAAATGAACGAAAAATATGAACTGTTGGTGATGTTATAAAAGTCATATACTTCTGGACAATCAGTACAAAAATGGAAGCAGATTTTAAATGGTGAGGAGAACAAGAAAGAATTTATGCAGTTCATTTCTCAAGAATCGCAAAATGAACATTATTTGAAATAGTTGAATACACAAGTGTTACGGTTTCCTACAGAGAAAAATATTATAAATTCAAGAAATAATTAGTTGAAGAATACGCTAAATTGACCTGATTCCAAGAAGCGGTGGTACACAACTCATATTTTGCACACACCATGATTTGGCGTCTGGATTTATAAATATTATCATTATTTCAACACTTTTCTTTATAAAACGAATTGAAAAACTAGGAAGAATTAATATTTGTGAAATTTGGATCCAATGAGAGGGTAAAAAAAAGTACTTCAATTTGAATGAGATGCATGGACTTCTACGTAAAGAGATAATAATTCATCCCTTGAAATGTATTCACTGTTAGTGCAGTAAGTGTTTTTGCAAACAAGGGAAAATGATGAATCAGAACACAAATTTCGAGATGCGCTTAAGATGTTTGATGCCGAAGTTTATTTATCAGAGAAAACAAAACAACTTGAGTTGTAATTTTACCATCTCTATTATAAAAAGCAAAAATACTCAAACATCAAGGAATTGCGCTATATTCTATATATTTTTTCTGTAAAACAAAAAGTCTGCGGAGTCGCATTGCCTTTTGTCATGTAGTAATACACTCTACTTATAGGTAATGCAAGCCAATTACCATAGTCTTGTTCGGAAGAAGTGCCTACAGGCTGATCCGGATCTTCCAACCCAAATAAATATGGTTGGATTTTTTGGAACAGATAGTGAGGGAAAAGGCTCTCTTGAGATCCAGTGGAAAGACAGTCACCTTGCTCCTGAAGCTGCTTTGGAACTGGTGTCATATTTTTGTTCAAGAACATGTGCCAGACTATCATGTGCGTTCCTATTTAATAACCTAATATACAAGCATATGCAGAACATGGAACTGTTCTATGACGATTGAAGTTACTTGGATACAGGAATCTGAACCAATCATGATAGAAATGCAGAAGACTACGATTTCTGTTATTTATTACCCGTTCGAGTCCAGCATCTTTTACAGGAATTTAATTCAATTGAAACTACATTTTGTCAAACAATTAAATTTAGTTTAGCAAACAATAGAATGTCTTAATTAGATAAGGCAAATTTTACTTTTTTAATGGTATCAAAAACAAGCGATGGAAGCACGTTTTGAAGTTGCATATATGCACCCGAGGTCCCGAAAGGGTTAATTCTTAACAGACTACATACAATAGTTTCCTCGGTACTACTTTTTTCTTGAATTTCTATGTCTTATCTACATGAAAATAATATGTATTAAAATGCGAAACAAGATTTCGATTTTCTTTCATCGCAAATGTCTTTTGATCGGTTTATCCAATTAAAAATGTTAATAATCATATTGAAATAAAATCTTAACAAATATATAATTTGTATAACGTTATATCTTCAATAATATTTGTTCTCTGCATTTTTTTATTGAAATTTAATTATGTGGTAGGTAATGGTTTAAAAAAAAAAAACATTTGTATATATGTGCGATAGATGGCGCTCATTTTTTCAATATGGCGTCTATAAGCTGCCACAAATTTAATAGTATCATCATAAAATGAACTCCTTGGACCATTGTGAATCCAAAAAGGTATATATCACAAGTCCCCAGAGATGAAACCAAAAACACTAACTTTGGCTTCTGGCTCAACGACTATATGGTAAACGGTTTCATGTATAATCAAATTGATATACGTCACGTCAGTAGGCTTAATATGAGTTATTACATGCATAATAACAAGTGCGTAGCATTTACAGGGACACGCAAAACATTCAAAATCATGAAATAAGAACCTAAGCAGATCAATTTTTCAGCATTCTAACCTAAATTTTCTTTTTATTGAAACATAATTCATAATAATGGTTGTTTCGTATAGAATTTCCTGCAATGGCCTACCGGTGATAAGCTTTTCACTTTTGTTTATATATATTTTTGCAAAATAAGATTTATTTGGAAAAAAATTGTTCGAAAAGACAAGTCTTTACTCAAATTTTGAACTTTCAAGAAATCATGCTGCATTGCAGACGTGAAAGAATTACTTAACTATTCAAAAACTTTTTCTGAAAAACGAGAAATAATTTAAAGAACTCTTCAATATAAGAATTTTCAGACGTCATCACATAAACGTCTCGCAAGGCGAATAGAATGCATTAAATATTTATCAAGAAGGAATATTATATTTCTCGCATGCTGTTATAGAATTCTTAGTCAGCTTCAAATTAGATGGAAGTCTGGAAACAAATTTATTAAAGAAGAACATGTGAATAAAACACAAAAATATTATTTATTTATAATAATTTATTTTCTGCATATTCCAACAAAGTTAATAAGTGCTTATGAAATCGATTTGTCTGTCCGTCTGGTGACGTTCTAACTCCACTAAATATACTCGCATTTTCATGCAATTAATAAAGATTATCATCAAAGCACGTTTAGTACTGCATATGAAATATGTATGATTAATGGTTCATTTACAGGGATAGTCAAAAAAATAGATTACAATATGGTACATGGAGAAAAATTGTTTGGCGAATATTTTAATAACATTACGCTATTTCAAATGTATTAAAACTAACATAAATCAAGAAAATTCACTACAATCAAGTTAAAAAAGAGCATTCATAGCATTTTTTATTCATTTGCAGGCGCACACAAAAGAGATCGGCTACAGTATTGTCTTTGCGCGATAATTGCTGGAAACCCTGATAATCTGTATTCTGTCAAAATTATCAAATAAGAGCCTGAGCATATCGATTTTTTAATATTCAAACCAAAATTTTCTTTTGATCAAAACATAATTCACAATCATGATTGTTTCGTGTAGAATTTCTTGCACTTGCTCACGGCGTTTAAGCTTTTCACTTTTATTATATATATATATTTTTTAGAATTAGATTTATTTGGAAAAAGAAATTTTTAAAAAAAGACAAGTCTTTACTCAAATTTTAAATTTTCAAGACGTCATACTGCGTTGGAGACGCAAAAAAAATTACTTAACTGTTTAAAAAAAATCAAAATAAGAGAAATAATTTGAAGAACTCTTCAATATAAGAATTTTCGGACGTCAGCACATAAACGCCTCGCAGGGCGAACAGAATGCTATTAAATATTTATCAAGAAGGAATATTATATTTCTCGCATGCTCTAGAGAATTCTTTGACAACTTGAAATCACACGGAAGTCTAGAAATAAAATTATTGAAGAAGAACAGGAAACTATATAAAAATAAAACACAAAAATATTAACATTTTATAATGATTTCTTTTTTAGTACTTTTCAACAAAGTTGAAAAGTTCTTATGCATTCGGTTTTTCTGTCCGTCTGTCCACACTCTAACTCCCGTAAGTATACTCGGATTTTCATACAATTGATAAAGCTTATTTAGGGTCACCGAAGTATGTTTTGTATTGCATATGAAGTATGTATGATTAATGGTTCATTTACAGGATACTGAAAAGAATTCAATTACATTATGGTATATGGGGAAAAATCATTTGGAGAGTATTTAAATGACATTACGCTATTTCAAATCTATTAAAACTGATATGAATCAATTAATTTCACTACGATCCCGTTAAAACAGAACATTCATAGCATTTTTAAAATCAATTTACAGGGAAACACAAAAGAAATCGGTTAAAGTACTGACTTTGCGTAATAATTGCTGGAAACCCTGATGATTTCTATTCTGTTAAAATTACCAAATAAGAGCCTAATCAGATCGATTTTTCAGTTTTATTCTAATAATAAACATTTTCTTTTGATTGAAACATTATTCATAATGATAATTGTTTCGTTCAGAATTACCTGCAGTTGCCTACCGGTGCATAAACTTTTCACTTTTGTTTATACATTTTTAAAATTGGATTTATTTGAAAAAAGATATTTTTTGAAAAAAGAATTCAGTCTTTACTCAAATTTTAAACTTTCAAGAAATCATATTCCGTTGCATACGCGAAAAAATTCTTTAACTATTAAAAAAAGAAAAAAAAAAAAAAAATCCGAAAAACCAGAAATAATTTAAAGAACTCTTCAATATGAGAATTTTCACACGTGAGCGCATAAACGTCTCGCTCGCAAGGAGAACAGAATGCGTTAAATATTTATTTATCGAGAAGGAATATTATATTTCTTGCATGCTGTATAGAATTCTTAGTCAGCTTCAAATTACATGGAAGTCTGGAAACAAATTTATTGAATAAGTACACGACACTACATGTGAATTAAACAAGTCATTCTGACTCAAAAAAAAGAGCTTTAACTTTACCTAGCCGAAATTCAAAAGTATAAATATTTTCCCCGACGGGGGGCCAAGTATGTCCGTTGGAGAGGGGCGTATGCCCCCCCCCCCGGACACCCCCTCTGGTGCCGCCGTTTTTAATGACAGAAATTCGTGATTATATGAAGTAAAAGATTCTTCTTTCAAAATTTCCACTGTGAATGTGAAATTTTGAAATGCAAATGAGATCCAAACTGGCATACGACTACTTCGATTTCATTCATGCTTCTGAAGGAGCTCCCGTTGAAAACTTATTGCTCACAAGGAAGGTCTCCATACTGGGCATACTCAGATTTTTTTTAAAAATACAAATTAATCTACTCATGTATGTAATAAAGTATCAGTAGAAATTAGCGGCGGAACTGCAGTTGTAAACCTGTAAAAAAATAAAATACTTTCGAATATTTGGCGTGAAAAGTCGAAAGTGTCTCAGCATTTGGCGAGCAGCACTTTTCCCCGCCAAAAGCAAACGATTTTAATGCAACTGAAAACGTTTGGATTTTAGAATCTGTGTAAATGGTATTTTATGAATTTAAACATAAACAATGAGAGAGTTTAATATATTGTTTACATACAGGGTGATTCTGAATTCATCATCAATATTTGGTGGGCAGGTAGGGAATAGGAAAAGAACACTATTTCACATAGGAAAGCATAGGCACAAACGAACGCATGACGGTGTAGAGGGCGCTTTGTGTCCGCATCTCCCATGAACGCGCATAGCTGTCTGCGGTGTGCAGCCAGTCGTCATTCGACAAGGTGACTTCGCAGAAGTAACATGAACCGGTATACGTTTCAAGAACTTGCAGATATGCATCTAAGTTACGGTGCCGCAGGAGAAAGCTGTCTTAGAGCTAGGCAAATGTATGCAGAGCGCTACCCCAACCGGCGCGTGCCACAGCATCAAATGTTTTCACGTGTTCATCGACAACTGTGCGAAACTGGATCATTTGCTGGTATTAATGTTGATCGAGGCAGCCGCCGATCAACACGGACAGTTTCAGTCGAGGAAGATGTCCTACAGTCTATCGAAGAACAGCCAAGTTCTAGCACACGAGGTATTGCTCGCCAGTTTGGAGTTTCACAATCAACAGTGTGGCGGATACTAAACGAGGAACGTTTACATCCTTTTCATTTGCAAAGAGTGCACTTACTGGAAGCAGAGGACTATCCCAAGCGTGTTACTTTTTGTCAGTGGTTCATGCAGAGAACAGCCGTTGATCCCAATTTCCCAACGTATGTTCTTTTCACAGATGAAGCGTCCTTCACTCGTGAAGGTGTCTTCAACACACACAATTCGCATGTGTGGGCTAATCAGAATCCACACGGTACGAGAGTTAGAGCTGCGCAACAACGCTTTGCCGTCAATATGTGGACAGGGATCGTCGGCGACTGTTTGCTGGGACCGTATTTACTACCATCCCGTTTAGATTGCGCAAACTACCTCATATTTCTTCAGACTGTGTTACCGGGTCTTATGAACGAGGTTCCTGCTGTTATTCTCCGGCGAATGTGGTTCCAGCATGACGGCGCTCCAGCACATTTCGCAAATGATGTGCATTGTTACCTGACCAGAAAATTTGGAGCTCAATGGATTGGTCGCGGTGGACCGGTTTGTTGGCCACCACGGTCACCGGATTTATCTCCAATAGACTTCTTTGTATGGGGTGCCATGAAAACATGGTGTACGAGACCCCTGTTGCCAGTGCTATGGACCTTGTAGCACGCATATCGGTTGCCGCCGCAAACATCCGGGAAACGCCAGGCATATTCCTGAAAGTTCGGTTGTCCATGCAACATCGTTGTGAGGCATGTACTCTAGCAAATGGTCAGAATTTCGAGCACCTCTTGTCAGTCTGTACAAAAGATGCACAAATAAATGTTTTTTCTCTTACCACTTTCTTGTTATGTTTTCTTTCCATCATTTAACCGGATTCATATTGCCCTACTACATGACGTCTGTGCCCATGCTTTCCTATGTGAAATAGTGTTATTTTCCTATTCCCTACCTCCCCACCAAATATTGATGATGAATTCAGAATCACCCTGTATATATATATTCTAAATTGCATACATATGTATTATTTGTTGCTGTATTTGTTAATTTACACATGGAAAAAATATTTTCATGTATAAAAAATTCTTATTCAGTAAAGTTATTTTCATACATTTAAGCGTATTTTAAAATAAAAGCCAGATGTTTCCATAGCAACAAAATCGAATTGACAATACTCAACTGGACTTTTGAACTTGAAACAATTTTAATGAATTTAAATTTGAATTTAGTTTTAAATCTCAAATTTTGAAGGTTAAATTTTAATGTAAATATCAATATAACGAAATTATATTTAAAACAAACTAAAGCTGACGAAGCCAAAGATATTTAATTTATCTAAACAAGTTGAACATTAAACTTTTTTCCTTTAAAATGCATTAGACTTAAAAAACATTTTTTGAAATTGCTTTTCATCGCTAACCGATGATAAATCGTTTTACGAACAGGGTACGGAGGTTCTGTCGAAATTTTTTTTTATAAACGTACAATAAAACCTCCCTAACAGACACTCCCGAATAGCGGACACCTCTATTTAACGGATAGTTCTCTAATCCCCACAACCAAAACCTAAAGTTTTTGTATGTTTAACTTCTGGATAACGGACATTCTAAATATCGGACACTATTTTCGGCGATAAAGGATGAAAAAGTATTTTTTAACAAGAAAAAAATGAAAAAAAAAGATAAAAAGGTCTCTAAATTTATCAGGGCAATGTGTTACAATTTTTTTTATCACAGATAGATGTAGAGGGTGGGCTGAGAAAATTTCTCGTTCACATTCATTGTTGAATTCAGGGAGTTGCGCGGGAGGGACACCTCTCAGAACATTCAAATGTGAGAAAGATTTTATGATTTAATGTTTTTAATGATCAAAAAGTGTAATCCCTATCCCCGCTCGGACTATAATGATTAATAACTTCAATGTAATCGCAATAAAAAGTAAACTTTTGTAACAGATTTTTTTTTTTTTTTTTTTTTTTTTTTTTTAAATAAGAATGTAATAAACAGCAGATAAAGGTGTGCACAATTTTATTTAAGTTTTATTGCTTAAAAAATAATTTTAATTTCTCATTAATCATATAATAGAAATTTTAGAACATATAACTGTCAATTAATGAAACATTAAGCATTTCTTAGCGATTGTTGTATCTCTGAGGTTTTCCCAATAGCGGACACCTCCGAAATAGTGGACATTTTCTGCGTTCCCAAGGTGTCCGTTATTTGGAGGTTTTACTGTATATATCCTCATGGGAAGAACATTCTGTAATTTTTTTTTCAGATTTTTCGGAATATGCCCGTATGGAGACCTTCCTTGTAAGTTGAATTTAAACTTTCAACTGTTATTCTTGATTTCCGATTAACAACAAGGTTATATTTTTTTTAATAGTTCTGTAAATTTGGTATATTCATTTATAATCACCCAGTGTTTTTAAACATACAAAGAAATAACAAAAGAAACGCATAACAAAGTATGTTTTCGTAAATGTATTTTCAGGCTGAATTGAAAATAACAAATTTATTTAAAGTGATGTTTAAAAAAAATGTAATTCAAATTTAAAGCACTTTTTTTTTTTTAGAAAAAGTGAGTGAATCAAAAAAAATTGAGGTTAAAAAAAAGAGTAAATAATGTGTTTTTTCTCTATCTTTTGCTTAAAAACCGAAAAAAAAAGGTACTAGTAAGTCAAGATTGAGAGTGTAAGCGAGTTAAATGATGTCAAAAGAAAAGAATTTAAACAAAATAAATGTTTAAAAATGTTCTTTACAAAATGAAAAGAATTTGAACAAAGTAAAAACTTAGTTCTTTGTTTTCGTACTTTCGCATAAAACTATGTTTCATTTAACTAAATAAAATTTTTCAAATCATATTTACATTTTCTTAAACTTAATTTTAAACTATTTTTTATTTTTAGTTTTTTATATTCTTTTGAAAATACTTTGTAGAAATTTATTTAATCCCAACTAAAAACATATGAAATACTTTATATATATATATATATATATAAAATAAAACATTGAAATTAGAACGGAAAATTCCATTCTCTTGTTGAATATTTTTCCAAGTACAAAAAATATGATGGGTTTTCGAAAATGTATATTTAATGGATTTTCGGAAATGTATTTAAAAAATAAAACAAACATAGTTGCCATGGCAACACGGTACGTCATAAATGTGTCAGACATACATTTATGTGTCATTTCGGAATGTCACGACGGTGATGTATGTGATGTACATGTACACTCCTTAAAATTACCCAATGAGTTTGTTAGCACTTTTTCAAAAAAGAAATTTTACATTTTACATTTAAATTGTAAATTTTGTAAATGCCATATTTTATCACGAAGATTTTAGTATTTTTCTTTATTAAATATATAAAATAATAAAAAAAATTTCGCCATTTTCCCGTTTCGATTTCGTTCAAAGTTCTTATAAAAATCTACTTTTATTTATACTTCAGTAATATTCTAAATTTTAATTATCATCTATATTCCCCTTTTCCTTAATTCTGCGTAAAATACTATTTATTTTCCTAAAGAGAACTCAATTGTATTATTAAAATGTTAATATTTTATTTAGAACTATTAGTCTATTTGATTATTTCATTTCTCCGTTTTAGAATAAAAAATATTCTTTCGGAAGTTTTATTTTTAATATTTTATTAAATATCGTCTGCTTTCCCATGATTCTTTTCGATCTTTCGGCCCATGCACCTCTTTTCAATTTGACAGGCTTTCTCCGCTTGAAAATAGTTCGAACGTGATGTCCTACTTCCTAGTCAATAACGTAAGATACGCCCTATTACCGCCCACTGATGCCCGCTCATTGGAGTTCGAGGCTTAGGCTATAACGTTCCGCGTATTTCCCCTTCTTAAAGCGAGCTGACTCAAGCTTAGAGTTCAGAATTATTCTGATTTTTCAACTGCTAAAAGAAACCTGCCGACAGAAGTATTAAAATAAAACGTTTTTGTTATTTTGTTTCCAAAATGCGAAGTTTGATCATTCAATAGTGCATGAGTGGCGGATTTATTGAGATTTGGTTGCGACGTGGAGTAGCTTGGTGAACTATACAACAATAAAGTACTAATGGCTATATCTCTTGTTTTAATTGGAGAAACTACCTATCATTTTATCTCCGTTTGTCATATTTCTCCGGCCACGAAATCTATGGGAAATTCATCTGTGATAAATAATTTTCATATCATTAATCGACATCATTCATATCATAATTTTCGTTTCGTCATTATATCCTCTGTCTCTCTGTGATAACATAACTTTCGTCTCTCTCTCCCTCTGTTTTCGTCAGGAATGTTATGATTAGTTTGATTAATCGGTTATAATAATAATAACCGTCAATTATTAATAATTACCAAATATTAACCAACTAAGCCGGTTAGTATGATTAATTTATGGAAGTCGATCAAATTTTCTGGTTATTATTAATAATTACCAAATATTATTCAAATGCACCGGTTAGTATGATTAATTTATGAGAATTTATCAAATTAATCGGTTATTATTAATAATTACCAATCATCTTCGGTCAATTTAATAAACTGCAACAAACGTATAACAGCAATTGCGATTGTATAAGTTTATTGGGTACTACTCTGTTACTCCATCGACCAAAAAATTATCGCCAAACCAAAAGATTAAATGCCAATAATGTATGACCGTCAATGTTACATTCAATGGCATTAAATACGATAAAGATGTTTAAAACGTTATCAGTGATTTTATTTCGATTGTTTATTTGTATTTTTATTAATATTCTACTAATTATTTGTTTTTTCGCAATTTAAAATAAAAATTATATCAATATGTATAATTTGGCTATGAGTTTCGCGATTTGTATAATATGGCGAAATTGGTCGGCGGGATAACCAAGTATTTACCGTTTATTGTAGTCTGTAGGCAAAGACTTGGCGATATCAGTTTATTTTGTTTATTTTAGATGCAGGAGGTCGTAACTTTTGCGATGCTCACAGATATTTATTTTTCGCTAGTAACAATTGTTTTGCTTGTCAGGTATTATCTATGATATTATTTTTGTTACGAGTTCGAAATTTATTCAATTAAGAGCGTTCAAAAGAAAACTTACTGAGGAAGTTGAATATTCAGACATAAAAAAAATTCCAGTTTAGAAGTTTAAGGATTTCAATATTAAAATTGTGTGGGTTTATAATTCAGATTGCTGCAAATCTAAAAAAATGAATTAACCTTTGTAACTCCAAAAGCCAAAATAAATAATTTGGTGGAAATGCAATGATATTTTATTTCTAATTCGTTCATCTGACGAAACTCTATTCGTCTCTGTCCTCTGTCTGTCTGTCACAGAGTCCATTTATAAAAACTATATAAGTCAGAGAGTTCAAATTTTGTATGCTTACAGTTGAATAATTCTTGTCACACAAGAAATCATAAAATTTTGAAAAAAAGATTATTTTATTTAAAATATTTCTTTAATATAATCAGTTATTTTTTTATTGTTTTCTTTTCTTCTAATTGTTGCACGCACTTTTAAATAGATATAAAAATTATTATGTCTGTAACATAAGTTAATGGATTAATTAAATAACGTAAAAAACGCGCTTATTTGTTTTTATTTCATCATATTACATCATATTTATCATCTATTTTGACACGCGAAGTTTATGTATATATATATATATAATTTATTAAATTCCAATTCATTTGAATTACTAGCCGCCTCTGGTAACCAGTTTGGTCCCCCTTAAATTTATACTAAGCTTTGGAATATTTTACTTTTTTTAGCCTCCGATGCTATTTCTTTCAAACAAGTTAAAAAATGTCGTGTCATCAGCCCTGAATTTTCTACTGAACCGATTTTGATAATTATTTTTTTAAATGAAAGCTATTTATTTGTAGTTGTGCCCATTTTAGTTATTTTTTAATTTATTTCCATTTTTATATTTTATTTTTAATTTTAAAAGCTTTTTCGTGACATTTCTTCAAAACAGTGGCAACAGGTTAAGCTTTTCTCTCGATAATATAAATTTATTTTCCAAAACGATTGCGTATAATTATGCACTAATTGAGGTAAAATATATATATATATATTTACTGAGAAATAACATTAATAATGTAAATAAAATAGCCAAGTTATACTTATTGACATCATTTTTATTTTAAATAACGAAAAAACAAATAATTAGTAGAATATTAATAAAAATATTAATAAAAAGTCGAAATAAAAATCACTTAATGACATTTTAAACACATGAATCGTATTTAATGTCATTGAATGTGACATTCACGATCATCCATTATTGGCATTTAATCTTATAGTTTGGCGATAATTTTTTGGTCGACGGGATAACCTAGTAGTACCCGATATTGCATTTCAATATTTCTTTTCATTATGGGCACAGAGATTGAGATTTTACTTTCAGATGACTTCAGTTAGTGAAAATAATGTCACAGTAAAAATGAAATTAGTTTTTTTTTTTTTAAATAAAACTATTTTTCTGTGAGTGCACATAAAATAAAATTTCTAGATTTCGCCGGCACACAGATTACAATTTTAACTGAAGATGTGCGAATATTTGCATGCAAAATTGTAACTGGCAAACTTGACATTTAGTTTGTAAATATATTTATTATATATTAATTCAATAATGTAATTACTTTTGCCCTTTTTTTTTTTAACCAAATCGATCGGGCCTTTTAAACATTTCATTCATCGAATTCGACGGTATTCCACTCGTTTTATTGTTAAAATGCATTTCCTTTTACTCAGAGTCTATAAAAAAGCGTTTAAACTAAAGAAAAAATCCGTTTTTGATGAATTTAGTCAATGAAGAAGTAGCACGGTAAATTGTATCTCTTTATTATTCCGCATTCCAATGTCTCAGAGAAAAAATGTTATTCAACTGGGTATTTCACGCCGTTCTGTTTGCTACTATATTGATAAACACAAGAAAAATGAAGTTAGTTCATTGTAATCTAAACGGGGTCGCCCTTCTAAAAAACCTCTATCGATTTTTTTTTTCCCTTATCGGAGGCGAAACTGAATTTTGCAATGGCAGAATCTACATTCAACTTGTCATAATTTTATTTACTTGCGAACCTTCTCTAAATCTGCAAATTCTGATAGAGAAATCAACAAATCTATACGATCAAGGCAGCATTTAGGGGAAGAATTCAGTATTCTGTTTGGGTTGGCGCGATTGACGAAGAAATCCGAAATAGCGCCGAAAAACCGTTTAGCAAACTCTTGAGAATTCGGTGTGTCTGTCAACATTTTTTTCCAACACATAATTTCCGGGAAGCGCATTCCTGAATATAACGGTACTGCCATTTATGCAAGGAATGATTAACTTTCTATTCACAATTTTCGTTTGTTAATTTAATGATAAACTGTTTTGAAGGAGATATTAAACGAAATCCTCTATGCAATCTGCTATCATACTTACCCTATTGCATACTTGCCAACCTCCCACTTTTTTAAAAACAAAGAAACCTACTTTCTACCAGAAAATGTATTAAATTAAATGTTTATTGCTTCGATGTGGTAGTTAATCGAAATCTACATACTTTAATTTATTAAATAAATTTTCTGGTTTAAATTATGTTTTGAGAATTTAAAAAAAGCGGGAGGTTGGCAAGTATGCCCTATTGTTTATTAATTAGATTGGTACAAAAATTGTCTCATTCCAACTGCAACTTCTCTAAATAAATTTGCTTTATAACAAATATCTATATATACATTACGCTATCGTATGTGGCACAAAAATCGCGATTGTTTGTTAACTGTTTAATGGTAACGTTCAAATGAAACGCATCTTATTGGTTACTGTGCAAAAGTCTTTGGTAAGGTTTAGGCTGTGGTAAATTGGATTTATTTATGTTTTGTTCTTTCGCTGCAATTATGAAGCTTCAAAAAATCATTATTTTTATTTTATTTTATTTTTACTTAAGAAAAATAAATAAAAGTCATAAATTTTAAACTATTCAGTTTCAAATTAAAATTATGCATTATAAATAACATGAATGAAAGAATTATTATATTTTAAATAATTAATGCTATACGAAAAAATATCACTAATACAATATTTGGCCAATTTATTATCTGCGCCATGCTAACATAAAAATACTGAGTTCTTGATTCATCAGAACAGATGTCATATATGCACCCCATTGGCGTATTATTTTTCTGACGCCAATTTGGCGAAAACTTCGTTTTCAAATACCAATTAGATGCATATTTTTCAACTAATTTCTATTATTTTAAAAAAGAAATAATAAATAAAAAAGTTTAGTTAATAATTATAGAATAAAACAATTTATATCATTTTAAAAACGAAAATAAAAGTAAATAGTTCATTAATAAATAAATAGCAACAGCCTTGTTACCATGTAAGGCACATAGAATTGCCATTTTGTTGCAATCGAGCCAATGTGGTGCGTATATTACATCCGAGTCTATTTCTCTAGCAGAATCTTCTAATTTGGCAAAAAATTGAGCAATTAGAATAAATTATGAATAAAAGCAATATCATTTAATGATTAGTATACATTCAAGAGAGATCAAACTGGTCGAGAAGGGCGGCTAGTATTTAGAGATGCTCTATAAAAACTTTCTGAGGAGAACATTTTTAAAAGTTGAATGTCTTGAAACTGAATGTGAAAAGAAAAACGTTTAGATGTGACCTAACGGGATTTTATATCATAACATGCAATATGTTCGATTTTCGATTAAAGCTTATTTTTATTAATGAACAGCGAAAAAAAAGCCAATTTTTAAAATACTAATTTTTGAAGTTATTACTTTCTTCTATCTTCAATAGAAGAAAGTATTGTATTCGAAATTTTTCGACTTCCGGTTTTCGACGGATTTACACGTTTTAGGGGTCAGATATTCCAAAAAACATGTTTTTACAAAATGTCTGTCTGTCCGTGTGTGTGTGTGTGTCTGTCTGTGTGTGTGTGTATGTGTATGTCGCCATTCTACCATCAAAAAGTGTATGAAGTTATGCATAGAATTGAACAAATTTTTTTGTGAATGTTTTTGGCTGTGGCAAGCAGGTCCTCCCTCAGTTTTGAAATATTCCGTCGGAAGGGGGCGCTGCAATCGCGGTTTTTGTGCCATTTTTAATATTGTACCGACCAAAAGTATATTAAGTTATGCATCGATTTGGACCAAATTTTTTGTGTAAGTGTATTACTATGGCTAGTTGGTCCTACCTCAATTTGAAAATAATCCGCCGGAAGGGGGCGCGACAATCGCGATTTTTGTGCCATTTTCAATATTGTACCAACCAAAAGTACATGAAGTTATGCATCGAATTGAACCAATTTTTTTGTGCAAGTATGGCTATGGCTAGTTGGTCCTCCCTGAATTAAAAAAAAATCCGCTGGAAGGAGGCGTTGCAATAGCCAATTTTATGCCATTTTCAATATTGCACCACCTAAAAGTGTAGGAAGTTAGTCCTAGAACTGAACTAAAATTTTTGTATATAATTATTTTTTGGTAAGGCAAATGGGTCCTCCCTGAATTAAAAAAAAAAAATTGCCTATCATTCTATTGTTCATCGGCTCGTGTAGAGACGGAAATTCGTTTTTACTCCGATTAATTGATTGAAGCAGAAATTTAAGATGAAAACCAAAGTTCGTATGGTATTGAATTAAAATTATTAAAACATTAAAATGAGTATTTTTTAAAAATATTAAAATGTACGTATGAGATAGAAGAAAGTTTTTGTATTGGCACATCCAACTAGTTATATATCATACATAAAGGATCCGCTGCTCTTTGTAAAGATATTAATAGCTCTTACATTAAAAAAATACATCGAAAAATAAAAGATTACCTAAGAATCATTCACAAACATTAAATACTTTCAAGGACACTAAATCTAAGCGAGCCGGCTACAAGAATTTTGTAAATTTTGCCGGATGTAAAAAGGAATAACTGAATAACAATTTTTTTAAATTAAAAATCACCGTTTTATTACAGTATTATACAGAACTTAAGCTGGAATTATTTTGCAAAAAACAGGTTACATCAAACATTAACATAATCAAAACTGAGATTAGGAGGGATAATTTCTCAGTGGCTCACTGAAAATAATAACCTTCGAAACTTTGAAATCAATGCACAACTTTCACTTTATCGACATTTCCCTCAAAAGTTTTTTGGACAAGCAGAACAGTCAATCAGGATAACTTTGCTCCACATTTACGAAACTCTGATCCAGGATTGACACGGTTTAAACCAATTAGTTTTAACCACCTAAAAAAAAAAAAAAAAAAAAAAAAAAAAAAAAAAAAAAAGTGAATTTTTTAATTTTTTTTTTTATAATTTAAGATTTGCAAATTATTGGATATAAATATTTTCTACTTTTAACGTTTTATTTCAGCAATAAGTATTATATATTGTGGTTATAGGTCATTATTTTATATATAGGATAAAAATTGGTATGCATTGGTGATCATACTCTATTGTTCTTAAAAAAAATTTAGAACATGTGAATTGATCAAAAATAAAATAGATTAAAAACATGCAATATTTAGTATAAAATATTTTCATTAAATAAAAGCAGATTTTATTTTTAAATATAATTATAATTTCTAAATAACTCGATAATCGTTAAGATTTTGGTCAAACTGTAATAGAAATTTTTTTATTGGGGAAATTATCTTTAAAAATTAAAATATGACATTGAATAAAAATATTCAAAAGTCTGGTGTTAGTGAAAGCATTTTAATAATACCAATCTAATTTTTACTCCTGATATCTGCTGAATCTAATGACCAAAAATGTTGATTTCAAATTGCTACTCAAAAAAGTATTTCAAATTTATTTTTTTAAAAATTGTAGAAAAGAATATTATAGTCATCAAAGTGCATCAAATGTTTATTATTAGTAATCAAAAGGTTGTTTATAAATTTTTTCAAAGTATCAATGTTCGGTTGGGTAGAGTAATTTATTCTTGCAGCACAAGACTGTTTACTATAATAACTGTTTAAAATATGAATTTTTTTCAATTTTTTACATAATTCACTATAATTATTTAATTAAAATTACTTTCAAATGAAATAATTATAATCTAACAATGTCTATTTTTATCAATAAATATGGATGTATATCTAATTTAAAAAAAAAATTAAAAAAAAAAAAAGTGTTCTAAAAAAACCCGGTTTAAACAACAAAAAAAAAAAAAACCTGGTTTAAACCCAAAAGAATCTTTTTTTGTTGTTGTTGTTATTTTTAAAGAAAACCTGGATTTTTTTCAACCTTGCTTTGATCTATTCTTCCATGGAGAATTCTTGACGAATTATTTCTAAGGAGCTATCAAACTGAAACTAGTGCTGGTATCTATAGTTTGAGACCTAAACTTTACCGTTAACTCAAGTGATGTAGCAAATTTAATCTTTTTTTTTTCTCTCTTGGCCCAAATTTACTCTGATAGATCAAAGTCACCCTGATTGAATGTACAGTAGAACCCCGCAAATCCCGACCCCGATAATCCGGATCTCCGGATAATCCGGATCGATTTGACCATTTTTTTTCCCAAGCTTGAGAAACATTTTTGCTGATTTCTATAACACTAACTTGTTTCATCGTCATATTTTGAATTAAAAAAAAACTTTTTCTGAAATTTTTTCGACTTTTTTATTACAAAGTAAACATTTTTCTGTCTGTAAATATTCAATAAGTTTAACATAAAAGTGATTTTCCGTAAGTATGCTTAATTTTATTTCATTTTTTTCTAAGTCTCCGGATAATCTGGATTTTCGATAATCCGGATTGGGTCAGGTTCCAATTAATCCGAATTATCGGGGTTTTACTGTAGTTGTTTCGCACTATGTTATCCCATTCGGAGTGTTAAAAGTATCTTTTAATTTTTGATTGAAAAACATCTTGAGCTGCCGATGATAGCTTGGAATCCTCGAATTTAATGGCGGTAATTTCGATTGTTAAATTCACAATAAGATATTCTGCGAAGAATGACCCTCATCTCAATCGCTAAACAACTCTCGCGTTAAGCATTTCTTCCAAAAGTTTTTTGGACAAGCGGTAATTGTTTCTCACTAAAGAATCCCATTCGGAAGTTTTCACAATTTCTTTTACATTTGCATTGAAAAAATCTTGAGCTGAAGACGATAATTTGGAATCATCGTATTTCTCCGCGATAACTACAACATCCCAGAAGTGTTTTATTGTTAAATCATGTATTAAACACTCCGCACAGAATGTCTTCAGATCCCGAACATCGTATTTGTCCGATGTCACGTATAAGTGGAGTGCATCCTGTGGTGAAAGTTGTTCCATTTTCCCGGTGTACATGAACTCCAAAAACTTCCCGAAAGAATCAGAATCGCAGTCTTGGATGGTGACGACACCCGTTTGTTTTTCGGATGTTTCGTGCAAAAACATGGCCGCGAAGACTGTTGATCGGGCCATCAAAACGGTTTTGTGAGCTTTGTACTGTTTGTCCATCACAAGTAAAGTTGTATCGCAGCTATCTTTATCCAAGAGAAGACTTCTAAAGTTCTCAGACAATGCATCCAGTTCTAAAAAGATAAAATAAAATTTCAAGGTTAAATTAAGTCTCAATAATATTTAGGACAAAGTTATTTACTAATGTGTTCTTTAAATATTGAACTTTATGGCTAAAAATGCATTTTCTTGCAGTTTAAAATACAACTGAGTAAGTCTCACCAATGGCTGAGAGATTCTGCTCTCAAAGCTGGTAAATGGAACGCGATTTGAACCCATTTTACATTCGTTGGCGCAACCGTTCGCAAATTTGACGGTTTTTCGGATATCATTTAACTTGTGAAAATATGGGTTAAACTCACTTAGAAAGATCCACTAAGGAGACTATTCCTTTCCCTGTTTATTTTTACGTATGCGTCTCTTACTACTCTGACACACCCATCCCTTATTACTCTAACAAATATGTTATAGTATTGTGAATATAAATAATACCAGGTTTGCACAAAATCACCGACAATTCGCCATCCTTCTAAATGCATTTTCTTAATTAAATAACTATCGCTAACATCTGTACAAATATAAAACAGTTTGTCCTTACAGTGATAATCAACGCACAGCCCGAACTACTAAACGTAGAAACATGAAAATTTGGGAAGCCATACTTCTTATGATATAAGCGTGCACTAAGATGGGATTTTCGAAAATCCCCCCCCCCCAATAAGGGGAGCAAAGGAAAGCGTAGTAAATTCTGGAACATCTTCCTATATCTCAGCAGCCGTTTAAGATAGCAACTTGAAGCCCTAGAAAATATATCTATTTAAAAAATAATTAAAGATACGTTTAAGCGATTTTTAAATTTCCACCTCCGAGGGGATTAAAGTGGGGATCGAGAAATTCCAAATTTTTTGGACACGTCATGTGACACATCATTGGAAAGACCTCAGATCACTGTTTCATATTATGAACCTTTCTTCCCGCACCTATACTTGCCCCCTCTCAGGGAAGCAGTTTTCGATTTTTTTTTTTTTTTAATTATAAAAAAGTTTTATAAATACAGATTGGAATTTTTTACGGGGCCCTCTGATAAAAAATACATTTATAATATATGAAAATTTCAAACAGAGAGTGGGAAGGTCTTATACTGGGAAGGAGTAATATTTGGAACTCTATGTTGTAATTTTCTAAATTTGGCCTATACTCCACATGTGATACATCATTAGAAAGCTCTCTGATCATTATTTCAAATTATACAACTCCAGCGCATCTCCCCCCAATTTGCGTTTGCGGGGGGCGGCACATTTCTAAATTTAGCGTCAACAATCTAACCTCATGTGATATATTGTTGGAAATCCCTGTGACCACTTATTCATGTTATGCACTTCCAATGCCTTTTCTCGCATTTGTATCTCTAAGGGATGGGTGCAGTTATCGTATGCCATCAGGAGTTTTCTAGTAATATGGAAATTATCTAACTGATCTGAATAACTTAGAAAAGCCAATAAAAAAATTTTTTATCCCATTTAGTGCTTGTTTTTGCCGCCAGGTGCTTTTTTGACATTTTGCTGCTAATTGTCAAAAATTTCTAATTTTTGATTTTTAAATTTTAATATCTTTTTATACTTACTCGCATCTTTTTAACTTTTTGCAACCAGGGGATACCGTCACATGATTTTTCGACTCTTGTGGTCCCCTTTTAGCCTTTCTTCAGTGTGTTGCTCTTTAACTCCATCCGTTTTTATTTACCATGTACTTATTAAAATCCTTTATGAGCATGTAAAATAATTATTTTAATGATATATTGTCGGACATATTAATTGTAGATTCTCGGAAATATCGATTATTTTTTATGATGATGTTTTGTTTCAATTGGTAAATTTTCGAGGATCACCAATCACTAGCCATAATCTAGCAGCAGTTTTAGGTAGAAGCGTGAAATTCAAAATTAAAAAAAACTACTAAAAATTATTAATCATTTAGAAGCAGTTTCAGATAGATAGGAATTTGAGGTTACCTAATCTAACTAAAATAGGCTTAAACAAGTATTTTATCCATTTTAGAAATTCCCACCTAAACGTGTCTAATGGAATGGTCGCATGTTAAGGATATTTCTCCCTATCTCAGCAGCAGGTATAGGTAAAAGGGGAAATTCAAGATAGCACCAATACCAGAAAAATAACACAGGTCTGCAATGGTTTTCCTCTTTGAAATCTGAGTAACGTTTTCTATAGTTTCTGATGTGCTGATTACGAGAAAAATAATAAAAAAATTCCATCACGTCAGGATTTTTTGATATTGAAAATTTAAGATTTTGCTGAAAAATGTCTGAGCGTCTACATTTTAAAATTTATAAAACGTCATTAAATTACTTCAGCTTAATTTTTATTGCATTTAATTAGTGTATGGTGACATAGAAATTACTTCAAAACAGTAATTCGTTAATTACTACATAATAAGTATAAGTAATTCACATTAACCATGTTGAAAATGGGTCATTTTGGCTTAATTTAGTAATGAGCTCATTAATGCATAATGATTAGGTAATATAACCTAATTGTTGTAAATATTAGTCGAAAAGGGTGTAATAAAGATAAACCAAAGGGTTTTTGTATAAGTACACGCACTGATTTAGAAAATTAACAGTTGAAGTGCGCATCTTGCAACATAACCTTTAAAATGTCATCGCGAAGCTGTTTAAATTCTCCGAATTGTTTTTGTTATATTTAAGGGAAATTTATGGTGAAAAAACAACGAAACAGCATTGCAGACTTTGTAAAAAATATTTACAAAAGTTATTTTGGATACGTTTTAAGTAACCAAGACAAAACTTGGACACCTCATAAAATTTGTACGACTTGTTTATTAGAACTTCGCAAGTGGTCAAAAGGACAGAAAAATAGCTTCAAAATCGTTTCGCCTATGCTATGGAGAGAGCCTAAAGACCATGTTAAAGATTGCTACTTTTGTTGTTGTGACATGACTGGATACAATTCTAAAAATAAAAGGGACATAAACTATCCAAACGTCTCATCAGTTACGCCTGCAATTTTCGGCGATTCAAAAATGGTGCAGCCCCTGTTTCTGACTATACAAATTGAAGATTCTGACTGTGATACAGATGAACAGAGTGTATACCAATCTGATCCTGAATTTCATGTAGATTCTAACGAGTGTCAGCTCTTTTCCCAGTCACATTTAAACGACTTGACAAGAGATTTGAATCTCCCCAAAGATGCAGCGGAACTTCTCGGATCACGATTAAAAGAAAGAAATATGCTTGCACCTGGTACTTCATTTTCATAAATACCGTCACAGAGAAAAAGATTTTCTTCCATTCTTAGCTGAAGATCAAGATTTAGTGTACAGTAAAAATATTCCAGGCTTGACAAAAATGTACGACATTGAATACGATCCTAATGAGTGGAGATTGTTACTTCCCAGAAAATCTAGGAGCCGTTAGCGAAGAACAAGGCGAAAGATTTCACCAAGATTTGAAAGAGCTAGAAGTCCGGTATCAAGGAAGATGGAATACTAGCATGATGACGGATTACTGCTGGTTGTTGAAGCGCGACGATCCAAACCGGAAATTTAAACGAAAATCGTACAACCGATGCTTCCAGGAAAAAAGGATCAGATTCCACAAAGAAAATTTACATGTAATCTAGACCAGTAATAAGTTATTATTATATTTTAGTTGTTTTTTATGTTAAAAATAATGTACTTTTTAATATATATATTTTTTTGTGAAAACGTGTGTTTTTTTTTTCTATTTTCTATATGTATCTTTTTTGAAAAATCTGAAGGTGATGGAAAAAAACTAAGTACATATTCGTAATCAGCGCACCAAAATACCCTAGAATCAGCTCTCAAATTCTAGAGAGGAAGTTATGACTCTCAATTTGCAGGCCTGTGTAATCAGATACTTCAAGTCATTTTAGAGCTATTTTTTTTTCAGAGTTTCCCCCAGAGTGTTTGAGGGAGTCATTCTGCCCCTCCTGCCCTTTAGAGTAAAAATAGCACCCCTCTTACCCCTCATCCAAAAAATATCACCCTCTTGCAGCTCATTAAAAAAATGCACCCTTTTTGCCCTATTTGAAAAAACGCAGCCCTTACTACTGTTGCATCTGCAGTCCGTATTGAATTCGCGCATCCTAGTTGTCTTCTCATTCATACACTTAAAGTCGTGTGTTCTCAAAGCTTGCATCGCGGAAGACAAGTCTTGATAGAAAGTCGCTATAGAGAAATTCTCAGTCGATGACTAGATGCCTTCTGATCCAAAAAGAACATGCACCAATAACATAAAATTGGCTAAAAGAGAAGAAAAAAAATAAATGTTTTTCTAATCAGGGGTGATTTTGTTCCGAAATTTCCGAAAAATTAAAACATTCCGTGCCATTTTTTTTTTTTAATACGTCATCAATCCGATAAATCAGGCATGAAAGTATCGCAAATATCAGCAAATAGTCGCCGAAAATTTCTGTTAAACGTTCGCAGAAAGGAAGAAAAAAAACATTTTATTTCGTTAAAGAATCGCATGAAAAAAGCTTATTAATCGCAGCGAAAACTGTAATTTTGATAAAGGATAGCAGAAAAAAAAGAGTTAATTTCATCAAAATGTAGCAAACAAAAGCGTGAATTTTGTCAAAGTACAGAGGACAAATGGGAATTCAGTCAAAGAGTTTTTTCGAAGGGCCGCGGAAGAAACTCTAATTTCATCAATGAAGCAGACAAAAAGCGCAAATTTCGTCAAAAAGTGTCCCGGAAAAAATGCAAATTTCATCAAAGGGCCGCGAAAAAAACGCCTTTTTTGCACGGTCTTTTGACGCAATTTGTCGGATTTTTTTTTTTTTTTTTCAATTTCTTCATGAAATTTACGTATTTTCACGATTTTTTTTTATCGAAATTCGCGTTTTTTTTTTTTTTTTCGTGATACCTGAACGAAATGCACATCTTTTCACGTTCCTGTGACAAAATTCGCATTTTTCTTGCAATCCTTTGACGAAATTGGCGATTTTTATTTCATTAATTTACGAAAACGATTTTTTCTCCTGATCATTTGTCAACATTTATGATGTATTTTATGTCTGAATTTTCAGAAATATGACCGAATTTTTTTTTATTTTCGGAAATTACTACCTGATTTTTTCTTAATTTCGGGGTAAATCTGACAGACTCACACAGATTACTCTAAGAGAGAAAAATTGAGATTCACAATGATTCTGAAAGATTACAATATAAGGGGGGAAGAAGAAGAGGACGATTCCACTCCCGGCCCGAACTATGAATTTTTTCTTTCGCGACCCTTTTTCAATACTTGCGTTTTTTTTTTTTGTTTTTTTTTTTTCGTGATTTTTTCACAAAATTTGCGTTTTTTCGTGGTCTTTTGATGAAATTTTCCATTTTTTCTCGATTTTTTAACAAAATGTTTTTTCGTGATCGTTTAACAAAAATTGTCGTTTTTCGAGATCTTTTAACAAAGATTGCTATTTTTTTCGCGATCTTTTAACAAAAATTTCCGTTGTTTGCGATCTTTTAACAAAAATTTTCTTTTCTATTTGGCAATCTTTTGACGAAATTTTTGGATTTTCTTCTCGATTCTTTGAGGAAATTTCCATTTTTTTTTTTTTCACGATTTTTTGAACAGTAATTCTCTTTTCGACCAATCGAAGACCTTTTTCACAACTGAGTGACAAATTTTATGATTTTCCCTTTTCAAATAACGATTTTTCCCGTTATAAATGGTCGTATTTTGTGATTTTTTTCCCCTCTTGCGACAAGAAAAAGAAATGAATCTAACGGCCACATCAAAAGAAACAGTAAGATTCCAGACTCAGCTCAATAAAAGTGCCCTTAAAAATCAAAAAATTGCCCTGAAGAATGTAAAAAGTACCCTTTCCACAACAGTAGCGCCCTGCCCCTTTTTAAACCTGGGGGAAATTCTATTTGTCTATTATGTTGTCTTTTAATAAGATAATGTAAGATTATACGAATAAGACAACAATTATACATTTTTAATTATATATTAAGTTTTTTATTATTATTATTAAATTTATTTCGTTTGATTCAAGATTCCTTTAAAGAAACCGATCAGCATAGCGGGCGAAGACTGCTAGTATATAACAAAATCTCGATAATTAGTCATCCCCACAAATGATTTCTTTTACTCAATCTATTGTAAATAACAAATCATACATATATACTAAAATCTTAATAACTCGTCATCTTCATAAATCCATGACCTTTTTTTTTAAAATACAATTTAGCTTTTCATAGATATACACAAAAACATCGATAAATCGCCTTGCTCATAAGTGAACGCTTGTATGCAATTGAATAATAAAACTAACTTTAGATGAGATATAAACCCTGACAATTGGTTATTCCTTTTAGATATTATCCTTCGAGGAAATCTTTAATATTGTGAAATTTTTATCAAATGCATGTATTTCTAGCTAAAAGAAGTAATAAAACTATGAATTTACTAAATTTTTAATGGAATTTTAACTAATTTTCCGAATTTAGGCAATATTTAGTCAAATTTTAGTAAAGAATTCGAATATACCAAAACTTCTGGAATGAAATCTATTCAATATATTAACAAACCACTTACTTGTCTTATGAAGCAAAAAAATTGCAATGCCTCTTAAACTTACTAACATGTACTAAACTTTGTAGACAAAACATGATTTTTTTTTCAATATAGACCAGAAGATGGCAGCACAGACAATCAATTCATCGAGTTCAGGGATGAAAATCTAGAATTAGTTAAATCTCAATTCACATATTAAAACGCAATTGGTCTGTCGAGTCATATCTTGGTGAAAAACACCTAAAAATTCGATTTTAGCGGTTGGCGCATAGGGCATCATTGTGCTTTCTTGCACTCAAAGGTATATTAAATATGGCGAACTGGGAGCTGGGAAACTTAACACTAGAATCGCCATTAGGGGTCAAAATGACCCCTGCCAGATTGATATTAGTCGATTCGAACCAGAATTTTCTTCACAAGATATGTTAAATGTAAGTAGGCACAAAAAACAGACTAATTAAATAAGTTAAATAGTTTAAAATTAAAATTCTGGTGAGAAACACTTTTTATAAAACTTGAGTAAAATACCCGGCGGTTCTAGTGTTAATTGTATACTTATGTGTCAACCGCTAAAATTGGGTTTTTAGGTATTTTCCAGCGAGATATGACTTGGCAGATTGATTTGTTTTTAATATGCGAATCGAGATTTAACTAAATTCACCTTTTCATCTGTGAACTTGCTGCCGCCTCCCGGTCTAATATAAATAGTTCTTAAATTGTATTGTATTAAATTGTATACAAAATTACAAGCAATATTTTGCTTCATAACGTAACAATGAAATATGTATAAATTTACAACTTTTCAATCCTTCACATTTTTTAAAATATGTTGGAAAGTGTTAAAAAACATAATATAAGATCAGATATAAAGGTACTGCACTTCAATGCTAAATAGAAAAATGTCAAACAAAAACTATATAGTATTCATTATTACATTGAAGATAAAAGAAAAATTAATATCAAGCTATGATTAAAAGATATAGGCCGGGAATAGCTGAACAAATAATCATCTCATTGATTTCACGGTTGAAATTCCAGGATTACATAGAGCTTGATAAGCATCTATAAATTCAACTGGTCTACTAAATCATACATTGTTGGATGTCATTTGTAGACCCTGTTTCAGTGGTTATTTGATAAGTTTTCCAATGTGTTTTCCTAGACGCAATTGTCCATGTTTTTGAATCTATGAATCAACTAGTAAAATTATATCTGCAGATTGTTTTCCCCAAAATATTATTTGGCAGACGAATTGCATTTTAATACAGTAAAAAAGGTTCGACCGAAATAAAAACAGAATTTCGATGGTACTACTAGGTTATCCCGTCGACCAAAAAATTATCGCCAAACTATTAAATTAAATGCCAATAGTGGGTGATCGTGAATGTCACATTCAATGATATTAAATACGATTCACGGGTTTAAAATGTCATTAAGTGATTTTTATTTAGACTTTGTATTTTTAATAATATTCTTCTAATTATTTGTTTTTTTTATTATTTAAAATAAAAATTACGTCAATATGTGTAATTTGGCTATTAGTTTGGCGATTTGTATAATTTGGCGAAATCGGTCGACGGGATAACAGTAGTACCATTTCGATAATCTTATTTTCGACGAAAAACGAAAATACTTATAAAAATTTTTTTGAAATATATTTTCCGATCTAATAATCCCCGAATCAAGATACTTAACGAACTCTCCCATCTGGCGCGATAAGAACGAAAAACATCATTAAGTTAGAAATCACACTAATGATTATCGAAACTTACTTCTGCGTTTTTCTGTGCCATGTGGAAGTTACAAAAGACATTTGCAATATTTCCAGTCATCAGAAAGCGTTTCCAGAACTTTATGTATAAAGAATATTACGAACTGATAAACATTTTTTAGTATGCTTTATTCTTTGACTTTAAAAAATAACCCATTAAAATTAATTAGCTGATTGCACCATTATGTGATAGTGCGCTTGTTGTTAATGTTTTGTAATGTAATTAAGCATATGTTTCTCACTCTATATTTGACTCTCGCACCGAGAGGTCATAAAATGTTTGCTGCTCCGTTAAATTTACTATATTAAATATTCTTTATTTTCTTCCTTAAAGTTAGTAGTAATTACTTCGACTGCTTCTTCATGAGTGTACACTGAATTAATCCCCACCCGGGGCACATAACATCTTTTATTCAACGTCAACAAATGGATAAACACTGTTTAATAAAAATGCCACATATTACAGATCGTGCACCACATCCCTGGATTAACCGGCATACGCGAACTGGATATCTATAAAAGGTAAGAGAATATTTATTTATTCCTTTTGCTTACCTGAATTAAATGTTGAGACATCTAAACCTATAATTTAATGATGAGGTATAAAACTCGCGCCAATTAAATGTTAGGAATATTTTCCAACAAATTTAAGTGTAATAATTACGTACACTAATATACATAAATATTAATTAATTATATGTGTGGCTCAAATTGTATCCCTATCAGAGCTGGGTTTTTGCCGGCAGAAAATGGTTTCTGCCCGGTCAGTAGCAGAAAGTGGTTATAACCGGTTTTAACCGGGAAAAAATGGCAACAACTGGCAAAAACTCATTTCATGATATAATCTGAGACTTTTTTAGTAATATTAAATTGCTTATATATATTTTATTCAGGATAAATAACAAATAAGATGTTGTGAATAGTTTTAATTAAAAAATAAATAAATTTGTATTAGAATTTGATAGTTTTAAATCTTTTATGAAACACCAGCCATATTATTTGCAGGTAATCGATAATCATGAAAATGATATTAAGAACATAGTGGTTCTTAAAATTGTAAATAAATATCATGATTTTAAAAAAATTAAATGCTTCTTACATATGTTAAAATCTATTGCAGATGCTCATAAAATTTGCTTAATTTCATTTAATGATTGAAATATTATAAAAACTCACAAATTCAAGATTCAAATCTCATTTACTGCAGTGCTAGCTTTTATACTAGCTTATTAACTTCATCCTAAGTATATGGGATCAAAATTGACATTTGAGCATAAAGAAAGGGCAACAATCTTGCCTTTTGATATTAATCTAAATTTTATGCCATATATAATAACCCCTTCTAGCAAAATCGACTCCTTTCCCAGAAACATATTTCCCCAAGAAAATCCTAGAAAATGTCTTGCCTTCTGTGGGTGGTCACTTTTAAAAACAATTTTCAGTGAAAATGAGAATTTTTTAAATTTTACATCCCCAATAATGACATTACCAGCTAGTAACGCTGGTCTTGAAAGAATATTTTCAAACTTTTCTTTCATTCAGAACAAATTAAAAGGCATTCTAGGTTAAGAAAAGTTAGCAAAATTAATCCTATATGATCGATTGCTCTTAGCTCTTAGTATATTATTACTTTTCCCACAAAGATAAATTTGTTCTTTCAATATGTAAAATAATTGTGCAAGATATTTCATTAATTTTTTTTCTGTTATTTTTGTGCTACGATCATTTACTTATGTTTTTTCACAAGGACGATTTATCTTTGTATGTAGTAGTAGATAATTTTTAAATTATTGCAGTGTATTATTTATTTAAAAATACTCTGAAAAGTGATGTTAAGTTAAAATATCATAGAACTTTTTGTAAATGTCTTTTTTTAAAACTTTTAAATAGAAATTCAACTGAAAAAACAATAATATCAATAGTTAAACTTGTACAGCATCAGATTATCGTTATGAAAATTCCTGTTTTTCAAGTGATGGAAAATTATTATCTAAGCAAAGTATATACAGTAAAACCCCCATAACGGACACTCCCAAATAGCGGACACCTCTATTTAACGGACAATTTTCAAATCGCCACTCCCAAAACTTAAATTTGTGTATGTTTAACTTCTGAATAACGGACATTCCGAATAGCGGACAGTAAAAGAATAAAAAATTGTTTTTTTACGAGGAAAAAAAATAAAATTCTTTAAATTTATCACGGTAATGTGTCACAAATTTTGTGATCTCAGATAAATGTGGATATGAGTTGGAGGAAATCACCTCTCCCCCTAAATTTATGTACTATCACAACCTTCACCTCTTCCTCCGGATGATTTGAAATTGTATGCTTTTAAGAAGCAGAAAAATACAGTAAACAGTTATATATATATATATATATATATATATATTAGAAAAAAGATGATTCAAAAGGATTAAAACTACTGACAGAATTAAAACTTCATATTGAAAAAGAAATTACATGTAATCGCAAGTAAAAGCAAACTTTCGTAAAAAAATTTTTGTAAGAATGTAATAAACAAAGGGTAAAGGTATGTATACAATTTTATTTCAGTTTTATTGCTTTAAAAATTATTTTAATTTCTGGTCAATGATATAATAGAGGTTTTAGGACATTTTAAAATCGACTAATGAAACATCAAGCATTCACTAGCAATTTCTTTTTAATCTCTGAGGTTTTCCCAATAGCGGACACCTCTGAATAGCGGACAATTTCTGCGCTCCCAAGGTGTCCGTTATTTAGAGGTTTTACTGTATTTATATGACCCTTTTGAAACTTTTTTATACTTTGAATAACATTAATAATCTTTATTTTAATTTTTAAATTAAATTTTTTATATATTAAATACATGTGTGAATTATGAATCATTGCAGGTTACAGTTCTTATTAGTATCATTTCTTAGTTTCTGCCAGTTTTTGCCAGTTACTGGCAGAAACAAGTTTCTGCCGTGCCGGTTTTAACCGGTTATAACCACTGGTTTTAACCACCCCGGCAGAAACTTGCCAGCCCTGATCCCTATACCTTCCAAACTTTTTATTTTCTTGTAAAATAATGCGCAATTAATTTATCAATGATACAGGAACATTTTCTTGCTGCCCGAATTTCATCTAATTAAAAAATGTGTTAGGTGACCATGATTTATCTTTTGTAACAATTTTTTTAAGTGATAATCTGTTATGCTAGAACTTTCTGAAGCAGCATTCAACATAATTCTACGGTTTGAAAGCAGAAATTATGTATTACTTAGTCTGCAGCACGCGAAAAGCGCTTTCAAAATTTAGTCACATACGCATTGCTTGTTTTATAATTTGCGCGCATGTCTTGTGTTAGCCATGACTAATATAGTCTGTCTCAAAAGTTTAAGCACTTTGCAAATCTCGTTTAAAATAATTGAAGAAGAAAATATTTTATGCTAATTTACAATAAATACTCAACATTTAATCGAAATAAAATAAAATAAGCCATTTTGGGTAGTTAAAATAAAAAATATATTTATTTTTATTTTATTTTTCTTTTTTTCTTGAAGAAACGCTGTCTCAAAAGTTTAAGCACTTTATACAAATTTTTTTAGAAACACGGGATTGGTATTGTGTAATGACGTTGTATGACATCATATTGTACTTATATACAAGTATAAAAGGTGGTGAAATTATTTCCTAATGTTTTAAACAAGACAAAGGGTAAAGAATTCACAAAATGTGAGATTTTGAAAGATTTTAAAATGAAATCTCAAAAAAAAACTGTTTCTGAAATTGCAAAAGCTTTAAATTGATCAAAGCTATGTATATATCAAGTACTTTCTAGAAATGATGATTTTAAGCGGAAACCAAGATGCAGACGACCACGTATGACGACTGTTCAGACTGATCGAAAAATACGGAGATTGGTATTTAGACAAAATATGTCCCCATACGGCAAATTAAAAATAATTTCAGAGTACAGATGTCCAAAGACATTGTAAATAGACGTATTAAAGCGCGTGATTACATCATGTAAATGAAACTGGCTCGCAAACCGTCTCTTAAATTACATCACAAACAGGTAAGAATGAACTGGGCTAAAAAACACATGACCTACGGGGACAAATGGCTTACTGTTTTATTCAGCGATGAGAAAAAGTGGAACTTAGATGGCTCTGATGGTTGGAAGGCATATTGGCATGAGTTATGCAAGAACCGAGGGACATTTTTCAGCAGGCAGCAAGACGGTAAATCCATTATGGTTTAGGGGGCATTTGGGACATTTGCCAGCCCTCTCTAGCTTTTCTAAAAAGAAGAGAAGAGTGAAAAAAGTTTCAAGAGACCCTAAACCACCATTTGCTTCCATTCGGTGACATTTTGGGGGGGTTTTGAATGAACTTTTCTGCAAGACAATGCCTCAATCCACGTATCACATTCTACAAAACTTTGGATTTTTCAGAAAAATGATTAAGTACTTGACTAGTCAGCTTTAAGTCCAGACTTAAACCCGATTGAGAATGTCTGGAATACTTTAATCCACCAAGTTTAGGCAATGGAAAGCAGTATGACTCTATTGAAGAACTCCAAGAGGCTATTGAGAAAGCATGGTATGCTTTGCCACCAGAAACCCCACAAAAACTAATATTTCGACGAAAGCACGTTTATTTGAACTAATCCGAAAACATGGAAAAAATTTTTTTACTAAAAGTTCTGTAAAAATTATAAATACGGTTGTTTTTGACATTGTGCATAAACTTTTGAGACAGTTTTTTTATAACTTTTTTTAAATTGTATTTTTTAAAATTATGTAATTTATTTTTTTCTATTTTTGATATCGTTTATTTAAATAATATTGCGAAATATATAAATAAAAAATGTTATTAATTCTAACTTTTTATAATTCATTAAAAATCGACATTTTATGCTTGTGCTTAAACTTTTGAGACAGACTATAACACTATGCAACAAAGTAAAAAAAAAAAAATCACTGGGTTCACAGTATATTATGATTTGCCACCTTAAATCTATGTGAAATATTGAAATAAAATTGTTCTATCACTTCAAGTTTAGTAGTGAAATGCATTTATAGATTTTACTTAAAATTATATGAAATAGTGACATAAATTGTTATTAGACATTAAAAAAAGTTTCTTTTTGAACGATTGGCTTTCTTCTTATAGTCAGTGGTGGCAGGACAATAAAACAAGGCGCTGGAAATAACAAAAACAGATGGAAAAACTTTCCGAAAGCAGCCTTACGCGAAAATTTCGTAGAATGCGAAGTGCCTGTCTAAAAGTGATGAAATAACCGGCAATGGGTGGGTGTAAAGGATTTTGCTCGTAGCTCGGGAAAACATATTGGCAGGAGGAATAAAAACAATGCAAAGAAACTTTTAACTTGCGAACAATTTGTATACTTGCCGGTCAATTTATCTATTTATTTATTCACACTTCATGTGCTGATACCTCGAAAACGGTTGGATTCAGACGGGTAGTTCTATTCCACTTTTTAACGTACATGATGAGATCTTCCTTTTAATACCACACTCGTCAAAATCCACAACTTACTCCTGGGAACGTCCCCTAGTACGTGTACCGGAAAGTAAATAAAGTAAGATTACCGTTACTTATGTTTTGGGGCATGATATCTAAATTTGTTTCATGTTGTTTACTAAGTGTACCTAATACAAATCACCACTAGGAATATCGGTGATTTTTTTTTTTTAATGTTATATAGTGTAATTATAAACAGCGAAGTTCATAGCAATCATAAAAAGAGTCTCACTCGTGACGATATAACTCAATTCAGTGAGTAATGTTGAAAATTTCCAAAGGAAGAAACGAATGTTTTGGAATAGAGATAATTTCGGTCGAGTTTCAGTCCGACCGAATTTTAAGCCGCATTTTCATTGAAAACGAATCTTCGGCGAAACTCAGATTTTGGGTCGAAAACGTATTCTCGGTCGATCTCTAATTGTAAACGAGTTTTAAGGGATCCTGGAATTTTAGCCGTGATTTGAAGATGAGATAATTCTTTGTGCAGCTGCCATCTGTGAATATGCTGCTTCAGAATATACTCGAAATCTCATTACTTATTAGGGTGGGCCGAAAAAAACTTTTTTTTGATTTTCGATTATGGCGGGTGCGGAAAAGTGGCCACTGGTGGCACTTAGTTCATACAAAAAATTTGAGATTTTTTGGACATTTCCTTACCCTGCCGCAAATGGCTTGAAGTTTTGCAAAAATGTTCATTTTTGAACTTTTTCGAAAAAAAATTTAAAATGTTAAATTAAATTTATTTTGGTTGTATTTACTTGAAAAGGCATATTTAATGTACCAAATGTTTAAATAATATCTGATCATGCATTATTTGATATCTATGTGTATTATAACTTAGGCTATTTTTATAGCTTTTTCGCGTATAACAGGCAAAAGTTGTATTTGTTTGAATCAATCGTTAGTTTCTATATTATTTATGTCTCTTGGACTTCTTTATATTTTTTATATGTGTCAAACGTCATATATTTGGCGAAAAGACAGCAGTATACTTCAAAAATAAATCTGGAAGGTGAAAAAGTTCTGAAGCAGGACTCTAAGCGAGCGCAATAACTCGTCGTAATATCAGGGAGTGAAGGACGAAATAGCTGAGAGCCAAAATGCGATAAATGATTCTTATTTATCCTTGCTCAGTAACCTGCGACATTTGTTCAGTGTTAACGTGAAACCTTTTTGTAGTGATTATACAGTGCTTTTTGGGTCGTTTAATGTGCCATTATAGTGTTTCGTGCGTTTTATTACAACGAGCTTAGAAATGACTAGTATAAAGGGCCGTGACAATGCAAAGACACGCAATAGCGTGAAAAGTATCTTTTTGGAGGCATCATGCATATTGAAAGAATTGCAATTGCCAATTTATGCTGATAATCATGTACCACTACTACTGGTTGCTTCACCATGTAGAAGTTTTGACAGCAGAGGATAGGAATCTCGTCATCGATAAAAACAAAGTCAGAAGAGAGAAACAGAAACTTGGAAAGACGATACAGGCAGAAGAAGTTATTGAAAGAAAGAAAATCAAAAGCATATTTTTTGATGGTAGAAAGGATAAAAGTATATTAAGAGGAAGAAAGATAACAAGCGGCACCGTCGAGAGAAAGGCGAGGAACACATCACCGCTTTCCGGTCACGGAAAAGAAATAGCAAAATCATTATACAATCTTCCAAGTCACCACAGGTTAAACTTTTCTGAACTGACGAGGTATCGAGGTACCAAGAGTAACGGAACGAGGTATCAAGTGACCCGAGTATTCCTAATCAGGTTCAAACAACACAGTAATGTGTTCCTCTCCTTTCTCTCGACGGTGCCGCTTGTTATTTTTCTTCCTCTTAATATACTTTTATCCTTTCTACCATCAAAAAGTATGCTTTTAATTTTCCTTCTTTCAATAACTTCTGCCTGTATCTTCTAGTTCCAAGTTTCTAGTTCTCTCTTCTGACTTTGTTTTTAACGATGACGAGATTCGTATACTCTGCAGTCACAACTTCTACATGGTAAAGCAACCAGTAGTAGTGGCGCATGATTATCAGCATAAGTTGGCAATTTCAATTCTTTCAATATGCATGATGCCCCCCAAAAAGTTACTTTTCACGGTATCGCGTATCTTTTCATTGTCATGGCCCTTTATACTAGCCATTTCTAAGCCCGTCGTAATAAAACGCACAAAACACTATAATGGCACATTAAACGACCCAAAAAGCACTGTTGTATAATCACTACAAAAGAGTTTCACGTTAACACTGAACAAATGTCGCAGGTAACTTAGCAAGGAAAAATAATAAGAATCCTTTATCGCCTTTTTTCTTTCAACTATTTCGTCTTTCACTCCCTGAGTATTACGCCGAGTCATTGCGCTCGCTTAGAGTCCTGCTTCACCACTTTCTCACCTTCCAGATTTGTTTTTGAAGTATACTGCTGTATTTTCCCCAAATATATGACGTTTGACACATAGAAAAAATATAAAGAAGACCAAGATACATAAATTATATAGAAACTAACGATCGATTCAAACAAATACAAATTTTGCCTATTATACGCGAAAAAGCTATAAAAATAGCCTAAGTTATAATACACATAGATATTAAATAATGCATGATCAGATATTATTTAAACATTCGGTACATTAAACATGCCTTTTCAAGTAAATACAACCAAAATAAATTTAATTTAACATTTTAATTTTTTTCGAAAAAAGTTCAAAAATGAACATTTTTGCAAAATTTCAAGCCGTTTGCGGCAGGGTAAGGAAATGTCCAAAAAATCTCAAATTTTTTGTATGAATTGAGTGCCACCAGTGGCCACTTTTCCGCACCCGCCATAATCGAAAATCGAAAAAAAGTTTTTTTCGGCCCACCCTATTACTTATTACATTAGCTTACTTACTTGAAAGTTTTAAAATTTCTAAATGAGGAGCTTCGTGCTTCAGTTTGCACAATATAGTGAACACGTCTGAAAGCTTAGATTTCCTTTCCTTTATTTCCGACAGTTTAAGGAAACAGCTTTTACTCCTTTCATAGCCTTCTCTCACTAATTTTTCAAAAATTGCTTTCCTCAATTGCTCGACACCGTTATCCAGTGTCTTCAATTCAAAACTATATTCCACTGAACAGTTAAGACGACCTCCTACTTTAACGAGAACCAAATTCATAAACCCAATTTTCTCAAACGATTTCGTAAATATTCGTAAATACCAGGAGACACCAGCAAATAAAAATTGGGGCGATTGGATTTCTTTTTTATTTTCAGCGACGTCAAAAAAATCGGCTATTTCCCATGCGATTTCTTTCTCTTTATTATTTTCCACAATATTTCGAATTATTCCAACATCAGACATTGCTATTGTCAATGAAAAGTCCTACTTGGGATTCCAAATGAAATGGGAAGAAATCCTGAAAAGAAACAAGAAATCTATGTAATATAAAACTTTTGAAACAAAAAATTAAGGAAAAGCATTAAAATTTTAATTTTTATATCCAATTTAGATGAACTATGTTTTTTTTCTTTGGGGGGGGGGAGTTCGGGAAAATTCCAAAACGATATAAATAATACATTTTCAGGTTAAGTTGCTTTGCCTTTGTTCTTAACTTTCGATATATTTTTGTGAATGTACACAAATTTCATTATCATGTTTTATCTAAATTGTACTCATTTTTCACTATATCGAATGTCTGCTGCACAGCACAACTGACTTATTTATCTGTTCAACACGAAACCTTCTTAGCATATTGAATTAGATTTAGCATTTGAAGCATAACTGAGAGTAGAGTGGAGTGGGGGAGTGAGAGGAATGAGACAGTAGGTTTCTCTCTTTGTGTATCATTTTAAATCTCGATTCACATATTAAAACGCAATCGATCTGTCAAGTCATATCTTAGGCAAAACACCTAAAAATTCGATTTCAACAGTTGACTCATAGATTTATCATTGTACTTTCCTGCACCCAAAAGTATGAAAACATGGCAAACTAGGAACAGGAAAATATAGTTGTAAACCAGTCAACCGCTAAAATTGGGTTTTTAGGTATTTTCTACCAAAATATGACTTGACAGACTGATTTGGTTTTTAATATGCGAATCAATATTTAACTAATCCTAGTTTTTCGTGAACTCGCTACCGCCTCCCGGTCTAATATAAGTACAGGGTGATTATAATTAAAGTCCGAGTTTCAAAACGCTCTAAAAAGCGAACCACTCGTTAGAATGGCGTCAAAATTTTACAGCGTATTATTGAAGAAGGGGGGAAAGAGCATGAACCAAAAAAAAAAGTTCCAAATTTTAGCGACAGATGGCGCTGTAAGCGTCAGAATTTCGACTACAAAGGACAATCGTAAAACAACGGCTAAGGCGTAAGTTACACGATATAAACCAACTGTATTGTTCAGTGTACATGACTGTACGCGTGTGATACTGTTAGTTACGTAAGCCTGTCCACCACGGCAAGGTCGTAGCACAACGGATGGGAAAAATCAGTTTTTAATTGTCCTGAGGCCAAAAACCGCGTAAAAAGCATCCCTCCAATCGGTTTTTAATTGTTCTGAGGCCAAAAACCGCATAAAAAGCATCCATCTAACCGGTTTTTAATTGTCCTGAGGCCAAAAACCGCATAAAAAGCATCCCTCCAATCGGTTTTTAAGTGTCCTGAGGCCAAAAACCGCATAAAAAGCATCCATCCAATCGGTTTTTAAGTTTGGCGAGACTGGCGCAAAACATGTTCAATATGCTGTCCGCCGTTGTGGGCAACAAGATTAAATAGGGAAACAGCATGTTCCACAACCGATCGAAGTGTATCCGGGGTCAAGTTCAGAATTGTTGCGCAATGCGTGTCTTTAATTCAGCTACGTTGGCAATCTGAGTACTGAACACAATATCTTTCAGATAACCCACAGCCAGAAATCACACGGATTAAGATCAGGTGATCGGGCCGGCCAGGCTGTAGGGAAATGACGACTGATAATTCTAGCATTTCCGAAATGCCGCCTCAACAACTGCTTCACTCGATTTGCAATGTGCGGAGGAGCGCCATCTTGCATAAAAATGATACTATCCAGACATTCACGCTGTTGCAGAGCTGGAATGACGTCATTACGCAAAAGAGACGCATAGCGCTGACCATTAACGGTAACGGTAACAGGACCTAAAGCACCCGTCTCCTCGAAAAAATACGGCTCTATGATAAATGATGCCGTAAATCCGCACCACACAGTGACCTTTGCAGGATGAAGTGGTACTGGGTTCGTTGCGAGTGGATTTTCTGTTGCCCATATTCGGCAATTCTGTGTATTGACATATCCCGTCAGGTGGAAATGGGCTTCGTATGTCCACAGAATTTTCCACGGCCAATCATTGTCCACTTCCATGCGAGCGAGAAATTCCAAAGCAAAACGCTCTCTTCCTGGCAGGTCAGAAGGGAACAACTCCTGCACATGGCAAATTTTATACGGATATCATTGCAGGATGTTTCGTAGAATGTTATGTACCGTGCTCACAGGCCTGTTCAGTGTTCGGGCAATTCTCCGTGCACTGCATGGTTGCTCACCACCGCTAGACTCTTCCTGAACTGCTGTGGCCACTTCTTCAACTACCGCCGAATCGCATCTTTTCCTTCCTCTACCAGACTGCACATCAAACGAACCTGTATTTTCGAATTTTTGCATCATTTTCACCAGACCTTTGACAGTCATCGGTCCAGCGCCTTTTTTCATACCCTTGAGAGTCCTGAACTTCTGCAGAGCCACTGGTGCAGAATCACCGTTCTTGTAATAAAGCTTTACAAGCAGAGCACGATCCTTCATTGAGACACTCATGGCCAACGTCTGAGAAGTGAAATGAGGAAACGCCGTTTACCCAAAGCTTTTATAACACCTGAAATTGTCGTGCGCATGCCAGGTATTTTAATTTACGTATACTGACGCTTACAGCGCCATCTGTCACTCAAATTTGGAACTTTTTTTGGTTCATGTTCTTCCCCCCTTCTTCAATAATACGCTGTTAAATTTCGACGCCATTCTAACGAGTGGTTCGCTTTTTAGAGCGTTTTGAAACTCGGACTTTAATTATAATCACCCTGTAGTTCTTAAATCAATATATACAAATTTACAAGCTATATTTTTGCTTCATAACATACAAATGAAATATGTATAAATTTTACTACTTTTAAATTCACCACATTTTTTGAAGTATGCTGAAAAGTGTTAAAAAGTATAACATAATATCATATATAAAGGTACTGCACATGAATCACACACACAATGAAGCAATAGTAATCCATTCTTCAATTGCAAAAAGTTCACCTGTATAAGCTTGCAATTGTATTAAAGGAAAATATCATTTATACTAGGGGTGCACAATCTTTTCAAAGAGAAGGGCCTCTTGCAAATATGTCAGGGTGGTAGAGGGCCACATCAATAACACAGAGAGAATTTAATTTCGAAGAGGTGATCTGTGGCCAGATCGATCAGATAAAAAATATGCTTTCAGAGGGGAATGGGGGGTTACCCCTTTAAGTTTGCTTATCCAATTAAGTTGATTAGGATATGTCAGCAGTTTTTAAAGATTTTAAGAAAATTTGAGGAAGGATATATCACATTTTAAAGATTACTTTCAAGATGTAATAATATTTCTTGACTTTATTCAGGAAAAAAAAAATTGTTTAATTAAAAGGGCTAAAAAACAAATATAAATAGCTAGTGCAAAAAAAAAAAAAAAAAAAAAAAAAAAAAAAAAAAAAAAAAATGTGAACTTTATGAACGAAGGAGAGAGAAGGAGTCGATCAATAAGATTTTTTCGCGCCTGATCAAAAATTTGCAATTTTTTACGCCTGACCGAACAAACTTGCGCTTTTTACGAAACTGACTGACAAAATTCGCAATTTTTAGGATGCTAATTGACGGAATTCGCAGTTTTTAAAAAACCGACCGACGAAAACCGTGATTTCTATGAAGCCGATCAACGAAATTTACGATTTTTCCCCATATGATCTATAAAATTCGCAAATTTTTCCGCGCCTGATCGACGAAATTTTTTATTTTTCGAGACTTGATCAACAAAATTATCAATTTTTACGCAGCCTATCGACGAAATTCGTGATTTTTACGAAGCCGATTGATAAAATTCGCTATTTGTACAAAAATGATCGACAAAATTCGAAATTTTTCTTCGCATAAACTACAAAATTTACGAATTTTCTTCGCATGATCGACGAAATTAGAGTTTTTCGAGCCTGGCCGACAAAATTAACGATTTTTGCGAAGCTGATCGACGAAATTAGCGATTTTTATATAGCTGAGCAATGAAATACGCGATTATTCTGCGCATGATCCACAAAATTCGCAATTTTTCCGAGCCAGATTGATAAAATTTGAGATTTTTGCAAAAATGATCGAGAAAATCACGAAATTTGCGATTCTTAGCCGATCGACGAAATTCACAATTTTTTCTCGCATGATTAATAAAATTCGCAATTTTTTCCCGCCAGATCGACAAAATTCGCGGTTTTTACAAAGCTGATCGACGAAATTCCCGATTTTGTTGGAGGATGATCGACGAAATTTGCGATATTCCTGTTTTCATGTAGGTACAATCGATGAAATGTGTACCTTTTCCGCATTCAATTGATGAAAAATGCATTTTTCCGCCCCCAATCAACGAAAGTCACGATTGTTAACTAACTCTGACGAAATCGAAATTTTTACGCGGCAAGATGAAATTCGCGATTTTTGTCTCTTGATAAACTAAACAAATTGACGTCTTACGCATCCGACCAACGAAATTTTCAATTTTTCCGCGCATCACAAAATTCGCGATTTTCCCATGCTTTATCAACAAAATTTGCGATTTTTCATCCCTGATCGACAAAATTCGCGACTTTATCGTGACTGATCCACGAAATTTGCCCTTTTTTCACGCGATAAACCGAGAAAATATGCGATTTTTCGCAGGCGATGAATTTAATTTGCAATTTTTTGTGCATCATTAACAAAACTGACGATTTTTCTTGCCCGAATGAATCATGATCAACGAAACATACGACTTTATACGTCCAACCGACAAAATTCGCTATTTTCCCGTACCTAATCGACAACAGTCGCGACTTTTCAGCACTAATCGACGATATTTGATATTTTTTCGAGTCTCATGAGCAAAATTCGCAATTTTTCAAATCTGATGAACGAAATTTACGATTCTAAACTAACTCTGGTGAAAGCTGCATTTTTTTACGGGGCAAGATGAAATTCGCGATTTTTTTTTCTGTTGATAAACTAACAAAAGTCGAGATTGTTTAGAAATCGATCAACAAAATTTTTAATTTTTCCTCACATCATCGCAAAATTCGCGTTTTTTCCCTGGCTTATCAACGAATTTTGCGACTTTTTCGTCCCTGATCTAAAAAATTCGCATTTTTTCATGCCAATCAAGGAAATTGGATTTTTTTTCAAGCGATAAGCCAAGAAAACACGCGATTTTTTAGCAGCCGATGATTTTAAATTGCAATTTTTTCATGCATCATCACCAAAACTGACGATTTTTTCTTACGCAATCAGCGATATGTACAATTTTTCGCGTCCGACCGACAAGATTCCAGATTTTTCTGTGACTGATCGACAAAACTCGCAATTTTTTCTTGCCCAGTAGGCGAAATTTGTTATTTCTTCCGAGCATTTTGGCGAAATTTGCGATCTTTCCATATCAGATGAACGAAATTTACGATTTTTCCGAGCCTCATCGACTAAATTCGCTATTTTTCGCACTCGATCAATGAAATTCGTGATTTTTTTTGTCCCCGATCAACGAAATTTGCGATTCTTAAGTGACTGACGAATTTTTATATTTTCCCCCGGTAATTTGACGAAATTTACGATTTTCTTCTGCCATCTATGCACTAAAATTGCACTTTTTTCCAATTGTAAATTGACAAAATTCCCGGCCACACTTTAACCCTTCGCGACCCACATGTTATGCATCCCTAATTTATACAATCAAAAGTAAATTTGCTCCATATACTTATTTTGCTTTTTGTATATTAATAACTTGTTCATGCAGAGATGTAATAGTTTTCCTGTTAATGGAACATTATATTGTAAATTATCCATAATTTAAACTAAGCTTGAAAGCAGCATTTTTGTTTGTACAAAAAATTTAACATTAAAACAAAGAAGTAGGGAAGAATGGGACATATCCAATTCCTTTTTTTTAATAAGATGAATGTAAATTGCTAACATGCAAACATTTTTATTGGGACTATCCTTATTAGATAAACAAATTTTAGAACATTTGCCTTGAGACCAAACTTGCAAACAAGACGACTTTTTTTAGAATATAATCCGATTGACAAATACATCACATATTATTATGAAAAAACATATCCCGTTATATCGAGAATTTCGAAATAGATCTGAATCAGGACACCTCTTTGACATTAGATGCTATGGTGATTAGAAGAAAATTTAAATTGCCAAAATTAGAACTCCAGCCGTTTAATGGTGAAATCAAAAACTGATTAACTTTTTGGGGACAATTTGAAAAATGAAGATCTAAATGAAGAACCAGATGTAGCCAACGAAGATAAGATAGAGATAGATTTAAGTATATTATTCAAATTACCTAAAAAAGATCTAGAGCTCGGGAAATTGCATTTTTCCCATAGTTCCGATAAATGATTTCTCAAGTAGTCTCTGGAAGATTGTTTAAAATAGTGAGACAAATCCATACACTAATAATATTCAAAAACTCTTTTTTTAATTATTACCTTTTAAATCACCCCACTGTCTCAATAATTTGATAGCTGTAATTGCCTGATATTTAATAGTTTAAATAATCCATCTAAAATAATCAAATTATCGATCTTTTGATAATTACAGAAATTGATTCAAATAGTGAATGATTATAAATATTTTATTAAATAATGGTATCATAATTGTTAATCTATTTGAAAATAACTATTTAATTTCATTAGTATGTTTTCATTAAATTCTGTTTCTAAATACAAATCATTAAAAAAAATTATTTTTCTTTTTTTTTATGGAGCATCCATTACAGGTACAGAGGATTTCATTATTAGACCAGAGAGTGTCCTTTACTAGATTTTTGGGCGTTTTGATATATTTCTGTTATTTTAAAGAAAATTCACTTCAAATTGGAAAATTAGACTATAAGAATGGTTAAACACTGTTGATAGATTAATATTGAAAAAAATTTATAACTATTAATGACAATTTTTTAAAGAGATTCCGTAAAGGCGTCCGTAACTGGCACATCTGCCCTATCTAATTCTCGTAAAAGTATGCACGTTAATATATACACACATACACATATAATACTGTATTTTAAAATATAATACGATTTCATATAGACCGGGAAGCGGCAGCACGTATAATCACCTCATCAAGTTCACGGATGAAAATCTAGGATTAGTTAAATACCTATTCGCATATTAAAACGCAATCGATCTGCCAAGCCATATCTTGGTGAGAAAAGCCTAAAAACCTGATTTTAGAAGTTGATTATAGGTTTACCATTGTATTTTCCTGTTCCCAATCCTCTATGTTTTCCTACTTTTGGGTGCATGAAAGCACAATGGTGTCAGGTTTTTAGATCATTTTCCATCAAGATAAGATTTGGCAGACAGATTGCGTTTTAACCCTTTATCTACCAAGTAAGTACCATTAAAATTACTTATTATAAAATTCCTTTACTACGTTAATTAGTTGTAATACCCTTTAGAATGAGTTACAAATACATTACTTTATTTTGTTCCAAAAGAATTATTGTTTACACAAAACAAAAGTACAGTCGAACGTCTATATAACGAAACTCCATACATCGAATTTCTCCATATAACGAATTTTTAGTAAGAACGGTCCCCTTTTCGCATGATTACATTAAAAACAGACTCTATATAGCGAAATATCTATCTCCATATAACGAATTTTTTCATAAATTTATCTTAATTTATTCAGTATTAAAAAAGCTTCGAAATCATATGGAATCAATTTTCCATCACTTATTTTTGATTTATCGTTCAGTGGAGAGGTTTTTTTTTTATAAATATTACTTCTCTCCTTATTCTTTAAATCTAACAAGTTCATCCCACCTCCCACACACCTTTCAACATCCTTCTCAAAACACAGTCAATTGAATTGTTACACATATAAGAGAGGAATCAATGAGAGCACATAAGAGAGACCTTCAAATGGAGGAAAATATCAACTACAATTTTTCATTCCTTGCTAAAATTTGAGAATTTTTTTTGAGAGCGTAACAATTGTAATTTTAAAATCAAAACAACAAAAAATTACAATTTCTTCCTCTGAAATTTATGTAAGTCTTCCTCATTTGATTTTCATTAAGCTTTCAAATAAATGTCTTTTCTCTTTTTTGAAACTGCTTAAATAAGTAAGAAATAAAATGTTAGGTTAATATATACTTTTAAATATTTCAAATTCTTAATTAAAAAGATCAAAAATAATATTTGTTCAGAATTTACACATTAAATACTATTTTTAACATCATACTCTATACATCGAATTTCTCTATATAACAAATTTTTTACTGGAACGATGGATTTGGTTATATAGAGGCTCGACTGTATTTTTAAAACGACGATTTTTTTTTGCCTTTGTATCTTTTCAGCTTTCTTGGTGCTGAGGGAGGGGCATGGGGATTTTTCAAATCGGAAATATTTCTATATTTATGTTGTAAGAACATCATATTTGTACATTTTATAATTCTTCAAAATATTAAGAAAATAATTTAAAATAAAAGATTTGAGTGGGGTTATAAATATTGCGCAAAACCGCTGTAAATTCAAATTTAAAAAATCCTTCTAAATCCTTCAATCCTTCTACAATCCCTCAAATATTTATTAAATGATTATGTAAATAAAATCTTTAATTTAGTTTAAACAATTTACGTAAAATTGTTTATAATGTAAAATTTTCATGAATTCATAATTCGGTAGATAAAGGGTTAGTATGCTGATCGATATTTAACTTATCCTACATTTTTACCCGTGAACTTGATGAAATGATTGTCTGTACTGCCGCCTCACGGTCTAACAATGAGACATTATACTGTCACAAAATAATCAGAAAATATGGGGATTCCCCTAAGCGACGTACTTCACCGATATTAGTTTTTTTTTTTTTCTTTTCTTTTGATAGACTATATAATAACAAACATTTTGCATCAAATGTTATATGTACACGCATAAATACTTTATATAAAGAATAGAAGGAAATAAATACCAATTCTATAGGAATCTAATAGTTGTAAAAAATAAAAAACTGCTATAAGAATTTTAATCGACAACTATTTTATTTATAAAGTGGAATTCTTGAGGAAAAAAAAAAACAAAGAATTTTCCATACAATATATTTTTCGAAATCTTTTTTATAGAAGAAAGTAACACACTTATTATAAAGTAGAAACGCATATTATCCTTCTGATAGAAAGAGACATATCAAAAGAGAAATTGCTTAGGTTATCAATTATAATTAGTATCATACAAATAAATTTGGAAATTGAAAGTACATACCTGCAACTGACAATTTATTTGTTCTCGAATACAATCGCTGAATTTACTGTAAGTATCTCAAATTATAACTGTAGTCCAAAATGAAGTGCAATCAAACGATTAGCAACAAACACTATTCCCAGAACAGAACAAAGGAAAATATTTAATTTTGTATTCAGGTGTGATCAGTTATTATCGTCTGTCTGATAAATTCTTATCTCAGAGTGTGAGCAATACTACAATCTTTCTATAGAATAATACTGTATAATATTGTTTAATTTTCTCAATTGTTTTTTTATTATGACAATTGTTCTTATTTATTTATTTATTGAACACATATATCTGACTTGTGTGCTCGGCATAAAAGCCTGCTTATAAGGGACCTTATGCAGGTGACTTCACACGCCAAAGCTGGCGGTATGCTAACCTGTTATTCTAGTCACTGCACCGCAAGAATGCCTGAATGCGCAGGCGTAAACATCGCTAGTAGACGACTTCAGCCTTTCTGGATACATTTTAACGGAAAATTTACAAATTTAGGGAATTGTCTTGCAAGCAAAACAACAATTTTGAATTTATATTACAATATATTAAGTATATGCTGCTTCAACAAAGAATTATTTTCCAATATTTCTAACAAACAAGCATTAATAACTCACACTCCATAGACTGTAATGTTAAATACCGCCAGTAAATACCGCCAGCAGACGAATTTTAGCCTCGACCTCAGCTTGTGTGCATAAGGTCCAGTCATCAGCCGTGTTTAGCAGAACGCGCGCTGAGCGCGCGCGCTCAGGAGCCACGAACATGGAGTGGGTTAATATCGCGGATGGGATATCCGTTCACTACTCGCTACTGTGCTACAGGTACTTCAACTGTGCGCTCAATAACAGGTGGAGAACAGATTACGGATGTGATTACTTACTGTGCTAATTATAAAGATAATCTGAAGCTAATGAAGGTGAGCTTGCTAACCGAATAAGGAAAGGGCATGTTTACAAACAAACACTTCTGTCAACCAATCTTCCGCTACATTTTTGTCATAGCGCTCATTGTAGGAATCATCTTGACGACGTAGCCCAATCATAGCAAGCAGACAACCATAATAAAATTTGTAGACCAATCAGAATGCCTGAATTCATATGTCGAGTCTGTGCTATAACGAAGCGCGGGCGAAAACAGCTTGCCCACACTAATAAGAGCCCACAGTGACGTCAGCTGCCTTTTCCTTATGGTTAGAGCGCTGAGCTTGCAATCAGATGTTATGGGTCCGAATCTTTCGCGGGCCGAAAGTCCGTTTATAATTTTTTTTAATTATTGGTTGCTTTTTATTAATAAATAAGACATTTTCATTAAAGATAAATTTTATATTAATAATACAGAAGCACATGTATTTCTATTATAACAATAAAATACTTATTTAAATACGAGAAAATGAGATTTTTGTGGAGAAAGTTTTATATTTGAACCCTTTTAATATTCTAAATATCATTCCAAAGTGATTTATATATACATATTAAGCAAATGAAAAAAAAAAAATTCTGCGAAAATATCCGTATAGGCACAATAATTTCTTAATGGTTCTTTTTTTTTTTTTAATATTTGAAGTAAGTTTTTATTGAGATTAGGATGCAAATACAATGCATGCGTATACAGGGTGTCCGAAAAGTCTGGAAACGGCCGAATAGCTCGAGAAATACATATGAGATTGAAAAACGTAAATATACGTGTTAAATATTTTTAAATAAGCTACTCTGTGATACCAAATTTGACCTTCGAAACCGACCCCCTGGGGGTCAGAGGGGGTCCAACTTTGAAATCTTAAATTATAACCCCCATCTTTTATTGCAGATTCGGATTCTACGGACAAAAATACGTAACTTTTGTATTTGATGTTTATTTCAAATCTTCGTTTATCACGGTGTAATCGAGCATATTAAATCGATACATATTCCCGTTTTTCCAACGGGATTTTCCCTAATCGAAACTGATTGGGCAGGATTTTTGACGTCAAATTCCTCGTCTTTTGTAGGAATAGCGTTTCCTGAAAATCACCCGTGGCGATTATTTCAATAGTGCTACACTGTTAAAAATTTGACCCATTTGCTGCAGCGTCACTCCACAGCTATTATAGAATATCTCTTTTGTGACCAATGAGAGTGCTCCATAACACAGTAAAGTAATCGTTTTCTATAAAAGCGGTGGAGTGACGATGCAGCAAAAGGGTCAATTTTTTTACAGTGTACTTTACTGTGTTATGGAACATTCTCATTGGTTATGAAAGAGATATTCTATAAAAGCTGTGGAATGACGCTACAGCAAATGGATCAAATTTTTAACTGTGTAGCACTACCGAAATAATCGGCAAGGGTGATTTTCAGGAAACGCTATTATTGCAAAAGACGAGGAATTTGATGTCATAAATTCTCCCCAATTAGTTTCGATTAGGGAAAATCCCGTTGGAAAAGCCGAAATATGTATCGATTTAATATGCTCAATTACACCGTGATAAACGAGGATTCGAAATAAACATCAAATACAAAAGTTACGTATTTTTGTCCGTAGAATCCGAATCTGCAATAAAAAATGGGGGTTATAATTTAAGATTTTAAAGTTGGACCCCCTCTGACCCCCAGGGGGTCGGTTACGAAGGTCAAATTTGGTATCACTGAGTAGCTTATTTAAAAATATTTAACACGTATATTTACGTTTTTCAATCTCATATGTATTTCTCGAGTTATTCGGCCGTTTCCAGACTTTTCGGACACCCTGTATATTTTACGGTGTTAAAATCAAAATGGAAAATATTATAAAAGCAAAATGTAAAAGATGTACATTTTTTTAACTAAAAATATCTGCATACATATATTTTTAAAGAGGTAAAATATTTGGTGTTTGCCTTCTAGTTTTGTAATGAATAAAGTATGATTAGAATGTTTATAATTTTTCTCTTGAAAGTATAAATAAGTGTTTTGCTTATACTAACATAATTTCGGATGTCGTTTGTTTCTCTTTTTTATTGATATATTTTGGCCTGTTATCCGCACACGGTATTAAAATATACAATCATTAAATAAGAAATATATACATACTAAAACTTTTTCTGAAAAATTGTCTAACTAACAGTGCAAATTCCATTGAAATCCATCCAGGATTGTAGATTACAAATCAGTCTTGTAATATGTGGATACAGGGCCATCGCTAAGACTTTTTATTGGTGGAGGAGAAGACTTTAAATTGCCAAGTCAAATTTTCATATTTGCTAACTCGTTTTATAGTTTTGCTAAGTTAACGCTAAAACAGGTCTTATTTGTAAAAAAATTTATAATATTGCCAATTAAAGTTTTAACTTTTGCAAATTCTATCAAAAATAGGAAATGTTTTGCGGTTTTTATGAAAATTTTAATTAAATTTGACATAAAAGTTTTAAATTTGCCAAGTGTAAAAATATTTGCAAATGTTTGGGGGGGGGGGGGGTAGCCTCTGTGTGGATATCTCAACCATGGTTTATTAACAACATTCTATTTAATACGAAAAGTATAAAGGAACTGATAAATGATTTTTAAATAAATAAAGAGAAAATTATTAAAAAATTTAAATCACCAATTGTTAATTTGTATCAGTCAACCTACCAACTTTGCCTACCAAACAAAGTGCAACCAATAACAGATAAACACAAAAAGCACAATCACGTGATCAAATCGCCCAGCAGTTTTTTTTTTTTTTTTTTTTTTTTTTTGCTCCGCGCGCGAGGTTTGAGCAGGGTTGGTGGTCATATTTTAAATGCTGACCGGGCTTAATTACATGAAATAGGTCACGTGATACTTTCCCGGAATATTTTAAATTTTATTTGAGCGGTCACAAGTATGTATTTCTGTTACGAGAATCATGTTTTGAAAGAATAAAGGGATATAGTATGTGTATTTACCAATTTTGAACTATAAAAATAATGCAATAGTTGAATAACTTTAAAATTCCCTTCTTTGATAAAGCCTACTCCATACAGAATCTTCTGAGCGCGCACGTGCAAAAATGGAGTCCCTTGAACACGCCCATCGTCAATATACAGGGACGAGATAGCACAAGGAAAAGCGGAATTTGAACCCACAACCTCCTACGCACGCAAGTGATTAGCGGCGTGGTGTCTTGCTCACTCGGCCACGGAGGCCCATTATGGACTTTATGCACGTGACGTCACACGCCAGAGCTGGCGGTATGCTAACCTGTTATTCTAGTCACTGCACCGCCTGAATGCCTGAATGCGCAGACGCAAACATCGCTAGTAGACGATTTCAACCTTTCTGGATACATTTTAACAGAAAATTTACGAATTTAGAGAATTTTCTTGCAAGCAGAACAACAATTTTGAATTTATATTACAATATATTAAGTATATGCTGCTGCAACAAAGAATTTTTTTCCGGTATTTCTAACAAAGAAGCATTAATAATTTACGCTCCATAGACTGCTATGCTAAACACCGCCAGTAAATACCGCCAGCAGACGAATTTTAGCCTCGACTTCAGCTTGTGTGCACAAGGTCCATTGTTGTTTCAAGATGATTCTATTCATGAACGGCGCCCGATACGTGCGTATACAAAGGAGACTTGATTATGGAGCGTAACTTTATTATGGATTGAATAAACATGCAGTGTGTTAGGACAACGACGTTCGGATCATGAATTGGACTATTTACGCCATTGGTTGTAATTGCTTTCTGGTGCATTTCAGCTGTAAGCTTCATGACTGAATGACTGGGACAATGAAATTGAGTATCAGTTATGAGTTCGAATCCTATGATCTCCAGATTGAATATTTTAAATTTTCAAAAAGTGCCAGATTGGGGTTTTGTTCTAAGTGGTTCAGTTGGTCGAATGCAAGTGCACTATACGGAAGACCCGGGTTCGAGCCCCGGTTTGGTCACTTTTCCACTCTGTTAGCTGTACGCTTTTTAAGAAATTTGAAACATTATTAAATGCAAGGCTTGAGAAATTTTGAACAGAAAAATTTCCCAGAATTATATAGATTTATTCAGTTACATCGAGCTGGATTCTCTTCAGCTTTGTATTTGTCCCAAAGTATATATTTCACGGGAAAATATTCCATTTTGTACTACGGTTGTTGACTTCCCAACATATGATCGTAATAGAGTAGGAGACGATAGCTCAGACAATCATCTCATCGGATGAAACCTACGGATGAAAACCTAGCATTAGTTAAATCTCGATTCGCAAATTAATCCTTTATCTATCGCATAATGAATTCATGAAAATTTTACATTCTAAAGCATTTTACGTAAATTGTTTAAACTAAATTAAAAAATTTACATAATCATTTCATAAATTTTTGAAGGATTTTAGAAGAATTGAAGGATTTAGAAGGATTAATTAAATTTGAATTTACAGGGATTTTCTGCAGTATTTATAACCCCACTCAAACATTTTATTTTCAATATTTTTCTCAGTGTTTTGTAGAATTATAAAATGTACAAATATGATGCTCTTACAATGTAAATATGGAAATATTTCCGAATTGAAAAATCCCCATCCCCCTCTCTCAGAAATCTGAAAAGATACAATGGCAAAAGAAATCATCCTTTTAAAAATATTTTTGTTTTGTGTAACCAATAATACTTTAGGAACAAAATAAATTAATGTTTCTATAACTCATTCCAAACAGTATTACAACTAATTGATATATTAAAAGAATTTTATAATAAGTAATTTTTATGGTACTTATAAATACCGTTGGTAGATAAAGGGTTAAAACGCAATCGGTCTGCCAAGTCATATCTTGGTGAAAAATACTTAAAATTTTTATTTTAACGATTGACTTCATAGGTTTACTATTTTGTATTTCTGCTCCCAATCCTTCATGTTTTCATACTTTTGGGTGGAGGAAAGCACATTAATAAACTTACGAGTTAACCTTTAAAATCGGGCTTTTAGCTCACAGGCTATCATAGCCTGAGAGCTTATGTGCCCGCCCGTTCTGTATGTATGTATGTATGTATGTTCGTTCGTACGTGCGTAACGCGATAACTCATGATAAAAATATCCAATCCACTTGAAATTTTGTATATAGGTATATCCTGACAAGGCGCTTCCCTAATTAGTTTTTGGAGTTTATTCGATATGTATAAGAGGGGGAACGGGGAGGCTCACTCCCCTGCCCTTAATTGATATAAATGGATTTTTCATGCAGAATTAAGTTTTCGTTCAAAATTTACGTATAGGATCATTCTGATGAGGTGATTCCGTGACTGGTATTAGGTGTTCATTGAATAAGCATAAACAGGGGGAACGGGGGTTCTAATGCCCCTCCCCTTAATTTATATAAATGGATTTTTCATGTAGAATTAAGTTTTCGTTCAAAATTTAGGTATAGGATCATTCTGATGAGGTGATTCCGTGACTGTTATTAGGTGTTCATTGAATAAGTGTAAACAGGGGGAACGGGGGTTCTAATGCCCCTCCCCTTAATTTATATAAATAGGTTTTTCATGCAGAATTAAGTTTTCGTTCAAAATTTAGGTATAGGATCATTCTGATGAGGCGATTCCGTGACTGTTATTAGGTGTTCATTGAATAAGTATAAACAGGGGGAATGGGGGTTCTAATGCTCCTCCCCTTAATTTATATAAACGGGTTTTTCAAGCAGAATTGTCAGATTTCTTTCAAATCTCTGAATAGTTTTGGAAGTTTAATGGTTAAGTATAAAATAGGGGGATAATTCCTCTTAAATTATATAAATGTTAAATGGGTTTTTATTAAGAATTATCTGATTTGCTCTGAATTTTGGATATAGATTTTTTATATGATAAAGCATGTCTTTGATAGTTTAGGAGGTTCAATGATTAAGTATAAAAAGAGGAAAGGGGAGAGCTGTGTTCCCTTTTCAAATCTTTTTTCGAACGGAATTAATCCTTGAAAATATAAGGCTGTAATGTACAATTAGTATGCGTAGCCTGTGAGCACAATGCCATCAGTTTAACTGGGCAATATTCTTTTTATTAGGTATTTTCCACCAAGTTATGACTTGGCAGACCGACTGGATTTTAATATGCGTATCGAGATTTAATTAATCCTAGATTTTCATCCGTGAACTCGATGACGCCTGTGCTGACGCCTTTCGATCTATCTTCCACGATACAGTTACAAGTGATTCAGTTAGACGGCGGTACGTTATACCAGTGGACCGGGTTCGAGTCCCAGCCTGGACACTTATCCATTCTGTTGGCTGTACACATTTTAAGCAATTAAAATTTTTTGAAATATTATTGAATGCAAGGCGTGAGATATTTTCAACAGAAAAATTGCCAGATTGTATGTTCTAATTTTTTATTTATAAATGATTTTTTTTCTTTATATTTTTCATGGAAAAAATGGAACATTTTTCATAAAGACAATAATTGATATTAATAACGCAGATCTATTTCAATTATTAAAATAAAATACTTATTTGAATCCGGGAAAATAGGCTGTTTCGCGATTAAGATTTTACATTACAACGCCTTTTAATATTTAAAGTTTCATTTCAATGTGATATTATGAAACACATTGAATTTTTTAGTACATGAAAAGTAAATGTAGTGACATTTCCACATAAAAAACATCCCGAATAAAAGATACGTCAAATTAAGGGACAAAAGTTCCAGACAATGTCCCTTGGTTCAGGACAGGAAATGTATTTACTTCTAAATAAGGGACACCTTATTTAAAACATTCACTGCCGATCACGCGCCAGCGCGTGATATGGCGCCAAAGTTACGGGGCCACTCACGCGCCAGCGCGTGATGTTGGCTGGTGTCTCAATAGCCAGTCACGTGCTGGCGCGGGAAAATCTTTCACTGATTCTTTGTTACAAAAAGTAAATCGGCTTCTGGAAAAAACCCACTTCTACAGTGCGGCATTAACTATCATCACATCTTCACGTAAGCGGCAGCGAACGTGTTAAGGAATGTTTGAAAACGAGATTTCCTCTCCCATTCCCTAAAAATGAAGAAAGCAGACATGTGTTCCTTTTTATGTACAACAAAACAACTTATTTTGTAGGTACGAAATACAGTAGAAGCCCGATATAACGCTGTTGTTGGAAGACATGTTTCACACCCGCGTTATAACTTAACCGCGGTATATCGTAACGGTGTCAAAGAAATGGTATAAAATGATGAAAACGCTTACCCGCTTTGTGAAATGAAATTAACTTTATCATTCATTGAACACAGACTTAATATTACGCTATTTTTAAAAAGTCCATAAGTGTTGTTTGGCGAACTGAGGCGTTTTGTTTCTTTTCGGCATATTGTTTCGCACCAGCAAGATGGAGTAGATTAACAAAATCTGAATCGTCTTGTTTCTCCATCCATGAAGTTACTTTGACTAAGTATGAAATGACTTCACTAACACGTGGACCGTCATCTTTCATTACCATATCAATTTCCAATTTCATTATAAACTAGTATGTTGCGCCATCACAAAACTTTCTTCTATTTAAATCACGTCTATTAAACTAAAATAAATTTTAGTGCATTTAATTTGGACAACTAAGTTTTATAGAAATAGTTCAAGCTGCTGTTGAGCATTTCACACCAAAACCTTATCAGCGCCTATGTATCTCAAAGTCTCGCGGAATCTGAAGTTTGGTTAAATTCTGTGAATTGGTTCTTGAGATATAGCTATCGTGAAAATCATGAAAAACGTAGCATAACAGCGCCACCTGTTGTGAGGTTTATACCAAAATGTAATCAGCGTCTAATTATGTTATATATTCTAGTGTAACAGAATCTGAAATTTCATGAAGTTCTCTGCATTAGTTCTTGAGATATAGCTATCGCAAAAATCGTGCAAAATGTAGCATAGCAGCGCCACCTATTGGGCAGTTCACACCAAAACCTTATCAGTGGCAATGTACCTTAAAGTATTGCGAAATCTGAAGTTTGGTGAAATTCTGTGCATTAGTTCTTGAGATATAGCTATCATGAAAATCATGAAAGACGTGGCATAGCAGCGCCACCTGCAGCCAATTTACACCAAAACTTAATCAACGTCTATGTATATCAAGGTCTCACAGAATCTGAAGTTTGGTGAAATTCTGTGCATTAGTTCTTGAGATATAGCTATCATGAAAATCATGAAAGACGTGGCATAGCAGCGCCTCCTGCAGGCCAATTTACACCAAAAACCAATAGGTAAAACTAATTCATATCAATTTCTAACTGAATATAAATTTTTTTGAAATTTCGAGCATTAGTTCTTGAGATAGAGCGCCCACAATTTTTTTGCCACATACAGACAGACAGACGGACGGACAGACTCACAGACAGACATTTTCTAAAAATAGTCAAAACGTGTTCAGGACCTTCTAAAACGTATAAATCCGTCGAAAACCGGAAGTCGAAAATTTTCATGAATCCAATACTTTCTTCTTGTAAAGATAGAAGAAAGTAACAAACATCTTGCTCACTGCAATATTTTTGCGTTACAACATCAATGATATATTTGACTTCTGAAATTGATTCGCTGTTGTTAATTTCTATCCAGTCATTTAAATCGTCAACAGAAATATCGAGATGCATAGCACTAATCGCAAATTGCAAGTCATCTTTTTTTTTCCTTTTTTTTTTTTTTTTTTCGGGGGACATATTTTTTCCGTGTTCAATCCGAACTCTCAGTATATCGGACCGCGTTATTTCGGGCATCTACAGTATACAAACATGGAAATTGTCTTTTTTTTTCTGATAAAGTTAGCATACAGGAAATGCTCCCTTCAGCATATTATTACATAAAGCGATTCCTCTGAAAATTGCGACCAACTTCTCAAATCAGTGAATGCTCAAACAGCACACTGGTAAGTTACAAGCGCTTTTCGGAAACAAATGGAAAAAGTTAATTTGACAAATTAATGTTTTTTTTAGAATAAAATAAAGTAAAGAAAGTGTATTAAATGTATGAAATATAAATAATACGTTAAATATTATAAAAAGAAAAGGGAAAAGTTATATATTAAGAGAATTTGGAAGTAATTAATTTAGAATTAAGGGGCGAAATTTTTTTCTTATTACCTACATACATGATTCAAACTTGAGTAATTCTGATTTGGATCCATTTTGACAATGAGATATACTCAGATTTGAGTATATTTTTTACTCAGTTTTGAATGTCTTTTTTTAGAGTGTAATCTTTATCTATTAAATATTATCAGGATAAAAATGATAGTCAAAATTGATTTAGGTTTTCGGTGTCATTAAATGAAATATATAGAATAAATCAAATTCTCTGAATTCTCAAAAGAAAAAAAAATCGCTTTAAGTTTTGCCATTTATCATACAACACCATGTTATGCGACTATGCGGAAGTATATCATAAATCAATTTTAACAAGGATGCATCCATGTTATACTTTAACGACTGTAACTGTGACTGCATTTATCAAAAGAATAACATACTAGACTCATGAATTTTTATTTATTCAATTTTTCTCTTTTTTTCGGAAACAAAAAATAAAGAGGAAAACGGAAAAATGATCTGCAATTTTTTTTTTATCTTCCAAAACGAATGACAAGAAAACATTTCCGTGGAACGCTTAAAATATTACCTGATTTTGACAGCTCGCCAAAAGGAAGTGCTGTGTTATTATTCATGTTTAGGAAGAATATGAGACTGACTACTATAAGTCAATTACTATTAAACGATATCATTTGTAAATGGCATGGGAATTTTATGGTTAGAAAAAGGATCATATGTTATGTTTTGGGGTTCGTTCTTATTTATATAAATACGTAACATTTACAGGGTCGTAGATAAGGGGGTGCTATGGGCCGCTCTGCCCCCCCCCCTACTAAAACGTTTTGAGCCTCCTCTTGAAACGATTCCAAGATCTCTAAATGAATTTATGCTCTGAAAATCAAATTATGTTCAAAGTTCCAATTTAGTTTTGAAGACCTTTCACAGTTTTGCAGAAATATTAAATTGTAACTAACATAAGCGTTTCGACACTCAATCATCCTATTTGTACAAATGACGCTAACAAGTTGTTTAATATTGCACTAGTTAGACACTCCAATTTTTGATCATCATTTTCTTTTCTTGGCATAAAATGAAGTTATTACAACAGTTTAACTAGAAACATAGTACCCATATTGTGAATATGCACTTATTTTTCTTTTAGAAACAAAGAGCGCGCGCGAGAGAAAATATGATCCCCCCTCTACATTTTTTTGAGCGCCCTTAATTATTCACTTCTAGCTACGGTCCTGAGCACTTATAGTCGTCGTTCAGTCCGTCCGTCCATCTGTCTACCCGTCTGTCCGCATATAACAGAGCAAAAACTACTCAACCGAATTATTTGTAATTTAAAGTACATAACTGTTGCATAATTTTGTCGAACCATTTCAAATTTTATGAAAATAAGATGTATAGTTTAATTACAGGGACAATCAAAAGAATTCTGTTAAATGGCGACTAATGGAAAAAATAGTTTCAAATGAATTTTAACGATGTCACACTCTTCCGAACATCATAAAATTTACATGAATCTATGAAGAATGTACTAAAATATACAATCTGTACAATCTGTGGTGCAAAGAATATTTGTTATTCATTTATAGGGCCACACAAAAGTATTCCATTGTTTAGTAGTATTCCTAACATTATTTGGGGCATGTTTTAGCTGTATTAAATTGTTTCAGTTTCACATTTTATGAAATTGATATACGTTGCTGCGGTTTACTACAAGTTACTTCTTGCACAATAGAAATCACATAGTATTTACAGGCACACACAAAAGATTTCGGATACTACACTGTATCCGTCCAAAGTACTGTACAGTATTACACAAAGATCTGAATATTCTTAAAACTTCATTATAGTACGAACGCACCTCATTTGCTATGTTTGACGTGTAATTTCAAACTTGTTATACAATGTACTTGGTTTTTATACCTCTACTAATTACCTAAAGTACCAAAAAGTCACTGAAATCACTGAAAATCCAGCCACGAGGCAGTTGATTTTGAAAAATAGCCATTGACTAACTAAATTTTGCTTCATTTGAAGCCATAGTACTGGTGCTAGAGACTTCTAAATAGATAAATTTTAAGTAGAATACGCATAAATCATATGAATTAACCTTTAACTAGTGTTGCCGGTCTCAAAGACCACTTCTTTTTTCAATTTTTTATAGATTAACTTGTAATTTTCAGTTTAACTACAAATACTACCGAAATTTTCTTTTATATAGAACTTTAATACTATCATCAGAGACTTTTAAATAGATGATTATTAAGTATAATGGTCTTGTACAATAAGTTTAGTACAAGAACACCATCCTATGAGGTAATCCAGCCTTTTATTCATCTTTCGATTTTGCGGTCTCACAGACTGCTTCACACTAATTACGTTAAAATTTCTGCATTTTTTTTTTTTTTTTATCAAGAAGTTTTAGAAGGCGTTCACAATAGCTATGCAATAATTTCTTTTACCATATTTACTCGTATATACCGCGCACCCCTTACATAACAAGACAAAAATGGCGATTTTTTAAAATCTCGCATATAACGCGCACCGTAAATTTGATATACAAATGAATGAATGTCTCGATGAAATTCAGTAAACAAAGTCTAAACAAACATTACATCAAGTCAAAAACAAGGCGAAAATACATTTTTAGATTTCGGGTTGGGATTTAATGACGGAGGTTAGTGGTGAGTGACGGCAGTGAGAATTGCTAATTAGCGTTTAAATAATGCTAATGCATAAAAAAGTGCAAGGAGTGAATTAAAGATGCAGTAATATTTCAATTAAATAAGATTTTCCAAGTAATCATGTCATCTTTGAATAGATTTTTTGATTTATATATACATCGTGTGATTACATCAAGCAGTAAAAAATTATTCCATGTATAACGCGCAACTAGGAGTTTTGCCCTATTTTTTTTTTTTTTTTTTTTTTTTTTTGAAAAAAAGTGTGCGTTATACACGAGTAAATACGGTATATTTGTTAAGGGTTAACTCATTTATAACACATTGCAAAATTCATTAATTGTAAATTAAACAGAAATTAGCGAAAATACCCAAATAAATTATTCAATTAAACTCGCCATCGAAGTTTTTAAGTAAAATGCTCTTAATTTATTTAACACTTCAGAATTCTCATCTTCATTAAGCCTGTATATTCAGCAATTCAAAAAACATATCTCATTTTTTTTTTCTTAGGTATAATTTTTTATACAAAATAAATGAAACTATTTGTTACTACTACTAATGGTAACCATCTTTGATAATTTATCATACATGTGACTTCATGAACATTTTTTTTTCTCTTTCACAATAGATTCTAAAAAAGAATATAATGAGGCATAAATATAAATTAGAGAAACCACACACAAATAAATGAGGAACGAACACAAAATATTTATGATATCCGAGAACATTCGCGTGAGAGAATTTTTAACTTTCTTGCACGCCATGGCGTGTTTAACATTCATTTTAGTTTGCATGTTGATACTTATCTATTTGGAAGAAATGTTCCTTATCGGGGAGTGTAGAATGTGATTTCAACTTGTCTGGAAATGGTCAATGTCTTATGTTGGCTGTTTTCTTTGGTGCATGAGAAAATGGTGGTACAGCCCTCTTTGGACTTTACACTAGTATTAAAAATATCGTGAAATTTACTTCTTACGCTTAGATAGCAAGTGATAGTTCATATATTAACTATTCAATAATTTCAAGCGCAATTTCACTACTCATAATTAATTAAAATTCACCGATGATGGGTTTATTTGTGTCTCATGTTACACCTCAAGATTCTGTGCTGGTGAAGACCTCCATCTTGTGCTGCAGTGCAGCCTTACCAACATATAAAAGTTAGAAATTCCAAGCTGGGCATCGTCCTCGTAGCTTAAATAGTAGAACACTTGGAGCGCCATTCCAAGAGTTCCGGGTTCGATCCTCGACATGGACATTTTTCACAATGTTGGTTCTACGCTTAGAGAGCAAGTGATATTTCACATGTTAAATATTCAATAATTTCAAGCGTAATTTCACTACTCATAATTGCTTCTGTTTTTTTAAAGACTGTCCATTTTCTAACCAATCAGAACGTGTCATAGTCGCTTATACAGTGAAACCTCCAAATAAGGGACACTCCGAATAAGGGACACCTCTATTTAAGGGACAAAAGTTGCGGTCCCAAAGATGTCCCTTATTTGGAGGTTTCACAATGTAAGGAACTCCGAATAAGGGACACCTCTATTTAAGGGACGAAAGTTGCGGTCCCATGGGCGTCCCTTATTTGGAGATTTCACTGTATAACGTTATCATTGATGAGAAAATAGATAGTCTTTAGAAAAGAGAAGTAATTTTTCCCGATACTTTTAACAGCGAAAGTTTTGGTGTATAAAGATGGAATTTTAAGAGGATTGTTTTGGGGGTCGTTGAAGTTAAATGATGCTCTATTCGTAACGTATTGCAGGAAAACACATCCCCTGAATCAATGTTGAATTCAGGCATTTTTCTCCGGGGGGGGGGAGATTTCATTACTTCGGGGAGGAATGTCCCCCCTCGGGCCATCTCCTGAATTCAACACTGCCGAATAGTAGTTCGAGAGTCCCCTGAACAGTAGTTATAAAAATGGCGGTTGCTGAAAGCGGATTTCAGTTAAAATATGTACGGACGCTTGAATTTAAGTACCGATAATTTAAAAAGTTTTCTCTCCCTCTGCCTGTCCATATTAACTCTTCTATTTTAAATTTTGAAATTTATGCATTTTAATATTGTAAAAACTTTAGGTTCGCCCAGAAGAAATTGGGCAACCATTTGTGAAACAATTGTACTTTTTTTTTATAATAATAAATGTTAGGTGGGGCTTGCTGGGCTCAAGCCATATGGTAGGCCTCCCCACCTAACTGAATCTGAATATGTCCATCTGTCTACCCAACCAAATGATTTGAAAATTAATGAATATAATCGTTAGAGTATTTTGTTGAATCATTTCAAATTTTATGAAAATCGAATCAAAACTTAAAAACACATTAATAGAAGCTTTCTTTATTCTATTGAATCCTATAACAGGTCGCTGATTCATTAATATCCCATGATAAGTAACGATTATAGGTTGCTGTGGTGATGATGTCCTATTTAAGATGGAGTCTTATTATTTCCGTATTACTGAATTTAATATATTTACGCGTAATAAATTTCTTATTCATGCATTTTTCCGTAAGAGTGCAACAGCTATTGCACAAGATCTGAATATTTATAAAACTAGTTATTTATTACTACGACATGCAACAGTTTCCGATGCTCATTCTCAATGGTACTTTTGTCACACATTCATTCATCCATTTTCACATAGGGGATCTGTTCTCCGACGGAATGATTCCTATTTTGTTATTTTCTTTTGTTATATGATTCCTGTTTATCTCCATATTATCTTACCTTCCCTCTGTCGCGTTAGGTTCTTTTGCACCTGGTAGGTACGGCCCTGATACCGGTTTTTGTGTTTCTACCTTCCAGTGTCGCGCTTCTGGCGGCTTGTATTTTGGCTGAATTCTGTTTTTTTTAACCTTAATAAAGGTGACTGGGAGGGGCATTATGCTCTACAGACTTGGTTTCTTTTGTCTGAGCGGTCCCTACTAGGCTAAAAACTTCTTTAACTTTTCAATTTCGCTTACAGTTGTATTTTATTATAATATTTTTACTTTCAGAATTAGTTTTGAAAGCGAAATTATTTTCAATATAAAAAGAACCTCAAAAGAAAATCGAAAAAGTGAAAAAACGGCTTTTGTACAGATCAATATCAGTTACTCAGCTAAAAAAATCATTTAGAAATACTGAAATGCAAATGATATATCTAAAAAAATTTCTTCCAAAGAATTAACATTAGCGAATTTTTGTTTAGCGTGAGTGTAGTAGTCCTTAGGGAGGAAGGGGGGGGAGATCAGCTTGAACAGCCAGAAAATGACAATAATTTGGCCATTATTAAAAGCTCTGTAGTTTCAAAACCAATTAATGGAATACACCAATTTTTTTTCTATACTTTCATAAAATTCTAATGGTTTTTAAGCCTTTCCGGCACGGGCAAATTCTGTTAGTAAAATGAGAAATTATTGAATTGACTGACACCGGAATTTAACAACAATTTTTTGAGAAATTAAGAACCCCTTAATTTAAGCTTTCACTTTAAAAGCAAAATTTTATTAAAATATTATTGATGCCGTTTTCAAGTTTGGAATTAAAATTAGGTATCTCGGACTGGGCACAGTATGCCGAAAAGAGTTAAAACGATATTTAAATATATGTATTTAATAATACTAATTAGTTAAATTTTAATGACAAAACTGACATTTTAAAAAGATGAATTTTCAAATATGCATTTTGCGCGTAAGATTTTTAAAATTCTACTACAGCTACATGTTTAATATTACATTTATATTTATTTATACTGTTATATTTTTCACTGAACTTAAATTTAAAAATGTATTCAAGTTCAAATATATTTAATAGCTTTAAAAATCATAGTTATTAAATTTGGTAAAAAAATGGCGTCCATTTATTCAATAAAAAAAAATTATCAGGCTGAATTAAGGTTTGGTGTAAAATATAGTAGTTTAAGTAAATATAAATTCAGTATTAAATATATATCTTCAGTATAATTTTTAAAATCTTGGGCACAAAATACATATTTGGAAATTCATATTTTTAAAACGTCAATTTTGTCATTAAAATTTAACTAATTAATATTGCTAAATATATATATTTGAATGTTTTTTAACCCTTTCTTGCGCAGTGTTGCTGGGCCGGCAACAACTAATTTTAATTCCAAACTTGCAAACGGCACCAGTAATATTTTAATATAATTTTGCTTTTACAATGAAAGCTTAAATTAAGGAACTCGTAATATCTAGATGAGTCCTTTATAAATTCCGGAGAATCGACAATTTCTCATTTTACTAATAGAATTTGCTTGCGCCGGAAAGGGTTAAACCATTTGTATTGTACGAAAGTATAGAAAACAAATTGTATTCTATTTATTGGTTTTGAAATTACGGAGCTTGTAGTAATGGTCAAATTATTGTCATTTCCCCGCTGCTCAACCTGATTCCCCCCCCCCCCTATCAAGAATCGAATGTAACTGAAAGATTTAACTTTTGCAAAGATTTAACTTCTGCATAAAGTTATTCAAATCAGCTGCATGAAAATGGCGGTATTTGAATTACTGTTGTTAACACCTATAATTTGAAAAAAGAGAAGAATTATAAAATCTGATCTTTTTTTTCTCTTTCACATAACAGATAAGATTTACAACATTTAACATTTTACTCATGTTTAATGTATGGCGATGATTGTCGTTTTAAATTTTTGGGCAAGTTATATGCTGTAAGCTAATATGAAAAATTTATCACGTAATCATTGGTAACTTGACCTGTTAAAACGTAAGTTACATGTGACACATTACGCTGCTTATATAAGTGTTTCCTTTTTATTCTGACCTTTTTGTCATTGGCTTTAAATAGCTTTATATTACATTTTATTTTTTTCAAATAAGCCGGAAGGTTATTAAAAAAAAAGCTTAAAAAAAATGAGAAAATTCAAATTTGTGTTGAATACAATAGTAGATTAACATTGCAAAGATTTATTTGCAATCATAACCTCTTCGGACTCTGGATCCCCATTCGGGGACCTCTGCTCTTTCCCTTATAAAAACTGCCCCACCAGTGTCTGAAAGGTTCTTCTAACCTCTCAACTGGCAGACGGCAGGTGCTGGGTTCGAACCCAATCGCGGCCGTCGGCCTAACCGTTCGGAGTTTTCGTGGTTTTCTTCTAACCTTTGCGTGAATATGGGTTAGGTTCCCCTAGAAAAACCCCACACGAAGGGCACTCCTCCCCCCTGAGCCTATATCCCTCGAGTAGATAATCAACCGACACAAAATAAACCAAACCAAACCTTATAAAAACTAAAATGTCCATTCTTTTTTACATTTTCACATCACTTCTTAATAGCTGAATGCCTTTTGCGTGTAAAGCAAACTAATGAATGGCTGCATCTAAGCTGAATCCCTTGTAAAATAAATGTTATTTTCATCGGAGTTTGCAAAATGCCTAGAAATGCCCAAAAGACAGTGTGACAAAGAAAGGGTAAAGTTTCATAATTATCATAAATTATCATAAGTATTTAGTTTAAATCTTTTTCAAAATAATAATAATAATAATAATAATAAGGATTTGTAGATTATTTGCTTGTTTAAAGCTCTTAAATTTGTGATTGCATTAATTTAAGTTAGTGGTTTTTAAATTTGTGTTTTAAGAGGGATTGTAATTTAAAATTCATATTTTTAACCTAAATTACTAAGCGCCTAAAAGATTAACTTATGATGTCACTTTGTTTGTAAAAGACCGATGGCTATGTATTTGCATTATTATTTTAGCTTCGGAAATGAAGAGGATAATGCTTGAATTTCTTTTATAAAATCATATTTTTTGGACATAGTGAAGTTTAGGATATACATACATCATATCTTTTAGGACATAGTATAGCACATTTAGGTCATAGTTAGGACATAATCATATCTTTTAGGACATTCTCAATTTTCATGGTAGGAGAAGTTCCCAAGCGTACCGTCAAAATTTTAAGGGGGATTCGATACACTTTGAAGCTTTTTACTGTTTATTTATTTATTTTATTTTTTACTTCTGTTTATTTACGTATTTCATACGCAACTTATTATAGATAATATTAAGAATAACCGAAAATAAAATAAAAAGAATATTGCCCAGTTAAACCGATGGCATTGAGATCGCAGACTATTTAGAATATTTGTGTATAACAGTCTTATTTCAAGGAATAATATTCGTCGAAAAACAAATTAACGGAGGGATTACCCCCCCCCCCCCATTTCTTCTTTTATCCTTAATCATTGAATCTAAAACTAATCAAGGATACGCCTTATCGTAGCGAAATTATATACAAAATTTGAAACAAATCGGCTAATTCTGCATAGAACCCATTTATTTAATTTAAGATGGGTTATCGCCCGTTTCACCCATTATACTTAACCATTAAACTACCAAAACTTTTCGTGGATTCGCCTTATCAGAAAGAATCTATATCCAAAATTTAAATCAAAACGGATAATTCTGCATGAAAACTCATTTATCTAATTTAAGGGAGATAATCACCCATTCCCCCTTTTATACTTAACAAAAGAGCCCCAAAACTAATCAGGGAAGCGTCTATCAGTATGAACCTATATCAAAAAATTGAAGAAAATCGGTTAATTCCGCATGAAATACCCACTTACCTAAATTAAGAGTGATAGCCCCCAGATACACCTTTTATACTTAACTAATGAATCTCCGAAACAAATCAAGGAAGCGCCTTATCAGAATGAACATATATTCAAAATTTGAAGCAAATCGGTAAATTCTGCGGGGAAAAAATTACCTAAATTAAGGAGGAGGGGGAGGTGTTATCTTTATTCCCCCAACTTATCCTTAACTAATGAGCACGCAAAACAAATCATAAAGGCGCCTCATCAGAATAATCCTGTGTCTAAAATTTGAATGAAATCTGAAAATTCAGCATGAAAAACCCATTTATCTAAATTAAGATGGGTGGAATTAGTTCCTTGTCTTCCCTTATACGTTAGTGAACTCCTAAAACTAATCAGGTATGTGTCTTATCACAATAAACTTATATCCGAAAATTTGATGCAAATTGGATATTTTTGTCATGTATTATCGCGTTACATACGTACGTACATAAATACGTACGGGCGGCCATATAAGCTCTTAGGCTATGATAGCCTGTGAACTAAAAACTGATTTTGATTTAAAAAAAAAAAATCTTTTTGAAGCTGGAAATTGATAATTTTATTTTTTTAATTAAATTTGAATATTATTCTTCTCATAATAGTTTTCAAAATTCTACCATGATTTTTTGGCCGGATATTTATTATATTATAAGGATCGATTTTACAATTAATGAGTTAGTTTATGAGAGTAAATATAAACATATAAAAATATAGGCAAAAATGAAACAAAAAACAGAATTTCTTTAACGTTTTTGAATCTGTGTTTTATATTTTTATTTTCAATATATCGGGTGTCCCAAAAATGACTGATGGATTTTAAAATTCAATAACTTGCAAACAGTGACAGCTATTTAAAAAATTTTTGCAGGAGGGTTATGTATAATGTCAGGAGTTTTTTTTTTTTTTTTTTTTTTTTTTACCGTAATTTTTACTTTAGTTCGAATTTCAAACAATAGGTGGCGCTAACGGCGATTGAAGGCCAGGTCGACGCTTCACTCAGCACTGATCACCTGGAATTCAATCGCCGTCAGCGTCACCTATTGCTTGAGATGCGAACTAAAATAAAAAATTACGGTAAAAAAACTCCTGACATTATACATAACCCCCCTGCAAAAAAATTTTTAATAGCTGTCACCGTTTGCAAGTTATTGAATTTTAAAATCCATCAGTCATTTTGGGGACACCCGGTACCTCTTTACTTCATTTAAAACATTTTTGTAGTTGGAACTATATGTCTATGCCTAACTGTTTAGATATGAGCCATTGGAGACCGGCTACCCTGTAAAAGATATGATTTTCCCTTTAATTTAAATATTTTTACGATACATAATTCTTGCTTACATAAATCTTTTTATAAAATAATTTACTTAACTGCCTACACAGAATAAAATATTTTTTGCTCAAACAAGAGTAAAAATTAAAATATTAAATTTATCTCTAATCAAGCAAAATGAAATGGATATTCCAGTATGTATGGGGAAAATATTAATTAATTATTTTAATAACACTTTGGTGTTTATATACTCCAGATTTTAATTTGTGTTTATATACAATATGTATATATATACATACCCTCATAGCATGCATGGTCACAGTGACGTCACTGTGAGTCACTTTGGTCACATCACATCTGTGACGAAAATTCCATCACTCAGTGACGTCACATTGTGACTAAGATGTGACTTTCTAAAAAAAATTTAGAAAATTACAAATATTCTTCAAAACATGTTATTTACTTTAAAAAACATGTTTCTGGCAATTTAAATATCGTCACTTTTGTCACAGTTTCGTCACAATGTTAATGTCAAAGTAGTCACAAATGACACGGGTCAATCCATTTCAAGTGGTCCAGCACTGGTCGCTCGACTATTTTTAAAAAGTCTGAAATTTTTTGTACAACAACCCTAACATGATGGAAGTTCAAAATAACCGTTACTTTAATTCTACTATTTTTTGTTTGTGCATGGTGGCCTTCTTTGTTTCATCGTGTGCAGCGATTTTCTCAGATACTAGGATACACAAAATTGTAAATATCTCGTCTTCTATTTTCCTAATTGAAATAGGGTTTGCAGCATTTTGTTCAGAATAAAACAGGCTAAATATACAGTGGAAGAAAAATTTTGAAAAATAAATTTTTACAGGTGAAATTTTAGCACAAAGTTTACGATTTTTTCCAAAATCTATCCGTTTGCAAGAGGAAAATTTTCATGCAAGGGAAACTGTCAACCTTACACAATTTTTTTCTACAAATAGGTCAAAAGTACGTGTACTCATACACCAAGTCCCAGATCTGGGAGTTAATTTCTCTTTGCGAAAAAAATTCCGAAATTCGTCAAAAATTTCAAAAATCGCACTTTTTAGGCTCTGATATCTCTGGTGGGGCACGAGATAAAAATCTGAAGTTTTGGCCTATGATTGTATCGTGTAGTAGCGTTATGTTAAAAAAATTTCAAGAAGGAGATTTGACTATAAGCTGAGATATGACATGGAAAATATGTGAAAACAATACTGCCAACCTATTGTAAACCTACTATGTAATTGTTCAACAAGACTGTCAACCTTGCACAATTTTTTCTACAAATAGGTCAAAAGTGCGTGTTCTCATACACCAAGTCCCAGATCTGGGAAATGATTTCTCTTTGCAAAAAAAATTCCGAAATTCGTCGAAAATTTCAAAAATCGCACTTTTTAGGCTTTGATATCTCTGGTGGAGCACGAGATAAAAATCTGAAATTCTGGCCTTTGATAGTATTGTGTAATAGTGTTATGTACAAAAAATTTTAAGAAGGAGATTTGACTACAAGCTGAGATATGACATGGACAATATGTGAAAACAGTACTGCCAAACTATTGTAACCTACTATGTAATTGTTCAAACCTACAAAATGTTAAACTAATGATTTATGGTACAAAATTAAATGTTAATTACAAATATCTTTTTCAAATGCTTCTGTGTGATTTAAACAATTCAGAATGTATGCTAAGCCAATACACTATTTGTCCAGATGAACAAATCTACTAGAAATGCTATTGCAACAATTTTTCTCGGAACACATTTCAGGAAAAGTAAATTATAGACAATGGATTGCAACTGATCGAGTTGACATGGCTTCAATTATTAAACCTAAAGAATTTCATTCAAGTTAACAAGGGATGACAAAACTTGGGGGGGGGGGCTTCAAATAAATTTTTTAGAAAGAACAGCCTGATGGACTGACAACAATAACTGGTCGAACTCATAACATCTCTCGTAAATATTGTTAAGCTCTTTGTTGAGCATATATAGTATTTTTTAAATTAAATGTTTATTATTCAACTGTTTTCAACAAACGATATTTTCTGTGGAAATATTGTAATAAAAGAGACAAATCTCATTTCTCCTACTGTACTCGTAATAGCATTTCTTAACATTTTTTTAAATCACCGTATCTCAGCTTGTAGTCAAATCTCCTTCTTGAAATTTTTTGTACGTAACACTACTACACAATACTATCAAAGGCCAGAATTTCAGATTTTTATCTCGTGCTCCACCAGAGATATCAAAGCCTAAAATGTGCAATTTTTTGAAATTTTCGACGAATTTCGGAATTTTTTTCGGAAAGAGAAATCATTTCCCAGATATGGGACTTGGTGTATGAGTACACACACTTCTGATCTATTTGTAGAAAAAATTGTGCAAGGTTGACAGTCTTGTTGAACAATTACATAGTAGGTTTACAATAGTTTGACAGTATTGTTTTCACATATTTTCCATGTCATATCTCAGCTTGTAGTCAAATCTCCTTCTTGAAATTTTTTGTACATAACGCTACTACACAATACTATCACAGGCCAAAATTTCAGATTTTTATCTCGTGACCCAGCAGAGATATCAAAGCCTAAATAGTGCGATTTTTGAAATTTTTGACGAATTTCGGAATTTTTTTCGCAAAGAGAAATTAATCCCAGATCTGGGACTTGGTGTATGAGTACACGTACGTTTGACCTATTTGTAGAAAAAAATGTGTAAGGTTGACAATTTCCCTTGCGTGAAAATTTTCCTCTTGCAAACGGATAGATTTTGGAAAAAATCGTACATTTTGTGCTAAAATTTCACCTATAAAAATTTATTTTTCAACATTTTTCTATCACTGTGTATTTAGCCTATTTTATTCTGAACAAAATTCTGCAAACCCCATTTCAATTGGAAAAATAGAAGACGAGATATTTACAATTTTGTGTATCCTAGTATCTGAGAAAATCGCTGCACACGATGAAACAAAGATGGCCGCCATGCACAAACAAAAAATAGTAAAATTAAAAGAACGGTCATTTTGAACTTCCGTCATGTTAGGGTTGTTGTACAAAAAATTTCAGATTTTTTAAAAATGGTCGAGCGACCAAAAAAATATTTTCTGGACCACTTGAAATGGATTGACCCACACACTTTTCACAAATTGGTCACATTGTGACGTCACAAAGTGGTCACAATGTGACGTCACAAAAAGCTCTAAAACGGCCATAACAACTGCACATTTTAGTCACTGTGACTTCACATCGACGTCACGTGACGTCACATCGACAATCGATGGTCACAAAGTCACAATGTGACTTCACAACGACGTTGCAGTGACGTCACCATGTCTTACGGGTATACAGAGTGATTAAAATTAAGCTGGTGGTACTCTGAGTCTCATCGCGGCACTTCTGATAAACGGATCCAAATTAAACTTCAAATATTATGTTATGTAGATCAAGCGGCCGAGGTTTCCGTAAAAAAAAAAAAAAAAAAAAAAAAAAAAAAAAAGTTCGCCTCCAGATAGCGGTCTAAGGACGTAAAAAATAAGACAAGAGTACAAAAATCTAAGAACAATGGAATATTTTATTTATTTACATAATCTGTGGTCTGCATATGTGCATATTTTGTCGGTTAAATATATGATTGCGGGTTTTCAAGCCCGCTTCTTTACACGTGCTTGATAAAATTCATATTTGAGAAAAAGCCACAGCCAGAAGTCATAAGTTTTCCAACCTTGTGTCATTTGCTCTAGAGGCAATAGGAAAAACATGCGAGATGACACGTTCATCAAGGAAACCGTCTTGAATCCCGTTCTTTACACGGTTCGCCATATAAGCAGAAGCTTCCCCTATAGCTGTGTATTGAAAGACGTTTGTCTTATTAATGGCGTGAGTTGTCATTATAACCTCAATACAATAGTTTTTCTTTATTTCTTATCATTAATCAGAATCAAATAGGAGAGTAAAAGGTACTCACCCGATAAATTCTTCTTCATTGAAGTATCCAAGAATTAAATCCACCATAGGAGAAGGGAACCGGGCGTATTCACATTTTGATCTATACACTGCACTAATTCATCTTAATAAAGACGTATAATATTATTATATGGTAAGTGTAAAACACACACACAAATTATTGTATACACACTTCTTCATTTTCTACTTTTAATTTTTACCACGCGAGAAAAACAAACACAGCAAAAGGGTAGTGCTCTCATCAAGCTAAAAAACAGAGAACAGAATGAATTTAAATCGATACATACATAAATCATAATATAGAAACAATTATTAATAAAAAAAGAGTCATTTAGAAAGTTTTGACAGTTTTTGTAAACCTGTAATTGTTCGCTCGTAATCACTGCTTCCAAGGTCACTCTAACGAGCACTTAACTTTATTTATGATGCCATGATAACTGTCACTTGTTGCACAACGGAGGAAATTATTTACGAATTGCGCAATGTTTCTATCAACTCCTCCTTAATTTCTGAAGTTGTGTTGTCACTCAGATGCAAGTTCTTCCTGTGAATTTCAAAAAGAGGTTTTGGCAGGGGTTTTGTGAATAAGTCAGCTATCATGATTTTGGTTGGGCAATATACGAGTTTTATTATGCCATCTTGTTTCAGTTGTTTTATGAGATGATATCTAAGTTCTATGTGCTTTGTTTTACTTGAATGTTTTTCAAGCTCTATCATTTTGATAGCCGACTGATTATCCTCGAAGAGTTCTATAGGATATGTTTGTGAGATATTGAGTTCTTCAAGTAAATTCACCAGCCATTTGACTTGATTAGCTGCATTAGCTGCTGAGATGTACTCAGCTTCGGCAGAAGATAAAGCTATGCAGGATTGTTTTTTAGTTGACCAAAGTATGGGATTTTTACCTAGCAAATATACATTACCACTTGTCGATTTTCTTGATTCTGTGTCTCCACCCCAATCAGCGTCCGCGTAGACTTCTAGCGTTGGTTTTGAATTTCCATCTATAACTAGATTAAAGGTTTTTGTTGTCTTGAGATACCTCATGACCCGCTTTACACTGTTCCAATCTTTCATTCTTGGCTTTTCGTTCCTTCTGCTTAAGATGTTGACAGCTGCACAAATGTCTGGTCTGCTCACTGTGGCAAGATATAAGAGTGCACCTATGGCTTGTCTGTACTGTGTGTTGTTTGGTAAAATATTGTCATCATCTTTAAAGTGAGTGTAATTTGTTTCCATGGGTGTACTACATGGTTTTGCTTCTTGTAAATTGAATTTATTAATTAACTCTTCAATTTTTGAAGTTTGGTTAATTAAGTAGCTTTTGTTTACCTTTCGAATGTTCATGGATAAATAATTGCTTACGTCCCCTAAATTCTTTAATTCATACTCTTTATTTAAGTTCGCGATTATTTCCTCAATGGTTTCGTCTTTCCCTGCAATTAAAAGGTCATCGACGTATGTTATTATATAGGTTGTTTCATTATTCCTTTTCTGTGTAAAAAGACATGTGTCAATTTTACTTTGAATGAAATTCATGTTTTTTAGTGTTTCTGTTATTTTATTATGCCACGCTCTCGCGGCTTGCTTAAGTCCGTAGATTGCCTTATTTAATTTACAAACTTTGGTTTCCTGGTTTGGTTCAACGAATCCTTCCGGCTGCGACATGTATATCTCCTCATCAAGTTCCCCATGTAAGAACGCGGTGTTAATATCTATATGCTTAACATTTAAGTTTTGGTGCAACGCCGCTATTAATAATGCTCTTATCGTAGTATACGATACGACCGGTGCGTAGGTTTCGTCATAATCCTCTCCGAATTTTTGCGTATATCCTTTAGCTACTAAACGTGCCTTATATTTTTGTATTTTTCCGGTATTGTCACGCTTTAATTTGTAAGTCCATTTGCAACCTATTATTCTCTTATTCGGTGGAGGATCTACAATTGACCATGTTTTATTTTTTCTTAAAGAATTCATTTCGCTCTCCATGGCTTCTATCCAATTCTGTTTTACCGGAGAGTTTTCCATTAATTTAACTTCCTTATAATCCTTTGGTTCATTAATTTTGTCGTCTTTGACAATATATATAAGCCTATCAGGAGGTACGCCTTTATTTATTCTATCTGAGCGCCTTGGTTCCGCAATTTGTTGTTGGGACGCGGATGGTGTTGTTTTTCCGTTCGAAATTTCTATCTCCACGAGATTTTTACAATTGCGTTTTTCGTCTTCATTTTGTTTTTGTTCAATTTCAGGCTTATCATTTACGTATTTGAATTTATTTTCAAGAAATTTTACCGTTCTCGCGATTTTTATTTCATTTCCTCCTACATATATGCGGTATCCCTTAGATTCATTGTCGTATCCCACAAAAATACCTTCAACAGCTTTATTATCTAATTTTTGTCTTCTGGCTTTATCAATATAAGCGAAGGCTTTGCAGCCAAATACTTTAACGTAACTTAAGTTTGGCTGTCTTTCTGTCCATAATTCATATGGCGTTTTTGCATTAGCTTTTGTAGGCAGTCTATTTTGTAGGTGGTTTGCCGTACAGATTGCTTCCCCCCAGAACTTTAAAGGTAGATTTGATTCATTTAACATTGTCCTTGCCATCTCAACTAACGACCTATTTTTCCGTTCAGCCACCCCGTTTTGACTTGCACAATATGGGACTGTATGTTGATGTTTTATCCCATTTGATTTGAGATAATTCTCAATTTCATCTGATGTAAATTCTCCCCCATTATCCGTTCTGATTTCTTTCGGTTTTTCACCAAATTTGTTGCTTATCAGCGCAATGAACTCTTTGAGTTTTTCATAGACTTCACTTTTTCTTTTCAATAGATAGATTATTGTGAATCGCGAGTAGTCATCGATAAAAGTCAAGAAATATGATTTCCCCCCAATCGTGGGTGTCTGAAAAGATCCACAAACATCCGAGTGAATAAGTTGAAGCCTTTTACTTGCTCTATACTGAGCAACTTTCGGATAGGGTTCATCAGTTAATTTCGCCTTAATACACGGTTCGCAATCTATATTATGTTTACAATTGTTTATCTGGATACCTCTTACTAATTCCTTTTGTGTAATTTCTTTAATCGATGTTAGATTTCTGTGTCCTAACCTTCTATGCCATAGTTCTAGACAATTTTTATTGTTGCACGTTTGTGTAATGTTCGCGTGGTTTTCGTTAGCCAACTGGACTTCATAGAGGTTATTTACCTTTTGTGCTTCTAAGCAGATTTCTCCATTAAGTTTGAAAGAGCATCGGTCATTTTTAAATACAATCTCACATCCGTTTTGGGTTGCTTTGCTGACTGATAGTAAATTCGTTTCGATTTCAGGTACTAGAAGTACATCTTTAAGTGTTATTTTATGAATTTTATTATCCGATGTCAGCGCATTTAAATTTACATCGCCTGAACCGTAAGCGATAAGTTTTTTTCCGTTTGCGATAGTCACGTTTGTTTTTTCCCTCGATTTTATCTCTGTAAACATTGATTCAGAGGATGCAATGTGACTTGAGCTACCGCTATCCACAATGAATGTTTTATTTTCTATCCCTTGTGTTATAAATGCATAATCTTTGTTTTCGCTGTTTCTCCATGTATTGTTTTTTCCTTCATAGCGATTAAACCTGTTATACGATTCCGATGCTTGTTCATTCTTAAAATTGTTTTCACCCCTTTGAAAAACGAGTGATGTAGAATAGTGTTTTTTGTAATTTTTGTTGTGTTGATTTTGTTGTGTTGTGTGTGTTTTGTTTTTATTGTGCCAACATTCTTGTGTGTTATGGCTTCTCATTTTACAAATCGAACAATATTTTGATTCTTTTTTAGCTGGAAACTTTTTCTGAGCTTTAAAAGCTTTCGCTGTATTATCAATACTTTCATAGTTTTCATTTCGACGATTAAACTCGTCAATCAGCTTGTTTTTAATATATGACGGAGTTAATTGTGCTTCTTCTTTACTTTCGAGAGCAGTAATTAAATTATCATAAGACTGGGGCAGAGAGCACAGGAGGAGCGCGGAAATGTGGTGATTATCAATTATTTCGCCTATAGCTGCCAAATGATCAACGAGCTCCATTATTTTTGTAATATGATTTATCATATTTCCATTTTCTGCTAATTTTATACTATATAATTTTCTAAGGAGAAACAATTTGCTTGTGAGATTTGATCTTTCATGTATTTCTTTTAATGCATCCCATGTTTGTCTAGCAGTTTGTAAATTCTTAACATGGGTTATCTGTGAATCATCGATAGTTAGATTTATCAATGCCCGGGCCTTCCTATCATTTTTGGACCATTGATCGGTCAAAGGGGTCGGTGGATTATCGGTTATTACATGGAACAGCTCTTCTTTAGTTAAGAGCATTTCAATTTTAAATTTCCATGTACTGTAATTCGTTGCTGTCAATTTTTCAATTGAATAATTATCTTTTAATGTAGCCATTCTAATCTTATATTTTTATTTGTTTTTTATTCAATATTTTTTATTTGTGTGTAATTAGTATATCACTATGTTATCAAATTGATATAACTTTTTAAATCGTTCTCATAATCATTGAAAGACGTTTGTCTTATTAATGGCGTGAGTTGTCATTATAACCTCAATACAATAGTTTTTCTTTATTTCTTATCATTAATCAGAATCAAATAGGAGAGTAAAAGGTACTCACCCGATAAATTCTTCTTCATTGAAGTATCCAAGAATTAAATCCACCATAGGAGAAGGGAACCGGGCGTATTCACATTTTGATCTATACACTGCACTAATTCATCTTAATAAAGACGTATAATATTATTATATGGTAAGTGTAAAACACACACACAAATTATTGTATACACACTTCTTCATTTTCTACTTTTAATTTTTACCACGCGAGAAAAACAAACACAGCAAAAGGGTAGTGCTCTCATCAAGCTAAAAAACAGAGAACAGAATGAATTTAAATCGATACATACATAAATCATAATATAGAAACAATTATTAATAAAAAAAGAGTCATTTAGAAAGTTTTGACAGTTTTTGTAAACCTGTAATTGTTCGCTCGTAATCACTGCTTCCAAGGTCACTCTAACGAGCACTTAACTTTATTTATGATGCCATGATAACTGTCACTTGTTGCACAACGGAGGAAATTATTTACGAATTGCGCAATGTTTCTATCATGTATGAACCTCGGATCTTAGCTGCTCTCTGTAAATTCTAGTTATCATCAGTTTGGATTTCCTCGTCTTTGGCAGCCTTGGTTAACAGCTAAGGGGGTACTGATTCCTGTCAGCGATGGATTTGATTTCCTCTGGATTTAGACTTAGTTCTTCATGTACGCTGATTACGTCATAATCGCGAATTTTGATGCTGTTAGCGGCATTGATGCCGCTGTCAACTGCTTTTGGAGTTGTTTGGTATGTAACTGAATAACACGATCGACCGCTTTGTTCCTAGGCATTGGTAATGAGTTGTGATCTTTAATGAATCGACCTGTTCTCTGTGATTGGGTCCTGTCATGGCGCTCCAAAAAGTAATGCCAGTGACTTTGTCTTATCTGGTATAGACTTATTTTGAGCATCGAATTCATCATAATATTCCACAGACAGTAAATCATCAGCCACATCAGAGGCATCTAATTTCAAAATTTCCTTCAGGGGCGCACCTGGTTTATTAGCTTTCAGATATTACTACTGATGGACTTGCTCTTGTCCATTGGCGCTGATGCCGATGCCATCTGTTTTGTGGAATGATTTGGCATATAGTTGAATGACGCTATTGGCGACTTTTGGTTTCTTCACGCTGGCACTGATTTGCGATATTTAACGAATCATCCTGTTCGCTTCTGCTGGGTACTTTGGTACTCGGAGAGGTTCTGTCACGGCGCTCCAACTAGTAATCCTAGCGACATTGTCCGATCTGATACAAACGCTTTACGTTACAGACATTTGGTATAGACGGTGAGTGTCAGTTTATCTGATAGCACCTGTGCTAGGGAATGTAATGTCTGCTCTTTCTCTGTTTGAATATCTCATATTGTATGGTTGTGTACAGAATTTCCAAGGTGACATTCCTTCTTCGTAGAAAGGGGAATGGCCAGCTAATCCTTTACAGGTGGGGTGTTAGAGAAAAGAGATAGCTGTGAGGCATGTCCGCCTGTCAGTGAAGTATGCGGATGGTGAGCAGATTAGTAGCATGCCACTAAGCAAGAAAAGAATGGAGTGTCCAATGAGGAGGCTCCAAAGGGGTTTATGTGGGGGAAAGCAGTGATTTGGAGAGGGCAAGTTTGCCTCAGATCTATGATTCGGTACCTAGGTTTCGGACCTAGAGGTTGCTCTGTGTGGAAGAGCGTAAAGTGTGCGTTTTCTGGTGCGCAAAAAACACAGACGTCCTGGTGTTTAGTGCTCTGGGCTAAGAAGTGCAGGCCCAGTATACTTGTGTTGGGAGACTCAAGGTTGAGCTCCAAAAAAGTGAATTTAACGTGTATTGAGTGTGAGGTGGAAAGTGTAATTGGAATAGTACACAACCAATCTTTACGGTATCTAATTTAATGTTGAACCGGATCACCTATATCCGAGTTGTAGTTGTATATATTTGTAAATAGCGTATTTTGTGTGTACATATATTCTTAATAAACTGATAATTCGGTTACTAGCGTAAGTCTTCATTTACACTAATCTCACAGTGGGTGACCGATATCACCTAGTAATATCGGTGGTGGCAGCTATATCTACCACGGACATTCTTCAAAGTTGTGTGGACTGAGAGGAACGTCCGACAAATTGTTGGCAGCGTCGGGATAGAATCGCCTGAAACCAGTGACCAGCGAGCCGTGTTGCAGTCTGTTAATGCCGGAGTATCCAGTGGAATTCTTGTGTGGTCGTGCCATATCGTCGAAGGTGTGTAAAGTGTCGTGCCGTATCGTCGAGTATGTGCTAAAGTATCGTGCCGGGTCGTCGACTGTATGCTAAAGTGTCGTGCCGTATCGTCGAATGTGTCCTAAAGTATCGTGCCGGGTCGTCGACTGTATGCTAAAGTATCGTGCCGGATCGTCGAGTGTGTGATAAAGTGTCGTGCCATATCGTCTAGTGTGGACTAAAGTGTTGTGCGTATCTTTATTAGAAAGAACTAAACTGAACTATTGTGCCATATTACCGCTACATCGTGGAGCTACCTGTGATTAGAAAAGTAATCCAGCAAAGAAAGTATAAGGTAAGGTGTTTTGATCACATCTTTCTACTGACATCTTGAACAAAAATTTGTTGTCGTATAATTAATAGTATTTTAAGTAAATTGTCTATATTATTTATGTGTTTTATCAATACTTCCTACCTATGAACAGTTGCTTAGCTAAGGGGGGGCAAGGGGGGCGTCCGCCCCGGGCGCCGAGGCCTAGGGGCGCCAAATTGAGAGAAATTGTTATATTCTATATTGGGGTGGGGGCGCAAAATTTCTTGCTGGCCCCGGGCGCCGAAAAACATAGCTACGCCACTGCCTATGAAGTGTCCATAACCATATTTAAAGAAAGGTCATAATAACTTGAGCTAGTATTGGCTTTCTCTAGATATTTTCTTTACTAATTGTGTTAATATAGTTGGAAGGAATAATTAACTTTATTTAAATTTAAATTATTGTTAAAGTAATATTTAAAGGAAGCAACATTTTTAAGTTTGAGGAGTGTATAATAACATTTTCTTAGAATTTTAATTGGCCAATAGTAGTGAGGAAAAAAAAAGGCCCAAAAGAGAGCCATAGTAGAGGAAAAAAAAAAGGCTCAAAAGAGAGCCATAGTGAGGAAAAATAAAAGTAAAGATTTTCAGTATATTTGTTTTAAGTGTAAGAACCAGTATTAAGTTCGGAAATATTTTAGTGAGGATAATGGTAGAAATTTATATATGCATGTTTTACAATTTTTCTTTATGTGGATATTTTTATTGACATCAATACTCCTATTCAATTTCAACGTATCAGTATTATTTTATAAATTGTATGTTGTTATCTAAGTGTATAAGTTGAAATCTGTATGGCATAGTAAGCAAATCGAATTATTGTTTTACCTTTTTGTTTTATTGGAAGTAAATTGTGTGATATCAATAGTTGAGAAAAATTAGAGTATTCAGTAAATTAATTAGAAATGAAATGTATTGATTATCTGAAGGGTATTATTTAGTATAATATGTGGGATATAACTGTATTAAGTTAAAAAAATTAGGAAATATTAATTTGGTAGGTTTAAATATTATTGTAGGGTAGTAATAACAATCGGTGAAGGTATGGCTTTCTTATTGAAACTAAAAAAGGTTGATCTTCAGGTGATAGCTGAAGAATTGGGTGTTGAATTCGCGGAAGATGATACCAGAATTCAGCTTAAGAAAAAGATAATGGACAGTGATGAGTATGACGAGGGGGTTATTAAGGAATTATCTGACGCTATTGTTGCAGAACGATTAGAACAAGAAAAATGAGAACGCGAAAAGTTAGAAAAACAGGAAAAGTTAGAGCGCAAAGAAAAACACGAAAGGTTAGAAAGAGAAGAGAGGATAGAAAAATTAAGGATGGAACATGAATTAGAAATGGAGAGACTAAGGGTTCAAGGTTCGGCAAATAATTCTAATGTTTCTAGGGAATCTAATAATGAAAGTAATATAGAACAATTGATCAAAAGCATAAAAACTCTATCTATCAAAGTACCGGAAGGGACTGAAGGATGGAATTTATTTTTCAACAGTTTAGAAAGGGCATTCAAAACTAAAAATGTACCGGAAAACCAGCAGGCCGAAATTCTACTAAATATGTTAGGAGATAAGGCAGATAATTTGTTAATTTATACCACTACGGAACAAATGGAGAATTATGAGGAGTTAAAGGAGTTAGTTCTAAGGGAACATGAGCCGACACCGAAGGCGTGTTTGGAAAATTTTAAGAAGGCTAAGAGAAACCAGAACGAAACTCATGTATTATTTGTATCGCGTTTAATAGCGACATGGGAAAGTTATTGTAAGATTAGAGGTGCCGACTCTTATGAAAAGGTCAACCAGTTAATAGTTACGGATAAATTAGCAAGTACGTTAGATGAGGATACCGCGTCATATATTGGGTTAACTCATCAAGGTAAATGGTTAGAAGCTTCTAAAATTGCTAGAGAAAGTGACCATTATTTTGACCATAAAAATAAATCTTATGCAGTTACGTATAAACGTTTTAAAGGTAAAGATAAGCACATAAACAATGAAAAAATGAGACCGAGGGATGATAACAAAGTTAGTAATAATTGGAGGCAAAATGGGAGTAATGAGACTAATTCTTTTTCGGATAGGAAAATAGATTTTAAGAAGCCTAGCGATGCTTCAGTGCCTAAATGCTTTAAATGTGGTTTGAGAGGTCATTACCAACGTTTTTGTAATAAAGTGGGTAATGAGGAAAATAATGGTAATAAAGGGCGAGATCCGATAGCGGGTGTGCATAAGATTGTGGTAAAAGAAAGCAAAGAGTTACCTAATGGAGCAATTGTGGCGAGAATATCGGCAAAGGCCGAACAGAGAACTAACGTTATTGGTGAGAAATTAAATAAACTCGAGAAAATTGAAGTTAGTGTGAATGGGCAAAAAGCAAAGGGATTGGTTGATTCTGGATGTGAAATTAGTGTTGCTCATAAAGATTTGGTACCGGAAGAGAAATTGAAAGGAGCGGGTAGTATTTATTTACAAGGGTTATTCGGTGAAGCAGTTAAATCGCCGTTGGTTAAACTACCGTTAGCTATTCCGCAATTCGGACAAACTAATATAATTCATCAGGAAGTACTTTGCGCAGTGACTGATAATATTAATGAGCAAGTGATTTTACATCCCGAAGTGATTAATGAGTTGTCAGGTGTCAACCGCTAGGAGCCATTGCTAGAGACCCAAGAATTAGAAAGTTCAGAAATTATTATTGATAATTCGGAAGTTATTGATAACTTGAATGAAAAGGAAGGTATGAATAACGATAGTTGTAATGTTTACACAATAGAAGCGAGTTCGCAAAATGTACAAACTCAGAATACGGAAAAAACGGAAGTGGAGAAAGGTAATAAAGCTATTGTTAGCAATTCCGAGATGTTTAAGGAATCCCAATTAGAATGCAAAGAATTAGAGAAAGCTTGGGAATTAGCTAAAATGGATAAGGGGGATTATTATAATGTAAATGGTTTATTATATCATAAAGAGAAATTGTTAGGCGAAATTATAGCGCAATTAGTAGTACCCAAAGTAAGAAGGGAAGAAATCTTAAAATTAGCGCATAGTTCGGTATTTGGAGGGCATCATGCAGCTAAGAAAACTTTACAGAGAATCAGGTATTCATTTTATTGGGAGGGGATGGCGAAAGAAACTAAACAATTTTGTGAGTCATGTTTAGAGTGCCAATTGACTAGGGGGGTTAAAGTAAATGATAGAGCTCCTATTTCCCCAGTGTCGCGTCCGGAACTTCCATTTCAGGTAGTTAATGTTGATTTAATTGGGCCTATTGATCCTAAAAGTTCCCAAGGGCATCAGTATATACTAACTTTAATTGATCAACATACAAGGTGGGCGGATGCGATCCCTCTAAAAAGTTTAACTGCTAAAACCCCGTGTGATGCGTTGCTTCAAATATTTATGAGGACAGGAATTCCAAATGTAATTGCCTGTGATAACGGAACCAATTTCACTGCCGACTTAACGAAAGAATTTGAGAAAAGGTTAGGTGCTAGTCCAAGATTTTCGGCCCCACAGTATCCACAGTCTAATGGGCTCGTGGAACGATTTAATCAGACTCTTAAACGTATGTTACATCATACTATTAAAGAAGAAGGAAAAAAGTGGCATGAACAAATACCATTTGTATTATGGGCGTATAGGGAAGTCCCAAATTCTACGACGGGAATCGCACCTTTCCAGTTATTATATGGTAGAACGCCGGAGGGTCCTTTGTCGATTCTCAAGTCATCCTGGGCAGGAGAAAATAAGGGGGCGCAGTTAGATACTACGCCGATTCATGAATATTTGAATAAACTTAGGGGACGTTTAGAAAGAGCCGCAAATGAGGCAAAATTATCGTCTGAGGTACAACAAAATAGAATGGCTTACCATTATAATTTAAGGTCTAAGGAAAAAACGTTTGAAGTAGGCGATAAGGTAATATTGTTAATCCCCGATTCGACTAATAAGTTATATTCTAGGTGGCAAGGGCCGGCAACCATAGTCGAAAAACGAAATCAGCATTCATTTATAGTTGAGTTAGCCGACGGGAGTAGGAAGCATGTGCACCAAAACAAAATACGAGAATTTATTGCTAAATGTAATATAGTTAATATTGTTTTTGAGGGTGATGAGGAATTTGGAGAAGTTGGGGAAATTCCTATTTTGAACCGGGATCAGAAGTAGAACGAGATATAGAGAGGTTCGAAATAAAAGGGTTATCTAATAGTCAAGTCAAAGATATAAAGTCTATTTTGAGAAAAAATAAAGAGGTGTTTATGGGTCCTGTACGACCAGCTGATGTAGGGGAGCATCGTATTGATCTTAAACCGGGGGTAGAAAGGAAAAAGCCAAAGATACAGGGTTGTTATAATTAAAGTTCGCCTATTCTAGATCCGGTTCTATGAGCCGGTTCTATGCCCGGCTCTAGAGCCGGTTCTATGGCTCCAAACAAATCAGAATTTCACTAGTACTTAGTTAAAGACATGCGCTCTGCGAAAATCGAAAAAAAAATTAGTTAAAATTTTTGTCAGTAGGTGGCGCTGTGCCAATATTTAAGCCAATTTTTGAGGATTCCTTTATTTTCTGGGGATTTTTGAAAGATTCTGTATCTAAAGACAGATGTCAGACAATCTCTGATCTGAAAGACAGTATTAGACTTCATATTCGCTCAATCTTACAGGACAGTTTACGCAATGCTGTAGAAAGCACAATTCTGAGAATGGAATGCATTATTAAAAATGACGGAGGATTCATTGATCATGCGTCATGTTATTCTTCGTTATTTCCTTACTGCTGTGCGACTTGTTTTATTTTTGTTGATGCAGATTATATCACATGAAATGATATTCATTTTTCTGTATTGTTTGGAGTCATAGGTTAGGCTCTAGAGCTGTCTGATTAGGTGAACTTAATTATAACAATTCGCAGTTCGTCGATGTTTGTTGAAACTTTTAAATTTGTGTGTTTCGTCTGGATTGACTGATATTGATATAATGAATCTGCAAACATCGCATTAAAATGTGGCGCAGCGCCACCTAGTGACAAAACATTTTACTACTTTTTCTTTCGATTTTTGCAGAGCGCATCTCTTCAACTATTTACTAGTGAAATTTTGTTTCGTTTGGAGCAATAGAACCGGCTCCAGAGCCTTCTGAATAGGAGAACTTTAATTATAACAACCCTGTATATAGTGTACCGGTAGCTTATAAAGAGGAAGTAGATAGGCAGATTCAGGAGTTATTAGAATTAAATCTAATCGAAGTGTCAAATGCTGAAATTAGTCATCCAATTGTTTGTGTGGCGAAAAAAGACGCAACTGTTAGGCTTTGTATAGACTATAGAGCATTAAATTCGGTAACTCAGGTGCCAACCTTTCCGATGAAAGATTCTCAAGAAATCATGTATACCGCAGGGGCGGCTAAGTATTTATCGTCGATTGATTTATTGAGAGGTTATTGGCAGATTAAAATGGCGGAGGAGTGTAAACATTTGACAGCTTTTACAACGCATAATGGAACTTATCAGTGGCGTGCAATGCCTTTTGGATTATCAGGGGCGGCTGCGACGTTTCAGAAAAGATATGAATGAGGTTCTTCAAGGACATCGGAGGTATGCGGAAGCATATATTGATGATGTCATCATTTTCTCCGACACCTGGGAAGAGCATTGTGAACATGTTAGGGCTGTCATTGAAGAGTTGAAAAAGAGAAATTTTACGATTAGGCTAGACAAATGTAAATTTGGAGAGAAATTAACTAAGTTTTTAGGTCATGTAATTGGGGGTGGAACGCATGCACCTGATGAGGAAAAAATAAGAACAATAAGGGATCTAAAGAGACCAAAAACTAAAAAGGAAGTTAGATCTGTTTTGGGATTAATGGGATTTTACCGATCTTATATTCCAAATTATGCCGAAATTGCTATACCTTTAACCGAATTGACTAAAGGGAAGGTTAAAAATACTGTACCATGGGATGAGAGGACAGAGAAAGCATTTAATACTCTTAAGGATGAGTTATGTAAAGTGACGAGTTTGGCTACACCTATCGTAGGCCGGGAATATCAGCTCCACGCAGATGCTTCCGACCTGGCAGTAGGATGTTGTCTTACTCAAAAAGATGAAAAGGGTCAGTATAAACCGATAGCTTTTGCCAGTCAGAAATTGTCAGGGGCTCAGCGTGCTTGGCCGAGTATAGAGAAAGAGGCTTGGAGTGTTCTCTTCGGGTTGCGGAAGTTTGAAAAGTGGACCTATGGATCTCAAATTGAGATCATTACAGATCACAATCCATTAAAATTTCTCACTGAACAACCCCAAGATCACCCAAACTCACTAGATGGGCTCTTGCCTTGCAACGCTGGAACCTGAGTATTTCTCATCGACCAGGAGCGCAACATTTAAATGCTGACGCAATTTCTAGGCTACATAGAAAGAGCTGGGAAGAACAACCAGTTGTTAGCCCATCAACATCAACGACCCAATAGTGGACAACCTTAAAGGGATGTCGTCACACATTTAATTTTTTTTTCTGTGTGTGTGTAAATATTTTTTGATTTTTTTTTGTTTATAATATTGTATTAACATGTGTATTGTTTATGTAATAATAATATTAGTAAAGGTTCAGTAGAGATGTCAGTAGATAGTGTTCAGACACCTGGAAATACCTATGTAATAAGCATAATGAAGAAATCTGTAAAGAGACTATTGAACTCTTCTGCGATATTATTATATGTTTGGGGAAAATTAGCCCCTAAAAGGCATATTTTCCGCTAAGGTGGGGGGTGTCAGGATCTGATAGCACCTGTGCTAGGGAATGTAATGTCTGCTCTTTCTCTGTTTGAATATCTCATATTGTATGGTTGTGTACAGAATTTCCAAGGTGACATTCCTTCTTCGTGGAAAGGGTAATTGCCAGCTAATCCTTTACAGGTGGGGTGTTAGAGAAAAGAGATAGCTGAGAGGCATGTCCGCCTGTCAGTGAAGTATGCGGATGGTGAGCAGATTAGTAGCATGCCACTAAGCAAGAAAAGAATGGAGTGTCCAATGAGGAGGCTCCAAAGGGGTTTATGTGGGGGAAAGCAGTGATTTGGAGAGGGCAAGTTTGCCTCAGATCTATGATTCGGTACCTAGGTTTCGGAGCTAGAGGTTGCTCTGTGTGGAAGAGCGTAAAGTGTGCGTTTTCTGGTGCGCAAAGGACACAGACGTCCTGGTGTTTAGTGCTCTGGGCTAAGAAGTGCAGGCCCAGTATACTTGTGTTAGGAAACTCAAGGTTGAGCTCTAAAAAAGTGAATTTAACGTGTATTGAGTGTGAGGTGGAAAGTGTAATTGGAATAGTACACAACCAATCTTTACGGTATCTAATTTAATGTTGAACCGGATCACCTATATCCGAGTTGTAGTTGTATATATTTGTAAATAGCGTATTTTGTGTGTACATATATTCTTAATAAACTGATAATTCGGTTACTAGCGTAAGTCTTCATTTACACTAATCTCACAGTGGGTGACCGATATCACCTAGTAATATCGGTGGTGGCAGCTATATCTACCACGGACATTCTTCAAAGTTGTGTGGACTGAGAGGAACGTCCGACAGTGAGCATCGGATTTGTGATAATATTCACCTTACAGTAAATCATTAGCGTCAGAAGGGGCTTTGTTTTTCAGAATTTTCTTCAGGGGCGCATATGTTTTATCCATTTTCAGCTGCTGCTACTGGCGAGCTTGCTCTCGCTGCGGTTTGATTAAACACGGTATCTTTGGAAATAAGATATCGCTTCGAGATTACTTATTGGATATTTTGGTGACCATTCGATCCTGGATCGGGAACTTATCACTTTTTTATATTGTCAAACGAAAAACATTTAGAATAATTTTTGTCACTATAGCCCCAAAACTTAAAAAAAAAACGAGGCAAAATATTCATTATATATTTAATAACTGTCTGTAAGATTCAGTTGAAGGTTTTAAAAACTATACATTGAAAAAGATAAAATTGCAATATCAAGATAAAATAAAATATGCCAAGAAGTGAAAACAAAAAATATGTATACATTTGGAAAGCTGGCATAAAAAATTACTTCTATTTATTGCTATTTATTAAAACCACTCTTCACAAATAAAAATACCAAAAGTCCATAAATTTTTACGTAATGAAAAATGTAGTATTCTCTTTAAAACAAACAAATAAATGCCTCTCTTCTTTTCCCTTGCATTTTTTCTCTTATTTTTTTAACTCATAAATATAATAAATCTGCGAAGAAACATTCATACTTTCTGTATCACTATTTTCACCTTTTGACCTACATTTTTAAAAAGTTTATTTCATTTGGAACATTTATCATGATTGAATTGTCTCTCAAACGTAAGTGCAATGACATATTTCACAAAAACTGTTTCAGACATGAAAAAATACAAGAAACACATATCAGAGAGAGAAATTATTCGTAAAAGGGATAAAACGAAACTAGTAAAACATGCCATTTTGTCCTCCCTTAAAAAGAAATGCAATTATTTATTCTGTTTGATGGCTTAAAGAACATTTATTCATATTGTCTTGATAAAAATCATCTGCGGAAATATAAAATATTTTTAACAGTTATATTGGAGATTTTAAACTTTTTAATAAATTATTCAGTAGCTTGTTTTATAGATTAGAATATTTTAACCAAGTTTTCAAACGAAAGGCACATTAAATGCTTGATTTATACTTATTTTTAATTCACAATTGATTTTAACTTTCATATAATTCAATTATTACAATAAATTTCTTTCTTTAACAAATATCAATTTACTTGCTATAAATATGGCATTAAATAACTGAAAACAAATAAGTGTTCAACATTTATGTATATCGAAAGCCTGAATAGGGTTCGTAGACATCATAATATTTTCAAAAATATAAAAAATACCCAATATTTTGATATAGGTACGACATTTTCGATATGGATCCGATATTTACAAAATAGCCAGCTTACTGCTGATGATAAATATTTCGAAGCATAATATAAATTAGAAATTGAAACATATAGGGGAAGGTGGGACTTCTTAGGACGTTTTTCAGTAATTAATTTTTCTAAATTTTACCAACATTTATTCTTATTTTAGAACCAATTATACATAAAGTATAAAACTGCATCAAATAAACTACATAATAATCTAATATCTCACATAGAAAAAGAATGAAAACAAAGCAAAAAAAAAAACCTTTAAAATGTCCGAATTTGCCCCACCATATGCGACAGGACGTTTCGTTAACTATCTAGAAAAATATATGAGGAATGAAACTACAAGGGTTGTAAACAAAGTAGTACGGGTCATTTATTTAATTGAAGGTTTTCCCCCGAAATCCCATAAAAGCCGTCAACAGATTAAAAAAGTACAAAAATCTTTCGGATAACCCTGTCAAAAATAATGTAGCACAATCGTTCAAACTATAGATTACGATTAAGGGGTTTATTTTAATAAACTGTATTCATTTTTATGAAGGTAGCATGTATACTCGTTGAGAAATTAATGTTTTTATAAAAACAGTCTCAAATTTTGCAATTTTTTTTTTTTTTTTTTTTTTTTTTTTTTTTGCTTATAAATTAGAGTTATAATATAAAATATGGTTTTTTTTTTCAGAAAATATGAAAAACAACATTGTACATGATGACTTGTAATCAAAATTTAAAAATAATAAAAATTGCATGAAAAATGAGCATGTTTACTAAATATAGTTTCACTGCGAATGCGTGAACGCAATTAAAATATAATTTGCATAATTTATTAGCTGAATGCAGTGTTCTCGTTGTCGCTCGCCAATGCGCCAAATTGCGACTAAATTCTTCATTTGGCGAGTAAACAAGCGATTAGATTCGCCAAATTGCTAGTGCTCATTTTTTGCTTTTTCTTTCTTTTCTTTTTTGCCTTTTTGGTGTGTGTCACTTATCATGTTTAACTGCACCGTACCACATGAATTCATAACATTTTAATGAGTTAAATCTGTTAATTTTTTTTTCATTGATTACGTATGATATTTAGAACATACATATTTTTAATATATTTGTAACAAATAGTTGAATTTAGATTAATAACAATCGTTGTCGCAGCTATAGTTTAGATTATTTCAGAACATATTGAAAAAAAAAGTGGGTATAAAACTGTGAGTTTCCCGATCCAGAGCCGAGTGGCTCCAAAAAAATTGGTATATTAGAATTAAAGGTAATTCTTTTAGTACTATACGGTGAATCTATTTGGCTAATACTTTTTTCATTTGGCGAATGTTTTTTATTTTTAATTAGCCAAATTAATAATGTTGGTCAAATGTCAGCGAGAACACTGGCTGAATGTATAGAGCAACTTTTGTGAAAGTTTCAAAAACATAGCTTGAAAATTCTGAAAAACTATCATTGATAGAATAAGAGGAAAATCGGTTTTCTCAAAAGGAAGGAAAAAGATGAGAGGCTGTATCCAAATACATCAGTACGTGTATTGTTGTGTATGCTATACTGACACTAATCAATAGTTATATGGATAAAACCGCTCATCTTTTTGCTTCATTTTGGAAATAACAGATTTTAAGCTAATTCTATCGCCGATAATTTTCGGAATTTTCAAGCTATGTTTTTGGGACTTTCACAAAAGTTGCTCTATACATTTTGCTAATACATTATGGAAATTATGTTTTGATTGCGTTCGTTTTTTTTTCAGTTTATTGACGATTCCCTATGGGATTTCGGGAAAATATCTTCGAGAAAATATATAATCTGTACTATTTTGCTTACATACATGGAGTTTCAGAATAATTCCTCATGTATTTTTCTAGATATTTTTACAAAACTTCTAAAATCGCAAGTGTCCGGTCATTAACGGCCATATAGTTTAAGATGTCACAATCAAACAGAAACTTTCATTTGCATTGCATTTAAATAAATTTTCTATAATTAAAAAATTAAAACAAAATTTTAATCCAGTAAAAAATTAGTATAATCTGAAAAAAGAAGAAATAAATAACTCTCATTTTTTTTAATGTCCCTCCTTTCAACCGATAAGCATAGTAAATGTGTTTAAAAAAAAGTTCATCACTATTTTCCCCTTTTGACCTCCATTTTTTTTTTTTTTTTTTTTTTCATAGAATTTTGGAACATTTATCATCATTGAATTGTCTCTCAAGCACAACTACATGCTTTAAGAAAAACAGTTTTTTGACATGAAAAAGGCAAGAAAGGCATAACAGAGACAGGAGAAACTATTTGTTTAAGGAGATAAAAAGCAAAACTAATGGAACATATCACTTTGTTTTTTATGTTTTTCTTAAAAGAGAAATGAAAGCATTAGTTTTGTTTGACAGCTTAAGGAATATCTATTCATTTTGCATTGATAAAAATTGTTTGCTGAAATTTCGAAAATTATGACAGTTTTATTGAAAGAAAATAATATTTTTACTTAAATTTTTCACAAATGTGTATGAATCAATTAATTTTAATTTAGTTTTACTTTTTCTTATGCATCGTATTTAATAAATTTCCCTATAAGAATAAACTTAAAACAAAATTTCAATATAAAAACTTGAAAATCTGGTGAAAAGACAAAATAATTAATTTTATTTTTGAAAACCTATAAGCATAATAAATTTGTTTAAAAGGTTCATTTATTTATAACAGTGTTTTGCTTTTGACCTACATTTTAAAATTTTTATACTGTTTGGAACATTTATCATCATCGAATCGTCTCTCAAGCGCAAGTACATGTTTTATCAGAAACTTTTTTGATGTGAAAAAGACAAGAAAGGAATAACAGAGGAAGAAAAAAAGAAAGAAACTATTTGTTAGAGATAAAAACAAAACTAACGGAAGATATCATTTTGTTATTTATGTTTTTCTTAAAGAGAAATGAAAGTATTAGTTTTGTTCGACAGCTTAAAGAATATCTATTCATATTGCATTGATAAAAATCGTCTGCTGGGATTTCAAAAATTATGGCAGTTTTATTGACGAACGTAGTATTTGATGTTTAACTTAAATTCTTCATAAGTTTGTACTTCTTTAATCAATGAATTTTAATTGTTTTATTTTTTCCTATGCATTGTATTTAATAAGTTTCCCTGTAAGAATAAACTTAAAACAAAAATTCAATATAAAAAACTGGTAAAATCTGGAGAGAAGAGAAAATATATAATTTTCCTTTTTAAAACCTTTAAGTATAGTAAATCTGTTTAAAAAGTTCATTTATTCATACAGTGTTTCGCTTTTGACCTACATTTTAAAAAATTTTATGCTGTTTGAAGCATTTATCATCATAGATTTGTCTCTCAAGCACAACTACCTGTTTTACCAGAAACTTTTTTGGCGTAAAAAAGACAAGAAAAGCGTAATAGAGGAAGAAAATAAAAGGAAAGAAACTATTTGTTAGTGATAAAAACAGAACTAATGGAACATATCATTTTGTTCTTTATGTTTTTCTTAAAAGAGAAATGAAAGCATTAATTTTGTTTGACGGTTTAAGGAATATATATTCATTTTGCAGAGATAAAAATCGTCTGCAAGAAATTCAAAAAATATGACAGTTTTATAGAAGAACGTAATATTTGTTGTTTTACTTAAATTTTTTAGAAGTGTGTATTCCTTGAACCAATGAATTTTAATTTAGTTTTATTTTTTCATAAAATATTTAATAAATTTGCCATAAGAATAAACTTAAAACAAAATTTCAAAATAAAAAACTGGTAAAAACTTGAAAAAGAGAAAATAAATAACTTTCCTTTTTAAAACATACAGTGTCTCACAAAAGTGATGGGACACTTGTGCTTTATAAAAAGAAACTGCAATAAAATAAATAAACAAACATGTGCAAAAAAATTTTGTTTGTGTTTCATATTTAAAGTTAGTAACAATTATTACATAACATACATTTTGTCAAAATATTAAAATATTAATTTAGTAAAAATACAATTGTTCAGAACGGAGAAAAAAAAATGGCTCACATAAGTGATGGGACACTTATTTTTTCATCAAATATTTATCCAAAAATTTTACTTTTTAAAAGGTTTTAATATTTTGTTGGATTTCCTTTTACTTTTAAAACATGATTTAATCTTTTTGAGATGGATTCGACTAATTTTTTGTGATTTCTGGAGTGATTTTACCCCATTCTTCTTGAAGCACCGATTTTAGTTGTTGTTTTAAAGAAATGGTGTGTTTGCGAATTGTTGATTCCAATTCTTGCCAAATATTCTCTATGGGATTTAAGTCTGGAGATTGTGGTGGTGTTTTTATTATTTCAGGACAGTTATATAGCAGCCAGAATCTAACGTTCAGAGCAGTGTGCTTGGGGTCATTGTCCTGTTAGAATTTAAAATCATTATGAAGGTTCAATTTTCGTGCTGAAGATTTCAAATTTTGCTTTAAAATATCAATATACTTGTACTGATTCATTATACTGTCAATAAAAACAAGATTACCAACTCCAGCGGACGACATACACCCCCATACCATAACTCCTCCTCCACCATGTTTTACTGTTGGTACCAAGTTCTGTTTGCGAAATTCTTCCCTGGGTTTTCTCCACACCAAGATTCTACCGTCAGAACCAAATATATTAAATTTACTCTCATCAGCAAATATAATTTTATTCCAGTAATCAGAATTTTTATTTATGTTGGATTTTGCGAAAGCTAGTCTGAGTTTTCTATTCTTTTCACTTACGAAGAATTTTTTCTTGGCTACTCTACCGTGATATCCAGCAGATCGAAATACCCTTCTAATAGTCTCAGGATTAACAATTATTCCATATAATGCTTGTAAATCAGCAGCAACTTTTGAAGCACTATTTCTTGGATTTTCTTTAATATTTCGAACGATAATTCGCTTTATTCCATTGGATAGCTTTGATGGTCGGCCAGGTCTTCTTTTATCCTGAATCATATGATTCTTTTTATATCGTTAAATGATATTGACGACTCAAGTTAACTGTTTCAGCAGTTTTTCTAATAGATTTTCCACGTTCAATATGCAAATTAATAACTAATTTTCGAATTTCAGGCGAAGTTTCTTTTCGTTTAGCATTCATGGCTGCACAGAGCTAAAAAACACAAAAATTCCAAAACAAACTGGAGAGAAATACTGCAGACGATTTTATAAATTATTGCCAATTGCTTTTAAATAAAAATAAAACCCCCAAAAACATTTTTATTGCTTATTTCAGACGATTTTTGTTGCATATATAATGGTGTCCCATCACTTATGTGAGCTTTTTTTGCTCCGTTCTAAACATTTGTATTTTTATTAAATTAATATTTTAATATTTTGACAAAATGTATGTTATGTAATAATCTTTATTAAATTTAATTATGACACACCCACAAAAAAAATGTGTACAAGTTTTTTTTATTTATTTGATTAGTTTCCTTTGTAAAGCACAAGTGTCCCAATTTTTATGTGAGACACTGTATAAGCATAGTAAATCTGTTTAAAAATTTCATTTTTTTTATATCTGTTTTTGCTTTTTGACCTACATTTCAAAAAATTTATACTGTTTGGAACATTTATCATCATTGAAGTGTCTCTCAAACGCAACTACATGTTTTACCAGAAACTTTTTTGATGTGAAAAAGACAAGAAAGGCATAACAGAGGAAGAATTAAAAGAAACTATCTGTTAGAAATAAAAAGCAAAACTAATGGAACATATCATTTTGTTCTTTATGTTTTTCTTTAAAGAGAAATGAAAGCATTTATTTTGTTTGACAGCTAAAGGAATAGCTATTCATGTTGCACTGATAAAAATCGTCTGCCGGAATTTCAAAAATTATGACAGTTATATTAAAAAACATTTTTTAATAATTTTACTTAAATTTTTCAGAAACTTGTATTCTTTTAATCAATTAATCCTTATTTAATTATACTTTTTTTTATGCATTTTATTTAATAAATTAGAGTAAAAAGAATAGAGTTAAAACAAAATTTCAATATAAAAAATTAGTAAAATCTGGAAAAAGAGAAAATAAATAACTTTCCTTTTTAGGTGCGTTCGTAATTATGAAATACGTAGCACCTATAATTGGCGTTCAGTCCGTCTGTCTGTCCGTCCGTCCGCATATAACACAAAAACTACCCAACTGAATCGTTTGAAATTTAAAATATATAATTATTACATAATTTTGTCGAGTCATTTCAAATTTTATGAAAATCGGATGCATAGATCAATTACAGGGACAATCAAAAGTATTCCGTTACATTACGGTCAATGGAAGAAAATGTTTCAAATATATTTTAATGGGGTTACACTCATTCGAACATACTAAAATTGATATGCATCTATAAAGTACATATTATAATATACATTTTGCATAATATGTGGTGCAAAGAACATTTTTTATTAATTTACAAGGCCAGACAAAAGTATTCCATTACATAATAGTATAGAGAGAATATTGTTTGGTGCGCATTTTAATTAAATCTTTACAATTTTATGAGATTGATATATGAGAGTGATATTTTTAAAACTTCGTTATCGAACGAACGCACCTTATTTGCTACGTTTCACGTGCAATTTCCAACTTGTTAAAACCTATAAGTATGGTAAATCTGTTTAAAAAGTTCATTTTTTATGTCTGTTTTTTGACCTACATTTTAAAAATTGCATACTGTTTGGAACATTTATCATCATCGAGTTGTCTCTCAAGCACAACTGCATGTTTTACCAGAAAATTTTTTGGCGTGAAAATGACAAGAAAGGCATAGCAGAAGAATAAAAAAAGAAAGAAAACTATTTGTTAGAGATAAAAAACAAAAGTAATGGAACATATCATGTTGCTCTTTATGTTTTCCTTAAAAGAGAAATGGAAGCATTTATTTTGTTTGACATCTTAAAGAATATCTATTCAATTTGCACAGATATAAATCGTCTGCTGGTATTTCAAAAATTATGACAGTTTTATTGACAAACATTTTCTGAAGTATTTACTTAAAATTTTTAGACGTTAGTATTCCTTGAATCACGGAATCTTAATTTTACTTTTTCTTATGCATTTTATTTAATAAATTCTCTATAAGAATAAACTAAAAACAAAATTTCATTATAAAAAATTGGTAAAATCTGTAAAAAGAGAAAACAAATAACTTTCCTTTTTAAAACCTATAAGTATAGTAAATCTGCTCAAAAAGTTCATTTTTTATAACTATTTTTCCCTTTTGACCTACATTTTAAAATTTGTATACTGTTTGAAACATTTATTATCATCGAATTGTCTCTCAAGCACAACTGCACGTTTTACCAGAAAAATTTTTGACGTGAAAATGACAAGAAAGGCATAGCAGAAGAATAAAAAAAGAAAGAAAACTATTTGTTAGAGATAAAAAACAAAAGTAATGGAACATATCATTTTGTTCTTTATGTTTTTATTAAAAGAAAAATGAAAGCATTTATTTTGTTTGACATCTTAAAGAATATCTATTCATGTTGCGCTGATAAAAATCGTCTGCAGGGATTTCAAAAATTATGACAGTTTTATTGAAGAACGTAGTGTTTGATGTTTTATTTAAATTTTTCAGAAATTTGTATTCTTTTAATCAATCAATCTTAATTTAATTATACTTTTTCTTATGCATTTTATTTAATGAATTCCCTATAAGAATAAAGTTAAAACAAAATTTCAATATAAAAAATTAGTAAAATCTGGAAAAAGAGAAAATAAATATTTTTCCTTTTTAAAACCTATAAGCATGGTAAACAGTTTAAAAAGTTCATTTTTTATGTCTGTTTTTGCTTTTTGACCTATATTTTAAAAAATTGCATACTGTTCGGAACATTTATCATCATCGAATTGTATCTAAAGCACAACTGCATGTTTTAAAAGAAAAACTTTTGACATGAAAATGACAAGAAAGGCATAGCAAAAGAAGAAAGAAATGAAAGAAACTATTTGTTAGAGATAAAAAACTAAACTAATGGAACATATCATTTTACTCTTAATGTTTTTTTAAAAAAAAGAGAAATGAAAGCATTTATTTTGTTTGACATCTTAAAGAATATCTATTCATGTTGCACTGATAAAAAATCGTCTGCTGGGATTTCAAAAAATATGACAGTTTTATTGAGGAACGTAGTGTTTGATGTTTTGCTTAAAATTTTCAGAAGTTTGTATTCTTTGAATCAATGAATTTTAATTTAATTTTACTTTTTCTTCCGCATTAAATTTAATAAATACTCTATAAGAATAAACACAAAAACAAAATTTCAGTACAAAAAATCATCAAAATCTTGAAAAAGAGAAAATAAATAACTTTCTTTTTTAAGTGCGATTGTAATTACTAGCAGGGGAGACCGAGCTTAGCTCGGTCAAAATTAACTTTGTGTTCAACTCGATGTAGTATTTTCACTGTATCATTAACTCTGTATTATTACTGTAAAACATGTTTATAATAGTATTATTTAGAAAAACAATCAATAAGAAAACTATGTTTTTATGCGCATGTTTATAAATTTTACTTTATTTTAAAATTTACAACGAAAGGACATCGATCTAAATCACTTTTTTAGCTCGACTCTGATTGGTTTAACCATCCATCTCGAATCCTCTTAAGAATGCAGAGCTGCCAAGTCTCCGGCTTTTTGCACACCAGTATTATTTTAGAGAAAATCATCTGTTTTTAAATCGTCTCAATGTTCCAATTACTTAAAACATCTTTTTCTGTATAATAATACTGGTATCCAAAAAGCCGGAGACTTGGCAGCTCTGAGAATGTATAAAAAAATTCTTTACATTCTGAAAGACAATATTTTTTGCTAGATATAGCCAAATTTGGAAGCATTCTTTCATTTGGCTCCAAATACCTGTTTTGGTTTTCGTAATTTTTATAGTCGATTTTTTGGCCATATGTCGCCAATATTTTCTCAAATATCACCAAGTTATTGGCTTTTGCTATATTCTCGTGACCCTGACCAGTATTACCCAAAATGAGCCACTAATCAAATTTGATCAAGCATGTGACATAGCTCAATCGTCTTCAGGTAATCAAAAACAGTAGAATATAAAATTGAATCAAAATCGTTTAAGCCATTTTTAAGGTAAAATTATCTTGGCAGCATTCAGCAATAAAGCGAAATGACCCACTAATATAATTTTGTTTAACATGCAACTCAGCCCAATAGTCTTCTCGTGACAAAAAACGTTTTGTTTCAAAATTTAGGTAAAATTGATTGAGTCGTTGTTATATATAATTAGAATGACCCTAGCTCATTAAGACCCAAAATGACCCACAAATTGAATTTTCGCGAGCATGTGTCCAAGCCAAATGGTTTTCTCTTGCTCAAAAACGATATAATACAAAGTATAGTCAAAATGGTGAGTACTATTTTCTATATAAAATTAGCATGACCCATCATGACCAACAAATGACCCTTATAATCGAAATCTCTCGAACGTGTGGCCTAGTTCATTAGTTTTAGCATGCCGAAAAACATTAGATACAAAATTTAGATAAAATCGATTGAGCCGCTTTTTAGATATAGTTAGTTTGACCCTAACTCCTTATGATCCAAAATGACCCATTGATCAAATTTTCTCAAAAATCTGTCATAACCCAATGATTTTCTTGTGCACGAAAACGATAAAATACAAAATTTAGTCAAAATTGCGCGAAACGTTGTCTAGATAAAATTAGAATGACCCAAAAGTGGCCCACTAATCGAAATTTCTCGAACATGTGACCTACCCCAATGATTTTCTCATGCCAAAAAAATGTTGCACACAAAATTTCATTAAAATCGATCCACCTGTTCTTTAGATATAGCTTGACCATGACCCATTAAGACCCACAAATGACCCTTATAATCGAAAGCTCTCGAATATGTGACTTAGTCCATTAGTTTTCTCGTTTCTAAAAATTGTTATATACAGAATTTTGTTAAAATTGATCGTGCCGTTCTTTAATTATATATAGCTTGACCCAGACCCTTTATGATCCAAAATGACCCATTAATCGAAATTTTTCGAACATGTAACCTAGTCCAATGATTTTATCGTGCCAAAAAAATGTTGCACACAAAATTTCATTAAAATCGATCCACCTGTTCTTTAGATATAGCTTGATCATGACCCATTATGACCCATCATGACCCAGAAATGACCCTCATAGTCGAAATCTCTCAAACATGTGATTTAGCCCATTAGTTTTCTCATGTCAAAAAACTGTTACATACAAAATTTCGTTATAATCCATCACGCCGTTCTTTAAATATAAATAGCTTGACCCAGACTCTTAATGACCCAAAATGACCCATTAATCAAAATTTTCCGAACATGTAACCTAGTCCAATGATTTTATCGTGCCAAAAAAATGTTGCATACAAAATTTCGTTAAAATCGATCCACCTGTTATTTAGATATAGCTTGACCATGACCCATTATGACCCATCATGACCCAGAAATGACCCTCATAGTCGAAATCTCTCAAACATGTGATTTAGCCCATTAGTTTTCTCATGTCAAAAAACTGCTACATACAAAATTTCGTTATAATCCATCACGCCGTTCTTTAAATATAAATAGCTTGACCCAGATCCTTAATGACCCAATATGACCCATTAAATTTTTTTTCTCGAACATGTAACCTAGCCCAATGGTTTTCTCGTTCTCGAAAACCATAGAATGCAATTTTTAGTCAAAATTGCGTGAGAAAATCTCTAGATAAAAATAGCATGACCCACAATGACCCCAAAAATGACCCACAATGACCCCAAAAATGACCCACTAACCGAATTTTCTCGAGCATGTTACCTAATCCAATGGTCTTCTTGTAATCCAAGACGATAAAATATAAAATTTGGTCGAAATCGTTAGAGCCGTTTTTTAAATAAAAATGGCTTGACCCACAATGACCCAAAAATGACCCACTAATCAAAATTTTTCGAACATGTGACCCAGCTCAATTGTTTTCTCGTGCCAAAAAACGATTGGATACAAAATTTCCTTAAAATCGATCCAGCCGTTCTCTAGATATAAATAGCTTGATCCTGACCCATTATGACTCAAAATGACCCAATAATCGAATTTTCTCGAACATGTGACCTAGCCCAATGGTCTTCTCGTGCCCGAAAATGGTAAAATCCAAATTTTTGCGAAAATCGTTAGAGCCGTTTTTGAGATAAAATTTACCCACACACACACACAATTTTTGCTCGCATTATAGTATAAGATATAAATATGTAGCACCTACAGTCGTCGTTCAGTCCGTCCGACCGTCTGTCCGTCCGCACATAACAACGCAAAAAATTCCTAACCTAATTGTTTGAAATTTAAACTATATATTTATTGCATAATATTATCGAGTCATTTCAAATCTTATGAAAATCAGATGTATAGTTCAATTACAGGGACAATCAAAAGTATTCCATTCCTTTACGGACAATGGGAAAAAATAATTTCAAGTGTATTTTAATGATGTTACGCTTTTTCGAACGTAATAAAATTTATATGATTCTATGAAGTATATATTAAAATATACATTCTATACAATTTATGTTACAAAGAATATTTTTTATTAATTTACAGTGTCACAGAAAATTATTCCATTACGTAATATTACGTAATGTTATAGGAGGAAATATTGTGTGGACTTAATATTGGAGGAAATATTTTCCAAACGTCTCCAAAAACTCTTCCTTAACTTATTATAATATAAATATGAATTGAACAGTGCACAAAATAAGTACATTTGTTAGATTTCAGACAATAAGATAATCTTTAAACTTCAGCAAGTCTATTTGAATAGCTACGATTAATATTTATTAAAGTAAAAGTAATTTTATTCTCAAAATTGAAAAAAATTCGGAGTCGACTGAGTTGAATATTTGTCTAAGGGTTGTGCAAATACAACGTTATCAACTATTTTGATATTTTTGACCCCCTCCTTCCTTTCTGATATCATACGTTATCATCTCTAGAACCCCCCCCCCCCCCGGTAATTATCAAATTGTAATTTTTTTTATAGAATTTATTTCTTTCGTTTGGAATGATATACAAAACTGATTATATTTATTTTGCGCATACTTTATTGATCAAATGAAGAGAAATCAATAAAATATCACTTTATATCAAATAACACTTAAAATAAATAGATATTATTTTAAAATATTTTACAATAGTTTTTTTTTTTTCTTCATAATGCATTTAACAGTAATAAAGTGTTGATGCATTTGCCCCCTACACAAGAGGGTGGAGAGAAGGGGGGATACAAAAATTCTCATTAACAAAAAAAGTGGACAGACAACATTCTTTCTCTTTTGTTTATTAGTAATCACAAATTTCATTTCAAATATACTTCACATGTGCTTTCTCGAACCGTGATTGTATATTCATACACATAATATGAAAAATAAGAACGGTGAAACGTTGGGGTATGCCATATAATAGGATAAAATAATGTTATAATAATTTAGTGATTTTAATCATAACTTTGTATTTACGTAAAAATAAATATAAAAAAGAAAAAAAAAGAAGATAACATAATATTTTGAACAAAAACCATGTTATAAATAAAAAGAGAAACGTTTGGTTGTATCAGAAATGATATCGTTATCAAGCGACAATCCCCCTCCCCCAAGAGATTTATATATTACAATATAATGTGGCAGACACCCCTCCCCCCTAAAATGATAACATTATATGTGCACAGCCCCTTACTTATCGGTTTTTTTTAATTGATTCATTGTAAAAGAATTAGTTTATGCCATATTTAAGCAAAACAGTTCACCTGGATCAACCTCGGTGCGGTTATCTTGCTATAGCTGACAACAGGCGAATATTTATAACGTTATTTTGAGCTAAAGAAAAGGTCAAGAGATACATATCTGAAAATCGTCTGCCGTGCATCTAATCCGATAATCAGAACGTTAAAGGGGGTGATACTGGATAGAAAAGTAGCGTGGAAAGGGCAGCGTGTTATATTTGCACGAAGTTCAAAATTTTAACTCAATAAATGAAAATTATTTTAAAACGTGTCCCGGACCCCCTTAAAGTAAAAGTATTTTTCTTCTCAAAATGGAAAAAAATTCGAGCCCGAATGGATTAAATATTTGTTTACTTTGTCGGCTTTTTCTTAAAATTGATTCATTCTAAAAGAATTAGTTTATGTCACATTTTAGCAAAAACAGTTCATCTGTATCAGCCTCGGTGTGATTATCCTGCTACAGCTCACAACAGGCGAATATTTATAACGTTATTTTGAGCTAAAGAAAAGGTCAAGAGATACATATCTGAAAATCGTCTGCCGTGCATCTAATCCGATAATCAGAACGTTAAAGGGGGTGATACTGGATAAGAAAGTAGCGTGGAAAGGGCAGCGTGTTATATTTGCACGAATTCTATCATTGCTACGGTAGACTAGCAAAGTGTAACTTGTCAGTCGAAATATGTAACTTGTGCTACAGACCGTTTGCTAAGGTTAAAATATTTTAGGGATTGTTGCTTCATTTTCTATAGTCTGGAACAATGTTACGTATTTGTAAACAGCAAAAATAGCATAATTATTTTAATGTAATGAAAAAATGTTTTAATGCTTTAAATAATTATGAATTACTATGTGCAACTCTTAAAAATGTACTACCTTATTCAAACTAAAAAAAACGTTTTACTGAACACGTTCGCTGCCGCTCACGCGAAAGCGCGTGATATAGCGCCAACGTTAAGGGGCCACTCACGCGCCAGCGCGGTATGTGGGGTGATGTCCAATAGCCAGCCACGCGCTTGCGCGGGAAAATCTTTCCCTGATTCTTTGTTACAAAAAGTAAATCGGCTTCTGGGAAAAACCCACTTCTACAGTGTAGCATTACCTAGCATCACAACTTTACGTAAGCGGCAGTAAACGTGTTAAAAATCTCGAAGTTGAATAAAATGAGAATAAATAGTGACAGATTACATAATAAATCCGAATAAATAATTTTAGATAGCACACTTGATGAGCCTTCTAAAAGGATGAGATTGTATAGTATCATCTAAATATAATAAAACGCAGTGTGACAATTCCGGTGCAAACTCATCTATCTCGGCATTTTAAAAGTCAGTAATAAAATGGAGGCATGTTAGATTCGATTTGACATGTGCATGAGAAAATTTGACTGAATTAATACAAATCTCTTCTTCCTCAAATCAATGTTCAATCCAGGGAGTGACACGGAGGTGGCATCTCCACTCGGAGCAATTTAGTAGAAAATTAATTTCCTCAGGTACGTTTCAAACAGGATTGAGAGTCCAATGGCGGGGCGATGGGGCGATCGCCCCCCCTCCCCTTGAGTCCAGCAAAGGATCTGAAAAAGATGCCCGCACGGAAAAAGGATTGGACTAAAACTCGAGACCGGCGCGGCCCGGGCCGGGCCGCGCCATTTTTAAGTCACTGGGCTGGGCCAGGTCTTTACACTTTCAGAACCGGGGCGGATCGAGTCTTACTTTTTCCTGTAGAGCGGGATCGAGCCCCACTTTTCTTTTCAGGGCGGGCCTGGCTTGGATTTCGTTATTCCTTGGGGTAAACGTTCGGTCTAAAATCAAACCAGACCATAAGGGAGGAGAAGCAATGGCGGATCTAAAATGGGGGGGGGGGGGAGGGCGATCGCTCCCCTTAGATCCGGGCAGTATCGTGATCATTATTTTTCTGCAGATTTGGGTCGGGCCCAATGGCGGGTCTGAGGGGGCGATCATCTTCACTTCTTGGACAATAAACGTTTCCCAAAAATACATGCTTCCTTTCAAGAAATGAGTTAGATCCTAACTAGAATTAAGCGACCCTCCCCGGGCCGCGCCTTTTTAAGTTCGCGAGGCTCGGACTGTGTCTGGTCTTACCGCATTCAGAATTCTGCCGTCATTTATTTGATACTATCATGATCATTATTTTTCTGCTGGTTTGGATTGGGTCTGACTTATTTTTCTTCCAGATCCAGTCTGGCCTGGAGTCATTCTTCTTAGATGTCTGCATTAGAGATGACACAGGTTCAGACTTAGCCCGTGTCCGATATGAGATCGTGCTCTGTTTTTATGCTGGTCTACTGATTCGGACTCATTTTTTCTGAAATCTGAAAATTTTATTTATCGATGAATAGAAAAATGTAAAAAACTTTTTTTCCTCTTAAAAATTAGTACTTATTCCTTTTCAAATCAATGTCTTGCTATTTTGATAAAAATGAAAAAGAGGCACGATTTTTTTAACAACAACAAAAAAATAATTAGTCATATCTACATCTGTAGATTTATGTTCAAGCATTGCCGACGACTGCCGATCTGGCGCCTACAAAAAAAGGCGGAAATAATGAATTTGTGTTTAGTTCGATTTTTGTTTGTGGCAGAGATTATTTTGCAGTTGGATCTTTTTTTATTATTATTATTTAGACATGTAACGCGAAAAGAATATTTTCTTTTGATTTTATTTTGCGATTACCGAATAATTTAAATTTCTAGTGTATGGAACGTATACAAGTCGTAATCGCTTTTCATATGGAAATAACTGTAGTAATTTTCATTTCTTTTGGTATCTCTGCTGATGCCGTACCGGTAAGTAAATGTATTTACCATATTCTTGCGATCGAGTAGTGTTTCCTCTGTTCCTAAAAAAGTATTGAACTTTAAAATTTTTAACTTGAGGTTATTTTTTGGGTCATGCTATAACGAAGGGTTGTTATGAAGAATAAAATGGTTATAGTTAAATATGTGCATTTTTTACAGAAAATTTTAAAATGTTGTTCGATTTGACAGATAATAGACAGTATTTTCTACAGGTTCCATGCATTTATTCATGAAACACACTTCATTAACATGTCCATTGTCCATAATATTATTTTACTAAAACAGAGACAACATATGAGAATCCTTTTATGCGTAAAGTATATCTTTATTTTACATCAAACTGTTCTTTTGATAATATTAAATTTAATTTTTCGTTTAACAGCCTTTTTTTTAATATAAAAAATAGCTTTAAAATTATAATTACTTTTGGAACATTTTTTATAAGCATTGTGCAATTTTTTCTACTGTATAATTTCATTATCGGGTTTTGCTCTTGATGCCACAAAATGTTTCTGCCTCAGGCGGGACCGGGCTGTGGAATAATAGCCCAAATTTATCTCTAGTCCGCACTGACCAAAATTTCTCTGGGCCTGTCCGAGTCGGCGAAATGGTTCCGAATTCTCTAACGGGCCAGCAAAATTAGAATAATTTTTCCAACAGGTCGGGCCAATAAGCAAAATAAGCGGACGAGCTGGCAAAAAAATTGAAGGGCCATATGGGCCGAGCCCATTAAAAAAAATTGCGGGTTCACTGGCCCTTTGTAAAGATTTAAGCAGGAACGTTAAAATATGAGCTATTTTCAATTATATGGGTTTAATGAGAATAAGTATAAATGTGCGTCATCAGTCAAAACTAGTTTGGCAACATCAATACAGAAAGCTAACTTTTACAGTGTAGAGATCAGCATCGGAGAATTATATTGTGTGCAACCCGGGTTTAATATATATATATATATATATATAAATATATATATATATATATATATATATTTAGCAGGCTCGTACCGGCCCGAGATCAGGGTTGCATTGTTTTTCTAGACGAGCCGGGCTGGAACTAGACTTAATTGTTCTCAAGATGCTACCACCGTAATTTTTGGCCTGTTACAAGAAAAAGTTGAGTCGGAGGGGGGGGGGGGGGCGCCACATTTTGCTTTGCCCCGAACGCAGTTTTCTCTTCGCACGTCAAATGATTTCGGATTTTTCTACCTTCTCATGCTGTCACTTCCAGACATTCTATTCAAAACGATAATTTTCACAGAATTTTCTTAAACTGCTTATCAAAAAATGGATTACGCCATAGTTTTTGAATAAAAACACCTGCTAATCCTGCTAATGTGACCCACAACATAAACATTAGTTAACCCGAGCAGCAGCAAAAGAAAAGAAGTCAACCGGACCCAAACCCGACCCACAGCAAAAACTAGAAGTCAACTGGACCCAAACCCGACCCAGAGCAAAAACTAGAAGTCAACCGGACCCAGACCCGACCCACAGCAAAAACTAGAAGTCAACCGGACCCAGACCCGACCCGCAGCAAAAAATAAAAGCAACATGACCTGCCGTGAAAAAATTAGTCCTGACCCACGCATTAAAGTCGAGTCTCCAAATTTCTAAAATCGCCCCCCCCCCCCTTGAGCACTCTCCAGATCCGCCCTTGTGAGAGTCAAATTAGCATTGCAATGAAAATTTGAAATCTTCAATCATTCTGAAACATGAATGCAAAATATGAAATTTACAATAAACATATAAAGAAAAAAAAAACAGATTTTTTCTTAAATAAAATGATTAAAATGAGTCGGACACAAAATGATACATATTTTAAAATGTTATTAGGTAAAATAAGCCTGCAAAAATTGGGTTACGTCATGTTTTTTTTTTTTTTTTTTTTTTTTTTTTTCAGTTTTTAATAATTGAATCTTATGTATTCTGTACCGTTGAATCTAAAATTGACCTTCATTTTTTACCCTCCCCCCCCATCCCACGTAAAGATTTTTTACAAAACATACAAAACATTTACTGTTTAAAAAAAGAAAAGAAATAGCGAAATTTTGACATTTTAAAATAAATTTGTTTTTAACTTCTGATAATTATTTTTTTGTGTATTTTTTATCGCTGAAACCGAAAATGCAAATAATTTTTAACGATCGCATCAACATTTTTTACAAATTGTAGATTTCAAACATAAAAAGTTCAAAGGTAAAATTCAATGTCCTCCCCCACCGCATCGGAACCCCTGAGTTAGATGCTGAAAATCCCAGTATAAGCTAAAAAAAAAAAATGAAGAAATTATTGAATTAAATAAAATTTAATTTAATAAAAAAAGTTTTATATTTTTTTATAGTCTTAAATTTTTGATGTTTTAACTTTCGACATTTACAATTTACCAAGTATTCTGACGTGATGACCTAAAAATGAAAGTCGTTTTGAGATTCAGTTCTAGAGAGTACACAAAAGCCAAATATCAAAAGTTAAAAAATGCAGCTATTTTATAGTATCCTTCTTTTTTGGTTATTTTTAAACTATTACAATTTATGATTTATGAAACATCCTGACATGATGGTTAAAGTTTAAGGTGATTTTCGGTTTTAGTGGTAAAAAATACATAAAAGTTAAAAAACACAAACATCATAGTCTTATATTTTATCTAATCTAAAACTTTTTCTTTAACTTCTTGGTGGTAATCTATCGGAATTTTTAACCGACTTCAAAGAGGAGGTTATGATTTCGACCTGTATGTATTTGTTGTTCACGCATAACTTTTGCATATATGAACCGATTTTGATAATTCTTTTTTTGTTTGAAAGCGTATGAGGCCCATGTGGTCCCATTCGAATTTCACAAAAATCTGATAATTAGAACTTTTTTAAAAATAAAAACTTTAAATTTCAAATTCGTTTGGAAGCAATCGACCAATTAGAAGCATTCATTTTGCATGTTTTTATGTTACACTTACATATACACACGATCTTTTCACTGTTAAAAGTTTGAAGTTTTTGATGCATCGTCACTCCACCGCTTTTATGGAATATCTCTATTTTGACCAATGAGAACTCACCATAATACAATGAAATAATCATTTTCTATAAAAGCGATGGATTGACGATAAAGTAAAAGTTTCAAATTTTTAACAGTGTTCAAAGTGCAAAATCCTAACTGGACGAGGGCCAGGATTCACATAAATTTTGTACTGTTTGTGAAACGAGATTTATTAACAAGAAAATTTATTTAAAACATTGAAAAATTTGCTAAAATTCAGGCTTCTGATTCGTTAATCTGGTTTCGCTAACAGCGTAAATTCTACCTGGATTCCGGACAAGTTCTCTTATGCAAGAAACCGGAAATATAGCATCTAGGGGATATAGTGTGGAAATCGGCTATCTCAGGGCGTGTTCAGAGCAACTTACAAAAATAACCAATGTTACCGACCGATTGTAGGGCAGTACGAAAGCAAATTGTGGCATCAATGAAAACTATTCTGCTGAATTGTAGCTGACGTCACACTCCGCTCTGATTTTCATTTCGTACTTGTTTACACTCGGTAAGTGGTCGGTAAGTTGTGCTGAACACGCCCTCTGTGACACTTAAAAAAGCGCTAAAATGTTCTATTCTTTAAATGCAATAATGCTAATGAAATTTAAAGATAGAAGCGACATCTGCAGGACATTTTCTAAAAATGCAAGAATTATTGCTAGTCTAGATAATGTACCACGAAAATGCCGCAGATGTCACTGTGATCGACACTTTGGAATTCAGTAGCATCGTTGCACATTTAAAGGATAAAAAGTTTTAGCACTGCTTGCATTTTAAAAAATTGAACCCTTTTGCTGCATCGTCACTCCATCGCTTTTATAGGAAACGATTACTTCGCTCTATTATGGAGCATTCTCATTGGTCAAAACAAAGAAATTCTATAAAAGCGAAGGAGTAACGATGCAGCAAAAGAATCAAATTTTTTACAGTGTCGATAGCAGATTTTCACTCCATGTGTTCCAGACTCTCTCCTTCGAACAACGAAAAGTTCTCAAAAATGAAGGCTTATGATTGGTCAATCTTGTTTTGCTTAACAGCAAATAATCCTTCTGGATCCTAACCACTGTTGCAGAGATGCTAGTTTTTTTCCTAAGTACGAAATCTTAGCTGGAACAATTCTCGTATCCATCAAAGTGAAAGATCCACATCGATCCAGACATGAGAATTCGATATCGAAAAGCTGAAAATTCATCTCTAAAGAGCCTTACACGTTAAAGCAAGAGTGTCCGTGTATCAGGGTGCTTGTTATGCCGGATTCACAAAGTGATTAAAGTACATTGCTATGTGCTAGATTTACATTTGGACAAACATAAATGACAGAAAATTTTGATAAGCTTACCATTAAAGTTAAGCTAGTTAACTTCTTTCACCCATAAAACAAACTCGTTCAGGCGACTACCGCCAAGTTCTGGAATAAAAATTCTTAAATTTTCTGAACTTTGGAAAACTGCGTTTATCAAAGAACATTCTTAACTTCAAATATTGCTACTTTCATATAGACGCATGTTGAATCATGGTGTGATTTTGATAATATCTTCCTTTTTAGTTTTTATGACTGAAAAGGATATTTTAATACATACGAACATTTAGAATTACTTTGCTATGCATTGAATCATAGAAACAACTTGACGCGCTCTGATTATGTACGCGTACTTTAAACTGTAAAAAATCTGACCCTTTTGCTGCATCGTCACAACCCCGCTTTTATAGAACATCTCACTTTTGATCCATGAGAATGCTCCATAATAGGCTGGCTGAAGTAAACGTTTTCTATATTAACGGTGGAGGAACGATGCAGCAAAAGGGTCAAATTTTTAACAGTGTACCCTGTTTAAAATATCTTGAAAAATTACCTCTGTTTTTAAAGACTATTATCTGACCAATGAAAACACTCCATAGACGTTTTTAGATCGCTCTCATTAGTCAGAAAATAGATAGCTTTAAAAACAAAGGTAATTTTTCACGATAATTTTAATGTGTACTGATGAATTGTCAGCTTTTCAATGCCCATTTACGAAGTCTGTAGATTTCAATGTGGACCTTAAGGCACTACACTAGTCTCAGAAAAAGTCCCGGATGTTAGTGTAAAGACTATGGGTGTGTTCTTTTTAACCGACTTCAAGGAGGAGGTTATGATTTCGACCTGTATGTATTTGTTGTTCACGCATACCTTTCGTAAATATGAACCGATTTTGATAATTCTTTTTTTGTTTGAAAGCGTATGGGGTCCATGTGGTCCCATTCAAATTTCGTAAAAATCTGTTGATTAGAACTTTTTAAAAAATTAAAACATTAAAATTCAATATCTTTTCGAAGCAATCGACCAATTAGAAACGTTCATTTTTCATGTTTTTAAGTTACACTTACATAGACACACGATCTTTTCAAAGTGTGAAATCCTAACTGGACAAGTTTCACATTTATTAACAGTGTACACTGTAAAAAAAATTGACCCTTTTATTGCATAATCACTCCCCCGTTTTTATAGAATATCTCTCTCTTGACCCATGAGAATTCTCCACGATAGGCTGAAGTAATCGTTTTCTATAAAAGCGGTTGATTGACGATGCAGTAAAAGGGCCAAATTTTTTACAGTGTACACTGTAAAAATCTTGATCATTTTGTTGTATCGTCACTCCCCCGCTTTTATAGAATATATCTCCTTTGACCCATGAGAATGCTCCATGATACATTGTTAAAAATTTGGCCCATTTGCTGCAGCGTCACACCACAGCTTTTATAGAATATGTCTTTTACGACCAATGAGAATGCTCCATAACACAGTAAAGTAATCGTTTTCTATAAAAGCGGTGGACTGATGATGCAGCAAAAGGCTCAAAGTTCTTGTAGTGTAATTGGGACAAAAGCGTCTGTAAAAGAAATATTTGGGAATCAAATGCTGTCACACTCTTATACAGGCAGCCAGGTATAGGTAATGAGTTTCAGATTCCTCATGGAATACGCCACCGCTCATTTCCGATTACAGTGTCACAGTAAAAAAATGTGACCCTTTTGCTGCATCGTCACTCCCCTGCTTTTATAGAATATCTCTCTTTTGACCCATGAGAATGCTTCGTAATTGGGTGAAGTAATCGTTTCTATAAAAGCAATAGAGTGATGATATAGCAAAAGTGTCAAATTTTTAACAGTGTAGGATTCTTCGATATGAATATGACGACACATGTAGCACAGTATATAATTGGTTGAAACGATTCTGGACAAAAACGAGTCACCAAGCATCTTGTTGAGCGGGCAATTTTCGTCAATCTTGTTAACTTCTCATACGAGTACAATCGAATTCTTCCAGGAAATCATCATCAAATTCCATAATAAAAAATGCCTGGCAATGCAATGCACTGTTAAAAATTTGCAACTTTTGCTGCATCGTCACTCCATCGCTTTTATAGAATATCTTTATTTTTATCAATGAGAATCCTTCATAATGCATTTAACTAATCGTTTTCTATATAAGCGATGAATTGATGATACACTGTTAAAAATCTGCTGCATTTTGTTGCAACGCACTCCGCCGCTTGTATATAATGTCTCTACTGCGACCTATGAGAATTCTCCTTAATACAGTCAAGTAACCGTTTTCTATACAAGCGCTGGAGTGCGTAGCAAAAAAATGCAGCAGATTTTTAACAGTGTACAGGAAAAGTTTCAAATTTTTAACAGTGTAGTTGGGACAAAAGCGTCTGTAAAAGATATATTTGGGAATCAAATGCTGTCACTCTCTTATAGGGGCAGCCAGGTATTGGTTATGAGTTTCAGATTCCTCATCGAATCGCCACTGCTCTGTTCCGATGCCATTATTGCCTGTATCGATTGAAGCATAGTGCAATTTTTCCTAAAATCTTTCTTTTTCCTTTTTCTGAGTGAAGGGGGAGTACTTTTGACTGACTTTGACTTGGACTTTTTGACTTTTACTACCCTAGAAAAGCATTTTACTATACATTAATATATCAAGTCATTTTGCTGCGTGCTCATATATGGAAGCACTATGTCGCGCTCTTATGTGTAAGGACACTTTACTTCATGGATTGTCACCTTTTGATACCCACTTTCGATGACCGTAGGATTCGATGCAGACTAAGATTTCATAAATGCGGTAGCTTTTCGAAGTGGCAGATCTTGTCTGAAGAAGTTACCATACAAACAAATTCTTAAGATTCACAACGATACTAACCGATATTGTAAGTGGTTTCAGAAAAGTTGACAATCAAACAGTGACAAGTAAACTGAATACATCAGAACTTAGCAAAGTGCGTACATTAGTAATGCATTGCAAAGAGCTATCGTGTGCCAGTACACATAATTATGTATTACGGTATGCATAACTAAAAAGTAGGAAATAAAATAAGCTTTTTAAGAAAAAAATATCAACCGACTTCAAAAAAGCGCTAAAAAGAATTAAATAATTCTTTAAAATTCTCTAATGACAAAACGTTATCCAATAAGCACACATCGGATATCAGGTACCGGCATAAAAAACGGTTAAATTTAACATGTATAATTTAATATCCACCAAACATAGATTTTAGAGATAATATTATTTTACAAGAGATGAATTGACATATTTATGATTTATTTTATGAATATATACATATAAAAAGTAATGAATTACTTTTTGAAGTTGGTGCCAAACTATTTGATGTATATTAAGAATTGTAGCTAATTTATGCCTAGTACTATAATTAAAATGGGGATAATCATTATCGATTGTGATTGTTTGGCACCAACTTCAAAAAGTAATTCATTACTTTTTATATGTATATATTCATAAATTAAATCAGAAATATGTCAATTCATCTATTGTAAAATAATATTATCTCTAAAATCTATGTTTGGTGGATATTAAATTATACATGTTAAATTTAACCGTTTTTTATGCCGGTACCTGATATCCGATGTGTGCTTATTGGATAACGTTTTGTCATTAGAGAATTTTAAAGAATTATTTAATTCTTTTTAGCGCTTTTTTGAAGTCGGTTGATATTTTTTTCTTAAAAAGCTTATTTTATTTTGCTTTATCTTGTACAATAAGTATAAATTGTAACCACTGAAAATCATAACAACGTTAGATTGTCCTCGGATTTACGTCAGAATGTAGAAATTTAATCTCGATGGGGTATTTAAAAGTGAGTAAAATTTCGAGTACAAGTTTTGAATTGAAAAAACATACATACGATCGTTGAAGTTAAATAAAACCTTATATTTGTTAAAATTAATCACAAAAAGAAACAGCCTTCAATCCTTACACAATAAAACATATGTTAAAATACAATTATTTTGGACAATCTGAAACTTAAAAAAAATATATTTCGTGTGGATTTGCGTTTTGAAAAAAGGTCGCACAAATATTACGATTGAATTAAGTTCTTCGAAAACTGCATGCACTTGGTATATGATCCCTCAAAACATGGTCGAACTCATTTGTTTTCAATGCAGGAAAGTGGTATAAGTCATGCATTTTTTAAATTTCATAATTCGAGCAATTTTAGTGTTATATGACGGGACTTTTAATGTCTTACTTCTTAGTGTAATACGAAAAATTTACTAAATATAACTTTTAGGACTGGGAGACCGTATAAAAAATTATATTTCGTAATTTTTTAAGAAATGTTTTATTGATCCAGATCGCTCTTAAAATGTTTCTTTACCTCATTTAAAATGTTTCTGTAACTAGAACTATATATATCTATGACTAACGGTTTAGGAATTAGCCAAGGCCACCGTTGAGAGTGGACACCCTGTATAGTTTTTTCTTCTCTTTTGAAAAATCGGCTCAACCCAAACGTGACTCGAAAAAGTCAAAATCTATCTCAAAATCGACCCGAACCCAACTCACAACAACAAAAACAATTAGCGTCAAACCAACTCAAGCCAAACCGCATCTCGGGTCAGTGTTTGGTCCAGACTTCGAGTAATCGTAATCGTGTAATCGTAATCGATTATAATCGATTACAAAAACCGTGTAATCGTACTGTAATCGTAATCATAGATTTTGGTTTTCGACATAATCGCATTATAATCATAATCAAGAGATTTCATCTCGATTATAATCATAATCTAATCATAATCGGACCCTAAGTAATTGCAATGTAATCGTAGTTTCACATAAATATACGATTATGCTCTAAGATTACGTCTCTTTTCCCCCTTCCTTTCTCTTCCAAATGAAAATATACTTGGTTTGCTAAACATTGTACCAGAAAAGGAAGAGTGCGGTTCACGTTTTTAACTCATCAAACTGCCCCTAAAGTAGGAGGGTGAAGGTCAGAGATCATGATGGACATAGCCTTTAATGGGGTAAAAATGAAACAGAATGTATATATCGCACACTGTAATAGGATACAGAAATAGTACTTAACTGGAGTTTCTCAAAGATATGGGAATTAAGAAAATAAAACAACATGTGGTCAATCCAGAGGTATGGATCATTTGAGTGGAAGTAGTGAAGATAAAAAGTATAAAAGGAAAGAAAGAAAATTATTTATGGTTTTACTACGGACACTTGTATTGAACATTATATTCTGCTTCTTCCCACTCCCCTTAAGGGGGTAGTAAGGTTAATTCGAGGGAAAAAAAGCATATTTTCTATCATTTTTTGTAAGGATACAATTAATATTTATTCATGTGTATAGTTATAGTATAATTATATGTCATTTAAAGAGTATTCTGTGAAATTTTCATTAAGAAATATTAAAAAATGAGCCGATGACAGCGAATCTTCGAAGACGTCCCAAAAAAAAGTTGATTCGCGATGAACCGCATAACTCATGACTGGATCAACTGAAATTAAAAAAACAAATTGATTTAATTAGTTGATAAGTTTCCTCAGGGAACGCAGTCGAGTTTTTTTTTTATTATTGATTTTTCAATTTTTTACAAGGCTCGGAAGTCAAAATACTGATTTTTCATCAAAAAAATATGATATTTTGTTTTTTAAAAGTAAATTAAAATTAAAAAAAAGAAAAAAACTCGACAGCGTTATCTCGTAATTTATATAAAGAAAGAGTGTGTAAAATTTAAAAAAGATCGGTTCAGTAGATTTTGAGCTACAGAGTTCACCGGCTTCGAAAAAGCGAAGTGTTAGAAAAACACGTTTAAAGTTTCACAGACGCTATTGTCGAAATCGGAGGGCAGAGTCTTACAAGTGTATATCTCCGTCAGTTTTACTTCAATTGCTTTCATATTTTCACAGACTAATCTTAAGATGTTGTACATTAATATAAAATAAAAATTAAAAAATGCAAAAAAAAAAAAAATAATAATAATAATACCTTACTACCCCCTTAAATACTGTCCTACCAGAAGATAATGTATTTTTTTTTCATTTGACTTTCTTGTACAGAGGCGTAGCCAGGGGGGACCGGGGGCTCCCTGCTCTTCATACCATTAAAATCGAAAAGTTGTTTTCGCCTTGAGTAATAGCTGGAAATTCTCTGATTAGATAAGGCAAAGAAAGCTTTATAAAATTAGTGGTACCCAGTGCATCTGGATTCCACTCCCCACTCCCATCTGTCTACGACGCTGTTCATGTAATTGAAATTTATTTTAAAATTTATTAAATTTGAAAATGCAGAATATCAGAATAATTTTTTAGTTTATATTTCTTAATTTAATTTCTTACGGAGGTAAACAATATAATTATTAAAGCACTACTTCAGTCATCCAAAAACACTTCTTCGCTAAAGTTTATCTTATGAGCAAGGGAAAAAAAAATTACGATACCAAATTTACGATCACTTGCATTTTAATATTTTTAAATGTTTTTCTCATTGAGCAACTGAAATATATCTGTATGAAAACCGATTTTTGTTTTACCCTTTCAATTTTCATTACATGTTTTTTTAGTATATTTACATTTTCAAAACCGGTTCCTGAAGTAAGAACATCCTTAAGGGTGTACTCAACTGCTTTGCTCAGCAAGCGCAAAACGTTTTGGCTCATTTACAAATTCATTTTTTAATGGAAAGATAAAAAATTGGAAGGCCTGACTATGGAAGCGAATTCGAATCGAACTGAGTCTTCCATTTTGTGGTAATTAAATGATCTACCGAATTATGAGCTATTTTGATCACGTGATCTTGTGATTTTCTCCCTTTCATTGACTGGTTTTTCTGCTTTCGTCGGAAAAAAGCGTTCGAAATGTCAACTTTGATGGCTTGTTCTAAAATATCCATTGCGTTTCCCAAAAAAAAAAAAAAAAAAAAAAAAAAAAAAAAAAAAAAAAAACAGAAAAATGAGTGCAGTTAGATAGTTTCTGATTAACAACACCTGCTGGTTTCATGTATTTTTGAACAAAAATAAAACTTACGTCTCAAAATTGCCCTTTTTGATTTAAAAACACCCATAATAAAAAGAATGCATATAAAATCAAAAAAGTTGAAAACAACGGTCTTTATATACATCGATCTGAGCTAAACAATGCGAAAAAGAAAAAAAAAACTTTTAAAAGATTAAAATGCGAACAAGATATTAAAAAAAAAATTCTTCCAAAGAATTAACATTAGTGAACTGCTGTTTTCGCCTTACTGAAGTAGCCTTTTTATGCTATGCACTGCATATTAATAGGCACAGAAATTAACAAAAAGAAGAAAATTTTATGTTTTATAATGTGAATGAGAAAGTTCAAAGTAATACCTCAAAATTCTTTAAAGCGGTATTTTCCCAATATCGAATAATAATATGTATATGAAAAAAAATGTGATTTAGGCTGAATTTTTTGGGGGGAATTTGTGAAGTAAAATGATCAAAATTTAGTAAAAAAATAACATCCATAAAACAATGGAGTTTTGAAATAATTATAAAATGTGATTATAAAATTTATTATAAAATGTGAATATTGCATACTCATAGTCAAACAATGAGTTCGAAGCAAGAGCTGTTCTTCATAGAACTTTGCACGACTTGGGTTAAACCAAATTAGAGTCGTATAATTTTATTTTTAGTCAATACGAAACCCGACTCAAATTCAACATACTTCATCATAATATTAGCCTATAAGAAACTAATAAGAAACTTTAACAAGAAATTGCTCTAATAAGATGCTCTAATTAATTACTCTAATAAGAAATTGATCTTTTTTAATAAGGAAGAAATTTATGCTATCTTACGTACATACATAAATATAATACTCCTTAATATTTAAGAATGCATTTTTTCCCCGAAAAAATATTTAGGACTGTTTTGTAAAAAATTGGGTAAATCCGAATAAGAGTCACAAATGGCTAAAACACAAGCCAACACATTTAAAGTCAACATGACCTGCAGACGCAAAAATTACAACCGTAATCGTGATCTAAATGTAATCGTAATCCAACAAAAAAATTGTAATCGTAATCTAAACATAATCGTAATCCAACAAAAAATTGTAATCGTAATCTAAACGTAATCGTAATCCAACTGTCATAAAAAGAGACATAATCGTAATCGGTTTTTCGAAATTGAAAATAACTGTAATCGTAATCGATTACAGTCCTCTGTAATCGACTCGAAGTCTGGTTTGGTCATATCGGGTCGCCTAAGCGATCCAGGGCCCTAATTCAGATATAGCATATAAAAATATTTTGAAAATTTTTATGTGTACCGGTACCTGTGAAAGCTATGCACAATGATTATTTTTTATGGGCTTGAATAAAATTGTTTACTTTATACATTATGTCCCAATTTTGTAGCGATTAAATTTTTACCAAAGCTATAGAAACTGGAAGTTTAGACATATTGGTTAAAGAGGTAGGATGAATTATTTATTATTTTTTTTAATAAAGTTATTTAGGTATTTGTATATATATAATTATTTTTATTATTACAGTAAATTACAAATATTCAGCATACGAAGTGATGCGAGCCCACTTTACAATGAGAAATTTCGGGGAGAAAGAGACGTATTTAAAAAATAAATAAGAAAGAAAAAATCATGCGTTAACCATAGATTATAAAGCCCTTTCTAACGCATTCAGACTAATGTAACAAAATTGCATCATTTAAAAAATTACAATTTTGCATTTCATTTCGCCATATGGAAATGTGTAACGCATTTCAAAACCGATTTTCAGTTGTTCCCATCTACAATCGAAAAATTATCCGAATTTTTTAGCAGTCCTGCAAACGATATAGAAATTTGTATCTATTAACAAAATGCATTTCAAAATTTAGTTTATTTAAGCGATACATATATTTGCAGTTAAAAATTCTCCTTCAACAATTTCCTCTAATAAGAAGAATAGTATGCGAATACTTTTGTGCAGCCCTGTATATATGAGGTATAGAATTTATATATAAAGAGTAATAGGCAAAAAAATTAATGAAATTTAAAAGCGCATGCGAATTTTAAAACGTACTCTCCAGTAATTATTTCACAAAGCCAGTACTGTAATTGATTTTTGTGTATGTCACTGTAAATTAATTTAAAAACATGCTATGAATGCTCTGTTTTAACCCGATCGTAGTGAAACTCAGTGATTTATATCAGTTTCAATACATTTGAAATAGCGCAATGTCATTAAAATACTCTCCCAATGATTTTCCCCCATATATCATAATGAAATCGAATTCTTTTGAGTGTCACTGTAAATGGACAATCAATAGTACATACTTCATATGCAATACCAAACATGCTTTGGTGACCCTAAATAAGCCTTATCAATTGCATGACATCCGAATATATTTACAGGAGTTAGAGCATGGGCGATGGACAGACAAACCGAATGCATAAGCATTTTTCAACTTTGTTGGAAAGTGCTAAAAGTATTTAAATAAATAAATTGTTGAGTTCACAATTAATTAATAAATACTATTTGAATTATCTATTATTTCACAAGGCAGAATAACAAAATTATTTATTTCATACGAAATGCTAGAAAATCAGAAAAAAAAAATATTATACAAAAGTAGTAAAAATTAAAAATATACATTGCTTCCTGCAGCTCATTTTCAAGGATCCCTAATTACTGAATGATAAACTACAGTTGTGACACCATTTTCTACTAGGACATTATAAAAATGGAAAATGATCGATAAATTATACGGTGACCTAATAAATTACTATACTTTGTCCACTTATGTTAGTTCCGAAACAATTTAAATGTTGCTCGTTAAAAAGGCGGAAAACATGCTTATAAAAGTTAAATTTATTGTTCTTTATATTTGTGTTTAATGAAAAACTCTTTATACCTACTTTTGTATAAAATATTTGTGTTATTTTAAAGTTATAATTAGGGGGTGAGTAGCCGAATTTGAACCAACTTCACATGTTTTCTGGTGTAACTCATTCCATTTTTGGAATATCTGCAAAATATCAAAACACGTGGCCAATCTATTCATTTATTAATTAAATAAATCTTTAGAACATTTTCTTTTTAAAAATCTTAAGTTTTATTTTAATTTGAAAATTTTACATAAAGTGATCCAAATGCAGCAAGTGGTCGCCTAATTTGAACGCCAAGTTTTCTAAATTGCATCAGACATTATTAGACTGTTTTAATGAGTAGGGAATATAAGTAATTTTTATAAAAATCAAAGTTTACAACAAATGAAACAATAAAGCAGTACAACATCAATGAAATATAATGAAATCAAATGTCGGAAAGTAAGAGTATTTTTTTTTATGTATTCAAAATATAAATCAAAATTAATAAGTAATTAATAATTGAAATTATGGAAATAATTGTCAGTTATTTAAGTATGTAAGAAGTGATGTGAAGCTTGCTTTTGTTCTTTTTTTATTCCACTGCACACTAGATAGAACCATATATGTCAATATGAACACTAAATCATTTCTGTTATTTTACTTTTCTTACAAATTTGGCAAAATCATTATTGTCTCGATTTTTCTTTTTAGATTCTGAATTATTAGAAATTTTATTTTAAACAGAATTTTCTTTAACATATGTCTGTAGTTGTTCCTTTCAATCATTTTCTTCCCAATTGAATTATGCCTATTTTTTAAAAAATTAACTGTTAAAACTAATGGTGACACATTGCACCTTTTAAGGGTGAAAGGCTTGTCTCACTGGTGACACCCCTAAAGGAGTCAAAATAGCACCTTTAATTAGGGTGAAAAGATGGCACCCTTAATCCAGAGTGCCCAATCATAAAAAATTAAAAAATATACTAACCGACTTTCGGCCCTCGATGGATTCGAACGCAGAACGTCTGATTACAAGCTCAGCGCCCTATACACTCGGCCATCAAACTCATCTTCAAAGTCTCCCTGAAATGTTCATATGTCCTGAAATTCAAAGGTTGCTTTATATAAATAAGGTCGCCAAAAGTTAGCCATCCGAAGTTCTAAACAAAATTGGGATAGCGTATAGCGGTGATATTCATCGTAGGAAAAAATTGCTGTGTTGATCCACCAGTGACAGCGAGTTGAAGAGCAAGGATGCACGTTACAGAGCATGCGCAAGGGGTGAAAATCTGCCAACGGTATGCATTGCGCAGCCTAATTAGCGTGAAACATCCAATGGTACCGCAAACACATTTTCAAGCCCGCTGGTGCCAAGTGATTTAACCTTTTCACCAATGGGCGTCAAATGCAACCGGTTCGTCACCTTTATTTTTAACAGTGTTGAAGTTGATGTTCCAATTGCTTTTATAGAGAGTTCATTTTGTGTTTTCTTTTTTTCCATTTGAAGGTTTATTTCATATGGCAAAGATGTTAACACAGCCGTTTTTTTAGCTCTCTCTGTACCAAGGCTACCTTATCATAATAGCAGGCTTTTCATTCAAGAGAAAGTCTATGGGTAAAAATGTCCCTATAGTTGCCAACTTATTATTGACTTTGTCTCATAAGTAACGCCACCTGGTGCATACTACTGGTAGCATTCCATGCACAAAAACCATAGGAAAAAATGGAAAATATTTCAGTTTCTCACATTAGATGGCGCTAGCAACGGGAAAATCATGTGGTTTCTGACCACGTGTACTGTAGAACAAAGGAAACTTGGGGAATGACAAGCCTGTTATTATGATAAGGTAGCCTTGCTCTGTACTATGACTTAAATGATTTTGACAAGGGAGATAACATTTCTAATGATTCTTTGGATTTTTTTGGGGGGGAGGGGGGGCTGCAGCCTTCTTATGGGCTACGTTACAACTTACTCATTCCTTTCTATTTCCAATATATTTGACAATGACAAAAAATGAAATCCCCCCTGCCTAGAAATACAAATATCCTCCCGGAGGAAAATGTATGAAAATGTACGAATTCATCACTGCAAATCATATACTCTTTAAGAATAAAGAATTCAAAGAAAATCATTACAAGTACATACAAAATAAAAGAAATTGCAAACAAAATTTATTATATAAACATGTAAAAGATATTTTTTTAAATTTATATAGGCCTAAACTGTGTAAAGAATTTGCTCCAGATATACAAAATAAATTAAATTAAAATACTCATAAACTTATATGAAAATATTCTAGCACATAAAATATTAAACAATAAAAAATAATGTCCAAAGCTTTGACCCCACGAAATTCGTTACTTGCTTCTCAAATTTATGATCGTAAATCTGGGTCCAATTTAAGCCGCTCAAATTGGTCCAATAAGGCAATTGGGCCATTTTTTAAATCAGATAATATGAAGACTAAAAAACAAAAACGAATCCACGAACAAAATATGCACAATAAACACTTGTACTACAGATATGAGCAAGAGAACATAACATAACAACTTTAATTATTTAAAGTATTATCTTACATTAAGTGGGGAAAAATTAGATCAAAACAACTGATTTTAGGTTTTTTTTTTTTAAATATCCTGAAAACAGCACATAGAAGTGTGTGCTTCTTAGAGGTCTGCACGGGCCCGGGCTTGGCCCGTACCCGGCCAGTTTTTTCAACGGGTCGGGCCGGGCCGACAAACAATATAAACGGGCCGGGCCGGCAAAAAAATTGAATGGGACAGACGGGCCGGGCCGTTAAAAAATTTTCGGCCTGCCGGCCCGTTCGCAAGATTTAAGCAGATACAATAAAATATGAGCTATTTTCAACGAAATGGTTTTAACGAGAATAAGTATAAATGTGCGTCACGAGCCATACTAGTTTGACAGCATTAGTATAAAAATGTACAATATAGAGATCGGCATCGGACAGTTACATTGTGTGTAATCCGTTTTAATATTTTTTTTTTAGCTGACTCGTGTCGGCCCGAGATCAACCTTGCATTATTTTTCTACATGTAGACTAGCCAGACCGGAACTAGACTTAATTGTTCTCAAGATCTGTAGGGCGAACAACATGATTTGTAAAATTATTAACAGCAATAAAGAACTTATATGTTAGCTTAATCTTTGGATATTATACTTCTTGATGGTTTTTAAATTAATTTCTCAATAATGCGAAAGTTTGACATATTTTCTGATTAATTTTAAATTGTAAAAGTATAAAAGTGATAAACCTGACTATTGAAGGGATTTGGAATCGAATAGAGTTTTTCATTTTTGGTAAATAAAATACTTGTGTAACCATGTTGAGATATATAATAGTTTCTCAAATGATTCCCTTCCCATGCTATCACTTCCGGAAATTCTATTCAAAACGCTAACTATGACAGTATTTTATTTGCTTGCAGTATTCTTAAATTGCTTGTATCAAAAAATGGATAACCCCATTCGATTATATAGTTTCTGAATAAAAATACCTGCTAAAGTTATGCGTTTCTGAGAAAAAAAATGAATTTAAAAATATATCAGAAAGGAGCTTCTTTGAATTTAAGAATGAATTTGGATTTAAAATCTTTAATAAAATGATATAGAAATATTTTCATAAATCTTCTTTTATTAAACAGCTTCAAAATTTACGATGTTTTTAACTTTCCTTCTTTTTTCTTTTATTCCAAGCCATATTAATTTTTTAATGAATCTTTATTCGAATGTTGAAAGCCTAAATAGCTAAGTAATTATTAATGCTATTAATGTGTATTTCCAGTAAAATATACTGTAAAATCATTCCACAGATATGTATGCAGTATTCTTTTAAAAAATCTTAATTATATGATAAAAATCTGATTTTTTTAGAAATCTTAGAAATTGTAACGGGCCGGGCCGGGTCGGGCCTGGTTTCACTGATTTCTGTACGGGCCCGGGCCGAACTTTTGAGTTTAACAACGGGCCGGGCCGGGCCGAAATAATTTTCCTACGGGCCTGGCCGGGCCCGGAAATTCCGGCCCGTGCAGACCTCTAGTGCTTCTTCTAATCATAAATGGCGTCATTCTGATGAGACTTCTTTCACCGATATATGGCGTCTTTATCTGTAAGTCACCGTAAAATAGTAAGAAAGTAAAATAGTAACAAAACCATTTAAAGCGGCGGTCTAAATATAGCTACTCTCCCCTAATAGAATCTACTGCTGTACATATTCTGGTATTACATGAGTTTTATTTATATCGTACATATCTATGTGCATCCAAGAGATATTAATGAGAACTTACATGGTCATCTAGAAGATATTTATTACAGTACATATTTTTTGGAATATTAACTTCATAATTTATATCTTTAAACTTATATTAGAAAATGTGACGCGATAGATCACTTTTTATTAGATTTTCTATTTCAGTATTAAATGTATTCGTACTTTATTAAACACTCATTTATTTATCGTTTCCAAACAATTGTGTATATTATTAACGAAAAGCTGTATATCAAAATTAAAATCGGTTATAGAAATTCTGTTATAGTTAAATTTCTGCTATACATGCTGTGGTATTACATAAGTTTCATTAATATCATGCATATTACATGTGCACAGTGTTGCGAGACGGGCTACTTTTTTAAATTCAGATTCTTGATTTGCACCACTTTTTACAAATGATAAAATATGCCTTATTCAATGTCATGATAATTAAGCCAAAAACAAATGGTAATTTACCGTTTCAAATAAAAAAAAGAATATTGCCCAGTTAAACTGATGGCATTGAGCTCACTGGCTACGCATACTAATCGTACAATACAGCCTTATATTTTCAAGGGTTAATTCCGTTCGAAAAAAATATTAAGGAGGGGGGATCAGCTCCCCCGTTTTCCCTTTTTATACTTAATCATTGAACCCTCTAAACTGATCAGGGACATGCTTTATCATATGAAAAATCCATATCCAAAATTTAGAGCAAATCGGAAAATTCTTAATAAAAACCCATTTATATAATTTAAGAAGTGTTATCCTTCTCTTTTATATACTTAGCCATTAAACTTTCAAAACTATTCAGAGATTTGAACGAAATCTGACAATTCTGCGTGAAAAACCCATTTATATAAATTAAGGGGAGGGGCATTAGAACCCCCATTTCCCCTGTTTATATTTATCCAATGAACACCTAATACCAGTCACGGAAGCGCTTCATCAGAATGATCCTATGTGTAAATTTTGAACAAAAACTTAATTCTGCATGAAAAACCCATTTATATCAATTAAGGAGAGGGGCATGAGCCTCCCGTTCCCCCTCTTATACATATCGAATGAACTTCGAAAACTAATCAGGGAAGCGCCTTGTCAGGATATACCTATATACAAAATTTCAAGTGGATCGGACATTTTTATCATGAGTTATCGCGTTACGCACGAACGAACATACAGAAGGCAAATAAGCTCTCAGGCTATGATAGCCTGTGAGCTAAAAAGTGGTGTCAATCGAGAAATCTAAATATTAAATAAAAAGAATGTTGCCCAGTTAAACTGATGGCATTGAGCTCACAGGCTACGCATACTGATTGTACATTATAGCCTTATAATTTCAAGGGTTAATTCCGTTCGAAAAAAAATTAATAAGGGGAAACAGCTCTCCCCCTTTTTTTATACTTGATCATTGAACCTCCTAAACTATCAAGAACAGGCATAAAATCGTATAAAAAATCTATATCCAAAATTCAGAGCAAATCGGATAATTCTTAATAAAAACCCATTAAGCATTTATATAATATAAGAAGAGTTATCCCCCTCTTTTATACTTAACCATTAAACTTCCAAAACTATTCAGAGATTTGAACGAAATCTGACAATTCTGCTTGAAAAACCCATTTATATAAATTAAGGGGAGGGCCATTAGAACCCCCGTTCCCCCTGTTTATATTTATTCAAAGAACACCTAATAACAGTCACGTAATCGCCCCATCAGAATGATCCTTTATCAAAATTTTGAACGAAAACTTAATTCTGCATGAAAAACCCATTTATATCAATTAAGGGGAGGGGCATGTGCCCCCCGTTCCCCCTCTTATACATATCGAATGAACTCCAAAAACTAATCAGGGAAGCACCTTATCAGGATATACCTATGTACAAAATTTCAAGTGGATCGGATATTTTTATCATGAGTTATCGCGTTACGTACGAACATACATACAGAACGGGCGGGCACATAAGCTCTCAGGCTATGATAGCCTGTGAGCTAAAAAGTAGCCCACTGGCAACATTACAGGTGCACCCAAAGAAACATTAATAAGAGATTACTTTGATAGACAGTCTGTATTATCATATTAAATATAATAAAATAATTACGAAGTTTCAAACACGTCTTAAGAGGACACGCTAGTCACAAGACAAGACAATTCAAGATGGCGACTCGATTTTTCAGCGGATTCGAAGGATGGGCTAAAATTACTTTGATTGACATGCAATCATCCAATTAGCAAATAGGATGGTCTTAACCAATTATCTACGACGATTTTTCTTTTCAAACGTGTGCAGTTCTAGCCGATTTCATGTTTAAAGGATTTTTTTCAACTGATTTCCCATTACTTTGGGTAAATACAATGATGTCGAGTTTCAAAAGAATTCAAATTTGTTTACGATTAGCGTTCCAAAATTAAAACGGTTTGATTTTCAGAAAATAAACGAATGATTAATTTAGATAGATTACTATAAAATAAAAACTATTTTATTTACTAAACGCAATTACAAAAAAATAAAAATTAAAAATTAATATTGAATGAGGGGAGGGGGTGAATATCAGGTACAAATAGTTTAAATAACTATTTTTTTTCTTTTTCTTTTTCTTTTTTTTTCTTTGGTAAGGGAAAGGGATTTTTTTTTTTTAAATACTATACTTTTCAAGATACTTATATAAGATAAATAGCACTGAAGGTTAAAATAAATACTTCATAAAATTATGAGAAAAATATTTAGTTTAATTTAAGTATTTAAACATTGTTTATTTTTTGCGGAGAGGCAAGTAGCAAGGGAGAACAGGAAACAAGACCGGATCTTGAGAGTCCTCAAGGGGGGGGGGGGGCGATTTTAGAAATTTGGAAACTCCAATCTGATGCACGGGTCGGAATTCTTTTTTTTTTTTTTTTTTTTTTTTTAACGCAGGTCGTGTATTGTCTAATTTTTGCCGTGGTTCGGGTTTCCGTCAGGTTGGCTTCCATTTTTATGGTCCTAGTCGGGTTAATTTCTACTTGGGTCGTGTTTATGTCCAGTTCACTTCTACTCTTTGGTGCGGTTCGAGTTAATTTCTGATTTTTTGCTTTTGGGTCGGGTTTGGATCCGGTCGATTACTACATTTTGTTATTGGTACGGTTGACTTTAATATTTTAGCTGTGCTTATAGCGCATTTGGGGCAGTTTGACATACAATTATGATTTGGGGCAGTTTTGGATTTGATTTTTACTTTTGCGAGAAGGGTTTGGATTGACCGGAATTGATTGGGGCGAGTCCTTTGATAAAATTTTCGTTCTTTTTCGCAATTTTTGGACGAAATGAGCGTCTGTTTCACGATCCTTTGTAGAAATTCATGTTTTCTCCGCAATCATTTCACAAAATTCGATATCCGGTTCGCTTCTATTTTTTGCTGCTGGTCGAGTTAATTTTATTTTTTGTTGTGGGTCCGGTTAACTTCTACTGTTTACTGCGGGTCAAGTTAATTTCTGATTTTTTGCTTCGGGTTGGGTCTGGGTCCGGTTAACAACTATATTTTGCTATTAGTCGGGTTGACTTTTACTTTTTAGCTGCGCTTAGCGCATCGGACAGATTGTCATACATTTCGGATTTGAGTCAGTTACAGATTCGGTTTTTACTCTTGCGAGAATGCTTGACCCAGTTTTAATAGTTATCTTCTGACGAAGTTTGCTTTTTTCCGTGAAAGTGATCCTTCGAAGAAATTCAGATCAAAGACATATCGAACGTTTAGGCTCACGGGACGCGGTCGGGCAAATAATGTTTTTCATAAAATCTAGATCAGTGACGGACCGGATATTTAGATTTTATTCCGGGGCGAGCTACGACCTGGAAATTTTGTCCAACGCAAATTTCTAGAAAAAAAGAAATCGAGACCAGGCTCGGTCTGGAAGAAAAAGAAGCCTGTCCCCACCTGAATATCCAAAAAAAGCAAGATGAGGACACGACCCGATTCAAAATGAGAGAAAACCTTATCCATTTCAAGTCTCGTGGAATTACACTGACGCGACCCATGCCAGCCCGTGACGGACTCGAGTTTTGTCCCACGTTATTTCTCGTGAGGATGCATAATGTTACTTTGTAAACCCTTTTATTAGCCCAAGGGGGTGGGGGACTTCGCCCCCTCTCCCCGCACATTAGAACCGCCACCGCATACGGGCTGTGTCGATTCCAGATCGAGCGTTTAGCCTTTATACCAGACGGAGCCTGGGATTGAAAATTTTGGCCCGTGTATACCTCTAGTATAGGAAGAAAGTCTACGCCAGACCTGACCTGGAGAAAACAGTGAGGCTCGATCCAGCTCTGCAGAAAAAAATAAGACCCGACCGATCCGATTCTGGAAGTGTGAAGATCTGACTCAGTCCCAGGATAATAAATTAAAGTTGGCGCGACCCAACCCGGGTGGCGCCGGTCTCGAGTTTTAGTTGAGTAACTTTTTTTTGTGCGGGCATCTGATGTCGTACCGCAGTTCCTTTATTAGGTTTAAGGTAGGCCCATCGCCCCCCGCCCCCCCCCCCCCCGTAGATCCGCCATTGACAGGAAATAGAAATTTTGAAGAAAGGAGAAATAGGTGTCAATCCCAGCCTAGTCGTTTATAGACATAATACACAATTTATTATTGTTAGTAGTAACAAATGTGACAGAAAAAGTGTTGCAAATTTTAAAAACTTTGCGTGATATTAGGTCAATAGGGCAAAATATTTTGTCAAAATTTCAAGTGGAAGAAAATTTAGATTTTTAATGATTTTTACAAGCATTATATAAAAACCGCAAGAAGCTCTAACAATTTTTATTTTGAGTGCTGACATAGCAGTAAAGTCGATAGGAAAGGAGGGCTGGGGGTCTGAAAACTATTTTTTAAATGATACAGTCAGTTAAGAATGGTTTTTGTATTGATCCGATATATTGTATTGATTCATTTTTTATGGATTTGCTCAACTCAGCCGAAAACTCGGGTAATTTAGGTATTTAAGTTTAGTGGTTCAATTCTGAGCTAATAGGAAGGAAATAATTGCGAAAAGTTTTGAAAATTTACTTGTACATTAATGGATATTGACAATATTTTTCGTAAATATCTCTCTAAAGATATTTTACTTTTGAAATGCACAAACACAAAACGCAAAAAACGTAAACATGTGTTTTCTGTAGAATTTAATGCATATCTATCGCTTTATTTTTAACACTTTCCTACATAGCTAAAAAGATTTAGTTAATATTATAGTAAACAGAGAGTTAAAACTAGCACAAACATATTTAAAGACTGAATTATCTGTGCAGAAGGAGGATTTCAGGTTTTAATTATTTTTTTATTAAAATACGGAGAGAAAAAAAGAAAGAATTTAATTTTGTAAGTTGAGAAAAGGGGGAGGGTAGAGGGAAAAAACGGATTTTTTTTTTTTTGGGGGGGGGGGGGGTAGTAGGAGAGTTTTATAGATGACAGCTTATTTACCTACTTGAACATTTATTAATATGACAAAAAATGTAAATTAAAAGTGTTTTAGAGATTTTTTATTTTGTGTACCTCAAAAGAACGAAGGGAAGGGGAGCTATACAACTATATTATATGGGTTGTTTACGATCAATTATTTATTTTAAGAATAAAATATACATAAACCTGTGAAAAAACAAAACAAGAAAACTTTCAAAGGTTTTTAATTTAGTGAGATATGGGGAAGGGAGAAAATAGTGCAATGCCCGCCCCCAAAAAATGATGGGGGGATGCAGGGAGTTTATTAGATGACTTACCTTATTTACATAACTAAATATTAACAAATAGTATTAAAAAATAATAAACAGAAAGACGAAATTTTGTATGCTTGGGAAGAAGAGATGGGGTGAAAATGTCAATTTTGGTAAGTGAGGAGTAAAATTATATGATTGTTTATTTATTATTACAATAAAAGTTTTAGAAAAATCAAGGACTTTTAAGGTTTAAAATTTGTGAGCTGAGGGAAAAAAAGAAATAAGCACATTATTTTACGAATTGAATATTTCCAGCTGAGCGAAAAATTGCCCAGGCCGGGAATCGAACCCGGATACTTGGCTTACAAGGCCAATGCTTTACTTGTTAAGCTATCTGGGCGATAGCCGGCTGGGATTTTTCGTTCTGAGCGAAAAATCCCAGCCGGCTATCGCCCAGATAGCTTAACAGGTAAAGCATTGGCCTTGTAAGCCAAGTATCCGGGTTCGATTTCCGGCCTGGGCAATTTTTCGCTCAGCTGGAAATATTCAATTCGTATGATAACTTTCCCAATCAGTTTGATTGTGTTAAAAATAATAGTATAAGCACATTATTTATTTATTTTCGTGTGTGGAGGGGGGAGATGTTTACTCGATGACTTATTAATTATTTGCCTTTCAAAATATTTATAAATCGGTTTAAAAAAATAATAAAAGTCGGAAAGATTTAAAGAACTAAATTTTTTGCACTTAATGGAAGAGAATGATAAATCCTAATTTCAATCGTGGGGGGGGGGGGAGAATTTTTGTGATTGATTGTTTATTGTTATAATAAAGTGACTTATATGCTACAGATATGAGTATTGTGGGGATCGACTACAAAACGGCGAAGTGATATTTTCGGAAGGTACAATTTAGAAGATTTTGACAGGTTCAAAAGGCGAAGCGAAATTTTGATATAAAGGGAGGCCAAGGGCGGATCTTGAGAGTCCTGAAGGTAGGGGGGGGGATTTTAGAAATTTGGATACTCCAGTCTGATGCACGGGTTGGAGCTCATTTTTTTATGTGGGACTTGTTTCGTCTTCTTTTTTGCTGTAGGTCGGGTTTGGGTCCGGTTGGCTTCCATTTTTTGCTCCTGTCTGTGTTAATTTCTACTTGGGTCGATTGGGTCCGGTTGACTTCTATTCTTTGCTGCTGTTCGAGTTAATTTCTGATTTTTTGTTTATTGGTCGGATTTGGGTCAGTTCGACTACTACATTTTATTGTTTTTCTGGTTGACTTTTACTTTTTAGCAGTGCTTAGCGCATTTGGGACAGTTTAGGATTTGGTTTTTACTTCATCGAGAAGGGTTCGAGTTGACCCGAATTGATTGGGGTAAGTCCTTTGGTGAAATTTTCGTTCTTTTTCGCAATTTCTGTACAAAATCTGCGTATGTTTCACGACACGATAGTAGTAGGAAAATAAGAGTTTAAGGACAGCCGGAGGGACGGAGGGACCGTCGTGCCGCAGCACGCAGCAACCGTCCCTCCTGGTCCCTCCTGCGGTCCCGCCGCTCGAAATCATACTATAAGATGATTAAATTTATATTTGAATCTTGAACAACCGTAGTTTTAATGAGTATTATTAATTAAGTGAAACAATCAAAATCTGATTTTTAACCATTTTATTTAGATTTCTTCAACTACAAGATGAGATTATCAATTTAACACAGGAAAGTTAAACACATATTTGAATTTTGCTTGATAGACATCTTAATGAGTATTATTAATTAAGTAAAAAACAATAGAAAATATCCAGTTTTATAGAAAAAGACTGATTTCTTACGATTTTTATCAACTACATGATCATTGTATCGACTTAAAAGTTGAAAGTTAAACATGCATCCTAGTTTTTCAATAGATATAACTTTAATGAGTATCGTTAATTAAGTAAAAAGCAATGGAAAATATCAAGTTTTATAGAAAAAGACTGATTTCCTACGATTTTTATCAACTACATGATCAATGTAACGACTTAAAAGTTGAAAGTTAAACATGTATCCTAGTTTTTCAACTGCTATAACCTTAATGAGTATCGTTAATTAAGTAAAAAACAATGGAAAATATCAAGTTTTATAGAAAAAGACTGATTTCTTACGATTTTTATCAACTTTAGAGAGAAATCGTAAACGTACATTTCAGTTTTGCAACAGCTATAACCTTAATGAGCATTCATAATTAAGTAAAAAACAATGGAAAATATCGATTTTTATAGAAAAAGACTGATTTCTTACGATTTTTATCAACTACAAGATCAATGTATCGACTTAAAACTTAAAACTTAAACATACATCCTAGATTTTCAACAACTAAAACCATAATGAGTATTGATAATTAAGTAAAAAACAATGGAAAATATCAAGTTTTATAGAAAAAGACTGATTTCTTACTATTTTTATCAACTTAAGAGAGAAAACTTAAACGTACATTTCAGTTTTTCAACAACTATAACCATAATGAGTATTGATAATTAAGTAAAAAACAATGGAAAATATTAAGTTTTATACAAAAAGACTGATTTCTTACTATTTTTATCAACTTAAGAGAGAAAACTTAAACGTACATTTCAGTTTTTTAACAGCTGTAATCTTAATGAGTATTGATAATTAAGTAAAAAACAATGGAAAATATCAAGTTTTATAGAAAAGAATGATTTCTTACATTTTTTCAACTCAAACTTGAGAATATCAATTTGAGATAAAGAAATTTAAACGTGCATTTCAGTTTTTAAGTGGCTATCACTTTAATATCGTCTTAATGAGTTTTGTTAATTAAGCAAAACAACGGAAAATACCGATTTTTAAAGAAAGCAAACCAATTTCATCATACTTTTATACACCAACTAAGTAGAATTTTAATACATAAACAAATCATTTAAAAAAATATTCAATACACACGCACATTTGAACCTACGGGGCATTCTTCATTACGTCATATCCAAACTAAAACTTTTTTCTGCAACCCCTCCACTCATGCATTCCAACTAGGGGAAACACACAATAGGGTTCTGACGTCACAACTTGCAAAGGTATACAACAAAATGTTTACGTTCAAGAAAAAGTATCACCTAGAGAGAAAAAAGAAGAGATTTAAACTATTTATCCATTCTAGTTTTATAATAGTTACCACAACATCTCCAAATTAAAATTTGGAAGTCATAATGAGTGTAATTAATTAAGCAAAATAATAGAAATATCAGTTTTTCAGTGGGGAAAAGACGAATTTAAACAAATTTTATTAGTTTTACACTAGTTTAATAATAATTTTAAGAGGAAAAAGACGAATTTAATCAATTTTTTTTAGTTTTACACTATTTTTTCTCATCTCCAACACGAATATATCAATTTTAACAGAAGAATTAAACGTATATTTTAGTTTTTAACTACCGAAAAGTAATAAGTATCATTAATTAAACGAAAATAAATATCGATTTTCAAAAAAGACAATTTTTTACACAAATTTTCAACTTTCAAATACATTTGTTTACATATATTATTACAATATATTGCCAAACTAACTATTTTTAAAAGTTTGAATGTCATTATAAAATGCTCATATTTATATTTTTCACGTCTTGACTACATTCGACATATTTCAACAAATAGTATGCATTTTTTTATACTAAAAACTGAAAAAGTCACTTCTTACTGTTTCAGAAACTTGACATATGAAAACTTCTCTGAGTTATTCGATTCACATTTTAATCAAATTGGCATGTTTCACCTCACCTTTTTGAAATTTCCATATTATCAAACATCAAGTTATTTAAAATATAAATACTGCTTAGTATTTAGATAGTATACATGACTGATTCTACTTATTCTGTTCGTATTATTAATCAAATTAGCAATTTATTATAAAACTTATTTGCACGCATGCGCAAATTGTCACGTGACATAAACGATTAACAGCAATATGAATTTTCGAATAGCAATGCAACGTTCCTCATTTCTGCAGTTAGCTTGTGTGGGAAGGTAATTCGAAAAGCAGAGCAGCATTTTGCATTCCCACTGTTAGACTTGAGAGGGAAGTTGGCAGGTGCACAACTCTGATTAATTTCCAGATTTTAATGCAAGTGAAAATCGTTTTCTTCGTTAACGAATAAAGTAAGTTTTATTATATCATTGCAATATATATGTATCAATAAAAATAAATTTAATGAAATTAAAAAAAAAAAGATTTTTTATATATTAAGCATTTATTAAGTATATAAATATACTTCTTTTATTACGCAGATGTTTCAGCAAGATGAAGCAAAACAGCAACAAATTTCCGAAATGTATGATCCGACTGATTCGACCTTAGCACATACAAAGTTAAAGAATAATACATATGTAAGTTACTTATATGTTAAATACTAGAATTCATACACTATATATAATTAGGTTAAATTTACATTAAAATATTTTGTGCTATATTCAATAAGAAGTATTTTTATTTGTAATATTAGAGTGATATCTAACTGTTTACATTAATTTCCCTTACAGAATTGCTCTTTTTGTGATAAAAACTTTTCATCTAAATGGAATTCAAAAGAACATATACAGATCCATGCCAATGAAAAACCATTTACTTGTGAGGACTGCGAAAAACTGTTTTCAACAAAGTGCGAATTAAAAAAGCATATGATGATGTATGATACTCTATCACCTGTTATATGTGAAATTTGCAAATTATCTTTTACTAGGAAATGTGCTCTAATAACTCATATGAAAACACATCCAAACAGAAAATTGTTTAAGCGTGAAAAGTGCGAGAAATCCTTCAACTATCGTTATAGATTAAATCAGCATATGCATATTCACAATAAACCACAATTACATTGTTATGAATGTGGGAAATCGTTTTCAAGTGAAAATAAGCTGAATCACCATTTAAAAATTCATCAAGTCCAACATCGTCCACTGTTTAAGCATGAAAAGTGTGTGAAATCCTTCAACTATCGTTATAGATTAAATCAGCATACGCATAATCACAATAGACCACAATTACATTGTTATGAATGTGGGAAATCATTTTCTAGTGAAAATAAGTTGAATCACCATTTAAAAATTCATCAAATCCAACATCGTACACTGTTTAAATGTGAAAAGTGTGAGAAGATCTTCAGCTATCGTTATAGATTAAATCAGCATATGCATATTCACAATCGACCTCAATTCAATTGTAATGAATGCAAGGAAATATTTTCAAATGAAAATAAACTAAACCGTCATTTGAAAGTGCATCAAAACCTACAGCATACATGTGATCAGTGTAAACATAAATTTAATAATAAATTAAATTTAAATCAACATTTGCGTACACACCATACTAAAAAACGTCTTGTTCCTGTTAACAGTGAAATGCCTTTACCCACTGTAGTCTTTAAAAGAATGAAACATGAAATACCAGCTTTCGAAGTGTTTGAAACTCTAACTTTTCATTCTGAGAAAAATGAAGAAGGTTGTTTAGGTACAATGATGGATATTCAAAAATTAACCAATCATTTGAAGAATTTAACAGTCAAAGATCAGATTGGAGACTTCGAAAAATTGAATGTTTAGAACTGAATATTTCAAAGTATGGCACCTTATCTAGAAATTGATTTTACATCATGTAAATATGTATTCTTTTAAGTGCCGATTTTATAATTGATAGGAATGTATATTATTAACAGTGTATTGTATAAATAGCAGTAATAAATAAATAAATAAATGAACATAGTCTTGAGTTAGTCCTTTCATATTATTAATCAAATTATGTTTCGTCCTACATTTCAGCGCTTTCTGAATTAACGTCCATCAAGTTACTTAAAATATAAATACTATCTTTATAGTTTCAATGGTACATAGTATACATGGTTTATCTTGAGTTAGACCTTCCATAGTATTAATCAAATTATATGTTCCATCTTACACTTCCGAATTATCATCCATCTAGTTGTTTAAAATATTAATAAAATGTTTATAGTTTTTGATTATACATAGTATGTATGAATACAATCTTTAATTTTTAACAGTTCATATTTCAAATAACCTATTTTCGAAACCAAACTATGTGAATTTTACCACAATGCTTATCATCATATAAAGATTTGTGTTTCATACTTTTTCTAAAAATTATCAGATATGTACGCCTCGGAGGAATTTCTATCATTAGAATAAATGAAAAAAATTAATTTATATTAAACGTAGAAGAAATTTGATTGCAATATACATGTATTTAATAAAAATAAATAAATAAGCGATTATTTATACATTAAAACCTTTACTAAATATATATTTCTTGCATTATGCAGATTTTTCAACAAGGTGAACCAAAACAGCAGCAAACTTCAGAAATTAATGATCTGAATGATTCATCTCTAGCACATGTAGCGTTAATGAATAATACATATGTAAGTACTTATATGAAAAATACTAGAATTCGTATATGAATCGTAATTAGAGTAAATATAAAATGATTTGTCTTACTGCCTACACTTTAACAAATGCCTTTTTACCTATATTGTTGAAAAGAATCCTAATTGTTTGCATTTATCTCTATTACAGATGTGTTCTATTTCCTACAAACACTTCTTAAGTAAATGGAATTTAACAGAACATACAAAAATCCATACAGGTGAAAAACCTTACACTTGAGAAGATTATCAAATGCTGTTTTCAAGAAGGCGTGAATCAAAAGTGCACACATCATCATATAAAGCATCGTCAGTTATATGTAAACTTAGTGAAGATATTCAAAAATTATTCAGACGTTTGAAGTATTTAGACATAAAGGAAGATATTTAGACTATATATCCATCATATTTTCATAACACTTACCACAATATCTCAAACATAAAATTTGGAAGACATACACACTGCTGAAAAGTAATTTTGTTACCCGTGATTCTTCTAACCAGCATGAATGTATAGATATTATTTTGCAATGTATTCTTTAAATGCCCACAATAAATATTCTTTTATATGCATATATCGTTGTGTTTATTTTTTTAAAATCTATTACATTAATAAAATAGGTTACACACACATACATACACATAACATTTTAAGTGAAACAACACTCTCACAACTTAAAAAATGCATAAGAACATACAAAAATAAGCAGATGTATGAAAAAATATGCAAGTTTACAAAATAATTTCACTGTTTTCTAGAAATACCAACAAAAAATATTTACAATAAAAAAAATTACAAAAGTGAAAAGAAAAAACACAAATGTAAAACAAAAAAATCACAAAGTAAAAAACTCACAACAAAGTTTTTGAAAAAAAAAATTTACAACAAAAATTTTTTTTACAAAAACCAAAACTTCAAAAAATATTTTTACAAATTTTTTTTTTTTTCAAAAACATTTTTCACAAAAATTTTTTTTTTTCAAAATAAGTTTTTACAAAAGTAAAAAATAAAAAATCACAACGTTAAAAAAAATGAAAAATTTTAGTTAAAAAAAGTGTAAAAAAAATTGCAAAAAAGTTGCAAAAATTTCAAAAAAAGTTATGAAAAAAATATCAAAATTTTTGTTCTTTTTAATACAGAAAAAAAAATCTTTCCAAATTTTGCTCAGAATAATTGCAGTAGAAATATGGAAAGCATATCATTGGAAAGCTTAAACACTAACATTACGTGAAGCGTTTTTGATTTTTTCTGAATTTTGCTGAAATAGATTTTATAAGACTAAAAAGGACACAACACTTCGAATTTCACTGAATCCAAAATTTAGAAGGTCCTCAGAATTAAACTACAACGAAAATCAGAAAAGTACAAACTAGCCCGGTAATAGAATGTCCTCAGCTATCCTGTGAAAAAAAAATCATTTAAAAATATTGAAAATTAAGCGAGATATTCGAAAAGATTGCGCCCATAGACTTACCATTAGCATTCGGCTTTTACCGCGTGACTAGTGTGTGCTCTTAAACAAAAATAACAATTCTTTTATATGCGTTTGAAATTCGATCGAAGATTTTGGCATGATAGTTAGTTAAATATAAAAAAGTTTTCGTGAAAGATGATTTTATATTTATAATGGATATTTAAAAATTATTTTTGATAAATTTAAAAAATTTATTTTCTCTTACAATTTTTTTTTTTTTTTTTTTTTTTTTTTTTTTTTTTTTTACAAATAGTTCATTTAAAAACTGGTATAGTGAATACTTTTATAAGCATGGTCATGAATAATTTATGCGATAAAGATAGAGTTTCTGTAAGCTATGATTTTGAAGTTCTTTTCAAATTTTTGACATGATAGTTATAGTTAAAAAGTTTTTGAGTAAAATAAATATAGATATATAAAGGAAATTATAAAATATTCGGTAATAAATTATATATTTTTTTTTTACTTTTTTCTTTGACTTTGTTGGTACTGTAAAAGTCTGTTTAAAAAATACTAGCATAACGAATATAAATAAGCATAAATATTCATGTAGCTTCTTTAAAATAAATGCATTTTTAGCTATAATTTAAAAATGTTTTTCAAGATTTCGAAACAGTAGTTTAAAACTGAAAGTATAAAAAGTACTTTAAAAGGACTTTAAAATTCGGATAAAAATATTAAATATCCCGTTATAAAATGCAATCGTGGGGGGGGGGGGGAATATATATAGTAAACACCCCCTATACTAACTTCTCAACAAATTGTCGTAGGAGAAAGTTACTGGAACCGAACGATTAGAAATAATGTCTACTTTTAAATGATATACATGATTTAAATGATATAAATGATGTACATAAAACTTGCTTAGGAGGTGATTAATATATTAAAACGAACTCAAACTTTTTTTATTCAATGTCAAGACCCAAATTTAACAAGATATTTCAAATCTTCAGTTCAATACTATGCCTAGAAACAAAATTTCAAGTCATTTGAATAGTAAGTTTTTGAATTATAAACATTCAAAATTTAGTGCTTCTAATGTTAAATTATATTTCATATTTTTATCAATATCTCATAAAATTATAATCCGAATGTGATAATTTTTCATATAGCAATAATACTAAAATACCCAAATTTAAATACGCGGAATTTGCAATTTTTATATGATATGAATTATGAAATAAAAATTAGAAAAAAATATGAACTGCAACCTACAAATTTTAATGGATTTAGATTATTTAAGTCCTGTTTTATGAAAATCGGAAATTTCAAATTTTTCTTCTATAAGTAGTTTTTAAATTATGCTTAAAAAACGGCAAAATGATGGTTTAAAAGGACGTCTGTGATAGAAGTGACAAGATATTTTGAGACTTTTTATATTATGCTGTAATCTAGCTGCCTTCAATGTCTCCTGGAGTGGCAAAAAAGATTCCTTGATCAAGAAAGGGGCTCTCGTTCAATAACACTGGTCAACAGCCAAAAAATGGTCTAACTTTTTCCAGCTGATATATGCTCATTTTCATACCCTGAATCCAAAACCCAAAACGGTTTCGCTCGATCAGGTCAATTTTTTGTGCAAATGTTCATTTTTGGCTAAGTGATTTCCGGCATAAATGCCTATACTTCATTGCAGTACTTGTGTGTGTTGCATTCCGAGAAGTCGTATTTCGTTGCCCTGGATTACTAATGATAGATTTTCTTTCATTACAGGATCTATGCGAAGTAAATGGCGTCTTCTAAAAGATCATGTAGGAATAAGCCGGATGTATTTTGCTATATCTGTGGCGAATACACCCTTGTACCAAACAGGAAGCCAATCACCAGTTTATAAAGCGCACCTACCTTGCTTACTTCCAAATGGCACTAGTTGACCAAGATAAAGGTTGGGCACCACATATAGTATGCAAGAAATGCACCGAGTATCTTCGTGCGTGGACCAAAGGCCAGAAGACCGCTCTGAAATTTGGAATTCCTATGGTCTGGAGGGAGCCTACAAACCATGTCACAGATTGTTACTTCTGCGCTGTAGATCTGACAGGTATAAACAGAACGAACCGGAGTAGCCTGGTATATCCAGACCTGCAGTCAGCACGTCGTCCTGTAGCCCATTCTGAAGCCATTCCTGTTCCTGTGTTTAAAGAACTTGCGAACATTGACGAAGAATCATCCTCCCCCATCAGGGTTGCTGCTGATGACGACGATTATGTGGTTCCAGAATGTAGTACTCCAGTTCCGTTCACACAAATGGAGCTAAATTATCTTATTCGTGATCTTAACCACTCCAAGTCATCTGCCAAACTACTGGCATCCAGATTAAAGGGAAAAAACTGTTTCACTGAGAGTGTTCGCATCACCTTCTACGGCAACAGACATCAAAAATTCCTACAATATTTCTGTGAAGAGCTTGACCTGGTGTACTGTAATGATATCGCACGGCTGCTGTACACGCTGAGAGTGGCAAAATACGACCCCGAACATTGGCGGCTGTTTATCGACAGCAGTAAGCGCTCACTAAAATGTGTTTTGCTACACAATGGCAACCAGTTTGTCTCTGTACCACTAGCTCACTCAACTACATTGAAGGAGAAGTATGAATCAGTGAAGTACGCTCTGGAGAAAATTCATTATGATGACCATCTGTGGTACATTTGTGTAGATTTGAAAATGGTGAACATCTTGTTGGGACAACAATCAGGGTTTACAAAGTACCCCTGTTTCATCTGCATGTGGGACAGTAGGGGCAGGGCTCATCATTACACAATCAAAGACTGGTCTCTTAGGGAGGACCTGGTGCACTGCCGCCTCTACAATGCCTACTCACTGAGCAGACGACAAGCGTGAAACGTTATGAAGTGGAGGCGAAATCACAAATCTTACTGGTGCCACAATCGCCACAAAGCTTGTTGAAATACAGTTGTCAGGGAAACCGCCTCCATTACGTCACAAGCGAGAAGGCATTGTAGAGGAGGCAGTGCCTGGTGCCCTGCAGAGCGAACATCATCAACACTCCTCTTGTGAACAGAGTGAAGATCATATTTCCTCCATTGCACATTAAGCTGGGGTTGATGAAGCAATTCACCAAAGCTCTCGACAAAAATGGTGACTGCTTCATGTACTTGTGCTTGGTTTTTCCCAGATTGAGCATTGAGAAGCAGAAAGCTGGCATCTTTCATGGTCCACAGATCAGTCAGCTAATGAGAGATACGCAATTCGAATCACATATGAGTGAAGTGGAACTGGAAGCATGGAAGGCTTTTGTTCTAGTTGTGAAAAACTTTCTCGGCAACACGAAGGCCACTAACTACATTGAACTGGTGAACAATATGATAACAGCATTCAGAAACCTTGGATGTAACATGAGCATCAAAATGCATTACCTATTCTCGCATTTGGATCGCTTTCCTAACAACCTGGGCTCCATGAGTGATGAACAGGGAGAGCATTTTCATCAGGAGATCAAGGAGATGGAGAACAGATACCAAGGTCGCTGGGATGCAGTAATGATGGCGAATTACTGTTGGAATCTCCATAGAGACATTCCTGCTGCCGTCCATGCTCGGAACTCAACGAAGAGGAAATTCCTACCATAAGTGTTGCACAATGACGAAACAGTGAACTAACCGAATGTTTTCCTGTCTATTAGTTGTTAATTAACTATGTAATTAACTAAACATGTTTTCTGTTAACATACGTACATTTTTTTCGGTTTAGTTAATTACACTTCTGTAGTATAATATATTTGTTTTTTTCTATTCAACTTCACAGCAAAACCTTACCTGATGTACGGAAACGGATGCCATATTCGGGTTCCTGGAGGTTGAAATATCTTAAAATCATTAAAACATGTCAGACCATTTAAAAAAAATTTTTTGTTGTTGTCCTGTGTAATCGAGTACTCTAATTCAGATATAACCCCTAAAATAAAGTAATTAATTTCTCGGAAACTTATCGTAAGACTTGCATGAAAAAATTTTATAGGCTAATTGAAGAGTGTAGAGTTATTTATGCTAACGGAATTCGGTATTGCTAATGAAAAGAAAAAAAAAACAATGTGAGGTCTTGTTTTAATATGTAGATTGCCTCTAATATTTTTAAACATTCTGAATAAAACAGTCTTGAATTACCGTATTTACTCGTGTATAAGGTACACTTTTTTTCCAAAAAATGAGGGCAAAATTCCTAGGTGCGCCTTATACAAGGAATAATTTTTTACTGTTCGATGCAGTCGAACGATATACATATGAAACAAGAAATTATTCAAAGAAGATATTAAAACTTGGAAAATGTTACTTAATTGAAGTATTACTGTATATTTATTTCACTCCTTGCAGAGCTGGAGCCTTCCAACAGAGCTAATGACATTATCTAAACGCTAATTACCAATTCTCTTTACCGTCACTCATTCCTATTTGCCGTCATTTTCTAACAACCCGAAGTCTAAAAATGCATTTTCGTTTTGTTTTCTGGTCTGGTGTAATGTTTGTTTCGACTTACTGAAATTTATTTGGTCATTCTTCATTAGCGTATCAAATTTATAGTGCGCCTTATATACGAGATTTTAAGAAATCGTCATTTTTACTTGTAAAGTAGGGGTGCGCCTTATACACGCGTGCGCCCTATACACGAGTAAATACGGTAAATCATTTTCCTTCGGGACGTACTTCTAATACTCCAGGGGAAGCAAAGAGGGGTGGGTGGGAGTGGCATTTTGGAATTTCTTTTATTTACCATCAGGCCCTTTTCGAGCAATTTTTTGATCCAACTCCTGATTTCAGTCTATTTTATGCAAGAAATCATCTCGAAACGAATGTGATAGAAAACAGCAATATCCACAACATTTTTATCCCACCTTTAAAAAAAATCTCTGTTAGCCATATTTTTTCACTCAACTTCCAACATTCCAGCCAATCAGAGATAGGTGGTTTTCTGCGCCATTTTATTTTCAAACTATCTAAATGGCCGGCACTGCGATTAAGCTGAAATAAAGATGACCAAAAATAAGTTTTAATGGGATGTATAAAATAAAAAACATAGATACAGAGTGATTCATAAATATCGAAAAAATAAGCTGCCTCCTTAAATATTGTCCCTAAATACATAGTTTTAACGAAAAAGTTCCACAAAAAGGGCAAAATTTGATGAGATTATTTGCAACTGCAGGGAGAGAGGGGATATATTTCAGAAAATATAAAAATTAAATTTTTATACGGTGCCTGTCAGGATCTGATAGCACCTGTGCTAAAGAATGTAATTTCTACTATTTCTCTATTTGAATATTTAGTATTGTATGGTTGTGTACAGAATTTCCAAGGTGACATTCCTTCTTTGTGGAAAGGGGAATTGCCAGATAATCCTTTGCAGGTGGTGTGTTAGAGAAAGGAGATTGCTCAGAGGCATGTCCATCTGTCAGTGAAGTATGCGGATGATGAGCAGATTAGCAGCATGTCACTAAGCAAGAAAAGAATGGAGTATGTGTCCAATGAGGAAGCTCCAAAGGGGTTTATGTTGGGTAAAGCAGTGATTTGGAGAGGGCAAGTTTGTCTCAGAGAAGTCAGTCCTCAGCTAGGTTTCGGACCTAGAGGTTGCTCTGTGTGGAAGAGCATAAGCAGTGCGTTTTCTGGTGAGCGAAGGACACTGACGTCCTAGTGTTTAGTGCTCTGGGCTAAGAAGTGCAGGCCTAGTATACCTGTGTTGGGAGACTCAAGGTTGAGCTCCGATAAAGTGAATTTAACGTGTATTGAGTGGGAGGTGGAAAGTGTAATTGGAATAGTACACAACCAATCTTTACTGTATCTAATTTAATGTTGAACCGGATCACCTATATCTGAGTTGTAGTTGTATATATTTGTAAATAGCGTATTTAGTGTGTACATATATTCTTAATAAACTGATAATTCAGTTACCTGACAGCGTAAGTCTTCATTTACACAAACCTCACAGTGGGTGACCGATAACACCTAGTAATATCGGTGGTGGCACTATATCTACCACGGACATTCTTCAAAGTTGTGTGGACTGAGAGGAACGTCCGACAAATTGGTGGCAGCGGTGGGATAGAATCGCCTGAAACCAGTGACCAGCGAGCCGTGTTGCAGTCTGTTAATGCCGGAGTATCCAGTGGAATTCTTGTGTGGTCGTGCCATATCGTCGAGTATGTGCTAAAGCATCGTGCCGGATCGTCGATTGTATGCTAAAGTGTCGTGCCGTATCGTCGAATGTGTGTAAAGTGTCGTGCCGTATCGTCGAATGTGTCCTAAAGTATCGTGCCGGATCGTCGAGTGGGTGCTAAAGTGTCGTGCCGTATCGTCGAGTGTGGACTAAAGTGTTGTGCGTATCTTTATTAGAAAGAACTAAACTGAACTGTTGTGCCATATTACCGCTACATCGTGGAACTACCTGTGATTAGAAAAGTAATCCAGCAAAGAAAGTATAAGGTAAGGTGTTTTGATCATATCTCTCTGCTGACATCTCGAACCAAAATTTGTTGTTGTATAATTAATAGTAATTTAAGTAAATTGTCTATATCATTTATGTGTTTTATCAATACTCCCTACCTATAAAGTGTTAATAACCATATTGGCTATTGTTTTAAGGAAAGGTCATAATAACTTGAGCTAGTATTGATTGTCTATATATATATTTTTTTTTTTAATTGTGGTAATAGTAGTTGGAAGGAATAATTAAATTTACTTAAAGTTAAATTATTGTTAAAGTAATATTTAAATGAAGCAACATTTTCTTAAGTTTGAAGAGTGTATAATAACATTTGCTTAGAATTTTAATTGGCCAGTAGTAGGGAAAAAAAAGAGGCTCAAGAAAGAGCCATAGTGAAAAAAAAAAAGGCTCAAAAGAGAGCTATAGTGGGAAAAAAAAAGGCCCAAAAGAGAGCCATAGAGAAAAAAAACGGCTCAAAAGAGAGCCATAGTGAGAAAAAATAAAATAAAGATTTTCAGTGTATTTGTTTTAAGTGTAAGAACCAGTATTGAGTTCGGAAATATTTTAGTGAGGATAATTGTAGAAATTTATATAGGCATGTTTTACAATTTTTCTTTATGTGGATTTCTTGATTGACACCAATACTTCTATTCAATTTCAACGTATCAGTATTTTTATGTAAATTGTATGTTGTTATCTAAGTGTATAAATTGAAATCTATATTGCATAGTAGCCAAATTGAATTACTATTTTATCTTTTGTTTTATTGGAAGTAAATTGTGTGATATCAAGGGTTGAGAAAAATTAGAGTATTCAGTAGGTTAATTAGAAATGAAATGCATGGATTATCTGAAAGGGTATTAATTAGTATAATAAGTGGAGAAATATCTGTACTAAGTTAGAAATTTAGGAAATATTAATTTGGTAGGTTTAACTATTCTTGTGGGGTGGTGATAACAATCAGTGAAGGTATGGCTTTCTTATTGAAACTAAAAAAGGTTGATCTTCAAGGGGTAGCCGAAGAATTGGGTGTTGAATTCGCGGAAGATGATACCAGAATTCAGCTTAAGAAAAGGGTAATGGACAGTGATGAGTATGACGAGGGGGTTATTAAGGAATTATCTGACGCTATTGTTGCAGAACGATTAGAACACGAAAAATTAGAAAGCGAAAAGTTAGAAAAACAGGAAAGGTTAGAGCGTGAAGAAAAACAGGAAAAATTAGAACGCGAAAAGTTAGAACTCGAAAAGTTAGAAAAACAGGAAAAGTTAGAAATGGAAAAATTAAGAATGGAACATGAATTAGAAATGGAGAGATTAAGGGTTCAAGGATCGGCAAATAATTTTAATGGGTCTAGGGAATCTAATGATGAAAGTAATATAGAAAAATTGATCAAAAGCGTAAAAACTCTATCTATCAAAGTACCGGAAGGGACTGGGGGATGGAATTTATTTTTTAACAGCTTAGAAAGGGCATTCAAAACTAAAAATGTACCGGAAAACCAGTAGGCCGAAATTCTACTAAATATGTTAGGAGATAAGGCAGATAATTTGTTAATTTATACCACTACGGAACAAATGGAGAATTATGAGGAGTTAAAGGAGTTAGTTCTAAGGGAACATGAGCCGACACCAAAGGCATGTTTGGAAAATTTTAAGAAGACTAGGAGAAACCAGAACGAAACTCATGTATTATTTGTATCGCGTTTAATAGCGACATGGGAAAATTACTGTAAGATTAGAGGTGCTGACTCTTATGAAAAGGTCAACCAATTGATATTTACAAATTAGTAAGTACGTTAGATGAGGATACTGCGTCATATATTGGGTTAACTCATCAAGGTAAATGGTTAGAGACTTCTAAAATTGCTAAAGGATGTGACAATTATTTTGACGCTAAACATAAGTCTTACGCCGTTACGTATAAAAGTTTTAAAGGTAAAGATAGGTACGTAAACAATGAAAAAATGAGACCGAGGGAGGATAACAAAGTTAGTAATAATTGGAGGCAAAACGGGAGTAATGAGACTAATTCTTTTTCGGATAGGAAGATAGATTTTAAGAAACCTAGTGATGCTTCAGCGCCTAAATGCTTTAAATGTGGTTTGAGAGGTCATTACCAACGTTTTTGTAATAAAGTGGGTAATGAGGGAAATAATGGTAATAAAGGGAGAGATCCGAAAGCGGGTGTACATAAGGTTGTGGTAAAAGAAAGTAAAGAGTTACCTAATGGAGCTATTGTGGCGAGAATATCGGCAAAGGCCAAACAGAGAACTAATATTATTGGCGAGAAATTAAATAAACTTGAGAAAATTGAAGTTAGTGTAAATGGGCAAAAAGCAAAGGGATTGGTTGATTCTGGATGTGAAATTAGTGTTGTTCATAAAGATTTGGTACCGGAAGAGAAATTGAAAGGAGCGGGTAGTATTTATTTACAAGGGTTATTCGGTGAAGCAGTTAAATCGCTGTTGGTTAAACTACCGTTAGCTATTCCGAAATTCGGACAAACTAATATAATTCATCAGGAAGTACTTTGCGCAGTGACTGATAATATTAATGAGCAAGTAATTTTACATCCCGAGGTGATTAATGAGCTGTCAGGTGTTAACCGCGAGGAGCCATTGCTAGAGGCCCAAGAATTAGAAAGTTCAGAAATTGTTATTGATAATTCGAGTGAAAAGGAAGATATGAGTAACGATAACCGTAATGTTTACGCAATAGAAGCGAGGTCAGAAAATGTACAAACTCAGAATACGGAAAAAACGGAAGTGGAAAAAGGTAATAAAGCCATTGTTAGCAATTCAGATATGTTTAAGGAATCCCAATTAGAATGTAAAGAATTAGAGAAAGCTTGGGAATTAGCTAAAATGGATAAGGGGGATTATTATATTGTAAATGGCTTATTATATCACAAAGAGAAATTGTTAGGCGAAACTATAGCGCAATTAGTAGTACCCAAAATAAAGCGAGAAGAAATCCTAAAATTAGCGCATAGTTCGGTATTTGGAGGGCATCATGCGGCCAAGAAAACTTTACAGAGAATCAGGTATTCATTTTATTGGGAGGGGATGGCGAAAGAAACTAAACAATTTTGTGAGTCATGTTTAGAGTGCCAATTGACTAGAGGGGTTATAGTAACTGATAGAGCTCCTATTTCCCCAGTGACTTCCGGAACTTCCATTTCAGGTAGTTAATGTTGATTTAATTGGGCCTATTGATCCTAAAAGTTCCCAAGAGCATCAGTATATACTAACCTTAATTGATCAACATACCAGGTGGGCGGATGCGATCCCTTTAAAAAGTTTAACTGCTAAAACCGTGTGTGATGCGTTACTTCAAATATTTATGAGGACAGGAATTCCGAATATAATTGCTTGTGATAATGGAACCAATTTCACCGCCGACTTAACGAAAGAATTTGAGAAAAGGTTAGGTGCTAGTCCAAGATTTTCGACCCCACAATATCCATAGTCTAACGGGCTCGTGGAACGATTTAATCAGACCCTTAAACGTATGTTACATCATACTATTAGAGAAGAAGGAAAAAAGTGGCATGAACAAATACCATTTGTATTATGGGCGTATAGGGAAGTCCCAAATTCTACGACGGGAATCGCACCTTTCCAGTTATTATATGGTAGAGCGCCGGAGGGTCCTTTGTCGATTCTCAAGTCATCCTGGGCAGGAGAAAATAAGGGGGCGCAGTTAGATACTACGCCGATTCATGAGTATTTGAATAAACTTAGGGGACGTTTAGAAAGAGCCGCAAATGAGGCAAAATTATCGTCCGAGGTGCAACAAAATAGGATGGCGTATCATTATAATTTAAGGTCAAAGGAAAAACTTTTGAAGTAGGTGATAAGGTAATACTGTTAATCCCCGATTCAACTAATAAACTATATTCTAGGTGGCAAGCGCCGGCAACCATAGTCGAAAAACGAAATCAGCATTCGTTTATAGTTGAGTTAGCTGACGGGAGTAGGAAGCATGTGCACCAAAATAAAATACGAGAATTTATTGCTAAATGTAATATTGTTAATATTGTTTTTGAGGGTGATGAGGAATTCGGAGAAGTTTGGGAAATTCCTATTTTGAACCGGGATCAGGAAGTAGAACGAGATAAAGAGACGTTCGAAATAAAAGGGTTATCTAACAATCAAGTTAAAGATATAAAGTGTATTTTGAGGGAGAATAAAGAGGTGTTTATGGGTCCTGTACGACCAGCCGATGTAGGGGAACATCGTATTGATCTTAAACCGGGGGTGGAAAGGAAAAAGCCAAAGTTATATAGTGTACCGGTAGCTTACAAAGAGGAAGTAGATAGACAGATTCAGGAATTATTAGAATTAAATCTAATCGAAGTGTCAAACGCTGAAATTAGTCATCCAATTGTTTGTGTGGCGAAAAAAGACGCAACTGTTAGACTTTGTATAGACTATAGAGCCTTAAATTCGATAACTCAGGTTTCAACCTTTCCGATAAAAGATTCTCAAGAAATCATGTATACCGCAGGGGCGGCTAAGTATTTATCATCGATTGATTTATTGAGGGGTTATTGGCAGATTAAAATGGCTGAGGAGTGTAAACATTTGACAGCTTTTACAACGCATAATGGAACTTATCAGTGGCGTACCATGCCTTTTGGATTATCAGGGGCGGCTGCCACGTTTCAGAAAGATATGAATGAGGTTCTTCAAGGTCATCGGAGGTATGCGGAAGCATATATTGATGATGTCATCATTTTCTCCGACACCTGGGAAGAACATTGTGAGCATGTTAGGGCTGTCATTGAAGAACTTAAAAATAGAAATTTTACGATTAGGCTAGACAAATGTAAATTTGGAGAGAAATTAACTAAGTTTTTAGGTCATGTAATTGGGGGTGGAACGCATGCACCTGATGAGGAAAAAATAGGAGCAATAAGGGATCTTAAGAGACCAAAAACTAAAAAGGAAGTTAGGTCTGTTTTGGGATTAATGGGATTTTACCGATCTTATATTCCAAATTATGCCGAAATTGCTATACCTTTAACCGAATCGACTAAAAATGACGATGAACGACTATGGGATGAAAGGGCAGAAAAAGCATTTAATACTCTTAAAGATGAGTTATGTAAAGTGAAGAGTTTGGCTACACCTATCGTAGGCCGGGAATATCAGCTCCACGCAGATGCTTCCGACCTGGCAGTAGGATGTTGCCTTACTCAAAAAGATGAAAAGGGTCAGTTTAAACCAATAGCTTTTGCCAGTCAGAAATTGTCAGGGGCTCAGCGTGCTTGGCCGAGTATAGAGAAAGAGGCTTGGAGTGTTCTCTTTGGGTTGAGAAAGTTTGAAAAATGGACCTTGGATCTCAAATTGAGATCATTACGGATCATAATCCATTAAAATTTCTCACCGAAACAACCCCAAGATCACCCAAACTCACTAGATGGGCTCTTGCCTTGCAACGCTGGAACCTGAGTATTTCTCATCGTCCAGGAGCTCAACATTTGAATGCTGACGCAATTTCCAGGCTACATAGAAAGAGCTGGGAAGAACAACCAGTTGTTAGCCCATCAGCGTCAACGACCCAGTAGTGGACAACCTTAAAGGGATGTCCTCACACATTTAATTTTTTTTTCTGTGTGTGTGTAAATATTTTTTGATTTTTTTTTGTTTATAATATTGTATTAACATGTGTATTGTTTATGTAATAATAATATTAGTAAAGGTTCAGTAGAGATGTCGGTAGATAGTGTTCAGACACTTGGAAATACCTATGTAATAAGCATAATGAAGAAATCTGTAAAGAGACTATTGAACTCTTCTGCGCTATTACTATATGTTTGGGGAAAATTAGCCCCGAAAAGGCATATTTTCCGCTAAGGTGGGGGGTGTCAGGATCTGATAGCACCTGTGCTAAAGAATGTAATTTCTACTATTTCTCTATTTGAATATTTAGTATTGTATGGTTGTGTACAGAATTTCCAAGGTGACATTCCTTCTTTGTGGAAAGGGGAATTGCCAGATAATCCTTTGCAGGTGGTGTGTTAGAGAAAGGAGATTGCTCAGAGGCATGTCCATCTGTCAGTGAAGTATGCGGATGATGAGCAGATTAGCAGCATGTCACTAAGCAAGAAAAGAATGGAGTATGTGTCCAATGAGGAAGCTCCAAAGGGGTTTATGTTGGGGAAAGCAGTGATTTGGTGAGGGCAAGTTTGTCTCAGAGAAGTCAGTCCTCACCTAGGTTACGGACCTAGAGGTTGCTCTGTGTGGAAGAGCATAAGCAGTGCGTTTTCTGGTGAGCGAAGGACACTGACGTCCTAGTGTTTAGTGCTCTGGGCTAAGAAGTGCAGGCCTAGTATACCTGTGTTGGGAGACTCAAGGTTGAGCTCCGATAAAGTGAATTTAACGTGTATTGAGTGGGAGGTGGAAAGTGTAATTGGAATAGTACACAACCAATCTTTACTGTATCTAATTTAATGTTGAACCGGATCACCTATATCCGAGTTGTAGTTGTATATATTTGTAAATAGCGTATTTAGTGTGTACATATATTCTTAATAAACTGATAATTCAGTTACCTGACAGCGTAAGTCTTCATTTACACAAACCTCACAGTGGGTGACCGATATCACCTAGTAATATCGGTGGTGGCAGCTATATCTACCACGGACATTCTTCAAAGTTGTGTGGACTGAGAGGAACGTCTGACAGTGCCCTTAGGAGGAAGTTTCCAATTAGGAAATTTTTCCCCGTTCATTCCTGAATTAAACAAAAGAAAGTTCCATCTTGATATCTGCAAAACACAGAGATATTAAAATCCAAAATTCGTGACTTATATAAGCATACCTCTGAGCGACGCGATATTAGTTCATTTGAAAAGCAACTTAAGAATCGACCATAAATTTACACATTATTAAAAGTCGATCTAAAACAATGCCTTAATTTTTAGATATAAAATAACAGAGTATAGACTTTTTTGTTGAACTTACTTGAGAATTATATTAGTGGTCTACATGAGCTCGAGCTTGACGCCAGGCCCGTAACCAGCACGGCACGCTGGCTGGGCCGTGCCTTGATTGTTCTCAGAATATGTTGGGCAGTTTTGTAAAAATAGTAATAGTGATAATGAAACTTCTGTTCACGGAATCATTAGAAATATGTTTTAATAAATTACACAAATATTTTCAAAAATCTTCTTTTTTCTTTGTTATACAACTTTAAAAGCTATGATGTTTTTTAACCTACTTAATAAATAAATAAGCAGACTTAGTATCTATAAAAAAGGAAAAAATCGAAAGCTATCTTTTAACAAGTTGTATATTAAAAAGAAAAAAAATAAGAATCAACGTACCACTGTAATTAATTCAGTCACTTTTTCTTCCTTTTTTAAATGCGCATTTTTTATGTACAATTTTTTTTTTTTTTTTTTTTTTTTTTTTTTTTTAACTTTTCTCAGAGATTTTGCATAATTTTAATTTAAAAATTCTTTAATTGAAAGCATTTTTAATTTCCCATTCCTAAGAAATAGTTCCCTATTCCCTCACTTTTTTTCCCCTTGTAACCTGCTATAGAAAAAAAAAAAAGTGAATGTAGTCAGATATGAAGCTCTCTCCTCTTATCTCCATGGTGATGTTGAGGGTGATGGATTATGGGAGAAAAAAGAGATAAGAAGAGGGAAAGAGATACATAGAAGCGGGTGGTTGACTTGTTTGATAAGAATGCACTTTGCATGGACGATAATAATAAAGTGGGTAAGTGATAACGTAAAGTGTAAACTTATATAAATACAAGTTTAGGTTTATTGGAATAATAACGGGGGTGGGGGGGGAGATGAGAAAGATCCAAAAAGTTCATTGCCTTTGGAAATATGAGAAACTAATAGATATTTTCTGCGCAAAAATAAATGAAGAAAACTGATACTTTTTAGGTGCGTTCGTAATTATCTAAATACGTAAGCTATAGTCGTCCCTCAGTCCGTCTGTCCACATATAACAGAGCAAAAATTACCCAACTTAATCATTTGAAATTTAAAATATATATATTCAGTTGTTGCATAATTTTGTCGAGTCATTTTAAATTTTATGAAAATCAGATGCATAATTTAATTACTGGGATAACCAAGATTATTCCGTTACATTAAGGCCAATGGGAAAAAATAGTTTCAAGCTCATTTTAATGGCATTACATTCTTTGGAACATAATAAAATTGATATGCATCTATGAAGCACATACTAAAATATACATTTTGTACAATATGTTTTGCAAAGAATGTGTGTTATTAATTTACAGAGCTACACAAAAGTATGTATTCCATTACATAATGGTATGAGGGGAAACATTGTTTGGGGTGCGTTTGATAATATTAAACTGTTTCACATTTTATGAAACTGATAAAGGTTGCTGAGGTTTACTGCAAGTTTTTCCTGTATAATAGAAAGCAGATAGTGTTTACAAAGATACACAAAAGATTTCGACTACTCTACTGTATCCGAAAAATTGTGTATTACTACCTAAAGATCTGAATATTTTTCAATTTTCCTTATAGTACGAACGCAACTCATTTGCTACGCTTGAGGTGCAATTTCCAACTTGTTTTCTCTCGTATGCATTAACAAATGAAGGAAATTCAACTAATTTCAACTTCAATCACAATTCAATGTTAACACATTACCGACCGGCCCTCGATTAATCGACGTTTGCTCCCCAGCGCTTACCAACCCGCTGTCGATTAATCGACGTTTTCTCCCCAGCGCTTACCGACCGGCCGTCGATTATTCGACGTTTGCTCCCCAGCTCTTACCGACCGGTCGTCGATTAATCGACTTTTGATCTTTCTGTTAGATTTGATTAGGTTAGATTGACAAGTAGCAAGCAGCAAGCATTTCGCATTCTTTTTTCAGATAATCGGTGCTTTTTTATAAGCTTTAGCCCTTAGAAATGAATGGTAGGAGTTTAAGAAAAGCGCATATATTCCCGCTCGTCAGTCTAGGCCGAAACCAAGCCGGTGTCTCGGACGATCTGCGGCTGATCGGGCGGTGAAAGGGCATAGTATGTTCAAACCGTTGCCGGTCGGTAAAGTGTTAATAGATTTTTTAAGATAACTGTCAACTTGAATGTTAAATCCACGCACAGAAATTTTAAGTACACCCATGAAGAACACAATTTCTTTATTCAAAACTGCATTAAATTAGAAAAAAAAGCCTTAGTATTTATCGAACAAGCAAGTTATAAAAATATGAGGGAGAAAAATCAGTTTAAAGTTTTTATTTATATAGGTAATTGCGCAGGATCTATTAACAAAATTTACAATACCTCGCGATATAATTGTCGTATAGGAAAAAATGAGGTGCCAATATATCCATAATTAAAGAAGCTTTCATCTAATATTAAACAAAGAAAATCGATATTTTGGCGAATTTCAAGGTACTGTGTCCCCTTAGTTACTCAAAATGTTCAGTTATTCGGGGTGCTAAAAAATACAGCATTTCTTTTTTTCCTATAAAAGTTAGGGACCTTTTCGAAAATGGTGTCGAAAATGAAAATTTAAACTGACCTTGAAGATTCAACTGTTAGGTAAATGTCTTCATTAGATAACAATAGATTGCAATTCAAGATATAAAAGCTCTAATAGAAAAAATAAAAACACTGCTTTATTTTAAAACACTTGAATATTCATTGATGTTTCCAAATTCGATGCACATGTGACAAAGACTTTGTGACTAAGTCAAAATGTAATAAAAATTGGAGATATAGTAAAAGTTGTTTTATTAACAGTATTAAGAGGCTTGAAGTATTACAAGAACAAGAAATACATAAAAGACAAATACAAGAAATACATACCTTAAAAAGACTATTTTTTACAAAGTTAGTTTCACTTTCAAAACCGGTTTCGAAACTGAAAGTGCTTTTTAAAAAATATATCTGCAACCAAAATCGAAAAAGTAAAAAAGGCGAGCTGTCGGCATGCACCTCAGCTATCCAATGCAAAAAAAATTATTCAAAAATGTCAAAATGCGAAAGAGTTATTAGAAAAATGCTTCCCCATAGGAATAGCATTAGCTCGCGAGCGTTTCCTCGAGCGAGGACAGGGGCCTTAATTGAAACCTTCTGTAATTGTGAATATTTTGATACCTCATTTTTACCTACACGACTATTGTAAATTTTGTTAATAGATCTAGCGCCATCACCTATACAAATGAAGACTTAAAACTGATTTTTCACCGTGTTCATATTTTTGTAACATGCTTATTCAACAAACACTAAGGCTTGTTTGCTAATTTAGATAAAAGTTTGAAATATTTTTCGCTTGTTCTCCATGGGGTATTTAATATTTTTTTTGTATGGATTTAACATTTAAGTTTATAGTTATTTTTAATTTGGGAGTTTGTTGAATTTCCTTCATTTTTTATATAGACACGAGAGATAAAAATTTATATTAAATGTAAAATCCCATACATCTAAATATCCATAGCCTAAATATTCATACTATTTATAAAAGTAGTAGGGATTTTTTTTTTTTTTTTTTTTTTTTAATTTTAGCAAAATTAGCTGTTCACCAATAATAATAATAATAATAATAATAATAATAATAATAATAATAATAATAATAATAATAATAATAATAATAATAATAATAATAATAATTTTATTTAATTTTTAGTATTAAGTAGTGTGCCACCAAACATATTACAATATTATTCAAAATTGAAGAGGTGGTTTCAAAAGTATTGCGCCCCCTTAAGACTACCATCATTCAGATCAAGATTTTGATGACTACGCCACTGCAATATTAAATTTTTAAAGCCTTTTTCTTTAAAATATACAAATAAAAGACTACAACGGAAACAGTTAAAATTTTTACCTATAAGAAATTATTTGATGTATCATATCTCAATCTCAACCCTTTTCAATAATACTTCATACTACGGCAGTAAAGAAAAAAAAAAAAACTAACAATATTAAGAAATAAAATAAATAAATCTATGCATCTACGCATGGATTATCCAATTCGAATACGTAAAAAAGAAAAAATTCACCAATTGAGAAAATTCTCTCCCTGTTCCGATTACTTAAAATTAAATTTTATAAATAAATAAACAGAGTAATAATTTTTAAAACAAGTAAAATTCCAAACAGAAATAAAAAGATCGATTCAATAAAGAATCATTCTTTTACAACTCTTTTGAAATTTTTATTCTATCGCTGTTCCGTACTGAAATAAACCGCTTTAGAATTATGTCACCTGCTCAGCACAATCTTGACGAACAGACGTGGCTGATCTCAAATTTCCCACAATCATATATTAATTCTTAATTACCCTCGACGTAAAACTGATTACCAATGCATGAATAATCAGGAAGGTTATTCAATAAGTCTCGGATTTTTTTTTTTTTTTTTTTTTTTTTTTTTTTTTTTTTTTTTTTTTAATTTTTGCTATTTATTTTTATTTTTTCTTTATCAGCCTCCCAGAATATGTTTAAAGAACATATTGTTTCGTTAACCAAGGTCGAAAACAGGAAAATGTAAAATTGGCATTATATTAAAAATAAAAATAAAAGCAACAGATAGGTTATCCAATTCGAAAAGAAAAAAAAAAAAAACAATTCACAGTTTGATATAAATCTTCTGCAAGTTTCGATTGTTTAAAATTAAATTTCATAAATAAATAATTGAGTAATAATTTTTAAAACAAGTAGAATTCCTAATAGAAATGAAAAGATCGTTTCAATAAAGAATCATTCTTTTACAACTCTTTTGAAATTTTTATTCTTTCTCTGTTCCGTACTGAAATAAATCGCTTTAGAATTATGTCACCTGCTCAGCAAAACCTTGACGAACAGACGTGGCTGTTCTCAAATTTCCCACAATCATATATTAATTCTTAATTACCCACGACGTAAAACTGATTATCAATGCATGAATAATCAGGAAGGTTATTCAATAAATCTCGATTTTTTTTTCTTTTTTTTTTTTTTTTTTTTTTTTTTTTTTTTTTTTTTTCTTTATTAGCCTCCCAGAATATGTTTAAAGATCATATTGTTGCGTTAACCAAGGTCGAAAACATGAAAATGTAAAATTAGTATTATATTAAGAAAGAAAGTAAAAGTTACGCATAGGCTATACAATTCAAATAGAAAAAAAAAAAAAAAAAAAAAACAATCCATAATTTGATAAATATATCCTCCAAGTTGCGATTGCTTAAAATTAAATTACATTAATAAAAAAAATTAAGTAGTAATATCTTTTTTTTTCTGTTTTTTTTTTTTTTTTTTTTTACAATTCCTTTGAAATTTTTATTTTTATCAATTCAATAAATAATTCTTTTTTTTTTTTTCAGATTTCTTTATTTCTTTAAAATTTTTATTCTTTCGCTTTTCCATACTGAAATAAATGGCTTTGAAATTGTGTTACCTGCTTAGCATAACTTAGATGAACAGACGTGGCTGATCTCAAATTTCCCAAAATCATATATTCATTCTTAATTACCCACGACATAAAACCGATTATCAATGCTCGAATTATCAGGGTGGTTATTCAGTAAGTCTCGGATATTTTATTTGTTGTTATTTATTTTTAATTTTTAGTTTTTCCTTTTTCTCTATCAGCCTCCCAGAATATATTTAGAGAACAAACTGTTTCTTTAACAAAGGCCGAAAATAGAAAAATGTAAAATTGGTATTATATTGAAAATAAAAATAAAAGGCCACACATAAGTTATCTAATTCGATACTCCAATAGAAACAACAATTCACAGTTTAAGAAAAATCTTCTGCAAGTTCTGATTATTTAAAATTAAATTTCGTAAATAAATAAATAGACAGGGTGCGTAGTCTGGAAGGACCTTGTAAGCACCTTTTACCAGAATTTTTATAATGTAACATTTATTTTATTTAACGAAAAACAAATACTTTTTCAGATCTAACAACCAGTACTTTAAAGAATTTCTGATGCTAAAAGAATTAAAATCCTCTGAGTTTGTTGATGACTACGCCCCCTGATAGAATAATAATTTTTAAAACAAGTAAAATTCCAAACAGAAATGAAAAGAGCGATTCAATAAAGAATCATCCTTTTACAACTCTTTTGAAATTTTTATTATTTTGCTGTTCCGTACTGAAATAAATCGCTTTAAAATTATGTCACCTGCTCAGCCACAACCTTGACGAACAGACGTGGCTGATCTCAAATTTCCCAAAACCATATATTAATTCTTAATTACCCTCGACGTAAAACTGATTATCAATGCATGAATAATCAGGAAGGTTATTCAATAAGTCTCGGATTTTTTTTTAATTTTTGCTATTTATTTTTAATTTTTCTTTATCAGCCTCTCAGAATATGTTTAAAGAACATATTGTTTCGTTAACCAAGGTCGAAAACAGGAAAATGTAAAATTGGTTCCTCACTGGGAGAGTTTGTGATTCTTCTGAAATTGTACGGCGAGACAAGTGTTGAAGAAAGATTCTAGTAGATGGCGATAGTATCGATGATGCTCCGTAGTGGAGCTAGCTTTGGCGATGAATCGCTTGAAAGTATTTCTGTTTAGTATTTGGTACTGTACTCTTTTTGTGCGAAAAGATGCTTGCGCTTTTGTTATACGTCTTTTTGGGATAATTATTTATCTATTATGATTTTTTTTTCTTTTTGTAACGAAATAGTAGCAAAAGAAATAATTTTTAATTGGCTTCTGCAAAATTTCTCAAAACTACGCAGTATATATTTTTTAATTTCACTTTTACAGCAGACGATCAGGTAAAATTGTTTTCGAAGAACATTTAAACTTAGCTTTTAAGGTCAATTTTCTTTTGTTTATTTTTGATTTTTTATGGTACTTTTTCTTGATTTTCTTTCGTTTCTTTTTTATTCAGTTACATTCAATTTAGAGGTAAACAATATTTTTTTATGCAAAAGATAAAAGTGTTAATAATACGTTGAAATATAGAAGCAAATTGCGCGAATATTCTTAAAAAAAAAAAAAAAAAAGAGAGAGAGAGAGAGAGAAGCTAAGAAAAGCAGAAAAACGAAATGAAAAATAAAATAGGAGAGAATAAAGAGAGACAAACGGGAAAATAAAATTATGAACTCATACTGAAATAACCAGATTTCTTGGCTTTATGTTGTGAAAAAAATTATATCATACAGAAAATACTTTTTGTAAAGAATAATTTAATTTTTAGATTAAAAAAGCGAAAAATAAATAGAAATAACAACAGAAAAATACATAAAAACATGTTGTAGAAAAAAATATCAGGACAATCATAGCTAGAAAAATATTTCTATTGCTGAGGTGCTAATATAATTTTACATGTTTCTTGGTTGCGTTGTTTTTCTGAAAATTTGTCTGGAGTTTTTTAATACCTTTTTTTTCTTATCAGAAAAAAAAGAATTCTTAAAAGGATGTAATTCAAATAAACGTAGCGCTTTTCAATTTTATGGAAATTTGAATCCTATAATCTCTCCCTCCTCCATACACACACCCTCTTACACAAACACTCCTCGACTACAATCTTGCAAAGTTTTTTAATGAAGCTGTTTCAATATGATTGTTGATACATGTGTTGTTAAAAAAATACTATTTCAATCAGGTATGTTGAGTATGGGGGGAGGGGCTGTATGATCCTTATTACCGGCTTCTTGCAGAGTTGAATTTAAAGAGTTGCCATGGAAGGAAAGGAAATATCCCCCCCCCCGCCCCCCGGAGATATGAGATGCCCCTTCGAAGATTTGCGATTTTGTGTTTTCAATGGTCAAAAAGTGAAATCCCCTCCCTCTTTTCAGAACTCTATAATGTCCTCCCCGGAACCACAAAATTCCTTCCCGAAGAAAAGTGTCTGAATTCAATACTGGGCTTTTTGGGTCTGCACTTAACATATAAACGTTTGAATAAAGATAAAAATTAATAAATTACTATTATGAGACGCCATTCAAAATGCTTATGTTGTATAAAAACGGGGGGGAAAAGTTGGGGGGGGGGGGGGAAAGGAAAGAGAGAGAGAGAGACAAGAAAAGAGAAAGAAAAGAAATACATACAGGGTGACCCTGCCAGTAGTTGAAATCCTTCCAATAGTTGATCAAATTTTTGAAATATTAGGCCATTTCAGGCCAAAACAAGTTTTATACGTTTCACTAGATACAATAATTCTATCTGAATGTTAATGCACCTGTTATTACATTTTTGTCAGCTATCTGCTATAAAAGATGTCATTTTATTATATTTTTTTATTATTAGAAAGTGTAAACATTTAGTTTTTTGATTAATTAAAGACAATTACGGTACGTTAAAATAGTCCATGGAGAACAAGTAAAAAAAATTCAAAACTATATCTAAATTAGTAAAAAAGTTTTAGTATTTATCGAACAAGTAAGTTGGAAAAATATGAACAGGGAGAAAAATCTGTTTAAAGTTTTCACTTGTACGGGTCATTGACAATCTATCATTGAATCTATTAACAAAATTTACAACATCACGCGATATAATAGTCGTATAGGCCAAAATAAGTTTTAAACGGGGCATTAGATACAATAATTCTGTTTGAATGTTAGTGCACCTGTTATTACATTGTTGTCAGCTATCTGCTATAAAAAAAATGCCATTTTCTGATTTTTTCTTTTAATTAGAAAGTGTAAACATTTAGTTTTTTGTTTAGTTAAAGACAATTACGATAAGTTAAGACAGTCCATGGAGAACAAGTAAAAAAAATTCAAAACTCTATCTAAATTAGCAAAAAAGTCTTAGTATTTATCGAACAAGCAAGTTATAAAAGTATGAACAGGGAGAAAAAAAAAATAGTTTAAAGTTTTTTTTTCGTATGGGTAATTGCGCTGGATCTATTAGGTACAGTATCTCGCGATACAATAATCGTATAGGTAAAAATGAAGTGTCAAAATATTCACAATTAAAGAAGCTTTCAGTTAATACTAAAAAGAGAAAATCAATATTCTGACCAATTTCAAGGTACTGCCTGTAGAATTCGGTTCTGGGGGGGGGGGGGGGGGGGGGTTCTGATAAAGGTGACTGCCGTTTACTTGAGTCGCCGGTTAATAGAATCGGTACTAATTAGAATATTCACTGTATAATACTTAAACACAAAGAGCATCTGTGTGGCAGTAAATTATCTTTTTTTTTTTTAGCATAATGCATCTCAGAAAAGTGATTTAGTTCAAATAACCAATTTTTACTTAACTAATCCAAGTAATAGGCAGTTTCACAATTTTAAGTAGAATTTTCACCATTTAATTGAATTTTTCAAAAAAAAAGCGGCGGATTCCAAAATGCGCCAAAACATTTAAATATTAAGTTTGGTTTTGATTCATATAAGCAGCAATTATAGTGATCTTTCTTAGCTCTGGGAGGGGTTTTAACCCCAAAACCACCCCCTTGGCTGCGCCACTGGGTACTGTGTCCTCTTAAGGATTGTAGCAATCATATTAGTTTACTTTTAAAGCTTAATAGGAAGGAAATATAATAAGAAACTGGTAGCATTGTCTTTATTTGATCAATTACTGGTGGGATCATCTTGTATGATATAGGCCATATTGACATTATATTTCGAATAGCTAAAGAAATGCATACAAAGGAATGTTCCAAAAGAATTTGGAATGTATCGGAAACATGGTATGATGCGAGAATTGATTTATAAATTCTTTCATCTTGTCAAATGTCCAAATTGAAATTCATCCAAAAATTATCGGATGTCTTTTGCGCAATAAGACATTTTAATCTTAATCTCGAATAACATTTATGTCTACTTTTTCTAATGAAAGCTTTAATAAATCGTATGCAATTATGGATGGTTCAATTAAAATCGGAATATTCAAATGTATTTGTAAGATATCTAGGATGTTTGCTAAAGATTAAAAAAAAAAAAAAAAGAAAAAAGAAAAAAAAAGGACAGATATGAAATGAAATATATTATAATTCGTAATATTTTAATTTATATTTCAAACATCTATAAACAATGCAATATTAGTAAAAGCAGGAAATCCAACTTGGAATTTTTTTTTCCGGGTTACAGAATATATTTTCCGGTATGTAGAACATATATAAAAAGCTATTCTTTTTTCAGGGTTACAGAATATATTGCCCGCTAAACAGAACATATATAAAAAGTTATACTCTTTTTAGGGTTACAGAATGTATTGCCTGGTATACAGAACATATATAAAAAGCTATTCTTTTTAGAGTTCCGTGTTTAAAAAGTAAAAACGGACCCATTATAAGTCACTCTTGTGCAGTGATGTAGTCATAAAAAACAGAGGTATACTCACTAAGCAGAGGGTATACGCTCAATGTAAAGCGCATACCCTAGAGTGTATGTACTATAGGTTTCTTGAGATACAGAGGGTGTACTGTGTTAATTAAAAGAAACCAAAAAGTATACGGCGTATACCCCGATATATCTTCCACTACATCCAGGTCCGTAGCTAAGGGGGCACTATGGGCGACTCAGCCCCTCCCCCCCCCCCACCCTGGAAAAGATTCCAAGGTCTCTCAATGAATTTCTGTTCCGAAAATTCAAATGAAATTCTGTTCAAAAATCTAATTTAGTTTTGAGATCCTTTTACAGTTTTGCAGAATTACTCAATTGTATCTGAAATAACTAATTTAACACTCCTTCATCCTACTAGTACATATGAAGCTAACATGATGTTTAATTTTGCACCAGTTATAAACTCAAAATGTTCATCATCCTATACTTTTCTTAGTATAAAATGAAGTCATTACAACAGTTTAATAAGAAACATTGTACCTAGAGTGTGGATATGTACTAATCTGCCTTTCTGTGTCAAAGAAAGAGAAAAAAAAAATTATGAGCCCCCCCCCCCCCTCTCCTATAGAGCACTTCTAGCTACGGCCCTGACTACATCCCTGCTCTTATGTCTGCCTGTCTGTCATAACCATTTAACAATCAAATTATGGAATGTGGGCAGTTCAAATTTGGGGAAATAATAAAGATTATTGACCTACATATTTACAGATTATCAAATATTCATAAATATATTTAGGAAAAATATAGAAGAGATAATTAAGTTTCTTAATAAGAAAAAAAATGTTTTCTTTGTATATTGTGTCGGATATCGCATGAAAGCTTTCGTAACGCTGCACTCAAAAATACGTTTCTTTTATTTTTATGTATTATGTTTTAAGGGATATTGTCGAAAAGGTAGTGCAAAAATACTTTCACCCCCATATTTAAATCTTGCAAGAAAACTATAGCTATTACACTAATAACATATTTTTTGAGACAAGCTCATTTTTCCGTTACACACAAATTTCATTTGCGGACATTCAGCAAAGGTATTGAGGACGCTGGAGATATTTATCTAGCAGAAGTATAAGAGCATTCTTGATAATGATTTTCGAAAACAATCATCGGCAATTAGACGAGATATTAATCCTTAAAGACACGGACAGTTTGAACATACATAGAGACCAAAGCGATGTAAATCATCGCTAATGATGCTAACGTATGTACTATCTGCCTAAGGGAACAACTTTTAAGGATATATTTGTGTAATGTAATGCACAGTAGTAGTATAAAATTCTCAAAGAATTGTCAAAAGCACAAATGATTAGAAATATACAGTTTTCTGACAAAATACATATAAAAGTACTGCCCCAACCGTTATTTGATGGTGTAAAAATTCAAACTGTGCAACAATTAGAAGTTTATAAAATAGCAAAAAAAAAAAATAATAATAATAATAATAATAATAATAATAATGGAAAATAGATTAACGGTTCATTGAAACAGTCGACATGATTACAGTTTTTATTGTTGACAGTTTTGCTTTAGACAGGTATTATCCCATACTGTACTAGTGCTGCATGCCCCTATTAATCCGGAAATTACCAAGCTTCGCCTGACCCATGTGGGGGAATGCTAGAAATTATATATACATTTTTCCATCTTGTCATAGGTCCAATTTGAAATCGCATCCAAAAATTATCGGACATCTGTTTTCCCATGGAATTTTTTCCATAAGACGTTTTCATAGCAATTCCGTGTTGCATTTATGTCTGCTTATACTAAAAGCTTTAATGAACTGAGAGTAAATATAGATGATGTTTTAATCAAAACTGGAATAAATAAGTAAGGGGCTATGCTCATATATATAATGTTATTATTTTAGGGAGAAGAAAGGGCGTGAGGAGGGGGGGGGTCTGGCGCATTATATCATAAGATATCTCTAGGAGGAGGGGGGGGGTGTCTTTTGATATCGATATTATTTTTGATCCAATCAAATCTTTCTTTTTGTTTGTAACATGGTCTTTGATTCAAAATAGTATGTTACCTTTGTTAGTCTGTTATCTATTTTTATGAAAATGCAAAGATATTATTAAGTTTATTAAACTATTCTAAAATTATTTAATTCTAAAACATTGAACACCTAATGTTTGACATTCCCATTTTTCTTCATATTTGTATGCGTACATAATCACGGTCCGCGAAACCATAAAATACTTTTAAACAATACCTAGTTATTTTAAATCCTATTTGAAATAAAGTGATATTTTATAGATTTCCCCTAATTTGAATCATGGAAGCATGCGAAAAATAAATGCAACTACAGTTGAGTCTCTATATAACGAAATCCACTGTTGCAGTAAAAAATTCGTTATATAGAGAAATTCGATGTATAGAGAATGATGTTAAAAATCGTATTTAATGTGTAAAATTTGAACAAATATTATTTATGATCTTCTGAATTAAGAATTTGAAATGTTTAAAAGTAAATATTAACCTAACATTTTATTTCTTAATTATTTAAGCTGTTTCAAAAAAGAGAATAGACATTTATTTGAAAGCTTAATGAAAATCAAATGAGGAAGATCTGCATTAATTTCAGACGAAGAAATCTGTAATTTTTTGTTGTTTTGATTTTAAAATTGTTACTCTCTCAAAAAAGTGCTCAAATTTTAGCAAAGAATGAAAAACATTAACATTTTCCTCCATTTGAAGACCTATTTTATGTGCCTCTCATTGATTCCTCTCTTACATGTGTATCAATCCAACTGACTATGTTTCGAGAAGGATGTGGAAAGGTGTGTGGGAGGTGGGATGAATTCGTTTGATTTATAGACCAAGGAGAGAAGTAATATATATGTATGTATGTAACTCAGTACTGACGGTAAATCAAAAATAAGTGATAGAAAATTGATTCCATGTGATTTCGAAGCTTTTTTAAACCTGAATAAATTAAGACCAATTTATGAAAAAATTCGTTATATGGAGATAGATATTTCGATATATAGAGACTGTTTTTAATGTAATCATGTGAAAAGGGGACCGTTCCTGGTAAAAATTCGTTATATAGAGAAATTCGATGTATGGAGTTTCGTTATAGAGAGACTCCTCTGTAGTTTTGTATATCACTCCAAACTAAAGTAATAAATTCTAAAAATCAAAAAACATTTTGATGACGATATCATTACCGGTGGTGGGGGAGGGGGGGGGGAGTTCCAAGGATGATAACTTTTGATATCGGAAGGGGGAATGGGGATCCAAAATTACCAAAAAGTTTATAACGTTATATTTGCATAACCCCTGAGATGTGTTGAATGTTAATTCGAAATAAATTGGATGGATAAATTGGTACATATTCACATTGTAGGTACTATGTTTCTCATTAAACTGTTACTATCTAGTTCTTACAATAATTTCATTTTATGCTAAGAAAAGAATAGGATAATGAAAAATTCGAGTGTATATCTAGTGCAATATTAAGCATCATGTTAGCTTCATATGTGCAAATAGGATGAGCGCATATTAAAACACTTATTTTAGTTACAATTACGTTACAAAGGTAACATACTATTTTGAATCAAAGACCATGTTACAAACAAAAAGAAAGATTTGATTAGATCAAAAATAATATCGATATCAAAAGACACCCCCCCTCCCCCTAGAGATATCTTATGATATAATGCGCCAGACCCCCCCCCCCCCCCCACGCCCTTTCTTCTCCCTAATTTCTGCAAAACTATGAAAGGGCGTCGAAACTAAAATAGGTTTTTGAACAGAATTTCATTCTGATTTCCGGAACAGAAATTCATTTAGTGACCTTGGAATCTTTTCCGGGGGCGGCTCAAAATGTTTTAAGAGGGACTGAGCTTCCATAGCACCCCCCTAGTTACGACCTGTTTATAATGTAGATAGGTATTATCCAATATTCATAGGCGTAACTAGAGAATTTTTCTAGGGGGGGCCAAGGTCCCAGCTATTTGATAATTTTTAAACAATAATTGTAAAAACTATTATTGTTTGGAAAACAACAATAGTGTGACAATGTTGTTTTATAGTAAATTGTTTGATAATTTCCAAACAATAATAGTATTAGTAACTAGTCGGATGTGGCAATTCCAAAACTTTCTTTTTCTGATTTATTTTAAGATTCACTTTTGCTCTCAAACGCATTAAACTGGGAAATTCTCTTATTTAGAAACTATATTATATCCCATGACTGCGATTTTTTGATAAATACAGAAAATATTACAAAAACTGCAGTCAAAGTCCGTCTTTTGAACCGAATTTTCCAAAGCGGAAGATCTGGGAACGAGAAAAAGGGGCAAGCTGAGAAAATAATTGTCGATAAATCAAATTCTAATGAATTCAGAGAAAAATAAAGTCATACGGCATCTTATAACATATCATAAAAAATTATCTCAGCAAGTTTCATGTTTTTACTTTTAAAAATGAATCTGAAAATGTATAGGAAAATTTTGAGCTGCTGAGAGAGAAAAAACATTTTTTCGAATACACCCTTAATGCGTCAAAATTTGCTACCTCAGTGCCAAAATTAAATGGCAATTTATGATCATTGTGACGATTTTAAAGACATGAACTTCCTTCCATTAGTTCTTAAAATCAGACTATTGCGGAAATGTAAAAAAATGCAACATAAAAGCGCCCCCTGTTGGGCGATTTATACAAAAACATAATCAGCAATAATATTTATCAACCTATACCTGAATCTGAAATTTGGCGAAGTTCGCTTATTAGTTCTTTAAATAGAGCTATTGCTGGAATTGAGAAAAATTCAGCAATGGAGCGCCACTTATTGAGAGATTGACAACAAAACATGAACAAAACTAGTTCATTTCACGGATTTACTGAATCTAAAGTTTGATGAAAATTTCTGCACCTGAGATAGAGCTATTGTGCAAATCGTGAAAAATGCAACATAGCAGTGCCACCTGTTGAGCAATTTACACCAAAGTGCAAACAACATCGATTCATGTTGAGAACTATCTGAATCTGAAGTTTAAAGGAAATCCGTGTATTAGTTATGGATATATAGCTGTTGCGAAAATCGTAAAAAATGCACCATAGCAGCGCACCTGTCGAGCGATTTGCACCAAAAACTAATCAGTATCAATCTTATCAAGAACTACCTGATTATAATTTTTAATTAAATTCCGTGCGATAGTTCTTGAGATAGAGCTATTACAAAAATCGTGAAAAATTTAGCATACCAGCGCCTTCTGTTGAGCGATTTACACAGAAACCAATACAATATCAGTTCATGTTAAGTACTGAGTGAATCTGAAGTTTGGTTGATATCCGTGCGTTAGTTCTTCAGATATAGCTGTTGCGTTAATCGTAAAAAAAAGCAGCGTAGAAGCGCCATCTGTTGAGTGATTTGCAACAAATACTAATCAGTATGAATTTGTATTAGGGACTACCTGAATATAAATTTTTATTACATTCCGTGCATTAATTCTTGAGATAGAGCTTCCACAAAATTTATGTCACATATAGACAGAGTCAGATTCACATATACACAAACAGACATTTTGTAAAAACTTGTTCTTACTAAAAACTAGGAATCTCTGATCCCTAAAACGGGTAAATCCGTCAAAAACCGGAATTCGAAAATTTTCACGAATCCAATATTTTCTTCCGTAAAGATATAAAAAAGTAAAAATAGTTTTATAGAACTGATAATACTCAAAGGAAAGCTCACTTGTTAATACATTCCTGAAAATGTATAAACTATCAAAGAAACTAATTGGATGAAACTTTCTTCTGTCTTTAGTGGCTATCAGATTCAAAAAATTTACGAGCAACAAACTTTTCAACCGATTTTAACTCCAACTTTTTCCCGTTCAAAGAGAGAAAAAGGTTATAATTATTTGCACAAAGTTGGAGGAATAGCAAGAAAACCAATGCTACTAGTACCAGCCGTTAATATTTATCGCCTATTCCTATCAATCGCTTATCTCTGATCCGTTGAAATGCTCGATGTACAATGAAAAGTCTCGGCTAGCAGAGATTTTTTTGGAACTGCAGAAAAAAGTTGGGGGACATTGCTGTTTGCTATCACACTGGGTGTTGTGCAGATATTTCGCGAAAAGTTGGAGGAAATCAAGTGTTGGCTCAAAAATCTTTCGAAATGTTGGTGAATCTAATAGTGGCTTTATTCATCAAGTTTTCGATTCAAAACAGTGGTTGGAAGAGATAAAGTTGCTTATAAACAACACAGTCGCCATTTGTTTTTAAAAAATATATAAATTAGTTAATGAGTTATAAGCAATTTTGATCGCATGACAACCATTTTTCCTCCTTTTTGTCACTACCATCTTGCAAATTCGTTTCAAATCATCCACTGTTGTGAGAATCGTCTCCTGAAAGATCTTATCAAAGAATGAAGAACATTTCTCACTTACATATCTTTTTAATCCTGAATCTAGGAAAAAAAGTTAGAGGAAAAAATGACATAAATTAAAAAAGCGAAAAAAAAAAGTGACACAGGAAAAATGTTACCCAAAACAGGGACAAGGGAAAAAAAAGTTACCGGAAAAAAAGAGTGACAAGGAATTGATTTTGGGGATTTATTGGTTAAGTATGAAAGGGGGGTAGGGGGAGGCTCTTAATTTAGGTAAATGGGTTTTTCATGCTAAATTAACTGTTTTGGTTCAATTTTCGGATATACGTTCATACTGAAAAGACGCTTGTTTGATTAGTTTTGGGAATGGACGATTAACCCTCCCCCCTCAGTTCTAAATAAGATGAATGAGTTTTTAAGCAGAATTATTCAACGTGTGTCAAATTTTGGATATAGGTTCTTTCTGACAAGGCTTATATATAGTATTATGGTGTCGTGTCCTCAGTTTCTCTTTATTCAGTTGGTTTATTTGTTAAGTTCATCAATAATACATTTTTAGTTCAAGTTCTTTATTAGAACTATAGATCAATTAATAAAAAAAAATAAATAAAACGATATTACAACTACATAGGAGCCACCTCCAATATTACATTTCGCTTAGCACATCTAAGCCACCTTACATCTATGTACTCTCTAGTAAATTAACAGCACATGTCTCTCTTCCAACTACTTCCTTCCCTCTCTACGCTCAACAATCCCACCCCTCAGCTCATTGCCACTAGACCAGTGAAATCTTTTCTAGTTCCTTGAGGTCTATTGCAGCTATTCTTCTCAATTTTAGAATGAAGACACTTTCACCCTTTTCACAATTTGATTTCGCTATCTATCTTCTGCCCAGATTAAAGTTGTCAGTACGTCGTCGCAGTATATAATGTCCGAAGAATTTTGGGAATTTAAGGGTGTTTTCCGATTTATTTTTTAATTCACTTTTGCTCTCAAACACATGAAACTCGCAGATTTTCTTATTTAGAAAGTGCACAAGATGCCGTGAAGGTCAATTCTTTGATAAGTGCACAAAATATTGCAAAAAAAGCAATCAAAAAAGGCAATTTGAACCGATTTTTCCGAAGTGGGAGATAAGAGAACGAATAAAAGGGTCTTCCTGAGAAGTTAATTGCTTATAAATCAAATTCTAATGAATTGTGCGTAAAAAGACATCACACGGCACCTTATACGTCCTTTCAAAAATCCCCTCAGCAAGTTTCATGCTTCTACTTTAAAAAATGTGTCTGAAATTGTATCGGAAAATTTCGAGCTGCTGAAAATGGAAAAGCGTTTTTTCGAATACACCTTTAATGGTAAAGTATAAAAGAGGAACGGGGATAACCTCTCTTAAATTAAATAAATGGCTTTTTACGCAGAATTATTCGATTTGCTTAAAAATTTGAATGTAGGTTCATTATGATAAGGGGTATCCCTGAATAGTTATGGGGTTCTTTTGCTAATTAAAAAGTGGAAGGACGGGCGATTATTCCCCCCCCCCCTCCCTTAAATTTGATAAATTGTTTTTATGCACAATTATCCGATGTATTTCAAATTTTAGATATAGGTTCTTTCTAATAAAATAAAATCCCTGAATAGTTTTAAGGGTTTGTTTACATATCCTCAATAGCTGTTTGCATTTAAAACTATGGTTTATGTTTCTGCATAGCATTTTTCAGTATTCTATAAATATCCTAACAAAGAAAAAAAATACCCTGTTTTTATTAAAATCATTTTTTTTTTAAATTCAAATTTGTTTTTTAATTTTTTAAGCTTTCAAACACTGAAGATCTATCAAGAACTACAGGTTTCTAAACAATTAACTTTCTAATTACTAACATAAGCTATTAATAAAAAACTATTATTATTATTACTACTACAAATTAATGAGTTCACTAGTTCATTCGTTCGTGACACATAACATAGTTTATACATTAAAATTTTCTAAAATATATTTTTTTAAATGTTTTATATTATACTTTGTGATGTGTAATATGGGACATTTATTAGTAAAAATCCAGTTTTAAATGATAAATATTCAGCGTAAATTAAAATGACAATTACAACAAATGATTTAGCATATTACTTTTTCGCAAGTAAAAATAAATAAATAAATAAACCGGTTTTAAATACAAAATGAATTGTAATAATTATAAGGAAAAAGGTAAAATGTGCTATGTTTTCTGGCGTAATTGTTTTCAATCATTAAATGAAAAAATAAAGAAAATTTCTTTTTATTTGTTATTTGCGTTCTATTGCATTCAACTCGCTTTTTAATTTACTTGGGCATTTTTGCGGCAAACCTTTACCGAAAAATCCCCTGATCGTCAAATTTCCTATAAGACTAGCCGCCCGCGATATGCACCGGACATCCAAAATTTGAAGCAAATCTGATAATTCTGCGTAAAAAGCCATTTTAATTTTAATTTAAGGGGGATTATCCTCTGTTTCTCCCTCTATACTTAGCTATTAAATCCTTGAAACTATTCATAGATTCACCTTATCAGAAAGAATCTATATTTAAAATTTGAAATACAGTCGACTCTCGTTAATTCGAACTCGTCGGGACCACAAGAAATGTTCGAATTATCCGAAATTCAAATTATGAAAAGTATGGAATTAAAACATGTTTAATATGGTACTATTACAAAGGAATTAATGTTATAATATTTTTCTAGGTTTCTTTCGTTTATTATCATTAGAATATGACTTAAATTAAAACATATAAATACATAAATTAATTAAAGAATGAGAAACAAGCCCAATGAAAGAAAAATTTGAAGCGTCACCGATGGACAGATGGGCACTTCGAAAGTGGATATCAAATGCATGGGATTATATGTATATTCGTTCGGAATAATTTTCACAAAAATGAAAGAAAGAAAGTTATTCAAATAATCTGAAATCCATGAGAAAGAAAGGAGGAATCTAAAATCGGTATTCTCGTTAGTTCGAATTAAACGATGTCAAGAGAAAATGAGTTCGAATTAATGAAAAAGTTTAACGTTATTCTGCCATTGAAAATTTCGGGACTTCATACTTCATGTTTAGTTCGAATTAAGCGAAGATTCGAATTATCCGATTTCGAATTAACGAGAGTCGACTGTACATCGGATAATTGTGAATAAAAACCGACTTATCGAATTTGAGGGGGAAATAATTGCTTGCCCCCTCCTCTTTTTAATAAGCATAAGAACCCCCCATAACTAATCAGAAATACGTCTTATCATAACAAACCTATGACTAAAATTCGAGATAAATCGGATAATTCTGCGTAAAAAGGCATTTATTTAACTAAAAGGGATTACTCCCCGTTCCTCCCTCTTTATACTTAGTCATTAAACCCTTAAAACTATTCAGGGATTTACCTTATCAGAAAGAACCTATATTTAAAATTTGAAATACATCGAATAGTTCTGGATAAAAACCGATTTATCTAATTTGAGAAAGGGGTAATTATCCGTCCCCCCTTTATAATAAGCAAAAGAACACCATAACTAATCAGAGATACGTCATATCATTATGAACCTATGTCCAGAATTCCAAGCAAATCGGATAATTCTGCGTAAAAAACTATCAATTTAATTTAAAAGAGGCTTCCCCCGTCTCCTTTTTTCTTAACAATTAAACTCCCAAAACTCTTCAGGCATTATAGTATACTGTGTATAATCCTTATCAGAAAGAACCTATATCAAAAAAAAAAGAAAAGAAAAAAAAAAAAAAAAAAGAAAAGAAAAGACACATTGTATAATTCTGCTTAAAAATCCGTTTATCTAATTTAGGTAGGATGGGGTGAGGGGTAGTAATCATATGTTCAAAAATTGAACTAAAGCGGTTAATTCAGCATGAAAAACACATTTACCTAAATACAGAGCCTCTCCCCCATCCCCTCTATATACTTAACTAATGAATCCCCAAAATCAATTCCTTGTCACTTTTTTTTCCGGTAATTTTTTTTTTCCGAGTTACTTTTTTTCCGCTTTTGTAGTTTATGTTACTTTTTTCCGGTCACTTTTTTTCCATTTACCCACTTGCCTATTTCGTGCGTTTTCTAAAAAAGAATTAATAAAACAAGTTGGAAATTGCACATGAAGCCTAGCAAATGAGGTGCGTTCGTACGATAACGAAGTTTTAAAAATATTCAGATCTTGCTGTTATAGTAGAAGTAGACAGTACTTCGGATATAGTATAGTAGTCAAAATCCTTTTTTTTTTTTTTTTTTTTTTTTTTTGTGCTCTTGTAAATATACATGGACATACAACTTTTATTACACCTCAGCAACGTATACCATATTCATAAAAGTGAAATAGATGAATATAATTAAAACACGCCCCAAACAATAAATCCTCGTATATCATTATGTAGGAGAATATTTTTGAATGGCCGTGTAAATTAATAATATACATTTTTTGTAGCATAGATTGTAAAGACAGATAGACTGACAGACTGAACGACGAATATAAGTGCTAGTTTTTTATATAATTACGGACGCACTTAAAATTATTCAGATCTTGATGTAATAGTATACAGTATTTTGGAAACAGTATATTAGCCAAAATCATTTGTGTGACCCTGTAAATTTCTTTTATACAGAAAATAACTTGTAACAGTCTTCAGTAACATATATCAATCTCATAAAATTTTAAATAGTTTATTACAATTAAGATGCTCACCAAACAATGTTCTCCCTATACCATTATGTAATGGAATACTTTTATCTGGCCTTGTAAATCAATATCAAATGTTCTTTGCACCACAGATTATGCAAAATACATATTATAATATCTACTCATTAGATGCATATCAATTTTATTGTGTTCGAATGAGTGTAACATCATTAAAATGCATTCCAAACTTTTTCCCATTGACCGTAATATAACAGAATACTTTTGATTGTACCTGTAATTAATCTATCCATCCGATTTTCATAAAATTTGAAATGACTTGACAAAATTATGTAACAATTATCTATATATTTAAAACACCTGGCTGTTTTTTTGGTCATCAGCCCTGAGCTTTCTACTGGCCCGATTTTGATAATTATTTTTTTTTAATGAAAGCTGTTTATGTGTAGATGTGCCCATTCTGGCTAATTTTTAATTTATTTCAATTTTTATATTTTATTTTTAATTTTAAAAGCTTTTTCATGATATTTCTTCAAAACAGTGGCAACAGGTTAAGCTTTTCTCAAAATGTATTTTCTTTCATTATTTTTAACTCCAATCAAGAGTTTGATCTCATCGGTGAATGTATAATCGCATTTAAAAAATAAATAAATAAATAAATAAATAAAGGTTTTCGTAAAATTTTATCAGAATAAAATGATTTCACACAGTTCTTCCCTGCAATATACAGATTATTTACTGAGTATTATTATTAAATATTATGTAAGTAAAATAACAGAAGATAAACTTTAATAAAATATCTAACGTGAAATTTTGTCGATGGAGAAAATGTCGTCATACAGAAACCAGATAAATTTATTCCATGAATATAATGTACATTGTTATAGCTGTGTCAGTGATGATGTCATATTCACTGATTTTAATTCCTGCATGTAAATAAAGTGAACTTCTATTAATTTAAAGGTCCGTGGTGTGCACACATGAAAATATTTCTATAAACTGCGCCATTTCTATTTAATTATAATTAATATTTTATGAAACTAAAGAACTCTTAAATAACTGCATAAATCACGCTTTTATTTAAGAAAAGATGGATATTTCTGAAGGTGTAAATGATGTCATATTAGAAAAAAAAAAGAATAAAATCTGCGATATGCCGGTATTATTATATTTCTATCTTACATAATATCAAAAAATAATTAAAATCATTTCATTGTATTAAGTTATTGTTTAAAATAAAATTAAAAAAATTCTGCATTTCAGCAACAAATACAAAAATTTTATTCTTTTTAATAACAGAGGTATCGTCTTTTTTTTTTTTCGTTGCCATAACAATAAAATTAATTTTTGCAAGTTCATGGAGGATACAAACTAATAAATAAATTAAATTTATTGCAAGTGCTGTAAATATGTAGTTGGTTGGTTAGGCAGTTTAGTAAGTCCCTGTTTCTATTATAAAATGTTTCATTGATATTATAATTATTGTACAGTTATCAAGCGATATTTAAACGGAGAAAAAATAAACTATGCAGATATTTTTGAATTCGTCTTCCGGGGTATAATATTAACTTCCTAAATAATTTGGCATTTAAATAATATTTAAGGCTTAGAAACCGCATTAAAAAAAGATTTGTAGCTGAAGTTAAGTACAACATAATAATTTATGAGTTGTTTTTCTTTCTTATTTTTTGTTATTTTCTGAAGTTTGTGTATCTTGATCATGAAAAGCTATGTTATACCTATTTTAAGAGATGGCAATTGTTTATTTCGCTCAGTATTTTACTGTATATATAAGATTGATATATATCATACCTAATACATATTCTTTTCCGTTGAGTTTCGACGGGTGCAGCTAGTATATTTTAAATTTCAAACGATTAAAATGCTTGAAACTTCTTTCCCCAGTGACCGTAATGTAACGGAATACTTTTGATTGTCCCTGTAATTGATCTATGCATCGGATTTTAATAATTATGCATTTTAAGTTTCAAACGATTCGGTTGGGTAGTTTTTGCATTGTTATATGCGGACGGATGGACAGACGGACAAACAGACTGAACGACAACTATAGGTGCTACGTATTTACATAATTACGAACGCATCTAAAAATTGTTTGAAAATAGCCCCTTTGGATTTGAGAACAAACTCAATAAAAGGATAATATACAAAAACTGTAACGTTTAAGTAAATATCTTTCGAGAAACTTAAATATAAATGAATTATATACTTTTCAAACATACCTGGATTTAATGAATGCTTGAAGAAATTCGAAGATTTAAAAAAATGATCTCATATACCATCTTTTTTCATAATTTTCTTCTCTGAAGAGGATTTAATATTAGTCATAGCGAAACGCACAATAAAAGGGGAAAAAAACACCTTAGCACTACAGCAACTAACAACAGAAGCATGCGAGCATGTGTTTTTGTGTTTTTCCTGGAATTTGAGAGTTCAGCCCCGTTTCCAAAAAAAGAGCAAGAAACAGATGCAACTAATTAAGACCCCCCCAATGTTGCAGTATTGAAAAACCGGAGACAGTGACAGGAAATGACCATTTCTTTTAGCCTTCGGCTGATTTCCAATCGTACAAATGAATGCAGTCCCCTTTCAAAAGGAGTGACCGGTTTTGTTAAAAGCTGATACTGTTACCATGTGCTGTTGGGGATGATCGATAAGTAAGAAATAATTGTAAAAAAGCGAGAAAAGAGACTAAGTCTGAAAAATATAGACTTAAGACAAATGCAAAAAATAGACAGTTTAGCGTCCCACTCTGAGACATGTAAAATCTTTCGAAAAAATAAAATTTTTGCGTTCTAAGATTACCACAAGAGTTTAAAATTCTAGGGGGGGCCGTGGGTTGTCTGGGGTGGGCCCGGCCCACCCGGCCCCCCCGCTAGTTACGCCTATGCCAATATTGCACCAGTGTTGCATATGAATTCGGAAATTACCAAGACGTCGCCTGACCCATGTGGAGGAATGCGAGAATTGATGTATACATTCTCCATCTTGTCATAGGTCCAATTTGAATCGCATCCAAAAATTATCAGATGTCTGTTTTCCCATGCAAATTTTTTCCATAAGACATTTTCATAGCATTTCCGAGTTACATTTATGTCTGCTTAGACTAAAAGCTTTAATGAACTTTAATAAGAGTAAATATAGATGATGTTTTAATCATAATTGGAATAAATAAATTTGTTGAATGTTAATGCCGAATAACTAAACATTAAATAAAAATACTTACGTAGGGCCTGACTAAGGCTATGGGAGGCACTGGAGCAAGCATCATTCAGGGGGGGGGGGGGGGGCTTCTATCTGTCTGTAGAATTTTTTGTAAATAATATACAAGTGATTAGTATTAAATTTCACACGTATTGTATGTATGTATAAATTGCGCACGCAATACAATTCACATCTATTTACAGGATATCTCAAGAAGGTAGTCACAACTTTAGAAAAAAATACAAGTTAGATAATTGTAGAAAAAATGATAGATTGGTAGACAAAAGTATCTCTTTGCAAACTTTTTATTTTTCTTATTTACGCACGTTATAAGATGTCTAAAAGAAAATGTCCCAAATTAGTCATAATTAATTATTTTAACTTGTTACGTTACAAGGAAAACATTGATAAAGAATTTCTTCTGAAAACAATAGAATACTTAGTTGTTATAATAAAACTTTAATCATTAATTTTCTAATAATGTAGTTTGTTTTTTGCATAAATGGATGGAGTACTGGAAATAAACAGGGGGAACCACACTACCTTCCTAAATGTTTGAAAATATATGAATTTTGGTTACTTTTGGCTAATTTTAATCATTTGGCACTTTTTAATGAAAGTTCTGATTAGTCAAATGGCAGCCCCCTAAAAAGGGGGGCGCCGGGGCAGTTGACCTGCATGCCCCAGCATAAGTAGGGCCCTGTACTTAGATATGTAATATAGTATTGTAATTGATTAAAAGTTACAGAAATAACTAAATTTCTTTAATTTTTCTTTTCAACCTGCCTCTCTTTTATTCTTTTTAACAATTTACAAGATTTTTGAAGATTTTTGAAAAGTGTTTATGAATTCGGTATGTTTGCCCGTCTGTCCTCTCCTCTAACTCGCGTAAATATAGTCCGATTCTCATGAAATGTATATATTTTATTTGGGCTTACTATGGCATGTTTGATATTGAAAATTAAATGTGTGTATGCATTTATAGTTCATTTATAAGGATACTCAAAAGAATTCCTTTACACTGCAATTTATGGGAGAAAATATATTTTAAGTGTATGACACTATTTTAAACATAGTGAAATCGATATGTATCCCTGAAGTATACAATAAGGTTTTTATAAAACACGGTGAACAAAGAATTTACCGTTCATCTATAGAGCAGGGCCGTAGCTAGAAGTGAATAATGAGCAGGAGCCTGAAGAAAATGTATGGATGAGGCTCATATTTTCTCTTTCTCTCTCTCTCTGGAGCAGAAAGAAAAATTAGTGCACATTCACACAGTAGATACTATGTTTCCAATTAAACTGTTATAATAACTTCACTTTATGCTAAGAAAAGAATATGATGATGAAAATATCGAATGCAAAACTAGTGCAATATTAAACATCACGTTAGCTTCAAGTGTGCAAATAGGATGAAAGAGTGTTGAAACACTTATGTTAGTTACAATTTAGTATTTTTGCAAAACTGTTAAAAGGCCCCAAAAATAAATTAGAATTTTGAACAGAATTTCGTTTGGATTTTCGCAACATAAATTCATTTAGTGATTTTGGAATCTTTTTCAAGGGAGGCTCAAAATGTTTTAGGAGGCTCAGTCCCCCTCCTAGCACCCCTCTTAGCTAAGGCTCTTATACAGGGACACACAAAAGAATTTGACTAAAAAATAAAATGAACAATAATTGATTTATTAAAACCTACGAACAATAATTAGTGGATCAACATAATGGATAATCAATAAATAATCCCAAATATTATTAATTCTTTGATTTTTTGTTGATTCCCTAATTGACCTCCTTATCAAATTGATGTTGATGTGTGAGGTGATGCATATTCTTTATATCCGGAAGTTCTAGGAAATCTATACAAGTTTTATATATATGTGCTGCTGATGGATTTATACTTTAATAATTTTCTACAGGATAAACATGTATAAATTATTATTATTATTCAATATTAATATTTTTCATTTAATTTTTCTTTTTCTATTTTGTTTTGTTGTTTTAACTAGTCAGTAGGGTACATAATAGGTAAAATTTCTTAGCTTATTAGCTCGACTTATAACAGAAACTGACTAGATTATTGCTTATACTTGTAAATTATGTATCCCTGATGAGTGGTTTACAGTATAAGCTTATGTATGGTTTTTTCATCTATCTGTTTTTCATATTTCTATTAATCTTCATACCATAGAACTTCAAACTTCAACTGATGTTTTGTTTTGGTTATTTTAAACCTTTATCAACCGACGGTACTTATAGGTACCTTTAAAATTACTTATTATAAAAAAAAAAAATTAATACGTCAATTACTTGTAATAGTGTTTAAAATGAGTTACAGATACATTTTTTTTATTTTGTTCCAAAAGCATTATTGGTTACACAAAACAAAAATATTTTTAAAACGATGATTTCTTTTGCCTTTGCATCTTTTCAGCTTTCTTGGCGCTGACGGAAGGCGATGGGGATTTTTAAATTCGGAAATAATTCTATATTTATATTGTAAAAACGTAATATTTGTACATTTTATAAATCAACAAAATAGTAAGGAAACAATTTAAAATAAAAGATTTAAGTGGGGCTATAAATATTGCACAAAATCCCAGTAAATTCAAATTTAATTAATCCTTCTAAATCCTTCAATTTTTCTAAAATCCTTAAAAAAATGTATTAACTGATTATGTAAATCTTTTAATTTAGTTTAAACAATTTATGTAAAATGCTTTAGAATGTAAAATTTTCATGAATTCATAATTCGGTACATAAAGGATTAATAGGAATTCATTTTTCATGTTCATTATATATACAGACAGTTTATGTGTTGTTTTCATTGAATTTTAAATTTTGGTGTTATCTGTGTTTCGCTAGATTTATTTATAAAAGTATTATATATACATATATATTCGACAAATTTTTTAAAATTTAATTATCTGTTCAATTATATTGCAGATTTTTTTCACTGAACAGCTTAAATTAATTTGACCATTTTATCACCTACCTTATCATTTTTAATTATTTCGCCACATTATAGAGCTTACAAAATCGATATCGCATCTAGTAAATGCATTGCTTTGTTCTCATTTGTATGCTATGTTAACTTGTTAAAATACGAGCAGATTAAATAACTTGTTTATTTCCCGATAATCATCTTTTGATAATGTAACGCATGAATAGCTTTTAATATTAGAAGGAAACATAGTTTGATGGGTTAATAGTTCCAAAAAATGTTGTTTTGGGGAAAAATAAACAAAAAAATATAGTATGGTAGATAAGTTCTTATTAAACTGTATGTTTATTAGACCATTTTGTTTTAATCCGATAACGGTATTCAATTATAATCAAATACGCAACACTTGAAAAAAGAGAAAAGAAAAGTTAAAAAAAAATCATAGTAAAAACTGTTAGCTGGAGCGATAGTAATATACAGGGTAATTGAAAATGAATATAGCAATTACAAACGGCTATAACTATTTAATCGATAAGAATTTATCAATTAGAATTACACAAAATGTAAAAGAAATTTCAGGCACATCAGATACCATCTACACGTGTTGTTGGCACTTTGTAGGATTGTGTGTGTTATGATAGACATATAATGATTTTCTGAAACAATAATAAATCTTATTTTATTTAATCAAAAGACTTTCATTTTCAATATGTAATCGGGTTTTTCTTTCCATAATAATAATTGTTTTTCCCTGCTAAGTATGTATTTCATCTTAATGATGCAGTCCATGTAATATCAATTGATGCAATCCATGTAATATCAATGTGAAATTACATTTTTCTATCAGTCTTCTAATTTTGTCTGTAAGCTAAAAGGCATAATATTTTAATGCAAAATTTAAATGTAAAATTTTATTAATATTTGTTTAATTTTAATTAAAATTAGTAATCAAAATTATGCAGTTGTTTCGTCTGACTTTGTGCAAGATGACAAGTGAATCTGTGGTGCCAAATTTTATATAATGTATACACAAAACCGTATGAAAAATATGGATTACTTCTACAGTATATCTTAAGAATCAATCAAGGTAGGAAAGATTAAATTATTCCTATTATTGTATTTTTTAAGATGAGACCTTAACTCTATTTAGTTCAAGTTAATATAATATGTTAGAATTTCACATTTGTCATTTCTATCATCACAGTGTAGAGAATATTTCGTCAGCGGTATAGTCAAGCACCCCCAAATGCTAATAACATACACATATGGTATAGGACATTTGAACAAAAAGGATGTTCAGATGTTCTTCGTGTGACCAAGGGTAGTCACATAGAAAAATATACAAACAAAGTTTTGAACTTCCTTTTGCGTTCTGTGTAATCCTTATCGATAAATCCCTTTTGATTAAATAGTTACAGCCATTTATAATCACTATATTCATTTTGAATTATGTTGTATTGTAAAAAATCTTTCAAAAAATAAACCTTATGGTTTATTAGAAAAATAAATAAATTCTTCCGTTACCCACAGTGGTGTAATCGTAAAAAGAACAGATCGTATATTGTGAAAATACCCAATATACGCTCTTAGCAGACATTGTACGCTCAAGCCAGAGCGTATACCCTAGAATGTATATACTATAGCTAATGTATACAGAAACAGGGGACATACGGTGTTTTTCAAAAAATCCAGAAGGTATACGACATATACCCTGGTATACCCTCCACTATATCCCTGTTTACGAGGCCTCCGTGGCCGAGTGGTCAAAGCATCACACCGCAGATCGCCTTCGCGCGAGGTTGGGGGTCCGAATCCCACTGGCTCCATTGCAAGCCCTTTTTGTGTGGAGCTCCCGGTTCTATATCTCTTGTGTTGTAAACATTTCCTTGTACTATCTCGTCCCTGAAATATTGACGATGATTTATAAGCAGGCTTCATGTCGAGCATACAAACCAGATGTATGATGTTCAATAAACAAACAAACATATCCCTGGTTATTTTGAAAAACGTTCTTCATCTTTAGAAACCAATGGATTTTAGAGATTTAAATAAGCAGTTATAAAATCGAAATTTCTAAAATAGTAAAACGAAACGCAACATTTTACTTAGATTTTCAGTCATAAAATACACAATATGAACAATATGGAAATATAACGAAAATAATAAAATAAATGTTATAAGTAAACAATATACATTTTATTTTAAACTTCTTAGTACTTTCAGTCATCATTTTCGGAGGCCATCATCAGAGAATATTTGAATAAATAAATGCTTTTCATTTATATAAATACGACACTTCGTTTTGAAATGGGAGAACCAAAAATTTGTAGACTTGAAAGTAGAAGTAGCACTTAGAAGATGTTGAACTTAGAAAAATACACACACACACACACACATATATATATATATATATATATATATATATATATATGACATTTTGAAGTTAAGAGCTAGAAGCATCATCACGGGGTTCCATTTTTTTAAGCGCAGAGTCATGGCAAGCGAGAGAGAAGAAAAAAATTAAATAAATATAGACGCTTCAATGAACTACACATTGGCTGCTCCAAAAAAGTTTATTAAAAAAACAGACATATAGAGCGAGAAATGTTTTCTCTTCGAATAAGAATATTCCATCATAAAAACATTATTCCGCAATTCTTCTTAACCCCTTGCGGGGCGGTGGTTTCATAGATATACCACTTAATTTTAATTCCGAAACGCCACATTGGCACCGGAATTTTGTTAGAAAAAATTACGGCTTATAGAATGCGTGAAATATAGCCTTTTCTTATTTACAAATAAAGTTGTTTTCAAATTCCGGTGTCAGTCATTAATTTCAAAACTTAAGCAATGAATATGCTCTGCCCCGCAAAGGGTTAACAGAATCATCGGAAGAAAAGGAAAGAATGTCCCTCATTAAAGTCACATGATGACTTTTCACTACTTTTCACAGTGGTTACTTCACAGTAGGGTCAACCCCTCTTGTTTTTGCTTCATTTTGGGAATAACGGGTTTTCAACGTATTCTATTGACGATTATTTTCAGAATTTTCAAGCTATGATTTTGCGACTTTCACAAAAGTTGCTCTATACATTTAGCTAACATAATATGCAAATGAAATTTTGATATCCTTGACGCATGCGCAGTGAAAAAATATTTAGTAAACCTACTCATTTTTCATACAATTTTTATTAATTTTTAATTCTGATTACAGGGTTTTATGTGCAATGTTGTTTGTCACATTTTCAGAAAAGAATTATTTTATATTACGAACTTTGCAAATTATAAGCAAAAAACTTGGAAAAATTTGGGGCCATTTTTATAAAAACCTTAATTTCTCTATGCTATTCGCATAAAAATGAACACAGTTTATAACAATAAGCCACTTAATTATAATCTACAGTTTGAGCGTTTTTGCTACATTAGTTTTGACAGGGTTATCCAAAAGATATTCATTCTTTTTTAATTTGTTGACAGTCCCCTATAAAGTTTCGGGAAAAAATCTTCACGGAAATATATGACCTATACATGTTTTAGCCTGAAAAATTCGGAATAATTCCTCATGTGTTTTTCTAGATATTTAACAAAATGTCTAAAATAGCAAGTGGATGATCAACAATGACCAAGTAGTGTAGTAGTCATTTGAGACTCATAAAAGAGACGTGTGGCATTTCCTATTTTTCTTTCGCGTAGTGACTGTGACTCTTGTAACCATGTGTGACCTGAAGATGTTATATGGACTAGCTGTGATGTAGGGATAATAATTATTCGAATTATATTACTTCCTTTTGAATATTCGCGTGAAAATTATCATTTGAAAATCTCTTTAAAATTGGCATTTTGGGACTCGTCCTTAAATTTTGCACACCAGTGTATATATCAGGGCTTGAATTTCAGGGCGGGATGCGGGATTCGCGCCCTACATTTTGAAATCCCGCCCAAAAAAATAAAGTGGGCGAGAGGCTCCCGCCCAAAAAATTTTGCATTTTGAAATTACGATCAACTCCCATGACCGTTCTGCGAATTTTATGATATTTTCGTGCGACTAATTAACACATTTTGGTGAGTTTTTTACCGCGAAAGATCGTTAAAATGCACGATTTTTTCCGCGACCGATCTACAAATTCCCTAATTTTTTTCCTGCGATTGATTGACACGTTTCGTACTATTTTCTGTAGCAAAAAAGAAGTGATTCTATTTCGAATTCAGGGGTGATTCTCGTCCGAAATTGCCGATAATTTGAAATTTGGTTATCAGTTCCGCATAGTTGCCAACTTGTACGGTTTTGAGCGCGGAAAAAACAATCGCAGAGAAATGCAAATTTCGTGAAAGGATCGCCGAAAAAGCGCACATTCCGTCAATATTTCGTGAAAAAACGACGATTTCGTCAATATTTTTGGCAACGAACTTTATCAAAAGTTCGCTGAAAAATGCGAATCTCCTGTGCGGATCGTGGAAAAAACAGCAATTTCACCAAATATCGCAGATAAAACGCTGATTTCGTCTAAAGACCGCGGGAAAATGTCGATTTCGTCTAAAGATTGCTTATATAATGCCTATTTTGTTAAAAGATCGCGGAAAAAAAGCGCCGTTTTCGATAAAAGATCACTTAAAAATGTTTTGTCAAAAGATCATTGAAAAAAAACGCCGATTTCATCAAAAGATCACGGAGATAAAACGCCGTTTACGAGAAAAAATCGCTTAAAAAAGCAAATTTTCTCTAAAAATCGTCAAAAAAATGCCGATTTCATGAAAAAAAAAAGCACGAGATTTCTTTAAAAGATCGCGAAAAAACCGCCGATTTCGACAAAATATCGCAATAAATCGTCGATTTTACTAAAATACCGCAGAAAAATCGCTGATTTCGTCTGAAGATCGCAGATAACCTCGCCCCCCCCCCCCCGTAAAGAAATAGGCTGTATAAAATGTTGATTTTTTTTTTTTTTTTTAACACATTTTACATAAATATTCTCGGTTGTTAAATTGTTTCAGTAGTATTTTGTTATGTCTGTATTCTTATAATTCTTTAAATGACACATAAAATAATAGTGCGTTTTAAAGATTTTTTTTTTCTCCCTCCCGAATAGCTAAACTCCCCTCCATTTATAAATGTTGGGAGGGAGGCTCCCCTCCTCGGAAAAATCGAATTTCAAGCCCTGATATATATAAGATTTAAGTGGAGTTATACATATTGTACAAAATTCCTAAAAATATCAAATTAAATTAAATTAATTTTAATTGGCAAAATCCTTCTAAAATTTATTAAATGATTGTGTAAATCTAATGCAGTTTAAAAACAATCATCCAAAATTCTTTCGAAAATAAAATTTTTATAAAATAATTTAAAAGTTTAGCAGACTATTATTTTATTTTTAAATTCATATTCTTTGTTACAATCTCAAAAAGTTACTTTTAGTACCATTTTACATATTATATTAATTATTATAATTATTATTATATTATATCATATTATATTAATTATATTAAATTTACAAAACAAATATTTTTTATGATTTATTCCCCTACACATTTCTTCATTTACATTTATAAATCTGAAACTTCTATATAAAAAATCCTTTTTTAATTAACTTCTTTAAACGTGTACCATTTGCAGCATTATATCGTAATTAGAGTTCCGAAATTTCCTTCATCTACTTTCACAATAATTAACCAGTAAAATATGAAAAGATACCACTTATATCAAATTCTTAAGGCACCTCATTCATTCATGAAACCATGAAAGTAAATTAATTTTTATCGTCAAAATATTTTCTTAGAAAAAGATTAAAAAACATCTAACTATGAAAAGTGTATTCAGAATACCTCATAAAAAGATATCTCTAAAAAATATCTATTTAAAGACTTTATCTAACGAACTCTTAAACGCAGTAATTATAAAACGCGGCCAACCGAAAACGAGATGGAACAAAACAAAACATCCTCTTTTCATCTGCATCTTTCATTTGCTCCCTGCAGCGTTGGCGAAATGTATCCCTCGCCAAGAGACGCATCCATCCCTGGCAACCCTACCGCATCCCTCTCCATGGCGTGTCGTGACGCCGCCGCAAAACGGCGGAGATCCTCGATCGGAATTCATTCATAACTTTCTTGTCTTTAGCGAACTTTTTTTTTCAGCGTCGGCGCCATGCCAACGCTACGTGAAAAAATTGCTGGATTACTCCGACAAATCCCACCTCATTCGGATAATTCGAAAAACGAAAATAACAATGCTGGAGTGTCAACTCAAGCCGGTTCAACACCTCAAGAATCTTTTATTCAGAGATATTTAAATGGGTAAGTTTGGTTTACATTCCTTTTCGCCCATACTACATTGCTGTAAACAAAAGCCACCTGATTCTGCGGAAGCTGTGTGACAATGAAATGTTAGTTGGAGGTTTTGACTGTTGCAACTCGATTGCAGTAGCAGAAAAATAAAGAAATTTAAAACAAATTATTGGCTTTTCGAAATTTTAAACGCCTTTTTTTTTCGTTTTTAGCATTTAAATTACGTAAATGGACACAATTTTTATTTCGTTACAAAAATATTTGAAAATGGACATTTATGCAATTTTGCTTTTTATTATTATTATTTTCCTACATTATTTTTTATTTAAATAAATATTAAACTGTATATTAAATATTGCTATAAACAAAAGCCACCTGATTCTGCTGAAGTTGTGTGACATTTAAATGTTAGTTGGAGGTTTTGATTGTTGCAGCTCGATTGCAGCAGAAGAAAAATAACGGAATTTAAAACAAATTATTGTCATCTCGAAATTTTAAACATTTTTTTTTCTTTTTTGGCATTTAAATTATGTAAATGTACATAATTTTTATTTCATTAAAAAATATTTGAAAATGTAAGGACATTTATGCAATTTTGTTTATTATTATTATTATTTACCTACATTAATTTTTATTCAAATAAATATTAAATTCTATACTGAATACTGCTGTAAACAAAAGCCACCTGATTCTGCGGAAGCTGTGTGACAATGAAATGTTAGTTGGAGGTTTTGACTGTTGCAGCAGGAGAATAATAACGAATTTTAAAACAAATTATTGGCATCTCAAAATTTTAAACGCTTTTTTTAGCCTTTACATTATGTAAATGGACACAATTTTTTATTTGTCACAAAAATATTTGAAACTGTTAGTGATAATTATTTAATTTTGTTTTCTATTATTTATTATTTTCCTACATTAATTTTTATTCAAATAAATATTAAATTGAAAAATGTTTTAATTTTTATTTCGTATAAAATAATGTAAAATTTCAAAAAAAAAAAAAAAAGCTTGAACTGCTGCAGTTAGATTGCAGGAGAAAAAAAAACTGAATTTTTAATCAAAAAATGTGCATTTTGTAATTCTAACTAATGCATTTTTTATATATTTTTATTTTGCTGCAAAGTTGCTATGAAGTTGTAAAACGTCAATTTGAGGATTTTCCCTAACTATCAATATTTAAGTAGTTTTCTTTGTAAAATTTGTTTTATTGCTATCTTATTATTACTACTGTCGGGAAATAATTCAAAGGTCTTAAATACAGAGGACTGTTTGCAAGAAAAAATAAAGAAAAGGAAAAACCGGATTTTTAATCATACTATTTAAATTTTGAGTTTTAAATATTTTTAAAGAATGCAAGTTTATGTATTTTTATTTAGTTTGAAATTTTAGAAACGCCTATTTGAACATTATCAATAATTTTTTATGTTTACACAGTTTTCTTTTTAAAATTTATTTTAACTCTTATTATTGTTATTACCGTTATTGTAAACGATGAACCGAAAAGGTTAATTGCGATGTTTTTGAAAATACAGAGGTCTGAACTGCTTCAGTGAGATTGCACCGGAAAAAAAAACCGATTTTTTTTTTTTTTTTTTTTTTTTTTTTTTTTTTTTTTTTTAAATCAAATGATTTGCATCTCGAAATATTAAATACTTTTAAATAATGAAAGTTTATCTATTTTTATTTTGTTGCAAAGTTGTTCGAAAGTTTAAGAATTCCTGTTTGAGGATTACCAGTAATTATCAATATTCAAGTTTTTTTTTTAATTATTATTTGTTTTATCTATGATATTATTATTATTCCTACTATCGTAAATAATAAGCTGAAGAGCCTAATTTTTATGTTACAGAAAATAACACTAAGTTTTGAAAATACAGAAGTTAAAAATATTACAACTGGATTACAGCAAAAAAGAAGCTGAATGTTTAATTGTACGATTTATATCACGAAATTTTAAATACTTTAAAATAATGTAATTTTATTTTGTTGCAAACTATTTAGAAACTTTTAAAATGCCTATTTGAGCATTTTCAGTATTTATTGTCACGCAGTTTCATTTTAGAAATTCGTTAAGAGGTTTGAGCTTTTGCAGCCGGATTGAAGCGAAAATAACTATTTTAATCAAACGATTTGTATCTCAAAATTTTAAATACTTTTGGATAAATCAAATACACATCGTTATTTAATTTGTTGCAAAGGTGTCAAAATGTTTTAAAGCGTGATAATTTTCCGTAATTATTGCGATTTTGTCAGGTTTTTTTTTCTCTATTTCCTTTTTATTATAGTTATTAAAAATATTGACCTTTATTTTCTGGAAATAATATAATTTTTTGAAAATACAGAAGTTTAGTGCGTTACAGCCACAGGGTTGTAGTCGTAGAAATAACAGATAATTTACGCTCTAAGCAGAAGGTATATCCTAGAGTGTGTATACTGTAAGCTTTCTTGAGAAACAGAGGTTATACGGTGCTCCTTTAAAAAAATCCAGAAGGTCCACTACATCCCTATGCAGCAGAAGTAGCATATTTTCAATCAAGCTTGTTTCGTCACAAGATTTGAAATATGCTTTTAAGTAATGCAAATTCATACGTACAGAAATCTGCATAATGGATACTCGGACGCTGTGAGAGAATTGTGAAAATATTGATTTATCATTTGCAAAGATATGCATTAAAAATGTATAACTTTTCGAAAATACAGAGTTTAGTGCATTGCAGCAGAAATAGCAAATTTTTAATCAAACTATTTGACGTCATGAGATTTGAAATGTACTTTTACGTAATACAAATTCATACATACAGAAATCTGCATAACAGATACTATGCTGTGAGAGAATTTGGAAAAAATTTAGATAATGTCATTTGCAAAGATTATGCATTAAAAATATATAACTTTTTGAAAATACAGAGTTTAGTGCATTGCAGCAGAAGTAACAAATTTTTAATCAAACTATTTGTGTCACGAGATTTTAAACGTGCTTCTAAAAAATGCAAATTCATACATACAGAAATATGCGTAACGGATACTAGTATGCTGTGAGAGAATTTTGAAAATATTAAGATAATAGCATGCATTAGATGCAAAGATATGCATTAGAAATATATTGCTGTTTATAAAAATTATTATAGTAAACTGATTTTTAATTATAGTTTTTCATCGACATGTTTTCATTATTTATCCTTTTGCATTATAAAGAAAGAGCCATTTCATAATACTTTTATTTATATTTATATGATTAATATCTTTTGTATAGAATTGTGATTCAAATTTATCGTACGTTTTTCTTTGGACTTGGCGCATCTAAATTTGTTTAATGTCTTCAGTTGTATTTGAAGAAACGCAGACGATATCATTAACTGTAATAAAAATATTTTCAAATTTTGTTGGAATAGAGATTCAATAAAAATGTTATTCTGTTTAAAATTTTAACGCAGATCATGTTCAGCTGATTTTCTCATATAACTAATATTTAGTAGTCTTATGTGGCAACAAACGAGTAAATATTATTAAAAATGCGATGAAATGGAACATTTTGATTAATATCTGTATAACGTGAATAGCATTAATTTATTTTTCATTTAAATAAAAGAAATTCTTTTTATTTTAAATAAAAATGTTTTAAATACCATTTATAAATTAATTACGACAATTTATCACAATCGACATTTAACACATTCATGACTTATTATGTAAGTATTATATTATTATTGTTTTGTTACGACTTCATTGAAATGTACTACTATTATTTTGAATTCCACCGTAATTTAATTCATGCCAGTTTTTCTGAAAACTTCATTTATTTATTTTTTTTCTTCCTAAATACGTGTTTTGATAAGCTATTAGTTTATTAATGTAAATGTAGTAATATATGTGAATATTTATCAATTAATGAAAAATGGCTGAATGAGTCATACTTCGACGTGATTGAAAGAAAATACGTACCTTGTTGTTCAGGTACATCAAATAATATAAATAGCAACTGTGATATATATATTTTTCAAATTTTTATCTATTATGAAAATAAACTAATAAACGAATTATCTTACTGAGATATGTTAGTGTTTTTCTTGTAGGAATATTCATTATTAATAAGCGCATTTTTTTATCGGCAAAATGGTTGCTATTTCTTTTCGATAGTGTTACAATTTAAAAAAAATAGAACACTCGTTGTTACGCCATTTTTTAACCATTCGAAAGCTTATAGAAATCTTTGATCCTATTTTTAATTTTGAAACTTCAATTGAAAATCTTAAGTCCTCTTATTTAATTAATCTTATTGATGGACAAGACTGCAAAATACAGCTTTTAAAAATAAAGTCTTTATTATTACTTATTAAACTTAGCCACTATCGAATTAAAAAAGTATGAAGGCAAATTAGGAATGTCTCTCACGGTGTCTACAGTATTTTTTCTTTTTATGTATAGATAATAGATATTTATACTTTATAGTTAACATACTTTTAGAATATTAAAGATAATATTTATATAAAAATAGCAATAATGCGTTCAAATAAAGTTTTTAAATACATTAAAAACGATATTTTCATAATGACCATGCGTCAGCAGTTAACAGCCGAAGAAATTGGCAAAAAATCGCTATTTACTATCAACCTTTTTGATTTTGCCCGGACATGCCTTAAATCTGTGTTTAATTTATATTTTATTCTTTTATCTATTGATTGATGAATGTTTTAATTTCGTTATGGAAAATAGGCTGGAAACAAATGTTGAGCCATTTGTATTAATTTAATTGCAAATGGATTTTTCTTATAAAGACGCAATAAAGGTAGATTTAAAAAAATTATGCTTAAAATTATTTTATAAGCAATCGCTCTAATCATTTCTTTATCAATTCTAACGCACCGAAATTCGAAATTTTGCGTCTCCCAGGATTTCGTTCTTCTGACGTAAATGTTTTATTAAATGTAGGCAGTTATCGAATTTCTTTGTTTATTAATGAACCTTTTCTTTTGTTAAAATTCTTGGATATTATGATATTATACATCTTTTAGCGTCGGTTTAAGGTAGGTTGGTTGTCAAATTCTTTGGAGGAGCTAATTGCATTTTCGTGCATGCTTCAGTGGTAATCAGCTGTGCGCGTTCAAAGAATTGGGGACGGGGGCATAGGTGGCGATGTAGGAAGGAAATATGTATAAAAAAGTGCTCCACTGAGTTTTTTTTTTTTTCTTCTCCTTAGAAAATTCTTTTACAAAAACACCGAGAAAGCGTTTTTTAATATTTTTATGAAATATAACCTTTTTTTTAATATAAAATTCTTGAAATATTATTGATATGATTACATCAGTTTGAAACAGGGTTCATTGTCAAATTCTTCGACGGAGGTGTAATTGCTCTTCCATGCATGTTCTCAATGGCTAATCAACTGTAAGTTTATGCATGTGCTGTACTTTACAAACCCCTGGGAACATAAGCGGCTGTTAAGAAGGGGATAGGGTGCATTTTATATATTCTACATTTGGATGTACACCTACATTTATGAAATGCTTTGAACAAAGTTCCCCCGCTCTTTGTGTCCTGCGGCGAGCTTTCTTCTTTCTCTCCCGCTTTTGCTTTGTGTACCAGATGCGTATGTTATGGAATTTCTAACTATATATTATATTGGAGTTTGATTTATCTTTCATTTCTTGTTTCTTGCATGCTTTCTTTAACCAATTAAGGGTGTTCTTAAATCAAAAAGGGCAATTTTGTGACACAAGGTTTAATTTGTTTTTGCTCGGAAATGCATGAAACTAGCAGGTGTTGTTATTCAGAAACTATCTAATTACACTCAGTTTTCTGGGTTCTTTTTTTTTTACAAATGCAATAGATCGTTCATAACAAGCCTTCGAAGTTGACGTTTTTGAACACATTTCCCGACAAAAACAGAAAAACCGGTCGAAAAGCAGGAAAAAAACGGGTGATCACATGATCGAAATAATTTAGAACTGAATAGGTAATTTGGTTCTCATAAAATGAAAAACTAAGTTCGATTCGAATTTGCTTCCATAGTCAGGCCTTCCAATTTTATATCTTTCCGTTAAAAAGTGAATTTGTAAATGTGTCAAAACGTTTTGCGCTTGTTGAGCGGAGCAGTTGAGAACAACCTTAACTGACCAATATTGTTGGAAAAAAAACTTTTTAATAACGTTTATTTATTTATTTATTTATTTTTCATGTCTTTTACAGTAATTTTTAGTCTTTTACCACCAGTTTTTTATACCAGAAATTTTTGCCTTATTAAGTCAGAATCATGCTCTGATTAAATAATACAAATTTTTACAATAAGATTTTACTGGTGAGAATACTAAATTATGATTGGAGTATGGATGCTCGTACATGGTAAGGAGGCTTAGCCCCCCTAAAATATTTTGATCCCCCCTCTCTCTGGAAAAGATTTCAAGGTCACTTAGTGAATTTTTGTTCGAAAATTCAAATTAAATTCTGTTCAAAAATCTAATTTAGTTTTGAGACCCTTTCACAGTTTTGCAGAATTACTAAATTGTATCTAAAATACAGTGGAGCATCGTTTGTACGACTCCGAAGGGACTACTGAAAAACATCGTATAAATGATAACGTTGTATAATCGACTTTTACTTCTAAATCTTGAATTAATGTTGCTTTCACTTAATTTTAATGTTTAGCGTGTTGATTTACATACATTTATAAATCTTTTTTAAAAAATGGGGAGAGGGGGAATACAGTAAGCAATTTAAATGTAACACCAAAAAGTACCGAAATTAAGCTCCCTCGGAATATATGCCTCCTTCGCTGATATATTTTACAAATTATATAAATCTTGAGAAATTTATAAATTCCAAATATACCCTTTCAACCTCCTTTTGTTACCTCTATATATTTCACAAAAGTTCCTATTATAAGCCTGCCTTAAAATTATTAGAATTTCCTGTCTGTTAAAGGGGGGGGGGGGGCTTACTTTCGCTACTTTATGATACACTTATTTTTACTTTTTGATCCTTTTACGTAAGGGAAAAAAATACCTGACGCGATTGATTGAGGTTGAGTGGTAATTAATGTTTTGTACAATGAGAGAAGGGTTTGAAAAGTATTTCAGCTGGTATTGTCGCAAACAAAATAAATTCTTAATGTGTCGATGCAATTCGCAAATTTTTTTTTTACTATCACAACTTTTACATTCGAATTCTTTCAAAATGTTATTTTTTTCTTTTTCCAAGATGGACATGCGTTTTTAAGACATGTCCGGAAAAGCTGTGACCAAAACATTACGAACAGTGAAAAAAAAAAAAAAAAAAAAAAAAAAAAAAATTGATCTGTACTGTTAGCGCATTGATAAGCAAAGAATGTACCGTGCCGTGGAAAAATGAAACAGATCGAGAAAGATTACAATCTTCGGTCCTCACAAAAAGAATGACCCCTCCTCCTATTTTTTGTGACAATTCCTATACTAGACCACGTTGTTATCATATGGATGAGGTACATTTAAATACATTCATTAATGTCATTCATAGCTGGCAAATACCGTCTTTTCTTAAAATACACAAGAACAAAAATGTGTACAAATCGAAAAACCGACGTATAAACGATTTTATGCGTCGTATAAACGATACATTTTTATATTAAAACAAATAGGAAAGAATTGGGACCACACTGAAACATCGTATAAGTGTAAACGTCGTATAAATGATCGTCGTATAAACGATGCTTTACTGTAAGTGTTTTAATGCTCCCTTATCCTATTTGTACATATGAAGCCAACATGATGCTTAATTTTGCACCAGCTACACACTCAAAATTTTCATCATCATATACTTTTCTTTGCATAAAATGAAGTTATTACAACAGAGAGAGATAAAAAAAAGTATGAGCCCCCCTCCCCCCCTACATTCTCTTCAGCCCTCCCCCCTATTGTTTATTTCTAGCTACGGTCTGATTCCATTTCAGATTTTTTTAAAGTTTCAATTTCAGTAGGATTTATTCCCCATTCATTGAGTATATTCGTCAAAAACGTTTTATAACTTGAAACATGAATACCAATCTTACATTACTTGTTAAAACCTTTTATCGTAATTTATGCAAATGATAGTCGTAAAATACCTTCATTCAGCTTGCAATTTGTGGATGTGAAACCAAGAATAACACACATGGCGTTTTACGATGATAGTTTCAAGGCTATGCGACAAATTAGATTCGTCAAGCAGGCAGAGTTGAGTCTTTTCAACATCTTATATTAAGAAAATAGAGATCGACCCATGTTACGAAAACGCGTAAATTGCAATGAGCAGTTTAGTCTTAAAATCAAACCTGGAAAAAATTATTTTTATGGCAGACTTAACTGGATCTGTGCAGACAGTTTTAGATACGTTTATAATTATATTAATACGTTGCACATATAGTCGTTGTCAGAGTTATATAACATGGACTCACGCCGTGTGCGGGAAATTTTATGGAAAATTCGGAACTGCAGAAAATTTTAGGAAAGAAACCATTTTTATTTTTGTAACTTAAAAAAAAAAAAAAAAAAAAAAAAAAAAAAAAAAAAAAAATGAATAATATTCTCCCAATTTTATGTACGATTTATTTACAGTTAGCGTACAATTAAAAGTTGGTCCGATTTTCAAATTTTCAGATAACTTTAAGGCATTCGATGCCGAAAATTTAAAAAATCCATCTTTCCGAAAGTTCGGACACCAAAAATTGCGAATTTTGACAAAAGGAAATCAATTTCGTCAATCATTCACAGAAAAAAAAAAAAAAAAAAACTCCAATTTCATCAAATTATCGCAGAAATTTTGGTCAAAGGTCCGCGGAAAAAAACACAAAATACTGTCAAAAATTTTTGTCAAAGGATCGCGAGAAAATGCGAATTTTATCAAAGGTCCTCGATAAAAAACGCACATTTCGACAAAGAACAGCGCAAAAAACGTGAATTTCGTCCATTAATCGCATAAAAATGTAAATGTCTTCTATGTCAAAATAATAAAACACGTAGTTTTATTAATATTTTAAATTAATTTGCAGAAAATTTTTGACCGAATATTTACATGCGCAGACAGTTTTTGGTTTTATACAAGGCTGGTCCGCCTGTAATAACAGCGCAAAAATTAGCCAACCAAATAATTTATATTTAATATCTCGTTTTGAGAAATTTGTCGAGTCATTTCAAAATTTATGAAAATTGAATCAAAACTTAAAAATATATCAATATTTTTTTTTCTGCATCATACGTAATGAATTCAATATCCCATGATAAGTGATGATTCCAGGTTGCCATGGTGATATGTCTTTTTTAAGATGGAGTCCCATTATTTCCGTATTACTGAATTTAATAAATATAACCATGATAAATTTTGTATTCATGCATTTTTGCGTAAGTGTGCAACAAGTATTGCACCCAAATTTAAATATTTTTAAAAGTATTTATAGTACGAAAGCATCTCATTTGCTACATTCGATGTGCATTTTACGCCTTGTTTTAACAGAGTTCTTTTTTTGAGAAGCTTGTTTTTTGTTATATTTGTAGGGAAAATCTAATCATGGTTTTGTGAATCTGAAATTATTATTATTTTCTGGTTCTTACTTAATCATTTTAAGCATAGTCCTATGTGTATAGGACTATGCTTAAGGGACTAATTATGCAAGGGACTTGAACCCTTGGAAACGAGCGTCACGTGTAACTCCCTCATAAAGTGTTTAATATCTTTGATTTTTCCTATCAGTTATTTTTTATAGTAAATTATGCCTTATTTAATCGGAGAATTTTTCTGATTAAGTTGGACAAAAATTTCCGTGTTTGAAAAACTCGTGATTAAAGATTAAAAATTCTGCGAAAGACGCTCGTCGATAAGGAATTAAAACAATATGTAATAAGGTCAGCATTTGTTGTCGGCTATTCTGTAACAAAATTAAACCTTCATCAATAGTTAAAATAAAATAATATGAGTAGAACACAAATTTAACAGACATGTAATTGGACTACGCAATTAAACCATTGAAATTATTAGAATTAAAACGATTGCTATAAATAGCGAAATTTTTGCGATTTCTTCGGTTAGTAATTCATGGCTCATACGAAAGCATCGCCTTTAACAATTTCCAAAATTTTATTTGAATACATAATTTGCACAGAAAACTTTGTCTAAGGCGGAATCGAGTAAATTTTCTGTAGAAGACAATATTCCGCCTTAGGCAAATTTTTCTTCGTGTCTACGGATTCTCAGGGACTTCTTGAAAATCTTTCTGAGTTTGACAGATTTCAGTCTTACCTACTTATTTACAGAGAATTTACTGTTTTTTACCTAAAAAATATTTTGTTGTTATTAGTGGAAAATCTGAAAAAAATATATTATACTTAATGAAAAAAAAATATTAGCGTTTTTAATTAAAAAAGAAAAAAATAATTTTCAATTACATTTTTTTAACCCCAGAAGTTCAGGTTCAACCCGTTATTTATTTTAACAAATCAACAAATAGTTTAACTATATATGTAATTTGGATACCATATTTAATTTCTAAATATTTTAGTATTACTTTAATTAAACACTTCTCCTTTCACATTAGATTAATGCTGTATGTAATGAAACTAATTAACATTTTCCAAAATCTATCTCGTTTTCAGAGAAAGATAATCTGAACATAGCGAAAATTAGCCAACTTCCAAACTTTCTCTCAAAGGTTAACAGCGAGAGTGCATTAATTTCATTCCGTTGCCATCTGCCGCTGAATAAATAAAGACGGCGTTCCACTTTATCTGGGTAAATGTAATTTGACAGTTATGTAAATGTCCCATTTGTTACGGTCATAAAACATTATTCGCTCATTGTATGTTACCAAAGTAGTTTATATTTTATCAGTAATACATCATTGGAAAATATTGTAAAATGAATTCTTTGGTTGTGTCAAAATTTAAAACAGATTTTGTTTTTATTAATTAAATATTTCATTATCGTCTGCGCATTATTCGCATTCGTTTGAGAAGAGGTTCTATTTATTTGTCGTAAAACTCACGTGATTTCTTTTTTTCCCCTTAAAGAAAGAAAAGAGATACAGTCGAACCTCGATTTAACGAATTGATTGGGACCCATAAATCCGTTAGTTAAATCGAAGCAATTCGTTAAATCGAATATCAATTTTCGTAAAGAGTATGGTATAAAAATATCAATAAAAATACCCTTAGATATACAGATTTAAAAAAGAATGCTTATTGTTTGCTACAAGCTTAAAAATTATAAGTTAGGAGATCAACTTTTAAATTATCTAAATTCTTTAATATTATTTGCTTTTGAAACTTATACTTAATACATACATACTTATTCGCACTTTAAAAAGAAATCTTTGATAGTATGCTTTGTTTTGACTTTCCAAAGTTCTTTGTCGATATTTTCTAACCCCGTAAGAACAACACCACTAACCTCGTGAGACAAAAAACAATTTTTTAAAGTATTCAAGCTGCAAATTCATTCTTGGAATGTCACCTTTTTTAATTGAATTTCCGTTTCTTCATCATCTTGACTACTTTTAGAATCTTCATTCTTTTTCTGTTCAATATCGTAAGGTACTTAGTTCTACATATTTGTGAACATCTTTCTCATGTTTCTAAAAGATTCAAAGTTTTAGGTGCAAAAAACTCAAAATTTTAATTTTATCAGCAAATGCGAATTATTTTCAGCGATTGTTATTCGTTAAATCAAACCTAAAAATTCTTTAAATCAGAGCATTTTAGCATCCTTTTTCTCGGGACAGAAAAAATATTCGTTAAATCGGAGAATTCGTTAAATCAAAGTACGTTAAATCGAAGCTCGACTGTACCTTCTTTCGACTTCACACTATTGACACTTATATATTTAAATTTTATGTATGTAAAAAAAAAAAAAAAAGAAAAGAAAAGAAAAGGTAGAAGATGAAGAAAAACTATAAAGAATTACACGTCTTATTGCGACAGAAAGTACCTGGAGTAGCTAGCAGTGAATTTCTAATCGGGAAACCTTTTTTCATCGATCACAATCATTTTAAACAAATTTGTGGTGAAATTATGAAAGGGAGACAAATTCTATGGAGCTTTTATGGATATTTAGTTTAATAAATTGATTTTTGACAAAATATCCGGTCATTTAAACGAGAAAGGTCATTTTTCCCCTATTTTTTAATCTTTCCAAGACTGAAAAAATAATTAATGAGTGAAAATGATACTTTTCGGTGTTAGCAAAACCGATTAACTCCCTTTTAAATAGAATGATTTAGAATATAAACATTGGAAAAACTATTTAGTCTCGACTGTCGTACTGTGCTTCTAATCTGATCGAGCAGTTTATTTGAAAAGTAAAATCTATTTTTAGTAAAACAACCATTAAATTTTATACTAAATTCTTTAATCTTACTTAAAAGAACAGCGGAGCATAAAGGCTTAAATAAACATTATAACTTAAATGTGCCCTGATTAGTTTTCTCGAGATTCATGTAATTTACGTATGGAGAAGGATAATCTGCATATTGAAAAAATAGCAATATTCCAAACTTTAACAAATGTTATACATTAGTTTCATTCCATTGCCATTTGCCACTAAATAAACTCTAAAGAATGCGATGTTCCATTTTATTCTGGTTCATGTAAATGTCTGATTTGTTTCTATCCTATGGTAATTTCTACTTATAATACATGTCAAGTGAATCTTTACTTCTACTGAGATATATATATGTATACCAAACCATACCAAGCTATTTTTTTCCGTCTAAATTCAGAAATACGTAGTAGTTTATCATTTCCATGCATTAATACTTAACTTAATCTGTCGTGAGTAGTATTCTGTACAATTCGGGTTGTTCATTTACATGATATATGCGTATCAAATAGTCTTTTCTTCTACTAAAATATATTTGGAAAAAAAATAATAATAAGATTTTTTTGTGTGTGTGAAAATTTTAAAAAATAAGTAGTTAAATATTTAACTAAGACTGCGTATCATTTGCATGTTTTAATAGCTTAATATGTGCACATTATTTTAAATAAACAATCTAACTTCTAATTAAGCATATTCCCAGAATTGATCTCACTCACACACACAGAAAAATAATCTCTATAAATAGAGAGCTGGGGAAAATTAGCTGGGTAATCCGGCAAGACTTCTGGCAGAAAAAAAAAAAAAAAAGTATTATTTGCTTAATTGCTCCTAATCTCTATCATAATCTGATGGAACTTAAGAATGAAAAATTACGTAACAACTCTTTACAAAAGTAGTTTTATTCCCTATTTCTGCCATTGTAAAATTTTGGTTTACAATGAAAACCTATGGACTCGGAGATTTTCGGTGATTTTCCAAAACATGATTTCCTGGATAAAGCGAGTTTTGAAACTCACGTCGTCATATGTTGTATTTTACAGTATTGAGCAACTTTTAATCATAGTCAAGCTGTTTAAGAATAAAAAACATGCATTACTGTCATTTTTTGTTTAACTCTATAACTTCTAAACCTTTTACCCGACATTCATATTCATCCTGTAATCCGGAAATTTCGTAATCCGGCATGAGTCAGGTCCCGAATATGCCGGATTAGAAAATGTTTACCGTAGTCAAATATTTCACTATTATATAGACTGGGAGGCGGCAGCATAGACAATAATCTCATTGAGTTCACGGCTGTAATTCCAAAATTAGTTAAAACTCGATTCGCTTAATAAATTAAAACGCAATCGGTCTGACAAGTCTGTCGTAATGTTCTACACACTTTATTTACTTCTGTATTTTTCTGTGATTACTTACTAATTTAATTCTGTATTTTTCTGTATTTCCCACCAAGATATGACTTGTCATATCTTGATGGGAAATACCTGAAAACATGATTTTAGAGGTTGACTTGTAAGTTTACCGTAGTGTTTTCCTACATCCAAAGATATAAAAACATAGAAGATTGATAGTATTAAACACAATGGTAAACCTACGAGTCAACCGCGTCATGTTTTCTCGGTGTTTTCCACCAAAACATGACTTGGCAGACTGATTCCGTTTAATATGCCAGTCGAGTCAGGGACCTCGCGAAAACCTTTTAATGGTGGGGGAGAGAGCCTTAAATTGCCATGTCAAAATACAGTTTTTGCGAACTCAGTGAAAAGCAAACAAAAATAATTCCTGGCATTTGGCAACTAGTTTTATAATTTTACCAAGTTTTCACAATTAGAAAATGTAATTTAGTTTTTATTTGAAAAAAGCTTAATATTTCTAATTATATTGGTAGTTTTTGTTAAATCTATCAGAAATAGAAAGCGTATTATAGTTTTTTATTAAAGTTATGAACTAATTTGCGAGTTCAGTTTGTAAATTTGCCAACTGTGCAAACGTTTGGGGGGGGGAGGCTTCCCCCTGTCCCCCCTCTTAGCGAGGCCTTTGAGTCGAGTTTTAACTGATTCATGAATTTCAGCCGTGAACTTCAATGAGGTGATTATCCGTGCTACCGCCTCCCGGTCTATATCGTCTAAGTATCATTTGCATGCATTTAAAACATTTATATATGTAAACATTATTTTAAATAACCGTTTTAACTGAATGTAGCCGGATTAACATTTCCCAGAATTAATCTCGCTTATACACACACATAAAGATAATCACAGTATAAGGAAAATTAGCTAGATCTCATACCTTTGCAACTATTAACAACGCGAATGCATCGTTGCCATCTGCCCGGGAATAAATAAACAAGAAGTTCTACTTTATCTGGATAATGTAGCTTGACATTCATGTAAATGTCCCATTTGTTCCGGTCATGAAACAACATTCACCCATTCTACGTATCAAATTAGTCTTCACTTCTCCTGCAGTCCTCCTATAGGCTTTGATTAAACGTTCCTTTGCCTCTCGCCCAGTAACATACTTTCCCAATCTATTTCTTTCGATTACGATGAATTTCATTAACATTTCATCGTTGATTACACGAATAAATTTCTGTAACTCTTCGATGAATTTATTCTGGTATTGCGAAGATATTGATTGTGCTGAGTTATATTGCTAGATTAATATAACATCACAGTAGAAGTAAATATCCCACTGTTTCAAAATAGACTGGACATAAGCAAACCTAAATAACAAGTCGGAAATTGCACGTCAAACGTAGCAAATGAGATGCGTTTGTACTCTAACGAAATTTTAAAAAATATACAGTATTTCGGATACAGTACAGTATCCAAAATCTTTTGTGTGTCCATGTAAATACTATGTGCTTTCTATTATACAAGAGTTAACTTGTAATAAACCTCAGCAGGTATATCAATTTCATAAATTGTGAAATAGTTCAATATAATTAAAATGCACCCCAAACAATGTTTCTGCTTATACCATTATGTAATAGAATACTTGTGCGTGGCCCTGTAAATTAATAAGAAAATATTCTTGGTACCGCAGATTGTACAGAATGAATATTTTAGTATATATTTCATAGATATTGCATATGAATTTTATTATGTGCAAAAGTGTGTAATGTCATCAAAATGCACTGTCCCATTGACCGTCATGAAACGGAATACTTTTGATTGTCCCTGTAATTGAACTATACATTCGGTTTTCACAAAACTTGAAATAACTCGATAAAATTATGTAATAATTATATATTTTAAATTTCAAATTATTCGGTTGGGCAGTCTTTGCATGCAGACAGACAGACGAACGGAACGACGACTATAGGTGATACATAATTACGAACGCACCTAAAAAAGAAGCTTATTCCTTTGAAATTGTAAGCAGGTGTTAGCTTAACCCTTTCCGGCGCAGACAAATTCTGTTCGTAAAATGAGAAATTTTTGACTGGCACCGGAATTTACAAAAGACTTTTTTAGAAATTAAGAATTCCCTGAGTTAGACTGTCATTGTAAAAGTAAAATTTTACTAAAATATTACTGGCGCCGTTTTTAAGTTTGGAATTAAAATCAGGTGTTGCCAGAGTGGTAACACTGCGCCGGAAAGGGTTAACCACAACCAGCGTTGAATTGGGATATTTTTCTCCAGAAGGGTTTTTTTTATTTTTATTTTATTTTATTTTATTTTATTTTATTTTATTTTTATTTTTATTTTTATTTTTTGCTCCGGGAGGAGGGCATTATAGAGTTCCGGAGGAAATTTCCTTTTTTGACCCTTAATAATTCAAAATCTAAAATCTTACATGGCAACATCTCTTTGTTCCGAAAGAAATGCCCCCGGGCCACCCCATAAATTCAACACTGAACTTAACAACTTGCTGTGCAACCATTATTCGATTGTGGCCCAGTTCAATTTTTACGAATTCGTTATTATTTAACTATGCTTTACCATATGAAATAAGCTGAGTTTACTAAAAATAAACCAATAAATTAAATAAATAATAGTAGTAATAAGGACCAAATGTTAGCACAATTATAGTTTTTCTAAGAAATTTCGATGTGATTGCTTATTATACTGATTGTGATATTGCCTATTATAATAAATGATTCTAAGAAATTTCAATGTGGATGCTTATTATAATTATGACATTATCTATTATAGTTGTGATTGCTGTTATACTTTTATTAAAACTGTAAGCAGACGAATTGAAAATTGTCCAACTTAGTGAAAAAATGGCCAGACTAAAAATCAAATCCAGAACAGTTTTTTTTTTTTTTTTTTTTTTTTTTTAAATTACTAAATTGCCAATGCTTTCCCGATTGAGCTACTAGGAACAACAACCGTCAGACACATTTCACTCTAACAAGTTTTTGACAATAGCATCTGATCTGCCATATGCACTACACAGAACGGAATAACCTCCATTAAATTTTAGAAACATAGATGCACTCAATCATAATGATTGATAAAGATATAATAAAAAAACTAAACCTGTGACGATACGATCCAATAGAAAGCAGGCCCTACAATATAAATATCGACTGTTTCCTTTACCCTAGATTATTGATCTCGAAGGGATGGATGGTAGAATAAACCTTGTTCATCCCGGAGTCGAACCCTGGATCTGTTACGTGGCAGTCAGACGCCCTGACCACTACGCCACATACGATACAAATTCGAAATTTTCAACTTAGAGAAAAAGTGTTTATTTTAAACTGGATGTAGCTTTTTTCGCTAAAATATAATGTAATCTAATTTCTGATTAAACTAAGATCTTTATTCACTTAAAAATATATATCGCTATATATGAAATCGCTTGCAAAAACTCTAACGTTGTAATTGCCTACTATTTGAACTCTTTTCCTTTTTATCAAAACACTTAAAAAGAAAATTTTTTTTTTTTTTATTTTTTTTTTAAATAATAATAATAATAAAAGGGATCTTTGCGGCCTGCAAATATCTAGGCAGAAAAGACTATTTCTGTTAATAATAATAATAATAATTTACAAATTTGTCTGTAATATTTCTTAACGATTCCTCTTCTAAATTTTTCAGATTGGTTCCTTTATGTATTTTAGAATGTTTTCAAAAATCGAGATAAATATTATAATATATTTTTATAAAATGTTTCTGAAACATTTTATAACTGCTCTCGTTGTAAATCTAATTAACACTATCACCAGACAATTGCTTTATAAAGCAAAAATAAATAGATAAATAAAGTAACACATTGTATCAACAATTGCACAATTATCGTCTTGATACATAGCTTCGTATTTTAAATGCCCCATTTGTTACAGTCATAAAATAACACTTATTGACATACGTGTCGAATTAGGCGTCCAATCTCTAGCCTTTATTAAGCGTTCATTGTCTTTCGTCCTGTACCGTTCTATCACAACCTATTTGTTCTGTGAATGACAATGCACTTCATTAAAGATTGACCTTTAAAAAGGCATAGAGTAAACTGGTAAAGTGGAATGAATATCTTTTGGAATAGTGTATCGAACAGTTAGTTATGGAAATAGTTTATTGAAACTAAATTATTTAAAGAAATCAGTTGCACATAATTCATTACATTGTAAAAAAGACAAATCCTTCGTAATGTAATCACGAAAGAAAATATACGGTGTCAATAAAATAATCTCACTAAACCACTATCACTGCAATGTTTGATAGATTTAAAAATAAGTGTAGAAATATTTTGTATTACATCCTTTAAATTCCTGATATTCAGTACAGATTTTTTAAGTATTTTTTTTCTTTGTTATTATTTACAGTGTGATTTTTACAATTCTTGGTGATAAATTCTAAATACTCGAATGTAAACAAAGAATTGACCTATAATCCTCAAAATTCTATAATCCGCAAATCCCTTTGACTCGACCTGTGCGGATTACAGGGAATGTGCTTATAAATAGGTTTTTTTTTTTAGAATCCTCATGATGGACATAGTCATTTAATTTTGGCACTGTAACGGCGAATGTTAAAGTATTAGCAAGTATAAGATAGAAAAAAGTTTTAGGATTGGCACTTCCAACTAGTTTTTAAGTATGTAACATTTAGTTTTTAATATTTTTTCTTTTACTTGTAAAATTTGTGTGACTCTGGAAAGTTTACAAAAGTGACATAAAATGTTGAATTTATCGACACTTTCTTTAAGTTAGTACTCATATTAAAACATTTTCGAAGCGTGATCAAAAAGCTAACACTTTTTTTTTTTTTTTTTTTCCCTCTCCCACTTAATGAATCAAAAATGTTCGCTGCCAAGTTTATAATTTGTGAAGAGTTGGGCAATCGCCTAATTAGTTCAGTAACCTCTTTCACTCATATAAATCCAGTATAGTATATTCATTTACTTGCGACAGTGTATGATAAGGAAAACCGTACGTGAAACCTGAAACGTCACCTTTCTTATTGAAAACGTTTAATAATATTTTTCATCAGCAATTACGAATTTTATTCCATGAATATAAAATTAAGTGAATATTCTGAGGGAAAAATGAAATTCAAGAGTTTGAAACTGTGCATAAATTAATTTCAAAAAAATTTATTTTTTTTTCTAATTTGACTTGCCAAACCTACAGATATTTGCTTGTTTTTCCATATTTCTGATTTTTGACATTATTCACAATACATTTTTTCTTATTCTTATTTTATGCTTAAATATGCTAGAAAAATCTTAGATGTTTTATATTTTCTCTGTTTTATCTCTTTTTATTGATATGATAGAATTTCAAATCAAGTATATAGGATGCCTCCTTAAAAGTTTTCTATCAAATGGTAGATGGCAAGTGCTGGGTTCGAACCCAATCGCGGCCGTCGGCCTAATCGTTCAGAGTTTTCCGTGGTTTTCTTCGAACGTTGGATTTTCTTGCGTAAATACAGGTTAGGTGCGCTTAGAAAGACCCCCCACGGAGGGCACCCCACCTTTTTTGGGCCTATATATCCCACCTGTTGATAATCGGCCGCCACAAAATAAACCAAACCTTAAAAGTTTGCCACTTTTATTACGGGCAAATTTTAGAGGTCTTCACGGGCCGGAATTTCCAGGTGATTGTCTAGCGACCGCCTTCCGCTCTATTAACAGGGATTAATTTATGTGAAAGTGTAACAGAATGCTAAGTTTGATTAAATTCTGTGCATAAGTTTTTAAGATATAGCTATCGTGAAAGTCGTGCAAACTGCAACATAGTCGCGCTACCTGCGATTTACACGAACACCTAATCACCACCAAATTAGATCAAGGTCTGACAGAATACTAAGCTTGATGAAATTCGGGGTATTAGTTTTTGATATATATAATTATCGCTAAAATCATGTAAATTCTGAAAAATATACCGTAGCTGAGCCACCTATCCAGTGATTCACACAATAATCCAATGAGTAACCACGTCTAGCTAAATCTGAAATTTGATGAAAATCCGTACATTAGTTCTTGAGATAGAGCAATTGCGAAATCATGAAAAATACAGCATAGCAGCGCTATCTGTTGAGCGATTTGCACCAAAAACTAATCAGCGCCAATTTATATGAAGAATTTACTGAATATAAATCTTTATTAAATTTTTTGCATTAGTTTTTGTGATAGAGCGCACACAAAGTCTGTGTTACCTGCAGTCGGACAGATTCACAGGCATGCATTTTCTAAAAACAATCAAACCGTGTTCGGAATCTTCTAAAACATATAAATAAGTCGAAATTTTTCACGAATTCAATACTTTCATTTTGTAAAGATAGAAGAAAGTAAAAACTAAATAAAATGAAACAAAACACTTATAAAGCATGCAAAAATTTCCGGGAACTAATTTCAGCAATCAATTTAATTCAACATTAAGTGTTTTTTTTTTCTCTTCCCTCTTTTTTGAATGATAGATGTAAGCATTATGAAAAATAAAATAAGTATAACTCGAATAAATCTGAGCGAATCTGTTCGAATAATTTAGTTGCATATCATTTTCATCTGAAACCAAAAGATGATTTATCTGCATTACTCTCTGCGGTCCCAGATACAGTGACTTTTTTTACTCAAACGTGCCGCTTCTCAATTAGCTTCAAACCTGTGGCTCATTTCCGCAATTCATATCTCTACATGACGTCATAAATAATAGCCAATCTGTGACCGAGATTTAAATTAAGGCGGATATACGATTTTTCCTGGAATTTTAACCGCAACAGGAGGTAGTCATTATGTTATAAAATAGTTTTTGGAAGTATAATAATATGAACCTCTTGGTTTTTCGTTTGACGTTTCGTATATTTTATTTTCTTGTACGAATTAGAAAATAAAACACAGTTATGAATTAGTCTTGTCAGTATTAACAAAACAATAATCAGCCAAAATAGAATGAATTAGAGAACCACCCAGCTTTAATTGGCGTGATAAATTGGGGACTTGGCGCTCTTTATAATCTCATCAGGCCATCTCATAATTATAAACGAGTGAATGGTTGTTGTTTGTTAGCTTTTGAAGGTTATGATAACTGTTAGGCTTTAGTCACTAATAAATAGCACACTCTATCTTAAAGGCATTATAAAAACAAAACTTAAATTTTTGGAACGCAACTTGGAACAGTTTCAATTCTCTAAGTTCTGTAATAACTACAACTAGTTTAGTTGTTATAAAGATAAATTGGAACGCAATTTTTATCATTTTAAGTTCTTATTTGTCAAAGTTAAACATTAATGTTATTAAGAAAGAAAAGAAAAGAACCTGTATAATTTAAAAAACACTTATTCTAAGCTTTTGCAGTGTCATCTACAAAAGCACATTTTTTTAGCAATTTCCAGCAAAGTTGAAAATTGCTTATACATTCGGTTTGTGTGTCCATCTTTTCGTGCTCTAACTCCTGTAAATAGACTTGGATTTTCATGCAATGGATAAAGCATACTTAGGGTCACCAAAGCATGTTTGGTGTATCGCAATTAAATATGTACGATTAATGGTTCATTTACAGGGACACTCAAAAGAATTCGATTATATTATGGTATATGAGGAAAAATCGTTTGGAAAGTATTTCAATGACATTACGTTATTTCAAATGTATTGAAACTGATATAAATCACTGAATTTTCACAACGATCACGTTAAAACAGAGCCTTCGCAGACTTTTTTTTTTTTTTTTCATTTACATGGACACACAAAAGAAATCGGTTACAATTTTGTCTTTACGTAATAATTGCTGGAGTGCATGTTTTAATATTCGGTATGCGCTTTTAAATTTAATTAGTTTTTTGCATATTACTTTTCATATATAATTTCTGTACCTCATATACAGGGATGCACAAAAGTATTCCCATACCATTCTCCTTATTAGAAAACATTGCTGAAGGGCAATTTTCACTGAAATATATATGTATCTTAAAGCAACTAAATTTTGGAATGCATGCTGTTAATAGATACAAATTTCTATATCAAATACAGCGCTGCTAAACTATTGAAATAATTTTCCAATTTTAGATAGGAACATTCGGTTTTGAAATGCATTGTACATTTGCATATAGTATTGCATATAGCACGTGATATTTAAATTTTTTTAAACGGTGCAGTTTTGTTACATTATTCTGAATGTGCTGGAAAGTACTTCATAATCTGTTCTTGACGCCTGCTTTTTTCTTTCTTATTTATTAAGATTACGATTAAAATAAAAGGCATCTGTTTTATAATCTAATGTAAAAAATAAAATAACATACTGCACGTTTATTTATGAAGTGTTTGAGTATTTGTAATATAAAACTAAATTTTTATTAAAGTACATTATTATGTATGTTTGCATCTCAAATTTATTTAAAAATAACCTCAAAGAATTACTGATTTAAATCAGCAATATTAAAAAAAGGAAAAAAAATCATTATTAAAATCAAGCTGATTTAAATCAACAACACAGTTCACATAAAATATTCTGAGAAGAACATCAGTTTCACATTAATATTCTAAGATTAGAAATATTTTTGATTTAGTAACATTTTATGATAAAACATTTTCCAGTCTTATCATTTTCTTAAGAAATTTATAACAACTCCAAGAATTATAGCTGAAGATAAAAATGCTAATCATATGGCATATATCCTTTCAAAATAATACTTCATGTTAAAATTTGAAAAATTGTCTTTTGTAAACATTACCGATACCGGCATATCGTAACTGAAGCAGCTGATATAACAACAAAAGAAGTAAATTCGCCATTATCCTTGGCAGGAAATAACAAAACCGGATTGCGTTAGAATCAGATAGAGATAAATATAAAAGATAGTGATAATATAGTAGACTGAATACGCTTTCTTGTTATCATGAGGGCAATAATAAGAAAAAGATTGTCAAAGTTTGATCACGAAGTTAATTTTATTATAAAAGTCAAGTTTGCAATGCGCTGAAAGATTTCTTTCTTTCTTTCTTTCTTTTTTTTTTAATGATCGTTATGGAAATTAATATTTTTCAAAATTCGATTTCCATCTTCAGAAAGCTGATGTCTAAGAATTTAAAGGGCTAAGTCGGACCGCGACATTCGGTGACATCGAAGGGCGAGGTCGGGTCGGACCCGGTCCTTCAATTGCCCCCCCCCGCCCCCCCCCCAAAAAAAAGATTTTTCTTTTTTGGTTCAGTAGTATACTGAGTATAATTACCGTATAATTAGCAAAAAATAGCAGGTAATTGCAACGATTTCCAGCAAAATTACAAACATTTAGGATTTTTACGCCGTTATTGAGTTGCACTAAAAACAAAACTTTAAATCGCATTTTTTATAAACAAAAATTTTCGTTGAGTTAATATATTCATGCGTCTAATTTTTTAACCATTTTTTTAACAGAATTTCCTAACGAAAGCAGAAAAACCAGTGAACGAAGGGTGAAAAACGCCTTGTGATAGGTCTGCCAATTATTTCCTTTCCGTTTAAAAATGTAACATCATTGTGTCAGAAAGTATCAGGCTTGTTGAGAGCAAGCAGCCTTATCATCATTCTGATAAAACCAGCTCATCCAGAAAAATAAAATTAGAAACGCGTCAAAAGCGGACAGATAAATTATTAAACTGAACATGTTTTACCTTTTTATTTTGTTGGTTAATTTTTTTAATTCGAAATTTAACACGTTGAATGCCACATCGGTTGCCGGTGACTACCACTGAACTTTCCGCTTAGGCTGCGTCAAAATTTATTTAACTTTTATTTATTACAGGATTTTCTAATTAATTTTTTACTAATTACTTAAAACATTATAAATTTTTTTGTGTTATATAATATTTTACGCTGTCAGTCAACGGTGATAGACACGTCTAAACGGAAAGTTCAGTGTCACAATAACGTGTCACTCAACGTAGTCAATCAACTGCGAATTTTACTCGTACAAAAAGTTCCGTTGCTCCGCGCAATCAATTTATCTTGTGCAAAGTTTAAACTTGGCATTGTGCCAAGCGCGTTTTGAAAAGATGTTGCAATTTTACAATGCTGCCTTTGTCTATGGCATACTTTTAAAAATATAGTGAAAAATCACCTCTGTTTTTAAAAGCCATCAATTTTCTGACCAATGGAGAACGCTCCATACGCGTATTTAGATAGTTCTCATTGGTCAGAAAATAGATGACTTTTAAAAACAGAAATAATTTTTCACTATATTTTTAACTGAGCATGTTAGATAGGTTTTAATTAAAAATTTCGCTGATTACCAACATTTGTTAAAAATCATTATCAACGGTCCTTGGATGAAACTGCATTGATAGGGACCCCTAGCCTCGAGCGCCAAAAAAGTAGTGTAAAACGGAAAAATTCGATTTTCTCAAAAAATATGTCACGTACGGTTATCGCTATAGTTTACCTGCAAAGTGTAAATGAACTTTTAATATTTCCATTTTTTTTCTTCATAACTTTAGTTTTAATAGATTTGGAAATAAGGTTGGGGGGAGGGTATATTTTTTGAAGTACATTTTCGACGATATCTCTGCTAATATAATACCTAAAATTAAAACAAATATGCTTTTGCCGACAAATAAATATATTGTATCCCGCACGATAGAACTTTTTTTTTTTCAAGTTACTTAATTGGCCGCTCTTCCCCCCCCCCCCTAAATTTTTCCTAATATACAGTGCCAGCCCCAAAAGAAAAAAGGTGACACTTATTGAAAAATGTGAAGTTTGTAACCCTTATTAATAAATTCATTACTAATGCTTCTTTTTTATTTCTGCAGTTATTATAGATGGAATTAATAGTACGTCACGTTTAAAACATATATCAGATCTGGCTGAAGTCTCTCGTTTTTTTAAACTGATTTTTCACTTTTAATGTATTGCCATGTAGTAAATTGGCATTTCCTTTTTTTAGGACATAAATAGTTTGCTAGTAAGTCTGAGACTTTACGAGTTACAATAACATTTTGCTCTAATAAAATAAAATCATGGGGATGTTCAACAATTATAAGTTTTATACGTCGCTTATATGCACCAGAAGAGTTTCTTTTTCCAAAGAAAAGAGTATAAAAAATGCTTCATTTCAAACCATTACCAGTACTAAAAAAATAAACGGAGAACTCTAAATAATTAACCTGAAAGGGTCACCACTCCACGTTACAAGCATGATAGAAACTTTCACCAGCCTCTTCTATTTAAAACTGGAAGAAATAACATTCGAACATTGAAATTGTGGCTTAAATGTCAAGATTTTTTTTTTCTGGGGGGGGGGGGGGGGGGTTGGCACTATGAATTTATGTGAACCAATAACCTCTATAGCTGTACCAAGTAGAACCCTCCACTTTTCGAGACATACGCCTGTGGCAAGCAGTGATCTTATAATGGTTCTATTTCTACTTTTAAGTACGGAAACCTGAAAATATTTAATTATCTGACTGATTGAGAACCCCATTCTTTTTCTAACTATTTAAAAAATAATATTAAAAGAATTTTAAAAGTTTTAATAACTCCAGATTAAAAAATATAGATACAGGGTGAATCTAAAATCTTGGACAAAACTTTAAGATAGTACATATCAAGACTAACAATATTAAATAGGAAACTAAGTGTCCCAAACATCTTCCAAAGGAAGTTGGTGTTATTAAAGTTTTTTGTCCAAAATTTCAAATGATTATAAAAAAACGAAAACATTGGCCAATTCGTTTGCGATTTCCGCTAAAACTATTCTTTAAAAATGACGAGGATAAAAAAATAACAGTAAAAATTGTCGTTCTTACTCCAAAGTTTAAAGCGCCCTCTATCAACAATTTTTTAACTTTGTATAAGAAAATACTGACATAAAGAGTAGTTTTAGCGAAAATCGCTTACGAATCTACCAATTTTTCCGTGTTTTATAATCATTTGAAATTTTGGACCCTAAACTTTAATGGTTCCTGTCTCCTTTGGAAGACGTTTGTGACCCTTAGTTGCCCCATTTAATATTGTTTGTCTTGATGTGTACTATTACCCTTTTAAAGTTTTGCTCAATACTTTTTTCCACTGATGATTAAGTGGTACTTAATACTTTTTCCCACATCAGAAACGATGAATACAATACTGCTTAAAATTTACTTTAAGAACTGCATAATATAACAGAATGTTAGAAGCAATCATATGCGAACACGTAAAAAGGGGGAAAATATGTTATTTTTATTTATATTCCCAGGAAAAAAACAAACAAACAAAAAGAAGTAAAAAACTAAATTAAAAAAATGTTGTATTTCTATTATACGAAATACGAATGTGTCCTTAGAGATTTTGATTCTGCGAACAGAAATCAACCCACTGGTGCAGAAAGGTTTAGTTGTTTGTTGTTGATGCTAAGATATTTTTTTATGGGATTATCGTCGATGAGGGGAAAATATATCTAGTTATTTTTTTCAGGGTAAGCAAGTATATTTACTTATTTTTAGAACGTCTAAAACTTCTTTTCTTTTATACTTTAAACCTCAAAGGATTATGTAAGAAGAATAGAAAAATTGAGTTGTTTTTTACTATGTGTTATTAATAGTATCTATAGTTAGAATTTTTTCTAGATTATTTTTTGCGATAAGATAAAAGTTGTAGTTATTATATGAATATGTCATCTTTGGGGAGGAGTCAAGAGATATATGGATGTGATCATCACGCATATTATAGAATTACCATTAAAGCAGTAATTTCTAAAGTAGCTTATTCGTAATAACTCCTTGTAGTCTGAATATGTGAACGAAAATCCGATTATTTTTTTTGTTTTAAAAAAGTTAGAAATTACACATCAAGCGTACCAAATGAGGTGCGTTTGTACTATGAGGAAGTTGTAAAAATATTCAGATCTTGGTATAATAGTATACAGTATTTCGGATACAATAGATTATCCGAAATCTTTTGTGTATCTCTGTAAATACTATCTGCTTTTTGTTATACAGGAAGTAGCTTGTAGTAAACCTCAGAAACGTATATCAATTTCATAAAATGTGAAATAGTTTAACATTATTAAAATGCGCTTCTTCCTATGACATTATGTAATGAAATACTTTTGCGTAGCCCTGTAAATTAATAATAAATACTCTTCGGAAGAGGGGGGGGGGTTCAAATAAGTCATACACCCACCAGATTTTCATGTGGACAACCTCCGATTGTGGGAAAAGGGTCAGACAAGGACGAAGAAAATTTACGAAAAGATTGTTTGTAAAAACATTGAATACCTGCTTCATCTGCACATTCTACAGATAAACTAGTGGAGGCAGTTTTTCTTTGTTAATTTGTAGAAATGTATTTCATTTTTGAGAATCCTTGACTTGATCCTTAAAACTAGTTCATTTTGACAATTTTTCCTGCCGTATTAGCTTATGCTCCTGCTTAATTACCTAATACATTCGAAAGAACCACATAACTCATTGAGTATTCTGCTCATTTTCTGTCTTACTCACCTTTAGTTCAACCTAGAATACGGAATACCCAACGATTAAATTCCAGACACTGAGTGAGTAAGTTTTACGTCATGTATTTGTGTTCCATTGTTTGCCTTAATGTTGTTACGTATGTGGCACAGTTTTTCATATGACAACATATTTTTTTTTTTTTTTTTTTTTTTTTTTCTGTTATAAAATGTCTTTATGTATTAGTAGGATGAGAAATGTAACTTGAAACAAATATTATTTAAAAAATATATTACGTATGCATTAAAATACACCGAATATTCGGCATCTTTTCGGTATTCGGCCTATTCGAACATGTTACCGAATATTCGATTAGACCTAATTTTAAACTATTAGTTTGCCGGGCCGAATATCAAACTTTTTGGCCTGCTGAAAATTCGGTTTGGCCGAATATCAAAATATTTGGTCGAAATGAATACTTAAAAACTTTTTAAAACATATTTTTAAAAGCCTTACACAACTTCTATTTTTAACTGCCAACTTATAAAAATATTTAGAATAATTAAAAACAGAATAATATATAGAATAACATAATATAAAAATAATGCTTAAAAAAAAAAAAAAAAGCGTTGACAATCGACATCAAGACAGACAATTTTCGTCCAGTATCTCATCTCAGTCTAGGTCAAAATTTGATTTTCTTTTGTTATTTTGACATTGAAGATATCATAATTATATTTTCAGTAGACTTGCTTTGATTTCTGTGAAATATGATATCGCACAAGAGAACTGTTGGAAATTGCCATCTTTCATATCTTTAAAAAAAAAAAAAAAAAAAAAAAAAAAAAAACTGAGCTTGACATTTTTTTTATTCAGAATGCAGTTTTATATAAAACTGTTTTAAAATTTAAGAATATTCGGCAAGCCTAATATTCGCAGGGTTGGCAAGTTTTTGACAGTGTACGGTTTTATCCGGTTAAAACCGTGGTTTAAACCGTCATGGCTAAAACGTCTTGTCAAAAACCTCGTCAGAAACCTCAAATACTACACTGATCTGTAAAATTTCACATTAAAAATCTGTCACAAATATACAATATTAGATGTAATATTAAAAATTCACTTTTACTGTATTGTATATTATCATTTCCGGAAAAAAAGGAAAAAAAATTGTCATAAATCTGAAAATTTGGCCTGCCTCCAAACTTGCTCAACTAGCAATGCTTCTGCTATCAAGCCCTGCTAGCTTAGCACCAATTGAGAGAGTATTTTGTAACTTTGGCTTCATACACTCTAAACTCATAAACCATTTGGGTGTAAATAAATGTGCTAAATTGTGCTAAGTGCTATAGGATGCTGTGGGGTAAAATTGATCCAGATTATTTACTGTACAAAATCATTTTCTACTGTTTGAACATTCACGTATAAAAACTAAAAAAAAAAAAAAAAAAAAAAAAAAAAAAAGGTGAAGTGATTTTGTTTTAGTTTTTGAAAAAACGAAAGCTAACAACAGTTTTAACATTGTTTGAACATTCTAAAAAACAATGTTTTATTGCAATTGAAGTAATTTAATTTTTTTTAATTATTAAATTACAGTATAATTAATTTTAAATAAAAAAATTACTCAATGTTTCTCTCTTGTTCTTAAAATGTTTAAAGCGCATTACACGTTTTTGATGGTTTAAGCCAGTTTTTGACGGTTTAAACCAGTTTTTGACGGTTTTAACCAGTTTTTGACACTTGTCATGTCAAAAACCAGTTTCTGACGTCAGAAACCCAACCCTGAATATTCGGTATTCTTCCAAACAGTTACTATTCGGCAGGCCGAATATTTGGTATTTAATATAACAGAGTACGTCAAGAGAAGAAAAGGAAATTGACATTTTAAAGTGGAATTTTTGTGTAATTTAACTATCTATTTTGATACAGAAACCGAAAGCTTACGAGATTAGAGTTAAATCACAGTCTGTGATTGAAAATTCTAGTTTGCCTTGAAGCAGTTACACTTAGACGTTCTATTATAGGTTTTAACTTTAATTTTCAAAAACACATTTCATCAGTTTCATTCTAAACACTAATTACCAGTCCAGCGACCTTCAATAGCCCCAGGGTTCGCACAGACTCCTTGGACTCCTTAGAAACTACTTAGAAATGAAAACATTCCCAAGTAGTACTTAGAACTACTTAGATAAACAAAATACTCTTTAGAAACTCCTTAAATTATATTGCAGTTTTGCACAAAAGCGATATTGCTCCCAAAAAAGAAAAAAAAATCGCGATTGTAAAACAAACGGTAAACCCTTAATGCACGTCATTCATCAGAAGCACAGCAGTGATTGCAGGGATGCCGCAGACTCGCTATAGCGCGTAAAATACGCAAAAAATAGGCGATGGGACGCAGTAAAATAGCTCTTACACGTCCCGTGAGACGCGCAATTTCGATAAAAAACGCATAAAAATGGCGACTTTGGTTAAAAAATTGCGAAATAAGGACTATTTTTCGGCAAATTTCGTCAAAGATTCACGAAAAAATGGCTAATTTTCTTAAAAAATTTCGAAAAAATGCAGAGATTTCCTCAAAGAAATCGCGAAAAAAACGACAGATTTCGTCTAAAAATCGCGATAAAACGGCAAATTTTGTCAAAGAATTTGCGAAAAACAACGGATTTCGTCAAAAAATCGTGATAAACCGGCAAATTTTGTCAAAAAATTTGGGAAAAGTAGGAAATTTTGTAAAATTTTTTTGATAAAACGGCAAATTTCGTCAAGATACGCGATAAAGGGCTAATTTTGTCACAAATTGGGAAAAAAGGCAAATTTCTTTAAAAGATTCGCGAAAAATGGTTAATTTCGTCACAAGATCTCGAAAAATGGCTAATTTCCTCAAAATATCGCGAAAAACGGCAAATTTCGTTCAAAAATCGTGAAAAAACGGCAAATTTCGTCAAAATATTTGTGAAACATCGGCAAATTTCGTTAAACAAATCTCGAAAAACGTAAATTTTGTGAAAAAAAATCCCGAATAAACGTCAGATTTCGTCAAAAGATCGTGAAAAAGACTCAAATTTTGTAAAAAGGGCACGAAAAAAAAAAAAAAAAAAAAAAAAAAAAAACGTTAATGCCTGAAGTGAATTTTCCTGTTCCAAAAGCTAATTTTCTAGCTTCAATTTTTTTTTTTTTTTTTTTTTTTTTCTTGCTGCTCTAAAAACGGATTTTCGTGATTCACTATCCATTTTTGACTGCTCCACAAGTCTTTCTGAGTAAATGTGACTCAGGAAAACAACCATTCATTAAACAAAAAGTCTCATCATTTTACTCAAAAAAAGTATTCTTTTTTTTTTCAGCAAAAATGTCTTTTTCTATAAATCAGTCTTGCCCCCTTTTTTAAAAGAAATGCAAACAATAGTGATACTTGTTATCTTCCACTTTCAAATGTTCAATATTTTATAGTTAAATTTGTATCTTGCAAATTTATTTTTAAATAAGTAAAGAAAATTTCTCATAAATTTAAAAACAACTAATATTGGTTTTATATTTTTTTTTATTACTAAACAATAATTATTGAATTTCATTTTTCTAATGCAAATGAACAAGTTCAATTTTTGCATCTAAAAATATGACTCATTAGTGGGGACCCGCTTTTGTTAAAAAGAGACCCAGGATTTTTCAAGTCCAGCCGCATTCCTGGATGGTTGGGATCATACTAATAGCCACCAAAGTGTCACGAAATATTGCAGATAAAATGCTAATTTTGTCTGAAGATTGCGGATATAATGCCGATTTTGTTAAAAAATCGCAGGAAAAAATGACGATTTCGTCAAAAGATTGCGGGAATAAAACGGCGTTTTCGAGAAAAAATCGTATAAAAATGCAAATTTTGACTAAAACTCCTCGAAAAAACATCGACTTCATAAATAAAAGAAACAGGAAAACACAGATTTAATCAAAAGATCGCAGAAAAACCACCGATTTCGACTAAAGATCGCAAACAATCGCCAATTTTGCTAAAATATCGCAGGAAAGCATCGATTTCGTCTGAAGATCACGAATACCCCCCCCCCCTCTTCTTCTTGCAGGGCGGTAACTCACAGAATCTCTGCGGAATTGGGGCTGTGCAAGTGCATGCCACATAAATAACAACAAAAGTGGATGTCTTTAAATTTTTTTGGACTCCTTGGATTTTTTATGTACTCCTTGGATTTTGTCTTCCCAACTCTGTATGAACCCTGTAGCCCACAACAATCAGCGACCTTCCGGTTTTACTTCTCAGTTGCTGAGAGGAAAATTGATAATGAGACTGTTGCCACAAAAACTTTAAATTTATTTTTAAATGATGTATTGAAAGAACGTGTCGAGTTATTTTATATCTAACAATTGTTTTGTAATCGGTAAGTTACAACGGCTTCAGTTAACACCTTACAATTATTGCTAGTTCCCGTAGTGTTACGGTTGTTGCAAGATTTATTTATTTATTTATTTTTTTTTTCAAACAACTTGTTGCTAGAAAAGACGATTGACAGTATAACTGTTGCCAGATAAAAAGCTAAATAAATGAAGGTCTCGAGTGTCAACATTGATAACTAAAGAAACGGAAGTTTCGAAACATTCAAGATTCAAATTTTCAAACGAAAATTACACAATTATTTGAAAAACAGGACATCAATAGCAAAATTATCTGATTTTTACCAAAATTTGCACTTTTGTAGTAAAAAGTGCAAATATTTCATTTATCAATAAATTTTAGGGTTATGTTATTGGATTAATCCATATAAATAAAATTAAAATGGAACGACAAAATAAATAAAAAAATAAATAAAGATTAAATAGTTTGTTTAACCCAAAAGTCAAGAACATAATTATGTACATCCTATTTTTATTTGTTTGAGCACTGATAACTTTTACATGGAGGTTACTTTTTTGTAATATAGGCAGAATTGGAAAACTATGCATACTAATTTAATTAATAAATGATTAATACGACAAATGTGTTGAGTTGTTGAGTAAGTCTTTTACCGCAAACATGTTGTAAAGAACTTAATTCTAGAGAACTTAATTCCTAAGTTTACGATAGATGACGCTACTCGTCTTAAGAGAAAGGAAAGAACATTCCAAAAGTGAACAATTTTTCAGTTGAGTGCGGCAGTTCGGAGTTTTTGTGTAGTGAGATGGCGAAGCGTTGTTTAGGTTTTGTTATGGAATATGTGATATAAACAGAGTTGGGCAGTATCGAAAATACATGTATTTGAAATACATTTTCAAAATACAATTGTATTTTGTATTTTGTATTTTAATCCGATAAAACGAAAGTATTTTAGTAATGTATTTTGTAAAGCTTTTTCCAAGTATTTTGTATTTTGAAAATACATTTTGAATCAAAATACATTTTTATAGCTTTCAAACTTTGTGGTCTTGTAAACCGCAAATCAAAGATATGGAACATAACAAGGAAATTTTCATTTTGTTTAATCTTTGAATTCGTTTCTGGGCATTAATGTAAACATATTTTTCAAACTGGTAGTGTGATAAAGATTATTAATGAACAGGATGTATAGCTTCTCCAGAAGCATTTATGCTGAATAGTTACAAAAATAATGTTATATATCTTACATTTGCTGCGAGAATTACACATCAAAGTATTCCATGATAGACTGGAAAGACACATACAGAGTTTTACTTCTTATTGCTTTTATTTATTTATTTTCAAGTACGTTAGAAATGCAGTGCTATTATCTATTATAGGCTCGTGTAAAGCTGAATAATACTTTTGGCGTTATCGATGAAAATATCTACAAAGAGAATAATTTTATTGTGATAATAAATGGTGTTCAATAGAGATCTGCACGGGCCAAGTTGTTTGGGCCCAAAGCTTGAATCCGACCCGCGGGCAGAGCCGAACCAGGCCGATTTTCATTCTCGGCACCCGGGTCGGACCGGGCCCGAGCTTTACCTTTTTTTTTTTTTTTTTGAAAGCTGGATCGGGCCAAGTCTAATCACTACTCTTTCTGAGCCAGTCTCGAGCCTTACTGTTTTTTTGAAGGATAGGGTCGGGCTGGAACGGGCCTAATTTTTTTTTCCCCATTCTATTCCGGGATTGATTTCATTCTTCCTCGTAATCACAGTCAAAATATTCAATTTGAGCCATCCCGTATGAAAACATTTTTTTCGGCCAGGTCTGTTCAAAAATCAGTAAAATTTGGTCTGGCTTAATTTTTTTTTTTTTTTTTTTTTTTTTTCAAAAAAAAATGCATATATTTTTAAATGTTTGTTCTTCAATTAAATCTTAAAATTTATTATTTTTAAAGCATCGTCAAGGTTTATTAAAATACATCTAAATTACAATATACTTAATTGCATGAAAAAAAAAAAAAAAACCTGTTAATGAGAAAAAGTTTTAAACTGAAAAATGTGTTCTTTTATGTAAAATGAGTACAATAATACGCGAGAAAAATCTGCTACGAAGAAACTTGCCTGTAACGAATTTTCTTAACATTTCTATGCGATTCCGTCTTAGAAGTTTGTACTGCATACCATTTTTCATGCTTTTGAGTCATGGAATATGTATTAATAATATTAATGATAACTGTAACATTTACATATAACAAACAGAAATTTATTAAAACTTAAATATCACAATCTACGGCGTTTTTACGTTAATAAAGATTATAAACATGAAAAAAAAAAAAAGGTTTTTTTGGTCAGAATTCCTCTGTACGAGAAAAAAATCAATGTTTTGGTGAAATTCACTCAGGCCGGGCTGAACTTTTAGCTATAAATTTCTTTCTACAAAATGCACAGATCGGATCGATTTCTTTTTTTTTTTTTTTTTTGGATTGGGCTTGAGCATGAATATTAGACAATATTAGACAGAAAATATTTCAAAATAATGTCTGTTGATGATAATGGAAAAGTTAAGTGAAAATGCCAACTGTATAAAACAAGAAGTACAGTTACATGTGAAACATGAAATATATATATATATATTTTACAGATAAATGCACTTGTAAGAAGACATTTTCTTGATTTTCCCGTAATGTCGTCCGTTAGTTTTAAAAAAATTGTTGTCCAAACTCTTTGAAATTTTTATCGATTATAAATATAACGGTTTTGTAGCTTGTGTAATAATTTTCTGAAAAACACTAATATAGTTGTAAAACAAAAATGTTTTCTTCTCTTTTTTTTTTTTCCCGCGTTGGATTCTGTAACATAATAAATAAATAAATAAATAAATAAAATATAGCACTGATTGCTCGAACTTCATGAAAATTTAATCGATTGTAAATATGTTTGTATCCAAGCCCTCTTTAATATTTTGCAAAAATTATGTATACTTAGTCTGTGAAAACCTAAACGAAAGTCAATCGAAGATGTGCCGAAATACCTCGCTTTTTAGAGTTTTCATCGAAAAATTTTCAGATGTTATTACTATTATTATTACTCGTCAAAACGTTTCGAAATTGTTCTGGGTGATATAAATCTAGTCTGATGAGAAGCTTAAAAAATATTACAGGTATTTTGAAATGCATGCATTTAGCTATTTTTAGCGTAGGAAAATATCGTCCCCACGAGGCGCAAATTTTTTGAAAGTTTTAAAATTCGTAAGTTTTGGAAAACAATTGCACCGTCAAAACAAGAAATGTTTTTAGCTATAAATGTATCTTTTTTGTTATTCTATCCCCCGAAATTGAGCCGCATGTGTATGCTGCAGAAATGGAGTTAGTCAAAAATGAAAACAACCCTTTTTGAAAATATCTATACGTTTACTATATGTGATGAGTTCTCATTTAGAATTCAGACTGATTTTTTGTTACATTTTAACACTTATTCATTTTGTTTTTAACGCTTTCTAACACGTTCAAAGATGTTCATGAATTCAGTTTGCTTGTCTGTCTGTCTGTACTCTAATTCACGTAAAGACAGTCCGATTTCCATGAAATTTATAGATGTTATTGGAAATTACTATGGCATGTTCAATATTGAAAATGAAAAATGTAGCATCAGATCAACATTTAAAGGAACACAGAAAAAAAAAAAAACTTTCGTTACATTATGGGCATTGGAAAAAATCATTTGCGGTGTACTTTAATAATATTATACTAATTTAAACATGCTGAAACATTCTCCCAGAGGGTTTCAGGAGGGCGCTCCGCCCCTCCTGCCCTTTAGTTTAAAAAATAGCGCCCCTCTTGCCTCTCATCCAAATACTAGCGCCCCTCTTGTCGCTCATTCAAAAAAAAAAAAAAAAAAAAAAAAAAAAAAAAAAAAAAAAATAGCGCCCTTCTTGCCCTAGATTTGAAAAAACGACGACGCGGCCTTCAGCGACGATGCGGACGCGCTATTAAGCAAAAAATCGATGCAAATTACGCAAAATATCGGCGACGGAAAGCAAAAAATAACATCAAAAAATTGCGAAAAACAGGAAATTTCGCTAAAAAATCGCGAAATAACGACTACTTTTTGGCAAGATGCACGAAAAAATGGCTAATTTCGTTACAAAATCCCGAAAAAACGGCAGATTTCCTCGAAAGATCGTGAAGAAAAACCCGACAAATTTCGTCCAAAAATCGCGATAAAGCGGCAACTTTTGTCGAAAAATCGCGATAAAACAGTAGATTTCGGCAAAAAATTTGAAAAGAAAATGGCAAATTTCGTCGAAAAATCGCAATAAAACAGAAAATTCTTTCAAAAGATTTGCAAAGAAACGACAAATTTCGCCAAAAATTCGAGAAAAAATGCAAAATATCCCGAAAAAATAGCAGATTTTCGTCAAAAGATAGCAAAAAATGCAAATTTTGTTAATGATTAATACCAGAAAAAAGTTTATACCAGAAGTGAATTTTTCTGTTCGAAAAACTAATTTTCCTGCTTCAAAATTATGTTTTGAGTGTTATCTTTTCACGAAATTTGTTGTTTTTTCGCAATCTTTTAACGAAATCTGCTGTTTTTCGCGATCTTTAACAAAATTTATCCTTTTTTTAATTTTTTGGATTTTTTTCTAGATTCTTTGACGAAATTTCTGTATTTCCACGATTTTTTGAACCGCTAGATTCTAGATTCAACTCTATAAAAGTGCCCTTAAAAAACAAAAAAATGCCCTGAAGAATGTAAAAAGTGCCCTTTTCAGAACAATAGCGCCCCGCCCCTTTTTAAACCTGGGGGAAACTCTGATATACATAACACTGAAGTACACTATACATAACGATTACTGTGAAATATGATGTGCATACAATTTATCATTCATTTACAAAGACGCATAAAAGAACTTGGCTACAGAAGAAACTAAACAATAATTGAACTTTTGACGACCATGAACAATAACTGTTGGAAGTATGTTTTTAATTGTGGTTTTTAATTGAACTATTTTTTTAAAACATGTTTTGGGGTGCCTAAATTCTATAGATTTTATACAGGACTGTACAAAATTTCTCAAGTACATTTCGTCTATTCATGTAAATTGTTAAATGAGAAATATTCGTTTAACTAAAAGAAAAAAAAATACAAATCCATAGATCACATGCTGGACTGCACAAAAGAAAAAAAAAATCCGATATTTTTTCTTATACTAATAGTATAAATTGGGTTTTCAAATGCGTTATGCCTTTTCAATTTTTTTATTTAAACATCATCATTCTCTTTAACCCTTTCAGGGGCGCCGTTTGCAGCCTGCAAACGGTTAATTTTAATACCCGAACTGCGAATTGATACTAATAAATTTTTAGTACAGTTTTGATCTCATATTATATCTAAAAAAGAGCTTTTGATTATTTTCAAATAAATTTGTTCGTAAATTGTGATATGAATCAACCATTCAAACATTTTTGGAGCAGAAATACTTTGCCCCTGAAAGGGTTAATAAACTGTAAAGATTTGTTACAGTTTTCTGAATGTGTTGGAAAAAATTTCCTGTTTTGAAAAAAGCACTTTTTATTTATACAGTGTAATACCCAGCGATTTTCAAAATTTGGAAATGTATTTTGTATTTTGAATGTATTTTGAAAATACATGTATTTTGTATTTTGAATTCTTTCATTTGAAAAGTATTTTGTATTTTTCATTTTTTTGCTCTAAATCTAAAGTATTTTGTATTTTGTATCGAAAAGGATTTTTCGATGTATTTTGCCCAACTCTAGATATAAAATGGTACTCAATTTTTTGTTATTTGTGTTGTGCTCGTCTACGTGACTGTTTACGTGTGAAATAAAAAAAAAAAAAAAAAAAAAAAAAAAAACAGAAATGAGTTCTCCCTTGTGTCGACGTCTGCAGTTTTTCGTCAATTCTACCTTCTGTGTTCTTACAATGTTTAAGTTTATTATATTTCCTGAATAATGATACTGGAAATATCAAGGGGAAAAATAATATAAACAATTTTTAATCCACGTTCATAATTACTATTAAATTAGTAGTAATGGATTACTTAATGAGTAACAGAATTGTACTACATTTCAAGGAGATATATTTTTTTAAAGAAAGAAATGGTCTCTGTATAATACTTTGATTCTATTTATTGTATTAAGCTGCCTTTTCATTTTTTTTTTCCCTTATGTTACATTTTTTCTTTTTCTGTTAACTACAAACAAAAGTATTATTATTGCTTCTTCTAAAATTGTTCATTCTTTAACCCCTTGAAGGGCGGTGGTATGTCTATGAAACCACTCTATTTTAATTCCCAAACGCCATATTGGCGCCGAAAATTTGCTAAAAAAATTCCGTTTATTAGATGCATGAAATATAGCTTTTTCTTATTTCCAAATAAAGTTGTTTTCAAATTCCGGTGTCATTCATTAACACTGCAATGAAAATGCTCTGTGCCGCAAGGGTTAATTGGACCTTCAGTTAGTTAACTTATAAGATTTTTTGTCTGGTAAATTTTATTTTATCGAACTTATGTGCAAAACGTTTTCGCTATTAAAATCAAAATTGTAAATGTATCTTTAAAAGTTATAATGAGTTAAAAAAAAAAAAAAAAAAAAAAAACTTTTTTTTTAAAGGTTTTATTTGAAAAGATGTAATTAAGCAGTTTTATAAACAAATCAAGGGGGAAAAATAACTCAAAAATCAAAAATGCAATTACCAATGTTTGTTGTTCTGTAACCAGTGGCGCAGCCAGAATTCGATTCTAGGGGGGGGGGGGGGGTGAGTTTCTGATAAAGGTGATTGCCGGTACTAATTAGAATGTTCACTGTGCAATACTTAAACTTAATGAGCATCTGTGTGGCAGGAAATAACATTTTTTTTAGCATAATAATCTCAGAAAAGTGATTTAGTTCAAATAACCAATTTTTACTTAACTAATGCATGTAATATGCACTTTCACAATTTTAAGTAGAATTTTCACAATTTTAAGTAGAGTTAACTTGCCATTTAATCGAATCATTTTATTAAATGAAATCTGATTCAATAAAGCCGAATCTGATTCCGAAATGCGCCAAAACGTTTAAATATTAAATTTGGTTTTGATTCATATAAGCAGCAATTATAGCGATTTTTCTTAGCTCTGGGAGGGGTTTTAACCCCAAAACCACCCCCTTGGCTGCGCCACTGTCTGTAACATGCAAATTGTAAAAACCTTGATTCTAACACCTCACAAATCTTGCTTATTGCTGAATTTCCAATGTCACCATAGCATTTATTTGCTTACTTATTTATCAAACAATCAACTGCTGAGAAAGAAAAATAATAAGAAAACTTTTGCCTCAAACATTTAATCAATTGATTTTAAAATAGTGCATTGAAAGAATCTGAGAATTTATTTTAAATTCGACAGTTGCTATGTAACACGTAAATTGCGAACACTTCACAAATACTGCTCATTGCTGAAGTTTTATTTCTTTTTTACCACCTTTTCAATGTCACCCAGCGGCGTAGCCAAGGGGGTGGTTTTGGGGTTAAAACCCCTCCCAGAGCTAAGAAAGATCGCTATAATTTCCGCTTATATGAATCAAAACCAAACTTAATATTTAATTGTTTTGACGCATTTCGGAATCCTCCGCTTTATTGAATCAGATTTCATGTAATAAAGTGATGCAATAAATGGCGAAAATTCTACTTAAAATTGTGAGACTGCTTATTACATGGATTAGTTAAGTAAAAATTGGTTACTTGAATTCAATCACTTTTCTGAGACGTATTATGCTAAAAAAATTATGAATTCCTGCCACACAGATGCTTTTTGATACTAATTAGTACCGATTCTATTAACCGGTGATTCAAATAACCGGCAATCACTTTTATCAGAAATTCAAAACCCTCCCTAGAACCGAATTCTGGCTGCGCCACTGGTGTCACCATAGCATTTATTTACTTATTTATTTATCAAACAGTCAACTGCTGAGAAAGAAAACTAATAAGAAAACTTTTGCCTCAAACATTTAATAAATCTATTTTAAAGTAGTTTATTGAAAGAGCCTGAGAATTCATTTTAAATTCAGCAGTTGCTATGTTGCACGTAAATTGCGAACGCTTCACAAATGCTGCTCATTGCTGAAGTAGTTCTTTCTTACCTCCAACAGCCGTCGTCGTAAGTTTTTGAAAACCTGTTTTGCCATTTCCTCTGGCAAAAAGGTTAAACTGGGTGATGTTTGGAAGGCGAAGGGAAAGAAAGGTGTTTCTTGTTTTGCAATTTTTTTACTTTCGATATTATAATGCTTCACTTTTATTGAATCACATCTCAAGGTCTGGGTTGCAATGGTGCTTTTTTTTTTTTTTTTTTTTTTTTTTTTTAGATTTGAGGTTGTATGATATTGTTTATTGACCTGACATGTAAAATACACTGATTATGTACTTATAAAATTGTGAGACGGGGTGTGGTTATATATATATATATATATATATATATAGGTTGGTTTATTATTTTCTATCATTTATCATATTTCGTTTTGAATATTAAACATTGAAATTATTTTTATTGTTGTTTTATATTTGAGTAGGTTTGAATTTTTCAAACTACAAGGCCTATATAAAAGTCTTTGCTTCAAATATTACTTATTTAAATAAGAAATATGTAACTCACACAGAGATTTATATGGTTTAATAATGCTATTGTATTATCAAAATAACTCGAAAATTAATAAAAGATAAAAGCATAAGCATATTTGAAAAATGTTATCATTATCATTATTTGTATAATCAGGAATTTGTAAGAGAAATAATAAATACCTGAAAAAAAAAAGACCTGAAATATAAAATACACCGATTATGTATTTATAAGGCTGTGAGACGGGGTGTGGTTACATATATATAAGTTGGTTTATTATTTTCTGTCATTTATCATATTTAGTTTTGAATGTTAAACATTGCAATTACTATTATTATTTTATCTTACAATAGGTTTTTTTGAGTTTTTCAAACTACAAGGCCGATGTAAAAGTCTTTGTTTCAAATATTATTTATTTAAATAAGAAATATATAACTGCACCATTTATATGGTTTATCATCAAAATAACTGCTGTATTATCAAAATAATTTAAAAATTAATAAAAGCATAAGTATATTTCAAAAATTGTTGTTATTATTATAATTAAGCCTTAATATGTAAGAAAAACAAATTATAAAATACTGATTTATTTTCATCCTTTATGTTCAGTTTATAGTGAGATTTAAAACATTTTCTATTACTCTAAATACCATTTAGAGTAATAGTTTTATTTCTGATAAAAAAAAAGAGTATTATTAAAAACTCTATAACACATTGTTGTTCTTCCTCTCCCCCCCCCCCTCGTCGTTATTTATTTATTTACTATTCCTCAGTTCTATCTTAGAAACACATTAAGTGTATTATGTAATTATTTAAAATTACAGAAAAAAGATAAGAAAGTTATTCTCAATTTATGCATGTGTGCATTTGGCTCATCATAAAAGTTCTATGCGTTTGGCCTCCTGAATTTTCATGTAAATTTCTTTTAAAGCCTTATGCATTAAGATTTTAATTTATTTTTGCTCGTGTCATAGATGCCAAAGTCGTTTTTCTAGAGATGTAGATATATAATAGAATTTAAAAATATGTATTTCTTTTTTTTCTGTGAATATATCTATTCTGCTATTCTAATTTGCTTATTATATGAAATTAAAAATAAATTCTTAACCCCTTCGCGACGAGGGAGCCTCTTACGAAATTTTTAATGTTTTGCCACCAGCTTTAAAAAACAGAATTTTTTGCCTTATTAAATCGAGAAAATGCTCCGATTCAATAAGGCAAATTTTGTAGTAACATTTTACTGGTGGGAATAAACGAGGATTTTTAAGCCTTTTTGCGGCACGTATACGTGTCGTTCGTCCCCAAGGGGTTACAGTAGGTTGATTTATAGGTCATCTTTTGCTGATTGCAATTTTTAATTCAATTTGCATAGTAATATCGGTAAAATATGTGAATTTTTATCGCCTGTTTTCTTAATTAAAATCTAGAACTGAACTTTTAAAAGGGTCACTCATAGACAGAAAAATAAACAAGAAAGAAGAATAAATAATGGGAATTTATTTAATTATTGTATATGATTTAAAGTTTTGAAATAATATAGCTTCCGTTTCCTTTTTGCATAATTCACATGTGACAGTTTTCATCTTTTTAACTCCAAGGCATTCTTTTTTTCCAAGGACGCAACTTCCGGAAATTCCATTGTTAATTAAAGATAGCGTTAAAACTTATTGTGTATTTTAAAATTTTCTTTTCTTTCCACACGTGTGTGAATTAAAAGCTTAGTTTTATAATATCATGATTGACAAGCCATTGTTCGAAATTTTAGTTATTAACCTTAATTCATTTAATATGAATAAATCATTCAATGTATTCAAAAACGAAATTAGAAATGAGAATCGATAGAAGGAAAATTTAATTATTGCATGTTATTTATAGTTTTAAATAATATAACTTACATTTCCTTATTGCATAATACATGTGCAATAGCTTTTTTATGTTAAAATATATTTTTTTTTATCCAAGGACGTAGTTTGTGCAATTGTGCTTAGTTAAAGACAGCATAAAAAATCATCGCACTAGATATCAAAATTTTCTTTTCTTTTCCATAGTGTCTGTGAAAATTTTATTTCCTAATGAACGAGATTGACGAGCCATTGTATGAAATTTTACTGTGTAACATTCTTAATTCCCTTTACTTAATATTTTCGACATAATAATCGAATATACAAAATCGCGAATGGCATCGGATTACCACCTTATTACACCCTCTTATAATATCCACCTTTTACCTCTAAATCAAAATTTGAAACCCGGCTTAGAAAAAAAGTTAGTAATAAATAAATCAATAAAGACTAAAAGATTAAAACTTTACTGTTAATTTTCAAACTTCTTATTTTTCTTTTTTAATATGTGTGCTTGCATTAAAGATTTTTTATACTTTATGTGTGATACTTTTTCAGTTGTTTTAATGTCTTCGTTATTACTGCGAGTTTCTATCTTCTAAATTTTTTTTGCACCATTATATGAATTTTACTTGTTAAAAGTCTTAATTTAGTTTACATAATGCTTTGCATAACAATAACACAAAATACTAATATAACTGTTTTTTACTTCTAAATCTAAAGGTCAAACTCGAATTAAAAACTTTTCAACAATAAACAGGAAATGAAAATAACGAATAAAATTTCATTGTTAATTGTTTGTCATTTTCATTCAATTTTTTTTTTCTTTAAGGTGATTAAGAAAATTATGAAAATTTAATTTTCCATAAACTTTATTTTGTAGGCCACGTAAAAAATAATGTTTTTTTCTCATTGCCATTCTTACTTCACGTTATTTACCGTCATCAAAATATTCATAATTATCGTCTGCTTTTAAATCTAAATGCGGAACTGAATTGAAAAATCAAAGTTTATTCAATAAAAGGGAAATGGAATCGAAGAACAAATAGAGGAAGTATTTAATTTTTGCGTAATATTTATCGTTTTGAGATTAAATGTTTTCGTTTTTCCTTTTCGCATAACGTACGTGGGATTCTTTATTCTTTTTACAACCATCATACATCTCCGTTATTACGAGCTTCTACTTTTCGATTACATGTCGCATGGTACGCGTCTACACGATGAATGGTTTTCACTTTCGAATCGAACGTTCGGTCTTCCATGAAATGAAAAGCATCAATCTTGCTGATCCTGGTCGTCACATGATATATATATACATAAGCGTGTCTATTCCCTTTCCATTTCTGAGTTATGACACTTTTATGCACATATATGAGTTTTCCCTTTTTTTTCCCGTCTTTTTTCATTTATCTAACGTCTTAAGTTGTACCAGAAAGAAAAAAAAGTGTGATACTTTTTATTAAATTGTTATTATTATTTTGTTTACTTTTTTTTGGGGGGGGAAGGGAGGGGGGGGTGTTATTAGATTTTTTTCTATTTTTCGTTTATATAAAATGTTATTTATACAAAATCTGTTTTTCTTAGCAAACTGCGCGTGATAGAAAAAATATAAGAAAAAGAAAAATATTTATAAGAAAAACGGAAATTAAAGCTGTTTCTATTTGTAGGGAATCTGAGTAAGAGTAAATAATTAAAAGATATTGTGAGGATTTTAAGATTGCTTTGAAATATAAAAAGAAAAAAAAAATAGGGAAAAAAAGCAAGTGCTTTTTTACGATGCTATACTCTTTCGAACATAATAAAATTTATATGCATCTATGATGTATATACTAAAATAAACAATCTGCACAATCTGTGGAGCAAAGAATATTTGTTATCTATTTACAGGATCACACAAAAGTATTTCATTACATAATGGTATAGGAGGAAACATTGTTTTCGGCGCGTTTTTAATAAGGTACCCTGGGGTAATAACGCCATGTTAAGGTTCTACCAATTTTCACGGCTCAGTTTTAGATTGTATTTTTCAAACAAATATATGATTTGATACAGCAACTCATTGGCTATTTATATAAAAAAAATAATTTAACAGATATTTATTCATAAAATGTAATGGCGTGATTTCTTGACCAATGCTATTTGGCGTTATTACCCACTTATATGGGTAATAACGCCATGCAAACAAAACTATGAAATAAGATGGAATAATTGCATGTAGATTGCCCAATTCTAAAAATACAAGTTCTACAAACTTAGAAATTGACAAATTGCATTCTAAGCTATTGAAAATGCTCATTTTTTGTGTGAAAGTGTAAGAAAAATAAAGGTGTGGTGTGTGTGTGGGGGGGGGGGAGGGAGGATGAGGCAAAAGAATATCAGACCGTGAGCTTCTTTTTGCTTAAAAAGGACCGCTTAAATAGAATTATTAGAAACATTGCACAGTTTTAACTGTGTTTATTTGAATCAGTATTTAGGATGTAACTCGGCCACTGTAGGGAATCAACCGGGGTATTAATGCCAAGGATTGGCGTTATTACCCCGTTATAGTTATTGCGCTGTACATTTAATATTACAAATTATCTTGAGAAGATATCCAAAATCTTCAACAACATTTTGAAAGTCCATGAAATGTATTACAAATTTATGTAATTAACAAAGTATTTACGGATTAAAAAAAATAGTCTTCACATCACAAAACGTATCTCGCAAATTTTAGATCAAGCGTTAATTTTAGTTGCTTGTAAAAACAATAGGACCTAAAAATGAAACAAATTAACTTGAAGCTGTTTTTTGCGATTTATATGACTCAAAACCCTTCTGCGCAGAGCACATGGGTGTCATTTATCAGATTATTTCATAATTATGCATAATATTAGCACTTGGCGTTATTACACCAGAACACCTTAGTATTAAATTATTTCACATTTTATGAAATTGATATACGTTGCTGAGACTTACCACAAGTTACTTCGTGTATAATAGGAAAATAGATAGTATTTACAATGGCATACAAAAGATTTTCGGCTATTAAACTGTATCCTAAACACTGTATACTATTAAACCAAGATCTAAGTATTTTTAAAACTTTGTTATAGTACGAACTCACCTCATTTGTTACGCTTGATGCGCAATTTTCAACTTGATTTTATTACTATCCTCCTCACTAACCTCTTTATTGTTGACGAAAATTTTATAACTAGTACTTGCATATAACAGGTTCGTTACGTAAATGTGTTATGTTATGCATTCATACACCACTAAATCACAGCCGGAAAGATTTTTCCCACATTATTTCATACCAAAGCATTCTTTGTAATTACTTATGAACTTTACAGAGCTTTATTTCTACAATGTCGCGTATCCGTTTCACAGCTGAAACCTTGTTGTACTTTTGGCCGCTTTGTTTTGTAATTTTACCCTATTGTTCATTTGGATAAATCAAGTTATCTTTTGTTACTATTGTTTGCAACCATTCATGTTCATATTGTTTTCAAAACGAGAGCAGACGATGTTCCAGGTAATGTGTTTGAGTGTGTCAATTATTTAAGGTTGTTATATTCTTAGCATGTACAAATATTGGTTTGACTGCAAGTTTCACACGATCATTAGAAGTTTTTAAAATTGTGTTTATCTTTGTCAGCGTGGAAAATTGTTGGCCGGGTTATGAAACTGCAAAATCTTACGGAATAACAATGTTTACAACGGGAACAGATAATGTGTGTCAATTATTTAAGTTTGTTATATTCTTAGTATGTACAAATATTGGTTTGACTGCAGGTTTCACACGATCATTAGAAGTTTTTAAAATTGTGTTTATCTTTGTTAGCGTGGAAGATTGTTGGCCGGGTTATGAAACTGCAAAATCTTACGAAATAGGAATTTTTTTTTTTTTTTTTTTTTTTTTTTTTTTTTTTTTTTTCAAATATATACACAAAATATTACAAGATTTTAGAAAAAAAAAAATCTGGAATAAAATGAAGTTTCTAGCGCACGATACATCAGAGTTAATTTTCTTTTCTTTGAGAATGTGAAATTTCATACACAATAGGATGTCTAAATATACACCAGGGAACAAAAACCGACCTATCCATCTAGTAGATTGTGAAAAACACATTTAAGAAAGACTTTTCTTCTACATATAGACACTGCATTGACTTATACAGACTATGCGGAATGGGTGATAAATTGCGCCTGTGTTATTTATTTAGTTTTTCATGTAAGAGTACGAAATGTATACTAGCAAAAGCCATGCTTTGTTTGGATTCGCGAAGCATTATTTTATAAAACAGATATTTGAAAGTAACAATATTTTTTTATTATTATTTTTGCATCTTTATTAAACAAAAACGTTATTTTATGTTTTGGCGCATTTTAATTTTTTATTTATGATGTAAAACTGGCATAATAAGATATTTTCGAAGCAAACTTTTACAATTTTTCTTTAAATTTTCAACTAAAAGCTCTTTTAAAGATGTTTTTACAATTTCAAGTAGCCACTGGTGTTTTTTAATTGTTTGAAATATGCATGTTTCCAATCTTTGTAATCAACATCCGATAATCTTTGATAGCTATTTTAGAATAATATATTTGAAGAAAGATTGAAGAAAGTTACTTCTTCAAAATCCTATTTTCTGGAAAAAACATTTGAAATCTGCTTTCGTTGATACTATGAATTTTTAACTGTAAAACATTTTATTTTAATTTCTTCGTTTTTATACATGTTAGCGTTTGAGAATTGCTGTAATTCTCTCCGCGTGGGAGAACTTTTTACTTTCTGCGAATGGCAACTCAATTAATGGAATTACCTTTTAACGAAGCGCTCTCTCATTCTCGCAGTGACGTTTTCACGAATAATTATTGTTGTGTTTGCGAACTTATTAAAGTCTTATTTTTCTATAAAATCCTTCTGATTAATGAGTCGATATTATTTAGCCACAATACGACCCTCGCAAAAATATTTATAAAGAGCTTGAACCAACAACTTCACGCAGATCTTTTAATTTTTCATTTATATAACAAATTTAAGAATTAATTTTATTTGTTTACAATTATTTTGTTGCCAGTTTACAAAAAAAAAAAAAAAAAAAAAAAAAAAAAAATCCATAATACAATTTTTTAAAAATGTTTAAGTGTCATCTGTGCAAACGATTTTGCGGGATAATGAAAACATGTTTTATTTAATAAATTAATCATGATTCTATCTATAATTATTTACTCCATGATTTAAACTTTTTTTTTTCTGAAAATATACGAGTTTCATTTTTTATTTATTTGCTAAAATGCGTCCGTATTGGAAATGCATGTAAAATAAATTAATTAAAATAATAATTTTTTTTAACGTTTTACTGTAAAAAAATTATATTCTGCAAATCTACAGATCATAATTTATTTTTGTGTTTAATTTGAAGTTAAAATATTGAATAGTTTTTTTGTAAAGCGTACGACAAATTGTAATTTGAGTGGACTAGTAGAGGATTCGCTTCGCTCATCCTAATAAGGAATGATATGGTAATTTTATATAATAACCTAGAACTGTGATTGAAAAAATATGACGGATTTGGCGGGGGGGTTGACATCTTTACATCCTCCCCCGGGTGTCACCCATCCTAGCTACGCCTCTGCGCAGGGTCCTGCTTTTGTGGAATTTTGATCAGCTTTTTAAATTTGTGAAAAATATAGTCATAATTTCTTGAATTTGGAATAACTGTTATATTCTGGTTCTTGCATATACATTTTAAAGATGATGTATGCATGTAAAATACAGATATTTTCTGTATGACGTGTAAAAGTGGTAGGTCAGATCTTACTTGTAAATGATTAAATTTATAAAGCTGCGGTATTCATTTTTATATTAAATCTCTATTTGTTGTATGTAAATACTTCAATTAACATTTTTAACCCATTTTCTGTGTATTTAAGAAATAAAAATCTGAAAATTAGTATACAATAAAATCTTTTAAGATGGAATTGCACAGCAAAGAAAAAAAAATTATGGACAAGTTCCCTTCTTAGCAGGTGTAAATGTTTTAGAAATTCTTTTTTCACGTATTAGTATATTCATTTTTGATGTATCAACACATTTTTCAGTTTAAAGACAGAATTCGTCAAAGGCATGTTCTTTTTCACACGTTTTACTGTATTTAAAATTTAGCTATATTTTAATAAACCTAGAATCTATTATTCTTTCTAAAGATAAATTTTAATGTTTAATCTCTTGGGGACGAGCGACAAGTATACATGCCGCAAAAAGGCTTAGAAATCCTTGTTTATCTGCACCAGTAAAATTTTACTGTAAAATTTGCCTTATTTAACCGAAGCATTTTCTCGATTTAAAAAAGCACAAACTTCTGTTTTTAAAAAACCGGTGATATAACATTAAAAATTTCGTAAAAAGTAGGGATGGGACGAATATTCGGCCACTATTCGGTATTCGGCCTATTCGGCCCTTTTGCCGAATATTCAGTTGGCCGAATATTGAAGGCTTGTTGACCGAATACTTCGGCCGAATACCTGTAGCCGAATATTTAGAGATATCTTGCCGAATATTGCTAAAATCTCGCCGAATAGTGAAAGATATATTGCCAAATAAATTTAGGATTTAAAGAATTTCATTTCTTGCAATTTTTTTTTCTCTAATCCAAATTTGCTACTTCATTCATGAAATCCTTCTCATACTTGCTTACAAAATATACAGTTATTCAGATACTAAAAAATATACAGCTTTTCTGTATTTCCCATAAAAGTTAGTGATATTTTAAAAATTGCTGCCCAAGTTGGAAATTTAATTGTACAGGAAAAGTCTTCATTAGCGAATCATATATTACAATTCAAAATATAAAAACACTTATTGAAAAAAAGAAAAACACTACCTTATTCTAAAACACTCGAATATGTATTAATATCTGCAAATTCCATGCACATATAAAAAAGGCTCTTATGAAATTCATAACTTATTTTTTATAAAGTAAGAAAGGAAAAAATTCATTCACTATGTGTATTAACGAAGATTCATTTTCAAAATTAAATATCAAATATCACTATTCCAAATACAATGGTACATCTGAAAATAGAACTGGTGTCAAACTAGATGCACATTAGATAACACAATTTGCTTTATGAAGATGGTTTTATAAATATTTAAATAAATTCTAAATACTGAACAAAATATTTTTTTATTCTATAGTTTTCACTTTTAAATAATTATTTGCATAATTACTGGCTTAAATATGTAACATTTAACATTATTATGTATATATTTTTAATTTACATCTTTCTTCATTCGTGTTGTTATCAATTTCTGTTTATCCTTTTAATGCTTGTTGAATAAGTTGAATATTGTATGTGCCAATTCAAACGTCAAAGATTTTGTTAACATATGAATTCTATTTTAAGCATAACCTTTTGCTTTAACATAATTTGTAATTTAAAGTTTGGCAACTGATTTCAGAACAGTCTCGTTCTTACGAATTGGCTTATCATTAGGGACACAAATTGTAAATGATCAAATTTACTTTATTAAAGGTTATTTCAGAAAATATCTTCTCGTGAGTTCTGAGAGAGAAAGATTAAGAATATTATTGATTTTGAATGCAAGAAAGGGTAAAAGTATCATTTCATAGTAAAAGTGAAGTACATTCTTCATATTTTAATGGAAATATCTTCTCATCCTAACTTACTGGAAATCAATTTGATGTACACTAAAATAAAAGAATATAATGCAATTTCATAATTTTTTGTGTTAAAATAAGTTTTTCAAATTTAAAAATACATTTAAGAGTATTAATGAGCTCCTATTTTTTTAAGTTATGTATAATTAAAATTTATTTTCTTTATTGGAAAAAAAAGTTGGTATTCGGCCGCCGAATATTCGGTATTCGGCCTAAAATTTGGCCGAATATTCGGTATTCGGCTATTCGGCCAAATCACTATTCGTCCCATCCCTAGTAAAAAGCTCCCATTGTGAAGGAGTTAATTGTAGAATAATGGCGATTTAAAAATCTGTGCACTTTTTGCAAAAATTTTTATGATCTTTAAACGAACCAAGCCAAGCCAAAACAATGATTTTCATCGAACTAGAGGTCAAAACTGCGAATGATAATTTTGACTTGTAAGTACTAGGTGTTGGTGTTATGTATGACAGCCGATTATCAGCATGAGAGATATTGGCCCTAGGGGGATTGCACTCGGTGGGAGTCTTTCTAAAGGAACATAACTCGTATTCAGGGGCGTAAATCCCGGGGGGGTTTGGGGGGGTGCAGCACCCCCCCAGAAGAAATCAGTCGGAAAATTACCAGATCGCTCGGAAAAAATATCTTTAGTCGGAAAAAAATAGTATTAACCTATAAAAACTTATAAACTGGAAAAACGGAAATATCATTCGGAAAATTTACCGTTTAATCGGAAAAGGCATACCGTTTAATCGGAAAGTCGGAAAAAATAGTATTATGTATTACTCTATAAAAACTTATAAATTAGAAAAATGGAAAAATCAGTCGGAAAAACTCTTGTTTGATTGGAAAAAATCGCATTAACTTATAAAAACTTATAAATTGGAAAAACTAAAATATCATTCGGAAAATTTTTCGTTTCCATCGGAAAAAAAGCATGTTTAGTCGGAAAAAACAGTATTACTTATTAACCTATAAAAATTTATAAATTGGAAAAACGGAAAAATCAATAGGAAAAACTGGTGTTAACCTATAAAAACTTCTAAATTGGAAAAACGAAAATATCATTCGGAAAATGTCCCGTTCCATCGGAAAAGGCATGTTTTAGTCGGAAAAAACAGTATTACGTATTAACCTCTGAAAGCTTATAAATTGGAAAAGCGGAAAAATCAGTCGGAAAATTTCTTGTCCGATCGGAAAAAAATGGTATTAACCTATAAAAACTTATAAATTGAAAAAACAAAAATATCATTCGGAAATTTTTCCGTTCCATCAGAAAAGGCATGTTTAATCGGAAAAAATAATATTACGTATTAACCCATAAAAATTTATAAATTGGAAAAACGGAAAAGTCTGACGGAAAAAATCCTGTTCGATCGGAAAAAAAGTATGTTTAGCCGAAAAAAAAAAGGTATTAATCTATAAATATTTATGAATTGGAGAAATATTTTTGTAGTTTTTAATTAAATAAGAAAAACAAGTTAGATCGAAGAAAACCTATAAAATTTTCTTCTTGGTCGGATTTATTTCCCCTTGTAGTTTCTAATAAGAAAAAACAATTTATAACGAAGAAAACAAACTTATTCTTAACCGGAACTAATTAATTTAACTAATTGGTAATTTATTAATTAGTTTAATTTACTAATTAATGTAACTTATCAATATATAGGTTTTTTTTTTTTTTTTTTTTTTTGATAAAACAATTCAGAAAAATTTTGATTTGTCAAATATTATGTACTTGGAAACCTCGATATGACGAAAAAAATATATATTTATGTACATATTGTAGCAATGTTAATGTTATTTGTAACTGTGGTATTTTGAGTAAAACCTTAATATTCCGATGTTTTTTTTTCTGTGCCTTTTGACTTCGAAATATCGAAATCTACCTGTATTTATTTACTATAGGAAAGGTTTTAGTTTAGTCTCGAAATTTTAAGCTATACTGATTGAAGTGAAGAAACTCCTATTTTTTTTTATCTAAACTTTAAATTTAGTTAGAAATATGTATCACGGAATTTAATTGGTATCCGATGAAAATTCAAAACTGAAATACAAATATTTAATATTTTTCCATTTCGAAATCTGGATGTTTTCCACTCTATACAAATTTTACCTTTAATTGAAAATGATTATGGTTTTATTTTTTCCTACTAACTAATTTTGTGTTTTCGTTTTATTTTATTAAAAAAATATATAATTAAAAATGTGAAACTGTTTTTATTTACCTTTTTACGTAATTTTGGATTGATTTAAAAAAGTGCTTAAGAAATATATATGATATAGGATGAAAAGTGAAAATACCCAAATACTTTGAATTTTTATCCCGAAATAATATGAATATTTTACAATATACGAGCATATTTCTCCCAGAAGTAATACGTTCGTTTTTTTTCCTGAATCAATTGTATTCATTTTTTTAAAATATTTTTATTAATACTATTGCATTTTGTTTAGTCCGAAAAATAAGGGGTAACATCAAGTTGTTACGCTGTTTTAAAGTTTGACGTTAGAAAGAATTAAAACTTATATTAAGAAATCCCGTGTTTTTGACAAATTTTTGTCTCTAAAATATTCCTTAAGCAAACAAATAAATAATAATAATAATAATAATAAAACAGCTAGAGATTTTAACTGACTTCTGAAAAATAGAAAGATAGAACATTTTTTTTCTCTTCGAAGTAAAGCTTGGACACCTAGACAACTGGGCGCTGAACTTCCTGTCCTATGTGTCAATTTCAAAACAAGCAGCACCTGGATTAACTCTTTGTTTAAACCGTTAGTATTCAAGCTCATAGTACGAAATCATTCAATTACAAAATGTTGATGCGAGAACATTTTGGTATTTGGTTAATAATTCAGTATTTTTGCATCAGTTATGTCCTCACCTAAATGTAAGAGACAAAAAGTGCAATCTGCGTTACTTAATTCCATTTTCGATAATGATTACAGGAACACACATAATAAACAAAAACATGCTGATAAAATTTCAGCCCATATACATATACCGTTTTGCATTGCTGGAGTTCCAAAAAAACCTTTTGAAGTAAGTAAGCTACTTTATTACAGAATATTTTAGATATATAAAATGTATAAATAACTATTGTTTTCATATTTAATAATAGATTTATTTATTTATTGAGGGGAGAGATAAATTATTCAATAACTTGTAAAAATGTACTGCTATTCGATGTATATTAACTTTTTTTTAAAAGTTAGTATCGCAATTCCCGAACTATTTGCTAGGTTTGTTTCAAATTGGAGATGACAAGCTAGTTATTATTTAAATTTCATGAAGTTATTATTATTTATAACTAAATTTTTTCTTTCAATATATTTGCTTTCTTTTTTGCCAACCATTTTACAATTCGCAAGTCAATGTATTTAGTATTGTGCATGAAGTTAAAACTGTATTATGGATCTTTTTATATTTTATCAATATTATTTCATTAATACTAAGAAAGTTAATTTATTTTTTGAAGTTCAAATATCAATATATGTAAAATATTCTATATTTTTAAAACTTTGTTATAGTACCAGATATAATAATTTTGTCTCACTGCATAACAATAATTTGATTATTATTTTATACATAGAATTTTTTTTTTTTTTTTTTTTTTTTTTTTTGTGTGTGTGTGTGTGTGTGTGTGTGTGTGTATAGATAAGAAACAAAATTTAATCATTTGAAACTTGAAAATAATTTCGGTCTTGGGAGAAGATAAAATGGTGCAACTTTTGATTGTTTAAAGCTAATTGATGATTAAATCGATCTTTAAAACTCTTTTGCAATTTAAAATTTTTTACTGTTACTTTTTTTTTTTTTTTTTTTTTTTTTTTTTTAAGCCTGGTGTGCCTGTATGTGTGTGTAGAGGAAGGGGTGTTGTAGAGAAACAAGAATTTTACTTTTGACTTATGCATTTCGTTTTTTTGTTTTGTATTTTGTGAATGTTTTCATACGGCGACAGCAAAATTGTTGGCTCTGTTTAATTGCCTTATTTATTTATTATTATTATTTTTTTAAGAATAATTTGAGTATAATTTGAAAACACAATGGATTCCCACCTGAAAACTTACATACTTTGCTTTAATAATTTGTTATTTATTTATATAATGCATCTAATATATTTATATGATATATCTAGTATATATTTTATCTAATGGCTGGGCAACGGCGGGCGGGTCAGCTAGTAGAGATATCTATCTATCTATCTATCTATCTATCTATATATATATATAATAGTTTGTCCTGACTGACTGATAATCAACGTTCGGCCCAAAATATTGAATGTAGAATCATGAAAATTGGATAAAATACTTCTTATGATGTACGTGTCCACTATGAAGGAATTTTTGAAATTACCCCCCCCCCCTAAGAGGGACAAGCGGGGGGACAGGGTCAAAAATTTTGGAACAACTTACCATATCTCAGCAAACATTTAAGGTAGGAGTGTGAAATTCCAGAAAATAAATCTACTAAAAATATTATTAAACACATAATCCAACGATTTTCGAAATCACCCCCTCAAGGGGTTAAAAGGGGGGGGGTCGAAAAATTTAGGACATTTGGCACATCTCAGCAGTTTTTTTTAATAATAGCATGGATTGGCAGAAAATAAATTATTAAAAACTAATTAAATAAGTGTTTCAGCAATATTTATAAATTTCCACTCCCGAGGGGATTAAAGTGCGGGTGGAAAATTCCATACTTTGTGGACCATGTGGCGTATCATAAGAGAGCCTCTCACTTTTTCACTCAATCACTCTATCATATTATAAACCTTTCTCCCCTCCCTCTGACCCCCCACCAATTTCCATACCGTGGACAATTTTCGATCTTTTTTTAAACTGTAGCGTTTTATCATTCAAGATCGGATTTTTTTTTACAGGGCCCTCCGATAAATATTATTTATGATATATGAAAAATTCACAGTTAGAGGAAAAATCTACTTTGGGAGGGGAAATATTTCCTAAATTTGGCCTACATCTCTCTTGTGATATATCATTGGATACCCACTTAGTCCTCACAAGTCACCGCTTTTCTAAATTTAGCCGACACCTTTCGTGTGATATATCGTTGGAAAGCCCTGCGACTGCTTATTCATATTATGCACTACCCATGTCCCTCTCGGGTGCTACGATTATTCCATCAGGAGATCGTCTACTATTGGGGAAAATATATTGTTATATAAGACTAATAATAGCATAATATAAGATTATTTGACTATCTCGATACACTAAGTCATAATTATCTTGAGAATTATAATATATATATTAATATATATATATCTATGAATATATATATATATATATATATATTAGTCCTCATGTTGGCCATAGTACTCGGAAATTTTCCTTCTTGAAAATCGGAAAATTATGAGCCTACACCCCCCTACACGACTAGAGTGGTTTACGTCCCTGCTCGTATTTACGCAAGGTTCGAAGAAAACCACGAAAACTGCGAACGGTTAAGCCGACGGGTGCGATTGGGTTCAAACACAGCACCTCCCGTCTACCAGTTTCGAGGGCAGAACCATTATCCACTGGTAGGGCTGCAATGTTGAATTCAGATACTTTTCTCCGGGAGGGACATTTGTAGCTCCGTGGGGGACATGATTGAGTTCCTTGAGGGGGGGGTGCCCTTTTTTGACCGTTGAAAACACAAAATCTCAAATTTTATGTGGGGGGGGGGAGCATTTCATTGCTCACGGGTGGGAATGTCTCCCCCCGGGCCACCTCCTGAATTCAACACTGTGGGGCTGTGAAGACTAGGAAGAATGAATCCAGGCTCGGCTTGGTACGGGAAAAAAAGTGAGTATTCTTGACCCGACCAGTGCAGATCTAATATTGAAGGACCAGTGGAGGGTTCCTTATTGGTAAAACTGAAACATACAAAATACAAACTTGTTGTGTGTTTTTCCTCTTCAGTATTATGCCCTGATACTGAAAATTAGTCACAAAATGCTTTATATTTACTTGCAATTCACTCGCAATTTTCGATTGCGTGACAAGCAAATTCTTTCTGGAAAGATTCGTGTTCTCGATTACAAGGGCGTATCTAAGTATTTCCTTAACGTGATTTGTAAAATCGCACAATGACTCCTGAAAAAAGGAAGTAAGGTCTAAAGTGAGTTAGAGTTTGATTGATGGTGATGAAATAAATGGCCACATCCCTGGACTGTACATCTTTTGAAAATATTTGTTGGATAACATTATCATGGAGAATTCATTCTGAAAAACATAGTATTTCGTTTGTCACTTAAACCTTTCGAATTTGATGTACTATTAATAGCACATGTCTTTTTATTGGGTAGTACTTTATTTTGACAAATACTTTTTTTATATATACTGTCCCAGTAGCAGAATTTTTTTCTGCAGTCTGCAACATAAGTAAAAACTTAAAAAACAGTCTGCAGACCAATCCCTCGCATTACATTATATGCACTCAAACCTCTCAAGTATTTGTGATAGACATAAAAGAAAAGTATACTTTTAAAAAGAAGTTGCCTTTGTTCTCAGAATTTTTAACACCTCATACATTGTCCGAAAGAAAGGGGGGGGGGGCTCCCCTTTGACAAAACTTGCGGGTTTTTTACGATTTTTTGAGGAGATGTCATTTTTCGCGATCTTTTGACGAAATTTGCAATTTTTTTCATGCTTTTTTGACAAGATTTGACATTTTTTCGATCTTTTGATGAAAACTGCTGGGTTTTTTGCGATCTTTTGAATAAATTTGTCGTTTTTGCGCGATCTTTACAAGAAATTTGCCGATTTATCGTGATCTTTTGACGAAAGCTGCTGTTTTGTCGCGGAAAATTGCTGTTTTGTCGCGATCTTTTAACGAAAATTGCTGTTTTGTCGCTATCTCTTGAAGAAATTTGCCCTTTTTTCGCGATCTATTGAAGAAATTTACCGTCTTTTCGCTACTTTTCGAAGAAATTTGTCGTTTTTTGGGGGGATTTTTTAACGAAAACTGCCGTTTTTTCGCAATCTTTAATAAATTTGCCGTTTTTTAGTGATTCTTTGATGAAATTTGCCGTTTTTTGCGATTTTTTTGAAGAAATTGGCCATTGTTTCGTGATCTTTTTACAAAAACTGCCGTTTTTTCACGATCTTTTCACGAAAACTGCCGTTTTTTCGCGATCTTTTGAAGAAATTTGCCGTTTTTTCACAATTTTTTGAAGAAAATTGTCGTTTTTTTCGTGATTTTTTGAAAACGTTAGCCCCTTTTTTTTAAAGAAATTTGCCGTTTTTTAACGATGTTTTGAAGAAACTTGCCTTTTTTTGAAGAAATTTGCCGTTTTTGTGATTTTTTTTTTTTTTTTAATCGAAATTTGCCATTATTTCCCGATCTTTAGACGAAATTCGCGTGTTTTTCGCGATCTATCGCGAAATTGATTTCTTTTAGAAGACTATTTGTCGAAATTCGCGATACATTTTATGTCCGAATTTTTGGATTTATAGGACCGAATTTTTTTAATTTTTGCTAAATTTTTAACAGTTGAGAAATAGTCTGCAGACCTTTCCAAGAGTCTGCGACATGCGTCGCAGCGTTGCGCCGATTTTGCTCCCGGGTATACTGTTTACATGTAGTAATGTTAATATCTGTCTATGCATTTACCATATGACTTCATTAACATTTAGAAATTTAATAATAATAATTATAATAAATGTTTGCTAAATTCTCTTTGCACCGTTTGCTATTCTTTTATTTTAAACATACATTTAACTCTTTAAATTTAAAATAAAAGATACTTTCCTGAAAGAATAATCTGTAATAAAGCGCAAAAAGTATTAGAAAGTTGTAACATCAGTCAAATCTTGTTGTAATATAATATTTTCTAAGTACCTCCAAAAACTCTTCCTTGCCCTATTGTCATGTGAATATTAGTTGAACAATACGCAAAACATCAAAAATCGTTATGTTTCAGACAATGAAATATTCGTTAAACTCTAATTAATCTATTTGGATAGCCAGTGTTAATATTATTTTCGTAAAAGTATTTTTTTCTAAAAAGAAAAAAAAAAAAAGTTAAGGTTGCTTGTCACCCAATTTCCGAATTCTCCTCGGTGACATTAAGTCTATGCACTGTTGTTATTATTATTATTATTATTATTATTATTATTATTATTATTATTATTATTATTATTATTATTACTGGACAATATCTTATTTTTTTATAAATAATGATATATATTTAGATTTAATGTTTAAGTCCTTGGGGACACGTATACTTGCCGCAAATAGGCTTAAGCCCCTGTCCTCGCTCGAGGAAACGCTCGAGAGCTAATACTATTCCTATGGGGAAGCATTTTTCTAATCTTTCGCATTTTGACATTTTTGAATAAATTTTGCATTGGATAGCTGAGGTGCATGCCGACAGCGCACCTTTTTTACTTTTTCGATTTTGATTGCAGATATATTTTTTTAAAAGCACTTTCAGTTTCGAAACCGGTTTTGAAAGTGAAACTAACTTTGTATAAGTGCGCTGTCGGCATGCACCTCAGCTATCCAATGCAAAAAAAAGTTATCCAAAAATGTCAAAATGCGAAAGAGTTATTAGAAAAATGCTTCCCCCATAGGAATAGCATTAGCTCGCGAGCGTTTCCTCGAGCGAGGACAGGGGCCTTAAGAAACTGTGTTTATCGCCATCAGTAAAATTATACCGTAAATTTTTACTTATGTACTCGGAGCATTATCTCGATTTAATAAGGCACAAATTTCTGTTTTTTAAAACCGGTGACAAAACATTAAAATTTTCGTAAAAAGCTCCCTCTTCAAAAGGTTAACGACTTTTTAAATGCTTTTGAAATAGAAAAGTCACTTAAATCATTTTATCGAATCTCCTCGTTTTAATTTGCAGACATAACTAAAACCTTTTTCTAGACATATTTATTTCTCATTTTGAGTTGCTAAATTACTTTTGAAAATCAAAATATAAGTATTCTTGGTTGTGCTGCATTCATTAAATCTAAATTTAGATGAATTCATTTAAATTTAGATTTTTTTCCACTTGAATCAAATTCTTAAAATATTCTAAATGCTTCACATTAAGATTTCGATATTTTAAATCACCAAACTACTGAAAAGAAATTCCGAATTAAATTTTCATTCACGACATTTAATGCAGATGATTTTTATTAAAAAAATTTTATTTATTTGAGTTTTTTTTTTTTTTTTTAATTAGAAAATAAAATATTTGATTAAGAAGATAACTAAATAAGTATCAGACAATTTTTATACAATGTTACTACAAATTATGATATTAAATTTTATAAAAAGCATGTCATGTTATATATATTTTATTATGATTTTATGCTATAAAAAAATAAAACTTTTGGTAAAAATATCACAATTCAGTGGCCTACAGATGATTTTTATTCAGTTTTACCTCAGCATGTGTTATTGAATGCAGTAAATATGTAACTTATTTTTATTTACTGTAACTATCTAATTAATGTTTTATTATAATTACTAGCAGAGCGTCGCTGATCGAAAAAATAATTCTGATTTTGGCAAGTATGTGTGTGTGTGTGTGGGGGGGGGGGGGGGAGAAGGGACTACCCCCCCCCCCCCCTTAAAAAGGAGGATAAAATTTACTATATCCGAAAAGATTTAAATAAGAATCCTTTTACTAATTTTTACAAATTGCGACGAAGAGTGTAGAAAAGCGCTAAAAATCGATTCAAAAAATTTAATTAAAAAATGCAAAAAAAATACAAAAATTTACTTTGATGCGTATAACTTCAGACATGCGGGTACTTTACTGCCAAATCTTGTAACTCTATGCACAGACACTTGTTTACTTATTATTATCATATTATTATTGTATGTTTTATTATTTATTATTCTCGCAATCGTTATTTATTTAATTTTAAAGTAATTCCCCGCTCAAAAATTTTACTTTCGAAAACGACTTTTATATAACCTGAAACTTTCTGAACATTTCATAATCGATTATTATCTGGGTTTTACTTTTATTTTAATTTATTTTCTCTTTAATCTTTCTTCTTTATGGCCTTTCATGTTTCCGTTCCAAAGACTTCTTTTACCCAGATGGTCCTTGCCCTCTTTTTTTTATTATTATTTAATTTACAATGTCTGTTAGATTACTGTTATATATTCATTTAGTATACACTAAAAACACACACATAGCATATTAAATACTTCTGTGTGTTGGAATTAACTTATGATTATTATATTATTATATATTTTTTATTATTTTTTATTCTCGCAATCGTTATTTATTTATTTTAAAATAAAATCCCGCTCTCAAAAAAATTAATTTCGCAGGCGACCTTTATGTAACCTGAAACTTTCTGAACATTTCATAATCGATTATTATCTGGGTTCTAACTTTTATTTTAATTTATTTTCTCTTTTAATCTTTCTTCATTATGACCTCTCATGTTTCCGCTCCAAAGACTTCTTTTTCCAGATGGTCCTTGTCCTCTGCTTCGGGCAAGTTCTAGAATGAAATAATGCAACCTGAAGTTAGATGGCGAATTGATACAGTTATTTAAAATTCAGACCATTATTACTTACGTTTTCGCTTTCTTGATTTTTTTTTTCTCAAGCGATCATCTCAGTTTCGTTCTTTAAAACTTTTTATTTTACCGGCTTCTCTAAGTGAGTTTGAAAGTTCTTTTTTTTTTTTTTCTTAAAAGAATTGATAAGTTGCTTTCCATTTTCCCCCTGAGGGATATACTTGAAATCCATCAAGGTTATATCAGATTGAGATGTATCAAGCGCATAATAGATTTTCTTTGATGTTAAGGTTAACAGAAGTTTAAAGATATCAAGATATCTACTATAGACATTCGATTTTTATTCGATATAATTATTTTGAATAGATTTTTTTTCTGCTTCTGCAATCTATTCTGTTTTAAGATTATTGAAGAAGATTACTGGCAGTTTTTGTGCCAACTTTATTTATGCTTTACTTTTTACGATTAAATTTATTGTTGAAGAGATTTTTCAGAAAGTATTATGTTTTTAAAATTATAAGCAGTTTCGTGTATCTTTAATTAAAGACGATTTTTTTTGCATTCCATTTTCCCCCGAGGGGATATACTTGAAATCTATCAAGGCTATATCAGATTGAGATGTATCAAGGGCATAATAGATTTTTTTTCTATGTTAAGATTAACAGAAGTTTAAAAATATCAAGATATCTACTATAAACACTCGATTTTTATTAGCTATAATTAATTACTTTCAATTGATTTTTTTCTGCTTGTGCAATCTATTCTGTTTTAAGATTATTGAATAATATTACTGGCATTTTTTATGCCAACTTTATTAATGTTTTACTCTTCATGATTAAATTTATTGTTGAAGACTTTTCAGAAAGTACCGTATTTTCGGGTGTATAGTCCGCGGCTTATACAAGAAAAAAACCTCCCAAAAAGCCGCTGCGGCTTATACACGGTGCGGGTTATACAAAGGTTTTTTTTATTTTAATTGGAAATCGTGATATTTTTTCTACAATTTTTAAACCTTAAAAAATTTGAAAAAAACATCGAAATTTGTAAATTTTTTTCGCTATGCCTTGAAATTTAGAGAGTTCTCCTATGTTTGTAAAGCCTTTTTTTTACTGCTTAAATACAGTTATTTCTGGATTTGGAAGAACTGTCGCAACTATCGCCAAGTATTGCACTGATAGATGTATAATAGCCATTGTGTTTGTAGAGAGTCCAAAATCCGGAGCCCTTCCAATCTCGACAATTCTGAATTTAAGATCAATTTTAGTTTATTTTTCAAAAAAAAATAATCTACCGACCCTGTTGCAAAGAACAAAAAAAAGTGCGTGATTTATATCATTTCGGAAGGAGTTCAAGGAATCCAACTTTTCCGGAGTCGTTTCATTTCAGATAGAATCCGAGGAATCGTTCCTTTTTGGAGATGGTACCTAACCCTGTTGCAAAGAATTAAAAAAAAAGTGCCTGATTTATGTCATTTCGGAACGATTCAGAGCAGTCAGTCTTTTTCGAAACGATTCCGAGGAATCGTTCCTTTACAGAGTCGTTTCATTTCGGAAGGAGTTCTAGGAATCGAACTTTTCCGGAGTCGTTTCATTTCAGATCGATTCCGAGAATTCGATCCTTTTGGGAACCAATGACCTAAGATACGTATACATTTTATGTCCGAAATTTTGAATTTATCACCGATTTTTTTTAATTTTCGGAAATTTGTTTTAAAAATGTCACGCTTCTTTGAAAAAAAATGCGTGTAAACGCCGCGGCGTTTCTTCCGAAAATTATGGTACTGATAATCTTAATTTTTTAGCCCAATTACTGTAGATATTATGCATCACGAAAAAATTTGGTAAATTTGTGTTAAAAATTATGACTAATGGCTTCTAATTTCGAACCCTGGTCGAAATATACTTTCGTAATGGTGTATAGCCCGCGGACTATACACCGATGCATCTCCGCGGGTTATACACGAACTTTTTTTACTACACTGATCGATTTAGGGGTGCGGGTTATACACAGGGTGCGGGCTATACACCCGAAAATACGGTATTATTGTTTTTCAAATAATATACAGTCGGCTCTCGTTAATTCGAACTCGTCGGTACAGTAAGAAATGTTCGAATTATGGAAAGTATGAGAGGAAAATATGCTTAAAGGGGTACCATTACAAAGAAATTAATGTTACAGTATTTTTTAAATTAATTTCGTTTGTTATCATTAGAATATGAATTAATATTAAATTAAAAGATATAAATACATAAACTAATTTAGGGATTAGGAACAATTACAATGGAAGAAAAGGTGGAGGTGTCATTGACGGAGTGCTAAGAATAAAATGGATATCAAATGCATGGGATTATATGTACATTTGTTCCGAAAAATTCTCACAAAAATGAAAGGAAAAAAAGCTATTTCAAATGTTTGAAGTCCATGAGAAAGTAAGAAAACTAGTCGTTGGGGGCCACCGTAATACTTACCCATCATGGATACGTATATGAAAATAAAACATGTGAAAACTATTTATACAATGCATTGCAATTCATAAACAAAATTTAAATATTGTTAATATACATAGTAATGCTATATTAAAGAACTGCTGATGTACCAATTTCGACAAATTGTATAAAAATCGAAACTACTCAAGTAGTACCGAACTGCGTAAAAGAAACATCCTTATAACTCCAAAAATAATAATTCTATTAACTAACAATTAACTGCGTCCGATTAAGCGTCTCATTTCCAATTAAAATATACTTCTGAATTAAAATTTGAATGAAATACAGGGTCATGAAAAATCGAAGAATGTGGAAAACAAGATTACAAATATCTCGGCAACTAATAATCCGATCGACTTCGTTCTATATGCAAAATGTGTGTTATTTTATTGCCTTTTACGTTCATTCTTTAGAACAAAAAAATTCGAAAATTTTTATGTACCTTTCATCAGAACGAATTTTTCGAGAGTCCGAAAAAAATAGTTCCGGATAATCGAAGTTGCTGATATTAAATAGGGTTCGTCTCATTCTTACATACTAACTACATACAAGTCTCTATCTCAATTTGTTCGGGAGATAGAGCGTTTACAGACAGACAGACGGACGGCAAATTTTTTTTTTCTAAAAATATGTTTTTCGGAATCTCCACTATCTAAAACGTGTAAATCCGTCAAAAAAAATTTTCCGATTTTCAAAACGATTGCAAGACTTACCCTATACTACGTATGATGGGTAAGTAAAATGAAAAATCGGAACTTTCGTGAAGTCGAAAAAAGAAAAGTAGAGAGAAAAAGTTCGAATAAATAAAAAATTTTAACGTCATTCTGCATTCGAAAATTTCGGAACTTTATGTTTAGTTTGAATTAAGCGAAGATTCTATTTATCCGATTTCGAATTAACGAGAACCGACTGTATATTTTCGTGCCTCTTTAATTAAATACGATTTTTTTGCTTTCGGAACAAAAGTATCTGATGTTACAGCTAATAGAAAATCAGATGTTACTGAAAATTTCCTATATTGGTTGCATAAAAGTTACAAATTTATGTTCGGGATACAAGTTATAAAATATGATTATGCATTTTATAAATAAATAAATTCGATTAAAATTTCGAAATTTTTTAGCTAAACGAAATTATGTTGAAAAATAATGTATAATACATTTAATACCATGAATGAAGCTATATGTTATAAAGAATTTATATATACAGTAGATTTCTGGTTGTCCGGCCTGTTGTAGCAAAAGAGCAGGTTAGATATCGAAAAAAGACGAATAGACCGGAGTTTTATAAATACACATAACCTACCCCCTCATTTTCCCCGTGGTTTCACAGAATACAAAATCCAAAGTACTATGGGATAGGACGTGTAGTATTAAAAACACATACTTTTAATTCCAAAACACGCTCTACTTTATTCATATTTTCCGACCTGTTAGTACTGGCTGGCACTTAAATGTTTGTTAACCTCTGGGGGACGAGCGACCAGTATACGTGCCGCATAAAGTGTTCAGAATCCTTCATTAATCTCACCAGTAAAATTTTATTGTAAATTTTACCTTTTTACTTACCCATCATACGTAGTATAGGGTAAGTCTTGCAATCGTTTTGGAAATCGAAAATTTTTTTTTGACGGATTTACACGTTTCAGACACTGGAGATTCCGAAAAACATATTTATAGAAAAAAAATTTTGCCGTCCGTCCGTCTGTGTGTCTGTCTGTCTGTAACCGCTCTATCTCCCGAACAAATTGAGATAGAGATTTGAAATTTTGCATGTGCTTAGTATGTAAGAATGGGACGAAGCCTATTTAATATCAGTAACCTCGATTATCCGGAACTATTTTTTTCGGACTCTCGAAAAATTCGTTCTGATGAAAGGTATATAAAAATTTTCGAATTCTTTTATTTTAAGGAGTGGACGTAAAAGGCAATAAAATAACACAAATTTTGCATAAAAAATGAAGTCAATCGGATAATTAGTTGTTGAGATATATCTAATCATATTTTCCATATTCTTTGATTTTTCATGACCCTGTATTTCATTCAAATTTCAATTCAAAGATATCTTTTAATTGGAAATGAGATACTTAATTCGATGCAAGAAACCGTTAGTGAATATGATTATTATTTTTGGAGTTATAAGGATGTTTCTTTTACGCAGTTCAGTGCTACTTGAATAGTTTGGCGTTTCATATAATTTATCGAAATTGGGTCATCATAAATTCATTAATAGAGCATGATTTTCTGTTAAAAATACTTAAATATACGTTTATATTTTGTTTTGGAATTGTAATGCATTTTATGTGTTACGTTTTCATATATTGTGCTATGCATATCCATGATGGGTAAATATTACGGTGGCCTCCAACGACTAGTTTTATTTGGCGCAATTTCCCAATTAAATTACAATATAATTTCTGTTTAAAAGAAACTGTATCATATGCTGTATAATAATGCCATGAATAATTTACTTTAAGCTGTCGCTTTAGGAAATTACGTCATTTTTATAGCGGAAATTATTGAAGATATCAGAGTTAAGATCAAGAAATAATCCTGCCATTATTTTATAACCGTTCCCACAAAGGCCAGAGAAAGATACAAACCATCTCCGTTTGTTATGACAAAAATTATGTTAATCCGCGATTAAAAATGACAGAGGAGTCGGATTAGCGCGGTAAACTACATATTTATTCCATATGACTTATTTTTTCAATCGCCTGAAATGCTACTTTGAGAGTTTAAGAAAATAAATAAATAAAAAGAAATTAGTAAATGTCTGAATAAATTTGTTTTATTTTTCTTATAATAGCATATTTTTCCTTTTTGAGCGTATCATCGTGATATTTTCCGCTAAATGTTCACATTTAAAAGTAATTTACTTATAATTTCGTATAAATATATATTTCATTATTTTCTAATCGAAACATATGCACTGAAAAAGATTAGAAAGTATGTCGTGTTATGGCGTATTCAATGCATGTTTTTCTTTCATATTTTTGAAATATTTTTATTGATTTTTTTTCCCACTCTGATTTTCTTTCTGAAAAGAGCGTATCATGCTTAATAATTTCCGGCGCGGAGGAAATCTGTTTGAAATAATTGACCTACACCAGAATTTATAAACGAATTTATTAAAAAAAAATACAGACTTATTTATTTTCAGGTATGTTATAAAAGGAAAATTTAAATTAAACCAGTTTGGTCAACCTTAAATGTATACTACTTGAAATGTATACTACTGCATCAAATCATACTGCTTTTATTCATAATTTCTTTTAATTGCGCATTTTTTTTTTTTTTTTTTTTTTTTTTTTTTTTGTCACAATAGAAGATTCTGCTAGAGAAATAAACATTGATGTCATATACGCACCACATTGGTGCGATTGCAACAAAATGGCAATTATATGCTTCACATAGTAACCCGGCTATCGTTGTTTATTTATTAATAAACTGTTTATTTTTTTTTATTTTCTTTTTTTTTAATGTTTTAAATTGTTTTCTTCTATAATTATTAACTGAATTTTTATTTATTGATTATTATTTCCTTTTTTAAATAATGGAAAATAGTTAATATATATATATGCAATTGATATTTGAAAAGTCGCCAAATTGACGTCAGAAAAAAATTTGCATTAATGTGGTGCGTGTATGACATCTGCACCGAGAAATCAAGAACTTGGTATTTTTATGTAAACGTGGCGCAGGCGATAAATCTCCAAATATTGTACCTGTGGCATTGCTCTGTATTGCATTAGTTTATTTTAAAATATAATAAAATAATTCTTTCACTTATTTCATTTGTAATGCATAACTTTAATTTGGAACTGAAACGTCTAAAATTTGTGACTTTTATTTATTTTTTTTAAGTAATAATAAATAAGAATAGAAAAACAAAAACAAAAATAATAATATTTTGAAGTTCCATAAGTGCAGCGAAAGAACAAAACGTAAACAAACCAAATTTACCGCGGCCTAAATCCTTCCAAAGTATTTTTACTTAATAACGAATAAGATGCGTTTCATTTGGGCGTTGCCATTAAACAATTAACAAATAATCACGATTTCTGTGCCACGTACGATAGCGTAATATATATTCTTGGTGCTAGTAAAATTAAAACGAGGTGTCCTTTTTAACCGACTTCAAAAAGGAGAGGAGGTTATCAATTCGACGCGTATGTATTTTTTTTTCTTTTTTTTTTTAATGTATGTTCACCGATTAATTCGAAACTATGCAGCCGATTAATTTGGTTTTGGTGTTAAATTAAAGAGCTTACTTTCGGATTGGTACCACTTCCATTTCATAGAAATTGGTTCAGTAGTTTTTTAGTAATTGAGCAAAAACTATTAAAATTAGTGTTTTTTCGCTAATTAAAACTGTTGAATTAGTTCCTGCAATTGAGTGAAGTCAGGATGGCCGAGCGGTTTAAAGCGCCTGATTTAAGCTCTGGTTCTCGAAAGTGACAATGGGTTCGAACCCCACTCCTGACATACGTGTGTGCAATAACTTTCCGTATTATAATTTTTACATATATATTTTACAAATTAAATACTAATTATGCTATTAAGAATATTTTTAACCGACTTCTAAAAAGGAGAGGAGGTTATCAATTCGACGCGTATGTATTTTTTTTTTATGTATGTTCACTGATTACTCCGAAACCATGCAACCGATTAACTTGGTTTTGGTGTTAAATGAAAGACGATGCTCTCGAATTGGTACAACTTCAGTTTCATCGAAATTGGTTCAGTACTTTTTTAATAATTAGGCAAAAACTAATAAAATTAGTGATTTTTCGCTAATTAAAAGTGTTGAATACGTTCGCTAAATGGACTGTAGACAGCATGACCGAGCGGTCTAAGGCGCTAGATTGAAGCTCTGTTTTGCGAAAGAGAGCATGGGTTCGAACCCTGCTCCTGACATTATTTACATCTATGTAAAATTTACAATTTTTTTTCCGTATTACAATTTTTATTTTTAACCGGCTTCAGAAAAGGAAGAGGAAGTTATCAATTCGACGCGTATGTATTTTTTTCTATGTATGCTCACCAATTACTCTGAAACTATCCAACCGATTAATTTGGTTTTTGTATTTAATAAAAGAGGCTACTCTCCAATTAGTACCACTTCCATTTCATTCAAATTGGTTCAGTACTTTTTTAGTAATTAGGCAAAATTTAACAAAATTTGTGACTTTTCGCAAGTTAAAAGTAACATGGACTTTGCATAAGCTCGCTGGCTGTAGCGTTATCAGGTTGGCCGAGCGGTCTAAGGCGCCAGACTTAAGCACTTGTTCTCGGAAGAAAGCAAGGGTTCAAACCCCGTAACCTCCGTATTATAATATTTATTATTAACTGACCTCAGAAAAGGAAGTTATCAATTCGAAACGTATGTATTTTTTTCTATGTATGTTCACCGATTACTCCGAAACTATCCAACCGATTAATTTTGTTTTGTGTTAAATAAAAGAGGCTACTCTCGAATTGGTACCATTTCCATTTCATGGAAATTGGTTCAGTACTTTTTTAGTAATTAGGCAAAGTTTAATAAAATTGGTGATTTTTCGCAAATTAAAAATAACATGGACTTTGAATAAACTCGCCAATTGGAGCGCAGTCAGGATGACCCAGCGGTTTAAGGAGCCAGATTTAAGCTCTGATGCTGGAAAGAGAGCGTGCGTTCGAACCCTATTTCTGACAAAATTTACATCCATGTATAATTTACAATATTTTTTTACGTATTATAATTTTTATTAGCTGACTTCAAAAAATCGTTAACTTTTAACTAAAAAGAGAAAAATAAACTTTTCTACCAAAAATTGAACCGACTTCAAAAACTACTGCAAAGTGAAAAATAATTTTTTTACATAATAGTAATAAGAAATTAAATTAAGAGCATAGTATTTACCATGCGTATTATTATATTTATGTACATTAATTTGATTTTTTGGAGTCGGTGCCAGCCAAGCCAATTTCAAAATTAAAATTAAATATGCAATTCAATTCCTAAAAGAATAAAGGCTTGGCTGGCACCGACTCCAAAAAATCAAATTAATGTACATAAATATAATAATACGCATGGTAAATACTATGCTCTTAATTTAATTTCTTATTACTATTATGTAAAAAAATTATTTTTCACTTTGCAGTAGTTTTTGAAGTCGGTTCAATTTTTGGTAGAAAAGTTTATTTAAGGCCACAACGCCGGAAAGGATTAACCCGATCCAAAATATGGGTGCACAATGCACATATGCACCCTCAAAAAGTGTTTACAACATTTGAGTTTGATACCAGTAAAAAAAGAACAGTAAAATTGATTTCATTTAATTACGACATTTTCATGATTTATAAAGTTAAGTCAAATAATTCTCAAACGAATAAATTTCGTGTGAAAGATGCTGGTCCTGAACGGGTTAATGCTATGCACAATGATCCACTCTTACGAATTATTATTTCATCTCACGGGTGCCACATACTTTGATATAGCTTTTAAAATACAAACAATGTATAATTAATTCCTTGAGCGGTGTTATTTTCATATTCAGTAATATCAGTGTTGAATTCAAAAAGGGGGAGGAGTAGAGAATTTGCCATTTTTTTGCTAATTTATGATCTAAACATGCAATTTCTCCCTCTCTTCAAAACTGTTCAATGTCCCCTCCGAAGTTGCAAAAACTCCTCATTGGAAAAACAAAATGTCAACAATCTTAATGTTGAAAGTTGAATAATAATGTATATTTTACGCATTAACCTAAATTTTGCTATTGCCTATAATCATCAACATCGTGCTACATTAAGAAAAAAAATCAAGGCCATAAGTATAATTTTGTTTAAAACTTGATTCTTGAACTCCGAGAAACATAAAAGGTGAAAAGTTATGACATTGCCACTAGCTAGGGCTGGGAAACATTGAGATTTTTGACCTGATCCCTGTCATACAAAGCTATAGAAAAAACATTTCATAACCTCTTTTAAGATGCCAAAAAAGGTCACTAAAAGCTGTTTTATGTCAATAGGCTAATGTTCCGTGGATAAAACGAATTAAGCTTGTCACAATGCTTAAAACATTCTTGATCCGTCATTTTTTTCTGTCCCTTATCTTTTACCCGGGAGCTAGATATTCTATCACGAGTTATTTTTTCATTACTGCACATCAAAGTAAATTCTCCCAAGGGAAAGTCTGCGATCTTCAGTTTTGATACGTGTTGACTTCGAACCCAAAGCTATATTTACCTCTCAGGATGGGTTAGTGAATTAAAAGATAAATAAATGTTTGCTCACCTGTTTAATGTTGCCATTCGTGTGCAGAATTTTGATTAGAATTTGAGAATGTCGTTAATTTGCTTTTCCCACAGCTTGGCGCAGACGATTTTTGAATAATTTTATGCAAATCTAAAAGCTGTGGCACCCATCATTAGTAATTTTCTGTTATGGAATGAGATGTAAGGAAAGGATCTTTTGCATAGATATGAGATGAGTAGTGTTTAGTATGTAGATCAGGTTTACATGTGTTAATCATTTGAATAATTTTTGACACTAATAGATAAATTAGCTAAATTCTGCGACGCCCTTTAAATAATTTTCTGAATGAAGTAATAATTACAGTTTTGGAAAATAAATAGAAATTGACTTCTAGAAACTTCGTGCATATGAATCTGAAATTACAGCTCGTTTCGCCTAGTAGCTTTTGAGTTTCCAATCTGTTTTGCAACTATTAAAAATAAATTAGGAATTCCAAAATTTAAACTTGCGTAACTAATTTTTAAACTGCTTGATCGAATGACTTCCTATTTTTGCTATCCGCGGGTAAAATTCCAGCTAGTAAAGCAAAATCAAATATGGTGTCAAAATTAAGTATTCATATCGAAAATTTCAAAGTTTGGTACAATTTCAGTATGAAGATGACTTTTTAAATTTTATTTTTAAACACAGATTGAAAGAAGGTATAATTTCCAGTCAAATTGCAATTCCCTTCTTTTTTTTCCCATGGCAATTTGGTTATTAAAATTTATGGTGTTCAGTCTTTCTTTCTTTTTCTTTCTTTCTTTTTCTTTTTTTCTTGCGTATATCACCATCACATTTCATCAAAATTAAAAATGGTGCAGAATCGACGTTTTTCCAAAATCTGTTAATTTTACATAGAATGATCAAAGAAAAAAAAAGTTTTATTATTAGAACATAAGAAAAAGAATAGGAATAATCAATTTTTGTTTTTGTTGTGTCGAACAAATATGTTTTAAAATTAAATTTTTATAATATTTTATTAAAAATTGATTTAAGAAAAAAAAGAGGGAGAATTTCAGTTATCTGAGATCTAAATTAAAACATTTTAAATTTTTGTGTGCGTAAAGATAAAAATTATTTCAGGATATTCGATATATTATTCGATTTGATTTATTCACGATACACTACTTTTATGTATTTTTATTTAGAAAAGTGTCTTCATTAAAGATTATTGATACGTTTTTAGAATATGTTGCTTGAAATTCTTTCGAAAAAGTTTGATACTAATCAACTCCAGATATTAAATTAAAAAAAAAAATTGTTCATAATTTAAATTAGTGCTTATAAAAATCTTTATACTTAGATGGATATAAAAATGTAAGCACAGTCACAAATGCAGACATATTTAGAATAAGAAGACGCATGGCTTAAAATTCTTTTTGTAGGAAATTCCAACTACCAGTTCATGCAATAAAAGAAAAAAAAAATCGAAACTCATTACGTCTCCTTGTAAACGTATTGAAACCAGCTATAACTTTCTCTCTTTGGTTTGGAGTCTTTATTCATCCAAAACCGGGAAATTATCATGGCCGTCATATTATTCCGCCTAAGCATGCCGACATGAAGCTGAAGACATAGAGAATTCTTAAATATCTCGATAATCGTTTGGAATTCTTTCATGAATAAACAAATTAATCACAAAAATACAAATTTGTTTTTCGAAATGTAAATTATAATATCTAGAATCTTTATATTCAAATGTATGAAAGATATTTCGAATAATGTATTGTTATATAAGCATAGCCGCAAGTGCTGATTAACATTGCGTTTTTAGAATCGGTAAACAAATGGCTTAAAATTATTTTGAAAGAAAATGGCAACAATCAGTTCTAGCTGTAATAAATCTTTTTAAAACCCATCATATCTCCTATAGCGACGTAATGAACTAGGAATAATTTTCTTCACCCTGGAGCATTTGACCTGTCTTGGAAATGATCATCATAGTCATGTCCCCCCCAAAACTGGCATAAAACTGTCTTAAATCTCTTGACATCTCAAAATCCATTTATGGTTAAATATATATATATATATATTTTTTTTAAGTCACATTTGTTATCGGAATTTAAATTATAATATCCGAAAACTTTATATTTAAATAGAGAAAATTTATCTCGCGATTCGAAATAATGTGTTTTTTATGGTGAACATAAAACAAATTTAGAATCGATAAATATTTGGCTTAAAATTATTTCAAAGAAAATGGCAACATCACTTTAAGTTGTAATAAATCCTTTTGAAACTCATCATGTCTCCTAGCAACGGAATGAGCTAAATATTAGCTTTCTCTTCCCTCTGAAACGCTTGACCCATCCTGCAAATAATCATCATCATTGTGTTCTAGTTCTCCAGTTCTCCCTAAAGCCTAAACATAAAACTATACATTGGTACATTCTAAATCTCTGGATATTATCTTGAAATCCTGTTTAGAGAAATAAAAATAAAATAAAATAAAATTTGTTATTAAACTTAAATTATAGTAGGGTAACATCTTCAGTAATTGGCAGGCACCAGTGATTGGCATGTCCTACAAAAATGTCCTAAAATAAGATTTATAGCCAGTCTTTTAAAAATGCAAGACTATATACCAGTTATATGCTCATTTACTTTAAAGATTATAACTTTGATTTATGCTACTAGATGACAATAGTGCTTTGAAAAGAGAAACAATTATGACTTGAATCAAATTAGCCATTTTTGTTGCAAATGCTTCTTATCTGACTTAAGAAAGGCATGCATTTCAATTTATTATTATCTGATTTATAATATAACTTAAATTTTAATTGACAACAGGTTTGTTTAGTTAAAAAGGGTTACTTTAATGGTGTAAAAGTCTAGGTGCCAATTACTGGTGATTACAGTAACTTTTTATAAATATATTTTTATAAAAATACTTTTTCAAATATTTTTGCTTTTAGTGAGCAAAATAGATGCATAGATATGCACTCTTTCATTTAAAAATATTTGCAAGTAAATATTTTATTCTTAGTAATGAAAACAAAAGTAACTTTAAAGACAAATTCTTAATGTGCCAATTACTGGGGATGTTACCCTATAATACAGAAATCTTTATTTTAAATTCTATGTATATTATATTTATTATTATTATTCGAAATGAAGAAGTTTTGATGAACGCATAGCCGCAAGTGTACATTTAGATTAAATATTCTTTGGAAAGAAAATGGCATCAATCAATTACAGTTATAATAAACTCTTCGAAATCTGTCATGTCTCCTAGCAACAAAATAAGCTAGATATTACTTTTACCCCTTTTACTTGAATTATTTTACCTCTTTACCCTGGAGCGCTTGACCCATTTTGAAAATCATCATCGTCTTCAAATTCTGTCCTGAGCATACGAACACAAAGCTGTACATTTATTCATTCAAAGAAAATATCCTAAATCTTCGATAATAGCTTGAAATTAAAATTTGTTATTCGAAATTTAACTTTTAGTATCCGAAATATTTGTTTTTAAATCGATGTTTAAGAATATTATATTTTTCATTATTATTCGAACTGAGGAATTTTTGATAAAAACATAGCCGCAAGTGCACGTTTAGAATTGATAAACATTTGGCTTAAAATTCTTCTAAAAGAAAATGGCAAAAGTTAGTTCCAGCTGCAATAAATCCTTTGGAGCTTATCATGTCTCCTAGCAATATAATGACCTAGACATAACTTTCTCTTTACCCTGGAATGTTTGACCCATCCTGGAAATCATCATCCTGCCCTGAACACAAGAACAAAAAGCTGTACAATCACACATGGAAGCTTTCCTAAATCTCTCGATAATAGCTTGAAATTAAAATTTGTTATTCGGAATTTAACTATTTTATTTTAAATTGATGTAAAAGTAGTATAAGTATATTATATCTTTCATTAGTATTCGATTTGAAGAATTTTCGATGAAAGCGTAGCCGCAAGTGCTCATTTTGAACTGATAAACACGTGGCTTAAAATTCTTTTTAAAAGAAAATGGCAGCAATCAGTTCCATCTGTAATAAATCCATTCGAAACCCATCTTGTCTCCTAGCAACATAATGAGCTAGATACAGCTTTCTCTTTACCCTGGAGCGCTTGACCCATCCTGGAAATCATCATGTTCTGCCCTGAACATAGGAACATAAAGCTGTACATTGATACATGGAAACTGTTCTAAATCTCTGGATAATCGCTTGGAATCCGTTCATCTGTGATGATCCCTCTCTGTGTTTTATTCTTTGAAATGCGACCGCGTGTTCTAGCTCATGCGTTCTTCCTGCCTGCTTCGTTCGAATGACTTTTTGTCATTTGTATCTCCCTCATAACCGCCCCCTTTTTCAGAATGAAAAAAAAAAAAAAAAAAAAAAAAATCAGGTCGGAACTGAATGTGGTTTGTCATATGGTTGATTGAATTATAGATGGAGCGGGTATATATCTCTGTATCTATTTCATAGAATGGAAAGACAAAAATGATCGTTTTTTCTACTCCCCCTCTTTTTCATATGGCTAATTTTGTGTTAAATGGCTGTCGTTTATTCCGTTAATAATATTTGCAGTTTTTTTTATGCATGTATTAATTTAATGCATTTTGCATTCAGCTCCAGCATGAAATGAAAGTGCAGCTGTCGATAACATTTTATCTGATAAACCTTAGAGAAAGCAGCATTTAAGATTTACAATTTGTATGTAACGCATTTGGGACCATAGGGGCATATATGCACCTCCTAAAGGTGCATATAAAATTTGTTTTTGATATCAGTAATAAAGAAAAATAATGTTTACTTAAGGCTGTTCTCAACTGCTCAGCTCAACAAGCGAAAAATGTTTTGACACATTTGCAAATTCGTTTTTTAAAGGAAAGGTATGAAATTGCAAAGCCTGACCATAGAAGCGATTTGGAATTTATTCCATTTTCCCATTTTTTTAAAATCAATAAATTACCTATTGAGTTATAAGCTTTTATAACTCAACATCTGTGACAACATCTTTTCCATCCCAGTTTGAGTGGTTTTTCTTCCCTCGCGCGGAAAAGTCAGTTCAAAACGTCCACTTTAACACTATTTTCTAAAAAATCTATTGTGTTAAAAAAAAGGGGGGGGAGGAAATGACCGCGATTACATAGTTTCTGAACAATAACACCTGCTAGTTTCATGCATTTCCGAGCGAAAATAAATAAAAACTTATGTCATAAAGTTGCCCGTTTTGATTTGAGAACACCCTATGTCTGTCTATGTTTAAATGAATTTAGGAAATAAGGTCAATGGAAAAAAAGGCAACGGAAAAAACGTCAACGGAAAAAAAGGCAACGGAAAAAACGTCAACGGAAAAAAGGGCAACTGAAAAAAGGTCAACAGATAAAAACGGCAACAATAAATAATAGTAATAAATGTCAGTTCTTCAATAAATCGAAAGTTGATATACATTAGTTATTAAGGGAGGTATCTTAAGTTATAGAATACCGATTCTATGTTTCAAGTAAGCATATAAGTGTATCGGTTAGTACACGTGTATCGGTTATTTCAACTCGATTGATGAATAGCTTACGTTTAAAAACAGCGACTTTCATATCTTTATGCAAACTTTGACAAAGGACATTCTTTGGAGTGAGAAAAAAGTTTAAAACAGACAATGAAAAAAAAAAAAAAAATGGTACAAATACATTTTAAATAAAATGGAAAAAATGGATTTTTTTTTTCTCTTGATATTTAATTATGTTATTAGAATGTTAAGGAGGATAACAGAAAATGAGTAGAAATGTGGAGATTTGGCACAAGAAAACTCAATTTTGGATACAGCAGCATAAACCATTTAAATTTAAATAAAAAAAAAGGAAATTTGTTATGGTGATTCTATTGATTATAGTAATAATAATAATAAAAATAATAATCGAATAAAAAATGTATGTATAAACATATTATTTCATTTTTCGACAAGTGAATTGCATTTTGTTATAAGGTTGTGCTTTCTCACGATGACCTTTATCAGGCTTTCGCGTGCGAAAATTCTGTAGAAAACACCATTTTGGACAGCATTTTCTGGAAGGCCACCTGCATTTATCAAAAAATGAAAACATTATTCAACTTTATGGTTTCTAAATAAGCCCCCCCCCTTGTCAAATCCGCCCCACCAGTGGCTAAGAGGTTGTGCTTTCGAAGCTGGTAGACGGGAGTGCTGGGTTCGAACCCAATCGCATCCGTCGGCCAAATCGTTCGGAGTTTTCCATGATTTTCTTTTAACCTTGGGTAATCTTGCGTAAATACAGTTAGAAAGACCTCGACGGAGGGCTCTCCTACAAGGACCTATATACCCCGGGCAGATAATCGGAAGTAACAACAATAACAATCCTTGCCATTTCCAAATCGGTAAACGAAAAAAAAGTGCCTGGAAAAAAAGGACCGGTAAAAACATGAGCATATATAAATATAATGTAATAATATTAATAATAATAATAATTGAATCATAGATTAATATTTTGTTATATTTATATAATTTTATAAATTTATTATATTTATATATTTTATATTTTTTAATATTTAAAATAATTATTATATTTAATAATTATATGCTATATTATTATTACTACATTACTATTATTAATATTTATAATATTTTATATTTAATTTTTTATATTTATATATTATAATATATATAATATACAGTGTAACACATAATAATTAATATAATAACATAATAAAAATATATAATAATATATAAATATAAATTAAATATAAAATTATTAATGAATAATTAATTATTATTTAAATATTATTAATTATTAAATATTATAAAATTTTATTCATTTCTTATTCTTATTTCTACAAGTATTATCGAGAAATGAAAACATTATTCGACTTTATGGTTTCTAAATAAGACCCCCCCCCCCCTTGTCAAATCCGCCCCACCAGTGGCTAAGAGGTTGTTCTCTCGAAGGTGGTGGACGGGAGGTGCTGGGTTCGAACCCAATCTCATCCGTCGGCCAAATAGTTCGGAGTTTTCCATGATTTTCTTCCAACCTTGTCTCCTTCTTGCCTTGTAATTATTTTTATTAATAGAACCACCATAACAAATTTCGTTATATTTTAAATTTTATTTTAAATGGTTTATGCTGCATGTTGCCAAATTTAGTTTTCGTGTATTAAACTTTAAAATTTCGACTCTTTTTCTGTTATCCGTCTGAATATTCTAAATATCAAGACAACAATTTTTTGTGCCTTTTTTTCCACCCTATTTAAATATATATACTTGTTTTTTTATTTATTTATTTTTTCACGTTTGCCCCTTTTTCGTCAATTAAAGAATGTTTTTGGTCAAAGTTTACATAAAGATATGAAAGTTGCTGTCTTTATCCATAAGCTTTTACCTGTTGCCCTTTTTTCCGTTGCCTTTTTTTCCGTTGACGTTTTTTCCGTTGCCCTTTTTTCCGTTGACGTTTTTCCCGTTGACCTTTTTTCCGTTGACCTTTTTTCCGCGCACCGTTTAAATAGAGCCAATGTAGCGAAAATACTAGTAAAAGTACAATTTCAAAATTAATAAATAAATGGTGCTAATCGTATAAAATCGGTGTAAGATACGCCTGCCTTGAAAGGTTTAATAAAGCCCTTCTTGTAAATCAGAAAAAACACACGAAGTCAATATGGTTAGTCAATCACGTATTCTGGTTATTGCCCAGGTCAGTAATAGTTGCTTTTTTTTCCGATGAATAGCCTCATGCCAAATAATATTATCTTTATTTAATGACAGAAATTATGTGACTGAATAATGTAAAGATTTTTCTTCTAAAAAGGTGATAACTGTGCGAACCGCTGAGTCTATACCATTGGATTAGGTTCATTAGGGTTTTAATTAGACCTTCTGATTTTAGGGATGTTCGAAGCATTTACTGATTGGATTAGCGAACCCGTGCTTTGTTCGGGATAATCTCGAGGGGCTACGAAGTATAAAAAAAAAAAAATAGACTAAAAATTATTGGCGACTATTAAAATTTAGACTAAAAAATATTGGCGATCAATATGTGACTGGCTTTTCAAGCAGATCCGTCATTTTCTTTCCATCTGCGCATGCCCCTTAACTGTTATGGATAAAATGATTGACCCGTTAATTTTTTGACGATCATAGATAAGCTTCATCAAGCATTTGCATAGTATTATTTTAAAAATTATTTTATATATATGCACTATAAGGTACTTATGTTTATCTGTGTAATTGCATCTTAATTTTGTTCTCTGTTTGCTTCAATTACCTAATTTTTTTTTTTTCTGTTTTAGGTAAGTTTTCTGGCAACTCCTATAAAAGATCATATTGTTTTATTATGTGTATCCATAAAGGTATGTAGAATATTTCTTATTGCATGAAGCATTTGTGCTGTGTGAGTCTGTGTCTGTTTGTTACATAAGGTCTGTGGACGTTTTACCTCAATAACTAATGCACGGAATATCACAAAACTTTAGATTCAGTTAGACTTTGATATAAACTGGATCTGATTAGTTTTTTTGTATGTTGCTGAACAGGTGGTGCTGCTATGCTGCCTTTTTACTATTTTCACAATAGCTGTATCTCAAGAACTAATGTAGAGATTTTTATAAAACTTTAGCTTCCGTTAGACTTTGATGTAATATGGTTTTGGTGTAAATCTGCCAACGAATAACGCTGCTATGCGGCATTATTCATGATTATCGTAATAGCTCTATCTCAGGAATTAATGCTCGGATTTTCATCACACCTCAAATTCAATTAATCCCTGATATAAGTTAGTATTTTGTAGTTTTTGGAGTAAATCGCTCAATAGGTGGCGTTTCTATCCAGTTTTGTTTTTGTTTTTTTAATAATTTCTGTGGTGATTTTATCTAAAATACTAATACACGGATATTTTCATCAAATTTCAGATTAAGTTGGCATTTGAAATAAGCTGTTGCAGATTAGATTTTCGTGTAAATTACCTAATCAATGATGCTGTTATGTTTCATTTTTCTGGAATGTTTAACATGTATGAGATAGAAGAGAGTTTTGGGATTTATTTATTTATTTATGCCTAAGTGGGACAAGATCACCAGATCGCTAGGATCCGGTGTAGACCCTATTTGTCCCACCCGGAATGTTCCCCGGCATGTGGGGATTCATTACAATAACTTCAACAACAACAACAAAAAAAAACATAAAATACATAATATACAGGCTGTATACAACATCAACACAGTGGTATGCGCGCCGGAGACCTGCTCCATCGCGACAAGTGGCGCTACGACTGCCAAAAGCTCAACAAAGGCTCTAACGCGACAGCGGGCAGTCTTAGGAGAGAACGGTTAAGTGGTAAGATTGGCCAGGTCCATAAGGAAGTGATAAATTTGTGCCAATTGACGGAGTAGTTTTGGGCGGGTTAAGATATTTGTGAGCCAGGTATCTGGGCGGGAATAAGGGTTCTTAAGGTGCCAGGCCTCTGTGAGTGTGCAGAAGAAATAGTAGTGGTCTGGAGACCCTATGGCCCCACACTCACAGAGGTCCGTATCTGAGCGTTTAAAATAATTTAGGTATGTTCTGAATGGACCATGGCCGGAGAGGAATGCTGATGTGGGAGGGGAGAAAGCTAAGAGATTGTATGAGACTTTTGGGATAAGGGAATAGGTGTGCCTGCCTTTGCTTGAGGCATCCCAGTAGAGTTGCCAGTCAGAAAGAATGTTTCTTTTGAGATTTGGGATTGGTTTTGGGATTGCCACATCCGAATAGTTTTACATTATTTTCCTTTCTATTTCATACATTTGCAGTAATATACACATATAACTATACAGTATTAATCGCATATAATTTATGGATTCAACAAGTTGATAAAATATAAATACATGAAACAAATTGCATCAAACAACATCCAAAAGTGTTGGAAAATATTTAAAATTATTTAATAGTAGTTTATTGTTACATAATGCATTCAACATTATTATTGCCCTATATCCGGGAAGGGTAAAAACAGAACTTATCCGCAAAACAGAGGATAACATATATTTTTTTTCTTTATTGGTAAATGCTCAGTGTTGAATTCAGGGAGTGTCCCGAGGGGGGGGGGGCAGAACAATGAAATGTCCCCCCCGGAAAATTCGAGATTTTATTTTTTAATGATCAAAAATTGCAATTTCCCCCCGGAACCACAAAAGTCCTTCCCCCCCTCCCCCCCTCGCGACCCCGGAGAAAAGTGTCTGAATTCAACACTGGTTTCGCTAACAGCAAATTATATGCACACATAGCAGAAAAAACAGATCAGATGTTGGGTGTCTTGTAAATTTTGAAATAAAATGATTTTATAAACATTTAAGGGACCGCTGCGAGTGAAACTCTTCGTTCACGAAATTCCATGTTAACCTATGGTAAAACGTTAAAGCCCGATTACTCATTACCTAATATAGTTATTAAAATATACTCATCACAATCACACTCATCATAAAATACAATCATCACGAAATAGATGCCAGATACCGATGATGTGTGTTTTTAAAAATTGTCTACGTAAATTTTAAGTATCTTTAAGAATAATATAAAATCTAACCAAATGGAAACTTGAAAGTTTATAGAAATTTTTAATATACTTAAAATTTATGGAGATAACTTTTGAAAACACATATCATCGGCATCTTTCGTCTACTTTCTGATGGTGAAAATGTAAAGATGAAAATAAGCACTCGCCAGTCGCCACTCGACGACTAAATGTGAAAAACTGGCGACTAAAAATGTGGAAAGTACCGGCCAAATGCAGGATTCTCGAAAAGGTGTTTTGTGAAAAGAATTGCGGGAAAAAACGCCCGCGAATTTTGACAAGATGGCGGAAAAACATGAATTTCGTGTAAGTATCGCGAAAAGACATCGTCTAAGGATAGCAAAAAGAATGCAAATATCGTCGAAGAATCGCGAAAAAACGGTAAATATCTTTATAAAATTGAAAAAATAGAAAGCAATTGTAAAAAAAAACCCTGCGTATTTTGTCAAAAAATCAACGAAAACAAACGCGGTTTTTGTCAAAGAACGTAAAAACGAACGGAAAAAACGCGAATTTAATCAAAGAAACACGCAAAAAAGTGAATACCGTCAAAAAATCGCGTTAACAAACGCGAGTACCGGCAAAAAATCGCGATACCAAACGCGATTTTCGTCAAAAAACGTAAATACGAACGCAAAAAACGCAAATTTTATTTAAAAAAAAGCAAATACCGTCAAAAAATCACGATAACACTCGAATACCGTCAAAAATCGCGATAACGAATGCGAATTGCCAGCAAAAAAACTCGATAACAAACGCAAATAGTGTCAAAAAATCGCATTAACAAACGCGAACACCGTCAAAAAATTGCGTTTACAAACTCTAGTATCGGCAAAAAATCGCGATACCAAACGTGATTTTCATCAAAAAACGTAAAAACAAACGCGAATTTTATCAAAAAATAAAAACCACAAAAAGCAAATACCGTCAAGAAATCGCGATAACGAATGCGAATTGCCAGCAAAAAAACTCGATAACAAACGCAAATACGTCAAAAAATCGCATTAACAAACGCGAATACCGTCAAAAAATTGCGTTTACAAACTCTAATATCGGCAAAAAATCGCGATACCAAACGTGATTTTCATCAAAAAACGTAAAAACAAACGCGAATTTTATCAAAAAATAAAAACCACAAAAAGCAAATACCGTCAAGAAATCGCGATAACAAAAGAATACCGTCAAGAAAGCGCGATAACGGATGTGAATTAGCGGCAAAAAATCACGATAACGAACGCGAATACCGCCCAAAAAGTCACGGTAACGATCGCCAATACCGTCAAAAAATCGTGATAACGAACACGATTTTCGTTAAAAAGTTTCGAAAACGAACACGATTTTCGTTAAAAAGTTTCGAAAACGAACACGATTTTCGTTAAAAAGTCGCGAAAACGAACGCAAGTTTTATCAAGGGATCGCAAAAAAGAAAAAAAACGCACATTATGTTAAAAGATTGTGGAAAAAACATATAATGTTAATTTCATGAGAGCCCCCCCCCCCTTTTTTTATTTTTTAGAAAATTTGCTATGAATTTCAGTTTTTTTTTTTAAATCAAACCTGCTAGTTGGTGGAAAAACATTTTTTTTGGGGGGAGGGGGGGGTACATCTTAATTCTAGATAAATAATTACAAAAAAGAGGGTTGGTGTTTATTTATGTCGTTAGCTACGCAAGTACCTAAGCATAATTGGACTTGTGTAGACATATGCATGTTACGTTTAACTTTGCTGTTAATTTAAAATAGATTTGAAATTAGTATCTCAAGTTTATTCCAAACAATATAAATTAAAATATTTGTAACTAGTTCATATATTACTTATTTAGTCTATGCTCATGCTCGTATATATCTTGTAATTAAATATTCAGTAACTCAAATGTACTTACTGGCTACTAAAGAAATTATTCTCACTAGCCAATAACTGGCTACTAAAAAAAGACAACCTACCGGCCAGTGGCCACTAAGCAAAATTCCTTATTTTTATCTTTATGAAAATGGTATTTTAATAATTATTTTAGGTAATTTGCCATCACGCTTCAAATTTTTCCCATAGGTTAACATAGGATTTCGCGATCGGAGAATTTCACTGCAGCGGAGCCTTAATGGCTTTAATAATAGCTTTGTATTTTCATAAAAAAAACATACAAAAATATTTAAAAAAAATAAAAGGTAACAGACTATTTAAAGAAAAAGTTGCTAAGAAAAGTTTAATTGGACTAAAAATGATAACGGTGTCAAAAAGCAAGCTCCCCCTTTCTTTTGAAATATCTATGATGATATCAAGTGTCAGACCCCCCTCCCCCTAAAGTGATAATGTTATATAATGCACAGCCCCAAGGCATTTCACAAATTTCCCAGGGGTGATTCTCGTCCGAAAATTCCGAAATTTCCGAAAATTTAAGGCATCCAATTCCGAAAATTTGAAATTGGGTTATCATTTCCGCATACTTGCCAACTTGTATGGTTTTGCGCGCGGAAAAAACAATCGCAAAGAAATGCAAATTTCGTGAAAGGATCGCCGAAAAAGCACACATTTCGTTAATATTTCGTAAAAAAACGACGATTTCGTCAATGTTTTTTTTGTCAACGAACTTTGTCAAAAGGTCTCTGAAAATCGCGAATTTCCTGTGCGAATCGCGGAAAAAAAAAAACGACAATTTCACCAAATATCGCAGATAAAAAGCTGATTTCGACTAAGAACACGGGAAAACGTCGATTTCGCCTAAAGATTGCGGATATAACTCCGATTTGATAAAAGATCGCTTAAAAATATGTTATTAAAAGAATATTGGGGAAAAAAAGGCCAATTTCATCAAAAGATCACCGGGGAAAAAACTTCGATTTCGTAAAACGATCGCTTAAAAATATTTTGTCAAAAGAATATTAAAAAAAGGCCAATTTCATCAAAAGATCACGGAAAAAACGCCGATTTCGTCAAAAGATCGCCTAAAAATATTTTGTCAAAAGAATATCGAAAAAAAAATAAATAAAAAAACGCCGATTTCGTCAAAAGGTCGCGGGGATAAAACGCCATTTTCGGGAAAAGATTGCGTAAAAATACAAATTTTGTCTAAAGATCGTAAAAAAAACGCCGATTTCATAATAAAGAAACACGGAACAACGCCGATTTCGTCAAAAGATCGCGGAAAAACCGCCGATTTCGACAAAAGATCGCAATAAATTGACGATTTTGCTAAAATATCGCAGATAAATAGCTCATTTCGTCTGAATATCGCGGATAATCACTGTGGGGAGGGGGTAACTTATGGAATAAAATGCTGATTTCGTCTGAAGACCGCGTGAAAACGTCGATTTCGTCTAAAGATTGCGGATATAACGCCGATTTCGATAAAAAATCGCGGGAAAAAACGCTGTTTTCGGTAAAAGATCGCTTAAAATATTTTGTCAAAAGAACCTTTGAAAAAAAGGCCGATTTCATCAAAAGATCAAGGAAAAAACGCCGATTTTGTCAAAAGATCGCGGTGATAAAACACCGTTTTGAGAAAAGATCGCGTAAAAATGCAAATTTTGTCAAAAGATCGTCCAAAAAACACCGATTTCATAATAAAAAAAATACGGAACAACGCCGATTTTATCAAAGATCGCAGAAAAACCGCCGATTTCGACAATAGATCGCAATAAAGTACCGATTTTGCTAAAATATCGCAGATAAATCGCTCATTTTGTCTGAAGATCGCGGCAAAACGCCGATTTCGTCTGTAGATTGCGGATAATCGAGGGGGGGGGGGTGTAACTTGCAGAATTCCCCCCACCCCACCCCCTGCTGATTTCCGAAAATGCGATGTGAATTTCCGAAAAAAAATTTTCACTCAGAATCACCCCTGAAATTTCCTTTCATTGTACGTTCTAGTGTCAAAATTTTCCTCTTC